>JAMZAV010001056.1:0-632900 GCA_024449915.1 Sweltsa coloradensis | reverse complement strand
TTCTCATGAATAATCGAAATTTACGGGTTTTTTCTTTATTTTAACAATTCTTTCACTTATAACACCTACATGCTTTTATCCTATTGTAATGATTTTTTTACAGAACCTTAATTTTATGAATATTATATTCGTGTAAAATTTGAGCGCAATCAAATTTAGTTAGAAAAGCTTTTACGAGTTTTTCTTTTTTAAATTTTAAGAAAAATAAGCAAAAATTAATTTTTATTGATTTTATTTATTGTAATTTAACTTAATATTTTTTACAAAAAAGACTGCCATAATGACTTCACAATTAGAAACTTAGGCACTTACTTTTTAATCTAATTTCCATCTACACTACTTATCGGATCAAAATAAAATTAACATATTCGTGACCGGACGGACATTCTAAATGATTGGCTTCTCAATTTTGTCGCCGTTAAGTTTGAAAAAAAATTTGGATTAACTTTAATGTAACTTTTAACTTTTTGAACGATTTTGCCACAAAACTATGGCTTCAATCGAGAACGAAGCTTGCGGATGGTTAAAATTTCAACTCGATCCGAGCCTCCGTTCGAACGTTATGGCGAGACATACAAACAAACAAAAAAAAAACAAAACAAAACAAAACCAGTGACTAATTTTTCCGGCAGAGTCAAATGGAAACGCTCGCTTCGCTCGCTTTATAATATAGTGTATACTGAGCATAGACGTAAACTATCCATGGATATGTTTTCAAACGAAAAGTGTATTTATTTATTTTATTGGATGAGCGAAGCGAAGATTCCATTTCACTACACTGGAGAAAAAAATCCGGAATGTTTTTTTTTCTTTTTTTTTCTTTTTTTCTATTTTTGTCTGTCTGTTAACACGATTCCGGCAAAACCGATACTCCGATTACGATGAAATTTTATGGAGACCTTCGAAATCTCTGAACTTAGAACTGCCACGTTTTTGAGCGCAATCGGGAAATTTTTTCTCATAAAAAACGCAATTTTACGATTTTTTTCGATTTTTAAAAAAATCCTTCGACTTATAACACCTACATGCTTTATCCGATTGTAATAATTTTTTCACAGAACCCTATTTTTATGAATTTAAATATTCGTGTGAAATTTGAGCGCAATCGAGAAATTATTTCTCATGAAAATCAAAATTTTACAGTTTTTTTCTTTTTTTAAACAATTCTTTGACTAATGACACCTACATGCCTAATTTTATTGAAATGATTTTTTCACAGATCCTTAATTTTATGAATTTATATATTCGTGTTAAATTTGAGCGCAATCGAATAATTATTTCTTTTTAAATACGATAAAAAAAAATTAAAGTTAATTTTTATTTTAATTTAATTTAATTAAAATAGATTCTTCGACTTAGTAATAATTTTTCACATAACAACAGAAAATCCGCATAACACATGACAGCTCAATGCACCAATTACGCTCATCCAACAACGCGGCGGGACTTAAGCGGTTTCCTAGTAATTATATTATAAACTAAATGCATTTAATGCAGGAATGAAATGAATGAATTACCATGACTAAGTGCTAGCGCCGGCGCATAGACCGCCACGGACGTGTAGAGCACCATCTGCAGCACGTAGAGGGCAGCCGCGAATGTTCGGGCTGGCGGACAGAACCGCATTTCTAAGTACTGAAACAAGCAATGCATGGTAGAGAAGTGTACAACACAAGAGAAACTTAACTCGACTATAAGATTGCTTTGTAACGTTCTCTATATTTGATCTTTAAATTTTGTGTGATACTGATAAGACTCAATATATTTCATGAGTTGTGTTAACTGTTTTCAATCACAGTACGCTGATCCCTCATTTCAAAATAAAAAGAGTTAAATGAACCAAATAACTTTGTGAGAATTTTACTTTTTACCTTAAATAAATAAATAATGCTGGTGGAGCACTTACTTTCTCTCAATAATTTTTATGTCAATTAAATCTTTTTTTTACTGTAACCGGAAAAATATTTAAAATCTTACCTTACCACCATTTTGTATACCTGTAAGACAATTTTTAAATATAAATAGATAAATCAAAACTGTGCAAATAAAGTTAAGTGTTGAATAATTTTCAATTCTACACTGTAAGATAATCTAACTAAAAACGGAGAGAAATTTAATTGGAAATATTGATCTATCTCGATAAGACGTAATGTATGAGTGTTGTGCTACGTTTACCTGCCTAAGAATATAGTTACCTCGTAAGCGGAAGTCAGTTCTATGCTCATGTAGACCGGAAGATACATGTAGGACGTGATGGGAACGATAATGATAAATGCAAAACAGGTCATCCAAAACTGAGTCCCATAGTTGTACATTTCTGCTGGGTTGCCCAGGAGCTCGATAGCGGTGATGAAGCTGAAACAGAGATTACACATTTATCGGTGTTTGAACATTCAAGTGCAGGTATTTATTATGGTGAAACGAAATTTCGAACAGCTAAAAACGAGATTTTGAAAATTGACACCACTATAGTTCACCTCTGGCCAAAACAAAATCAAAACTACCATTTTATCAAGGTCATTTGAATCTTCTAGATGACCTAATGGACCTAAGGCGAACCCGTGAAACGGTGGTCGCTTGGAGATTTACAGACAAATTGCCACTTATTTTCACCGTACATTTATTCTGAATGATAATTGCACATTAACATCATTGTGTACGACCGGACGAAGTTCGAAATCTTAATGAAATTAGCATGGGAACGCTACGGTTATGAGCCGTAAATGTGCGTTCGTACTTTTCAAACTACGCCTTCATTTTTCTATCGATTAAGCTAATTTTTGTGCACACTCAGAATGGTTATACAATCCCCCCCCCCTTTCTTTTTTTAAAAGTTTGGCTCTGTTAGGCCACACAATTTTTAAATATCGACGAAAAATTACTATTTTGTATGGACTTTGAGGGACGGAAAAACATGTGACTTAAATGGAAAAAAGGGCTATGCACGAAACATAATTGTTTAGTTATCTGTCAGTGGGTGAAAATCTAACAAGAAAATGAAGATTTCCCTCCATGTAATTTGAAAAGTACGAAAGAATTGCACTCAAGACGCTGATCGTCCGCACGTAAGTCTATTAAAAATTTGCAATTTTTTCCTTACTATATGGATTTGTTTTTTCATCTGCTTTTGGACTGCATTCTGTTGTAGTAAATAACTTTTATGGCCTACATGCCAAACATTACTAGATCGTGTAGAAAAATATAGCGAGTTGTTTTGAAACATTATAAAAATATTTTTTTTAATCAATTCGATGATTTACATTATAATCTTTCGGAATATAATGACGAGCATATTTTGGTGGAGGTGCCGGGTTAGCGAGCATTGTCGGCAGTGCGTGCGTGTGCGTGTGCTGTCATGGCGGGTACGTCGGGCTTGGTGGCGTGTTTCAGAAAAAAATATTACACATATTATAGTCGCTACTCCTGCATTTTTACTAATTGTATAGTAACATCCTGTCCATAGGATAAATATGCGGGTTATCAAATGTATAGAAAAATATTGCGATTTACTATACTTTTGAGTTGCGCGTAAGCTGTGATCGACAAGAGAAGCATTGGGGGGATTGAGCCGCCAATAAATAGATATTGAGTTTTTAGTTTGAGTTTGAGTTTTTAAGGCGCGAAATCTGGCCTCATTAGTTCGTTTAGTTTGAGTTTTGGGGGAGGTGAAGGGGGAGGGGCGGATATCTGAAGTTTGCCGGTCCATTTAGATCTACATGGATTAATTTCTCAACAATTTTTGCGAAACACAGTTTTAAGATAACTCGTTTAATGTTCATATTAGGTTGGCATTATTCTTTAATATCAGATACATACGGGGGAAATTAATGATTAAATAGCCACATTAGTCTCCCTCTATATGCAGGATATATGCAGATTAAAAGGTGGTAGGGTTGGAACTGAATGTGACGTGTATGCAAAGGTTATGTCTGTCTTTTTCTGTAGGAGGCAATAATTTATAGGTTACACCATAGGGACAGGCTCTTACCTCGCAGCCAGCGACATGGCCATGGGGAACGTGCCCATGCTGCTCCCGCCGAGCAGAAAGTCACTGGCCGTCTTCTGTTTGGGTCCGACGTAGGCGAAGAAGAGCCCGATCGCGGAGGACGCCACCAGCATGGCGACGAGCACGGTGTAGTCCTGCCAGGGAAGACTCCTTACTTACCATTCCGCCGCGCAGGCCATGGGGAAGGCCCATGACTGCTCGCCAGTCAGAGAAATCACGGCCTCTTCTTTTGGTACCTACTGGCGAAGAAGAGCTCGATTCCGGAAGGACGCAGTTAAGACGAGTAAGACGGTGTATCCTGCCACAGGAAAACTACCATCCTCGCATTTCCGGCAGGGCAGGTGTATAAGGACATAGACATCTCGACAGTTTCAGGTTTCGAGTCCTCTTCTTCTTCTTACTACTCGGCGAGTGCTTCAGATTCCTGCGGAAGGAGAGTTAATGTATGATTAAAGGGGTATTCACCCGCTAAACTAAAAAATATATTTCGTTCAGGCTAACTAAAGTCTATCCATCCTTGAGGTACAACGTGACCATCGGCGAACGAGACCGGGATCGGTCGTCCCGTCTATTGTCTGCATTTTTCCCTTTCCACCTTATTTGGCGTGATCGAACTTGGGAGCGAACATGGTTTTTTTTTCTACCTGCCTCCGCGCCTGCCTCCGCTCATTTCAAATCTATTGTGATGAAAATAATTTATTCAGCGAAATATTTTTTTTATAATTGCCAATATGTAATAACGTTGGTTCAAATGTGTAGCTTTAGTTTGGAAATGCGTTTTTTCCCTAGTGTCTACGACCAAAACTGACTGAAATATATAAATATTATTATATTATTACGTAATATTTTAAAAATATATTGTAGAAGAATTATCCGTAACTCGGTCAGTTTTTATCATAGGATTGTGTCGAAAAAAATGAAATTCAAGGACGCACGCTTAATATTTTAACAACAATATTAGATATTTGCAATTAAACAAAAACATATCAATAAATAAATAGAACAATAGGACAGGAAGAGAATACATCAGGTAGAAAACCATCAGCTTCTAAGATGGTCTATTTTACGACTACAAGCGACAACCCTTAGCAGCTGCCTCATATACCCATACCCGACGCGTCCGTCGATGGTCACTTTGTACTTCAAGGATTGATAGACTTTAGTTAGGAATTTAGAAATTAACAGAAAAAATATTGTGTCCACCGTGACCGGATTTTTTTTTATCAAATTTGCTATTTTTTTTAGGTCCCATTGGCAAAAATCTTCCATATGAAATAACATGGGGACGATCCCGTGACCGTGACCTTGGAGAATTTTGATCCAAAAAAATATTGGACATTATTGACGTACACTACAGCCTTGTCTGTAAATCCTCTATAATTTGTTTTGTAACTTGTGCACGAGCTTGGGTTCGGTCAAAATATGCTGATTAGTGATTAGTGATTACCAAGAATGGGTATGTTTTTGAAATGCACATTTTTGTGTGTTTGAGTGTATATTTGTGCACATTTTCAAGACATGATGTTATAAAGGGCCATTTATGATACAGGTTACAGCCGATTTACTAAATTTCCCAAAACGCCATTTTCAGCAATTTTCTGGACCAAAAAATTGAAAAATTCGTTTAAAAGCACAGTTATAAGATATAATTTTTAAAACAGTCATATTAATGTAGTATTATGCTATAGATTATCTGGTCAAAAATTTTTGGGGGTTATAGCCCCTATCCAGCTATTTCACATTTCGTTGAGAGTTAAAAGTAGAAAACATTATTGTAAGTACATGTTTATCTTTTCGATATAACCTCGACGCCCCGCGCGGCGAGATGTGTGCCGGACTTGTGGCCTTTTCGTCATTTTCAGAACTATTTGTAGACCCCTAATTTTAAGGAGCAAATTTAATTTTTCCTTCCAAATTCATCAACGAAAGCTTGAATGGGTCGAGTATTGTCATCAGAACTAATCTATTCAAATCTCTTCAGCATCCTCCCGACTTCCAAGAAGCCGCTAATCCTTTGAAATGTGACATATTGACTTGAAAATTGAAATAAGTTTGTCATAATGCGTATAAACCTGTTTAAAATTTAAATAAAAAAAGTTAATTTGCTTATGTGAAGTCACATTTACTCTGAAGATGTCTGGCGTAGTTCAGACTGAGGAAACCTCGAGAAAACCTTCAGTCAGGATTGGTGGTCTCGACGGGATGTAATCCGGGACCTCCCGAATCAGAGTCGTGCGTTTAACTCTCGAACACAGTTTGACGAAGTGTTTCAATTTTCGTTCAGTTCTCAACGTAGTTTTTTCCTGGTACGCCCTTACATAATACAGACCACATTCAGAGACTTCTTTCAAAGCTTGAGCTTGTTACTTTTTAGTTTGTATAGTACTTAATACGGAGGTGGCATTCTTGTGTTTTATATTCGTGTGTTAACTCCGCTATAACTATTCACTTATTTGTTTGCATAATAATATGTATATTGTAGGCCTAAGTGGCTTTAAATACCACATAGAATGAAAAAAGAAACATACTTTGGATGAGCTCATTGCAATCATTTTTTTAACCTAAATTTTATAATGCACGCACCTCTTCACAATAATATTACAATGTTAAGATTTGTTTGCGCAAAAACTGATACAAGCCTAACTGTAGCCATAGCATCATAAACCAACACTTATTGCTGTAAGTCGATTCATACAAACTGATGAACCGTGGATTTAGGAATGGGGGATTGTCCATCTCAAATTAGTCAAATGCATTCCTGCATGAACTACATATTTTTAAGGTGCCATCTAGTTTGTTCCACGTACTTGCTGCGCTGAATAGGACGCAAGCATACTAAGAATAACCTATTTTATAAGTAGTATTTCAGCATTATTTGCAATATTTAAAATACTTTTAGTTCCTGATTTTGTTGTCCTTTAACTCGATAACTTCTTATGCAATTTATATCGGATGAAATGAATAATACTAGTAATAATTTTTTTTTAAACGTCAAAAGTGGATATTGTCATAAATACGTTTGATCCTTTTTGATTGTACTGTAATAAGTAAATACATTTAATTTATTTACTTTTATTTGTTTTCCCTCCCTAAACTCCTTATTACCGTATATATTCTATTTTTCTAATAAATTTAAATGTAATTCGTATAAATTAGCTTTTAATTAGCTATGGACACATACACTAAAACTTGTGTTCGTCGTAATATGAAATGTACAATTTGTCCTAATAAAATTGAAATTGAAATGACATTTTGATTAATTTAATTTTACATTAAGTGTTTTTTTAATACACATTTTATTAAAATTAGAAGAAATTAAAATAAATCAAATTTGTAAATTTGCAAAGTACCACAAAATTATTTTAATCATTTACTTTTTCTAAAAAAAATATTGTTAAATTTTCATTCCAAACGTCCACTAACTCACTTAGAAAATCGCAAATCACTTCCTTATGCTGCACTTGTGACTGTGTACACACTTCTCGGCAGCCTATACGTTCTTACGCTAGATATGGAATGTGCAAGTCAACAATAATTTATTGTAATGTATTTATGAAACAGGTAGAAATGAAGGAGAATTTATTGTAATATATGATTTATTATATAAATTATACAACTATTTAAACATTAACCAACGTTGTTATTTTTTTTATTGAACAAAAATGACAATTGGTTAATGTTTAAATACTTGTGTAAATTTAGTAAAGTATAGTATAATGAGTTCTGTAACACGTGATATTTAAAAAAATGTATTATTATTATTTTTCACGGAGAATTAACTGTGAAAAAAACAGTTTATAGATCTCAAAAGCCACAATGACCTATTATAGTTGGATTGGTGTGCTTCTAAATTTATAATGTCCCATCTGAAAATCAGTTGTGACTTGTGACAGAGGGATTTACTTATTTATTTACATGGCCACAAATCACCGTAACTAAAATGAATCCACCCATTCCCCTTTTTTAGTCACTGACAAACACAAATCCTATTTTATGATCACAGCAGAAAACCACACATGATTCAATATTTCAGTATTCTTTGGCGGTATTTGACAGTAATGTTGTCAGTTATTTATGTGACGGTGATTCAGGTACCAGCCTTATTGATGGTAGAGAACAGGGAAATTGTGGCCCGATGTAGTTGTGGTGGTTTTCCTATAGTTTGGGAACCTATATGCAGGGGTGTAACTGAAGGGACCCCGAGGGTAAGTCCGGGGGCTCATACTCATACTCATAGGCCGGGAACAAAATATGTGTAATTTATGTATATTGAAGATAAAGGTAACATTAAAGCATAGTTTATTATGTTGGCAATATGCAAATCGGTACATATAAATGTTTTGCTTGCATTTACCAACTTATTGTTAACGTTGCCGTGTCCATATCACGTGCATTGCTCGGCAGCAGTAAGCGAGCAGCCCTCTTTGATGGCTTCATCTGACCAAGGTTAACAGATGAATAGTCTGGCAATATGACATACTGAATATAAAATAGCGTCATTTTAAAGGGGCTAATACCCCAAAAGTTTATTTTCTACCGGTACATAATCCAAAGCACATTTCTACACTTACCGTTTAAAAGTTGTATGTTTCGTAAACAGTGATTTTTTACACGATTGTTTTCGCCATTTTGATCTCGAAATTAGAAAATATTTTGGCGTTTTGGGTAATTTATTAAATCGGTTTAACCTGCTTATTTTTCGTTCCAAGCAGATACTAGTACTAGAGCATCGTACCAATCTAAAATCATGTCTTGAAACTGTGCACAAATATACTGACAAACACTCAAAAATATGTATATTTCGAATTAAATCAAACCACTATAGGCCAGCATAATATTTTGACCTAACCACTTGCCCAAATTACAAAAAAAAATTAAAGAGAACTATAAAGATTGACGGATAGGTTAATAATGACCAATATTTTGTTTATTCGAAATTCGAAATCCTCCAAGGTCACGGGACATAAAGATCGTTCACATGTTATTTCATATGGGAGATTTTTGTTGGCATGAAAATTACCACGTTAGACAAATTTTTGGGGGTCATGGTGGACCCAATATAATATTCTTTCTGTTATACTCTGTAAATTCATCTGTTATACCCTGAATTAAATATATTTTTAGTTTAAGGGGTGAATTCCCCTCTAAACTTTATGCTCCACACTGCGCTTCTCTCTTACTAACCACACAATCAATTAAAGGGGCTAAAACCCAAAATTTTTTTTTTTACCACGTGATATATAGCACAATACTACATTTAAATGACCGTTTAAAAAATTATATCTCGTAACGGGTGATTTAACACGAATTTTTAATTTTTTTGGGATCCAGAAATTGGCAAAAATTGGTGTTTTGGAAAATTTCCTTAATCGGCTTTAAAATGCTTCTTTTTTGGTCCACATAGACACTAGAGCATAGTACCAATCAAAATGCCCCTTTATAACATCGTGTCTTGAAACTATGCCCAAATATACCTCAAACACTCAAAAATATGCATTCCAAAAATCACACCCCATCTTGGTAATCAGCATATTTTGACCGAACACTTGCCCAAATTACAAAACAAAATATAGAGAATTTACAGAAAAAACTGTCGAGTACGTCAATAATGGCCAATATTTTTTTGGATCAAAATCCTCCAAGGTCACGGGGCATAAAGATCGTCCCCATGTTTTTTTCTTATGGGAGATTTTTGCCGATGGGACCTAGCTCGAAAAATGTCATGTTTGACAATTTTTTGGGAGGTCATGGTGGCTCCAATAATTTTTCTGTTAATTTTTAAATTTATTACTTGTTAGCCTGAATGAAATATATTTTTTGAGTTTAGCGGTTAAACACCCCGTTAAGTAAATCTCTCCTGTCCATTTTTATCCAGTTTGTGAGATTAACTTGAGCTGGTCAGCCGGAGATTCTAGGTTCGATACTTCGGCGCGGCAAACTTTAACATGTTTCGCGACGTTCGTTGTAAAATAACATAACAGTGAATATCATTAGAATTGGGTTATGTGTACATTTGAAATGCAACTGAATGGTCCTTGCCCTTGAACTCTGATTCGAGCTGTGTTGACGCTCTGTACCTTCGGAGAAAGGTTGACATACGAGGTTTGTTTATAAAATAATCACACAGTGAAGCAACTGCCTATAGCTTAACATATAAGGCCTGACGTAACGGGACTTAGTTTGATCTGATATCTAATTACACTTTGATAATCATAATTATTATTTTATTTTCAAAACGTAGTGACAAAATACATAGTATAATATTATACAATAGGAAATATATGCATGTCAAAATATCAATGTCACAATCTAGTATTATTTTTGTCATACAATATCCCACTGCTAAGACATATTAAATTGTTATTATAAATCCCACTGCTAAGACATATGTCGTTTTACAATACTTGAATTGGATTTTTTAATTTTAGTAGTTGCTTCTACGATTGTTATGCACATGGGTATTTTAATTTATTTAAATGCAATAAGGCACAATAACCGAGTATATAATATTTTGAGTAACATAATAAAATGACTAATAACTCATAAACAGCCAGGGGTTTAGCCGAGCTCGTTTAACCGGTTCCCACTGAACACCGAAGTTAAGCAGAATCGGGCGTGGTCATGGGTAGAGTGGGTGACCGCTCTACCCTGGAAACTCACGTATACCGCTGGTTAAAAGCAGATGGAGGGTTCGAAAGCTAGTGTAACGGCTTCTTTTCCTCCTCGACGTCTGCTCGGCATCCGGGTTAGTGGAGGAAACCTATATGACTGTAAAAGTTACAACCGTCCTTTCGGAGGCCCCCTTTGGGTACTTTTCGAAAGGAGTGGGCTACGTCCGGGTACGGGGTTTCCCCTCCCTCCCTTCTGTTCATACTTCATCCTCATCTATCACCATCATCGTCTCAATTACCAAGTACATTAATATGAGACGTTTAGAAATATCCAATCAATCATCAATCAATCAATCAATCAATCAATAACTCATCGATATTTTTATTAATGTCATTAAAACAGAACTGCAGTCATTGTTTTAAAGAAAGGTATACCCTTTTCCTGTAACTGTAAAATGTGTATGTACGGGCGATTTCATTGACAGTGTGAAGTTCATTTTTTGATGTCTGACAGTTTTATCGTTCTAGGTGTTTCTGTCCAGACGGCCAAAGGGCATTATGCGTGGCCTTCCCAAACAGCTGAACTTCTACATAAACTTCAAAGGGATAAAGTAAGGAAAATGTTTCATACAACGATTGTTACATTAATCAATTCCTTTATATTTAAAAATAAAAAAATAAAAAAAATTTACATACTTACCCTCTCGCTACTGGCGTCCACTTTAGTGGAGGTCAACTTTCAAAATTTATATCCGGGTAAAAAAAAGTTTTTCAATTTGACCCCTTTTTTTTTCGAACATTAAAAATAAATACTTTTTTCCCATCCCAATTGGACGAAAGGCATTTTTTTTGAAAAAATCCAAATACACATATCTGCAAAAAAAAGCTAAAAATGGGGAATTTTGTTTTTTCCCGGGAAAGTAATATATTTCTAGTATTGCTACTTTTTGAGATACAAAAAATGTAAGATATGCAAAAAATTCAGAACAAATCTTGGTTTCGGAATGTACATCAAATTTACATATTAACTTAAAATGAAGCTTTAATTCAAACCCAAAAATTTTCCCCAAAAATTCCTTGAAAAAAAATCAAAAAAAAATAAAAAAAAATTAGTATTTTGAAATTATTGCTTAAAATAACTTAATTTTGCCCAAATTTTAAATCTGGAAGTAAAAGGGCTAAGGCAATTCGATTGTAATGTTGTTTTCAACGCGAATTTAACAAATTATTATTGTATTAAAAACTTTGTAGGGCCTAAAATGTGAGGTCAAGTATAATAATTTTTTTTAATTCACAATTAAATTAAAATTTATTTTTTAATATTGGTTAATTACCTCACTGAAATATACACAATGCGAACGACAAAATCGATCATTTGTGAGATGCAACTTTGCTTCAAAACAAACCGTATATATAAGCTGTCCTTGGACCATTTAAAAAATTAACTGTATCAAACAATATTCACAAGCAAAATATATGGTTATTTTAATAAAACCAACACATCTTTCAAATAATGTAATTTTTTCCCGTGTAAGATTAAGAGTTTTAGTGACTGATTGCATTACATGTGGCCCCCAATTTTGAATATCTCTCTTTTTTAAGTACTAGAACACTGTTCTTTTATCATTGGAGTAAATTGTTGGGTCCTCATTTATTGGATGAGCGTACAAAGCGAAGCGAAGATTTCCATTTCACTACACTGGAGAAAAAAATCAGAATGTGTTTTTTTGTCTGTTTTTTAAACACGATTCCGGCTAAACCAATACTCCAATTGCGATGAAATTTTCTGTAGGCCTTTGAAATCTCTGAACTTAGAACTGCCACGTTTTTGAGCGCAATCGAAAAGTTATTTCTCATTAAAATCGCAATTTTACGATTTTTTCGATTTTTTAACAAAGTCTTCGACTTGTAACACCTACATGCTTTATCCCATTGTAATGATTTTTTCACAGAACCTTAATTTTATGAAATATTCATGTGAAATTTGAGCGTAATCTAAAAATTATTTCTTATGAAAAACGCATTTTTACGATTTTTTAAAAATTTTAAAACATTCTTTGATTTATATCACTTACATGATTTATCCGATTGTTTAAAGATTTTTTCACAGAACCTTTTAATTTTTTAAATTAATATATTGGTGGGAAATTTGAGCGCAATCGAAAATATTTTCTCATGAAAATCGCAATTTTACGCTTTTTTCGTTTAAAAAAAAAATACGCTCATCCAACAACGCGCCTGAAAAAGCGTTTGCGAAGCTTCCTAGTTTAAAAATATTCGATTGAAGAATCACCCCTATTTTATCACCCAAAAAGTACCCCAATATTTTTGTGTGCTTTATTCACCATAACGACGTATTTTACTGGGAACAGGAATTTGAAGATATTTAATTTAAAATCAACGATCTGCTGAAGCTATGACAAAAAATCAAAAAATAATATTTGGGGTACCTCTATTTTTCCACTATTTGATACTTGTAACTTATAGTTCGTTTTTTATACATAGTGTGGTATTTTTTTCCAAGTATTTAAATATCGCGGGTTTTAAATAAGTTTTGTATAATACTCTCGGTGACTTAACATATGAACATATGAACGGAGTTTTAGCTTTTGGCTCAATCATGACTCCCCCCCCCCCCACACCCCACAAAAAAAACACTCACAAAACACACAAAAACGGGAACAAAACGCACCTTTCATAGAGACTAACACCACCCTTCTGACCCCAAAGGTCACTAAAAACATTGGTATCATCCCTTGTTGGCATGAATATAAACAAACACGCGTGATGCCATTTTTCGTCATGATCGGATTTTATCGGTTTGATTGACACACGCACAGACAGACGGACAGAAAAGTGATGCGTGTCTAGTGAGCTTCTCTCCCTAATTATGGCTACCTATACCCTATTATGACTTATTACAGTATGTTTAGTTTTTTGGTTTTACCTGTCCCATGACAAGACAGATCACATTATATATCTTCATTTCGACTGCTGTAAATTTGCACTGGGTGTGTTTTTTAAGCAAGAAAGAAAATAATTAAACCTCGAAGAGAAAATAATTTCAATTTTCACAGTTGGTGCACTGTCCTTGGTAAAACCGAACATTGCCGGATCTACTACACAATCATTTTGTCAACAAACGACAACTATCTTCAAATGATAACCAGAACAATTCATTTACACTTGGAACATTTTGAATGAAGAGAATAATGTCGGTTGTTTGCCTACAAGGTCAAAGGGAAATGTCCGTCTGTTTTGGGGATTGTCGTGGGGCTCGAAGCCTCCCCTGGTGTATATTACACCTAGTATAATTAGTGCACATATACAGTGGCGTAGAAACCGGGGGGAGGGGGAAGGGGGCAAAACTAACGCGAGTTAAATATTAATCCCGAATTTAAGTATAAATATGCACATACACTTATACAATTCGACAGTCACCTTGGTTAAAACGAATATGTTGTCTGTATGCTACGTCATTATAAAAAATTAGTTGAAATTTACTAAATAGGCCACTTCACGTTCATTTTTTGAGGGTTTTTAGATCGGAGATAGTTGTTGTAAACATCATTTACAGAGCCCAGTGCAGTTAAAACATGACGAAATAACTGAGGTGTGGGAACGGTTGATGAACCCAACTTTCAAAACGTTCCCACGCGCCTGCATAACTAAAAGTATGGCGTACGTGCCACAGTTGGGCGATAAACAGCATCCTTGAGCTATACGGGATTCTGTTGGGGTTTTGGGAGGCCGATGTAAACAAACTCTGTGTGCCCGAGAAAAACAGGTGGTTTAGCCACCCTTTGACCCGACTTACGTTGGAAACAGAAGTAAAGATAATATGCATTCTACACTTGACGGAAATAATCACGCAATATAAGATTTTTAAAATATATATATATATACATAAAACCTGTTTTAAAGGCAATCCCTAGACCCAATATGATTTCTAAAGAATGCAGTAAAGACGTCTGAAAAGTAAGTAGAATGAATTATTGTTTTTATATGGTTTGTTGCGTTGGCACAATTTTTTTCGCCTTCCCGGGACAATTTCAAATTTTTGTACCGTTTGACCCGGGTAAAAAATCGTGCAACGCTTGAAACCATATAAAATCTACTCTCTATATTTTTAGGTCGTAGATAAAGGAGTGTAGAAACAATATGCAAAAACCCCTGCTCTAAATTCAATTTTTAACTTGAACAACTGATTCCAAAATTTGAGTATAATTGTTGATTCTGAGGTTATGTCCCGTCAAATATTTTCAAAAAAATAATCTGCACTTTTTATTGAGCCTCTCTTATATTCTACTTTTCTTTTCAGACGTCTTTACTGCATTCTTTAGAAATCATATTTGGGTCTAGGGATTGCCCTTAATTTCATTTTCAACATAAGGACAGATATAATGGCTACATTTAGTACTTACCACAAAATCTTGGAACCGTCACGTCTTTTCTTAATTGAATCTTGATACATTTTACCGACACGTCAAAACTCAGAAGAAATCAATACACTGCCTATTTCCGCATACAATGTATATTTCTGATTCTTTTAATTCAGAGAATAATTTTGATATTAAAAATTGAATGTTCACTTCAACCAAAATCCTAACTTTAAGGCACTGTCATAGAGCTATTTAAGTATTTGCTTCATTTGTAAACGTCGAGTAAAGAAGTACGAGTATGATACTAATATGTAGCAACGTCAAGAGACAATCGTTCCAAGATGACACCCAGTCCACTTCGTCCGCCTTCTTATATTCTTTTGATACTAATACGTTACATAGTGGGGTTCCAGATAACAGCTCATCTCTGATTGGCTCAAACTTGGGTGCACGTCACAAAAAGTTACCTTCAACTATACCAAGTTCATTTTAATTATTTCCAATTTGAAATTAATTGTTTTACTTTTCTTTGATGAGAGACAGAATTTTCCGGTTGAAACGAGCTCGATCTGGGTGCAATTCTAGAGTGTTTACGAGTAAAAGTGGTTAGTCCTCTAATTGCTAAGAGCGTATAGGTTGTATTGTGTTTTCGTTAGTGAGAGCAATGTCTAGCTTATGGGACCGTATAGTTACTAGGAAAACGCTTAAGTCCCGCCGCGTTGTTTGGGTGAGCGAATTGGTGCATTGAGCTGCCATGTGTTATGCGGATTTTCTGTTGTTCTGTGAAAAAATCATTACTAAGTCATTTTTTTTTATTAATTAAATAAATAAAAAAATTAACTTAAATTTTAAAATTTGTAATTAATCGTAATATAAAAAAAGAAAAAAATCGAAAAATTACAATTTTCATAAGAAATAATTGTTTGATTGCGCTCAAATTTGACACGAATATATTAATTCATAAAATTAAGGTTCTGTAAAACAATCATTACAATAGGATAAAGCATGTCGGTGTTATTAGTCAAAGAACTGTTTTAAAAAAGGGAAAAAAAACGTAAAAATGCGATTTTCATTAAGAAGAGAAATAATAAGAAATAATTTTTTGATTACGCTCAAATTTTACACAAATATTTTAATTCAAAAAATAAAGATTCTGTGAAAAAATCATTTCTATCGGATAAAGCATGTTGGTGTTATAAGTCGAAGAAATTTCTTAAAAATCGAAAAAATCGTAAAATTGCGATTTTCATGAGAAATAATTTTTCGATTGCGCTCAAAAACGTGGAAGTTCTAAGTTCAAAAATTTCGAAGGTCCCCAAAAAATTTCATCGCAATCGGAGTATCGGTTTAGCCGGAATCGTGCTAACAGACACACAAAAATACAAACAGAAAAAAGAAAAAAAAGAAAAACATCCCGGATTTTTTTCTCCAGTGTAGTGAAATGGAATCATTGCTTAGCTCGCTACGCTCATCCAATTAAAATGTACATATTGGTTAATTACCTCACTCAAATATATACAATGCGAACGACAATTGTCGATCAACCGGAGATGCAACTTTACTTCAAAACTAGCCGCAAACTGTCCTTGGAGCTTTTAAAAACCTGTATCAAACAATATTCACAAGCAAAATATTTTAATAAAACGCACACATTTTTTAATATATGTACTTTTTCGTGTAAGATTAAGAGCTTTAGTGACTGTTTTTCATTTTCATGTGGGACCCAATTTTGAATATCTCTCTTTTTTCGAGAAATATAAAACTGTTCCACGAAGGACTAGATGCTACTTTTTATGTATTGGAGTATAATGTTGGGTCCTCTTTTATTTTAAAGTATTTGATTAAAGAATCACCCAATATGTAATCTCCCAAGAAGTATATACATATTTTGTGTGTACGTCATTCACCATAACGATGTATTTTACTGGGAATCAGAAAGAAGATATTTAATTAATTTTAAAATCAACGATCTGCAAGCCATGACACAATTTTTAAATATAATTTCAAATTGAATAATATTTGTCTTCCTCTATTTTTCCACTATTTGGTACTTGTAACTAATAGTACCGTTTTTATACATAGTGTGGTATTTTTTCCAAGTATTTAAATATCGCGGTTTAAAATGAGTTTTGAATAATACTTTCGGTGACTTAGCAAATGAACTGTTTTATAGCTTTTGCCTCAATCATGAATTTTTCCACTGGCGTATTTCCGCGAGTGTTGGCTCGAGCGCTAAGAGCTCGACTCTGATTCGGGAGGTCACGGTTCGAATCCCGTCGAGACCGGCTATCCCGACTGAAGGTTTTTCCCGAGGTTTTTCCTCAGTCATTAATGGGAAGCAAGGGATTGAACCCTCGGACATCCCTACAAAATTTTCCTATCCGCAACATCTATAGTTAGTCAACTGAAGAGGGTCACACCGGTTAAATCTTATGTGTACCCTATACAGCGGGCATCCTAAAAAATATTTTAATGGTTATAAAAATATGTTTACTCCGATGCTTCTATTATCAGCACAGCACACAATCACGCACAATCACGGAAATTAGAAGCGAAGCCATTTCAGCTTTCAACAGATTTGACGAAGAACACACAAATAAAATCTTATCGTGAACTGAAATCTTGTGTTTTAGGGGTGCTTAGTAAAAAAAAAAAAAAATCACACACACCAAACACTAAAACGTAAGACACAAAAATACACATTTCATATAGACTAACCCCACCCTTCTGACCCCAAAGGTCACCAGCAACATTTTGTATCATCCTTATTGCGGCATGCAATACAAACAAAACACGTTTGCCAATTGGCTCGTGATCGGATTTTGTCGTGAGGGTGACACACGCACAGATAGACGGACGGACAGAACAGTGATGGGTGCAGAGGGGAGCTTCTCTCCCTATTTATGGATACCTATACATATTTGAGCTCATTATAGTAAATTTAGTATTTTTTGGTTTACCTGTCCCATGACGAGACAGGTCACATATTACATGAGATTCATTTCGACTCTTATACATAAAGTTACTGTAAATTTACATTGGGTATTTGTTTTAAGCAAAGTATTATAATTATGAGACAAGAGAAAATTATTTCAATTTTCACAGTTGGTGACACTGTCTTCCTTGGTAAAACCACAGATAATAGTAGAGTAGGGCCCTACACTTAGTGTACTCTATTATCTGTGGTAAAACCGAGCATTGCCAGATCTACTAGACGATCATTTTGTCAACAAACGACAACTATCTTCAAATGATAACCAGAACAATTCATTAACACTTAGAACATTTTGAATGAAGAGTATAATGTGGCTTCAAGGTCAAGGAAATGTCCGTCTGGTTTTGGGATTTATTTATTTTTATTTTTTAATTGGGGATATACACCAGGGGAGAGGCTTCGAGCCCCACGCTCCCCCGTGTATATAAGCACCTCGACTAGCACCTAGTATAATTAGTGCACATATACAGTGGCGTAGGACCCGCGGGGAGGGGGGGGGGGCAGGGGGGCAAAACTAACGCGAGTTAAATATTGATTCCAGAATTTCCGTAGTAAATATGCACATACACTTTTCCTAGGAAAACGCTTAGGTCCCGCCGCGTTGTTGGATGAGCGTAATTGGTGCATTGAGCTGCCATTTGTCATGCGGATTATCTGTTGTTCTGTGAAAAAATTATTACTTAGTTGAAGATTTAAAAAAAATTAAATTAAATTGAATAAAAAATAAACTTAGGCCTAAATTTTTACTTTTTTTAATTAATCGTACGAATTTAAAAAAAAGAAAAATCGAAAAATTGCGATTTTTATAAGAAATAATTATTCGATTGCGATCAAATTTCACACTAATATATAAATTCATAAAATAAAGGTTCTGTGAAAAAATGATTACAATAAGATAAAGCATGTAGGTGCTATGCGATAAAAAATATTTTAAAAAAGATAAAACCCACAAAATTTCTATTTTCATGAAAAATAATTTTTCGATTGCGCTCAAATATCACACGGATATTTTAATTCATACAATTAAGGTTCTGTGAAAATATCATTAAAATAGGATAAAGTATTTAGGTGTTATAAGTAAAATAAATTTTCAAAAAATCGAAAAAAAAACGTAAAATTGCGATTTTCATGAGAAATATTTTTTTGATTGCGCTCAAAAACGTGGCAGTTCTAAGTTCAGAGATTTCGAAGGCCTCCATAAAATTTCATCGCAAATGGAGTATCGATTAAGCCGGAATCGTGCTGACAAACACACAAAAATACAGAAAAGAAAAGAAAAGAAAAGAGAAAAAAAAGCATTCCGGATTTTTTTCTCCAGTGTAGTGAAATGGAATCTTTGCTTCGCTCGCTACGCTCATCCAACAATTCGATAGTCACCTTGGTAAAACGAATATGTTTGTCTGTATGCTTCGTCATTGGATGAGCGTAGCGAGCGTAGCGAGCGAAGCTAAGATTCCATTCTACTACACTGGAGAAAAAAATCCGGAATTTTTTTTCTTTCTTTTTTTGTATCTTTGTCTGTTTGTCCACACGATTCCGGCTAAACCGATACTCCGTTTGCGATGAAATTTTATGGAGGCCTTCGAAATCTCTGAACTTAGAACTGCCACGTTTTTGAGCGCAATCAAAAAAATATTTCTCATGAAAATCGCAATTTTACGATTTTTTTCGATTTTTTGAAAATTTATTTTACTTATAACACCTAAATATTTTATCCAATTTTAATGATATTTTCACAGAACCTTAATTGTATGAATTAAAATATCCGTGTGATATTTGAGCGCAATCGAAAAATTATTTTTCATGAAAATAGAAATTTTGTGGGTTTCATCTTTTTTTAAATATTTTTTTACGCATAGCACCTACATGCTTTATCTTATTGTAATCCCCCAGACCCCAGTTCCGACCACAAGCTATACTAATGAATTTGCCCCCCCCCCCCCCCCCACTTTCAAAACGTTCCTACGCGCCTGCACACATAACTAAAAGTATGGCGTACGTGCCACAGCAGTTGGGCGATGGACAACATCCTTGAGCTATATACGGTAATCATACAAAATTGCAAAAACTTGCAAAAAAGGGGCCAAACCTAAAACGAGGAAGATACAAGTGGCTCAACTGCATAAAGTGGTGAGATCTAGAAGTGAGGCCAAGCCCATTATTTTGTTTAAAATAATAAATATATTTATTAATTATATAATACATTAATAAAATATCAATATCCATATTATTGTCTAACTATAGTTATGAAATAAATATATTAACAAAAATAACATAAACATTAAATATTTATTGAAACATTTACATGTGGAAATATCAAAATTAACAAACGCCATTCAAAATTAAAAGCTTGGTCAATGAATTTTTAACTTGGTTGTAGTTACTGACTAACTAAAACATAACCAATCCAAATCCATCGACCAAGCTTTTAATTTTGAATGGCGTCTGTTAATTTTATTATTTCTACATGTAAATGTTTTAATTAATTTATTTAATGTTTATGTTATTTTTGTTAATATATTTATTTCATAACTATAGTTAGATAATAATATGGATATTGATATATATTAATGTATTATATAATTAATAAATATATTTATTATTATTTTTATGGCTGTTAAGTAATTTGTAACATTTTATTGTTGGTGTAGATTATTAATATAGACAATTTTTTGTATTTTTATTAATGTTAATCGAAGGTCATCTTTCAAAGTGTCCTAAACGTTGACTTAGATATATAGGAACTTTTATAAGTGACTGCGTTCATCATTTCGTCTCCCCACTACTCAATGAACCACTGTATAAAATATTATCACCACCAGCTGTATTAACAAAAATTTCCACAGAGTTATTATTTTATAAGTCAATACTATACGTTCCATATTATTGGTCAATTAAGCAAGAGGACAGTTGTTATTTTGTAGCTTTTTTAAGTTAAGATCTCGACATTGGCACCTTGGATTACTCATCGTAAAAAATAACGAAATAAGATCAACACAAGAAAAAAGCGTGTCGTGTACCAAGTGCAGCCAGGACTGACATGAGTGACGCAATTAATGAGTTCAAGTCTAATCCAGTTCAATGCTGCAGGAGCAGGCCTCCATCATTGCAGCAGAAGGAAGTTTCAACAACTCACCACTTGGTTAATAGTCAAGTGAACGCGTGGCGTCAACAAGTAAATATTTCACAAGAGACAACGACACTTCATACTTCTCGTCGAGATGAGAGGATTGATATGGACATATTTTGCAACTCAAACTCGTAATCGTCAATTAAAATTAGTCAATACACTTGGATAAACATGTTGTTAGATGTTAAGAATACTATACAAACAGTAGCCACGGCCAAAAATTAAAAACACCAAAAAGTGCTGAAATTATCGAGAGCTCTGCTCTCTGTTCTCTTCTCCTCAGACGCGATGGGACATACAGGAGGGGTCGAGGAAAGTCAAAGCTCTAGAATATTTTACGATTTTACTATTTACTGTGGTTAATGTTCCGTTCGTGAGGTGTTTTTATTGAATATATCTTCCGGTCCAAGCGTCTTGGTTTTAATTTCATTATAATAACATGTCTACATGACTACTTTTGTACACTATGCTCGTACCAACGTTCAATTTCCGTTGATGGCGGTGCAGAGTATATAAATATTACAACTTTCTTTGGGGCTAGCTTCGCCCCTTAACCCACAGGGTAACTAAAAACATTCTGTATCACCTAGTGTGTGTGGCGTTCTGCGTGATGTACGCGAGACGCATCCTCTACACTGAATACTCGCCGGTGATTCTGAAAATCCTAAATTCATAGCCCCGTAGAATTACAATCTATAGAATATGAACTGAGTTAATTAGATGTATTTACGGAATTTTTCGTTGAAACTGTTTTTGTGTTGTCTTGTTGGTTATACTGCAACACTCGAAACTACACACAAACAAACACTAAACTCATGTTGATGTTGATTATGTTGATGTTGATGCCGGGAAGGCTACAACACGCGTTTCAAACGATAATAATTGTCATAATTACCAATTGCATCATTTGGCATGTACGCTAATTGAGCAAAATATTGTCGATTAATGTAATTTTAGTTAGAAGTCGTCCAAACTTAAAGGAGGGGGACTGCACCACCAATACAATCTAGAGGCACACAAAAAAGGATTTTGGGACTTGGGAACATACTTTGTAACCGTTAGATCGAAGCGTATCCATTATAAACGTATTAATTTTACTGTCTCCTTAACACTCAGGAAAACCAATTTCGTCTGTGACAATATTTGTGATCAAATCATCTATGACGTCTATAACGATATAATAATCACGAAAACAATTATTACTTGTTCTGCTGGTATAATGACGAAGACCAACAACAGATATTGTGACGTTATGATAAAACTAGTGACGCACACACTCAACAAGCTACTTAGGCGGAGGCCTACATCACACCTTCGAGACAAAAATATCAATCAGGTCATTCAATTCGTGACATATATTTTAGAACAATCAAACCCAAAACCCTAATAATTTTATTAGCGTGTTCAAGTAGATGGCTGTAGTTCAAGCCCAAAATAGACCAAATAAACTCAATTAAACATCACATACTGCAATCATGTACTAAGGGTGTGTCTGAAAAATATTTCAAGTCTTGGTCCAGGTCCAGGTCTAGGTCCAAATTCAAATCCACGTCTTACATCGTAGAAGGTATTTATTATCTGTCAATAGCAAATGAAGTCCTGTCTGAAAAGTCTAATTCTAGGTCCATTCTTGTCCAAGTCGGCAAATGGACCGAGCAATTGAAAGTGTACACTCGTTTTATGTCCGGTTCAAAATGGCTGACGGTGACAATGTGCGAAACAACAAATGAATGCATTTTTAATTGGAGGTAAACATTGAAGTTGCATTTGTTTTTATCACATATTTAATTGTTTTTACTAGATGTACAAATAGTTTTTATTATGCAAATACTATACAAAAGACTCTTGAATGCACACCTAACCCTACTTTAGGTAGTGTTGACTTTTCCCGTCAGGTAGCTCTACTGTAGGCTAGTATAGGACGTTACATAGACATCCTATATAATTGGCTAGACCAGCAGTCGGTGGTCCACTTCCGGTACAATTAGAAGCCATCTTAAAATGACAGTTTACATGTTAATCAAATGGGAGCGATTTGTGGCCAAATAGTTCTCAAGATTGCCGCCAGGTTGACAGGTAAGCATACTAGCCTTTAACACCAAATGATTACTAAATTCCCTTATGCAATCACTTCGTATTGTTTCTTTTGTTTAATACCATGCTGCACAAGCTAAAACCATATCAAACAATCCAGTAAAATACTTTATTGCATTAAAAAAGCATAAATTAAAACACCAAATCGCCATCTTGAAATGGGCCGGTTGAGTCTTCAATTTGCTACGCTCGCGCCTGTGCGGAGGTATAGGAGACTGCTAATCTAGCCTACTATAGGGGTTTAATATCAATGGGACGTTAACATTGAGTTGGACTTGGACCTGGACCTGGACATGGACCATAATTCAGACACACCCTTAGATGACTTCATCATTAATAAAAATATCGAAAAAACTTTTTTTTTGAATTATGCAAAATTAAATATTATTATTATTTCCAAATTACTTCATCTGCAATAGGTTATAATACGTAAAACTACGCTTGAAGTGCGATCAGAATTTGAAAAGTTTTCTTTCTCTGAGCAAGTAAACCATTGCAAATACTTTCCATTGTTTCACGCAGATAAAAACTGTATGCCCAGATGTCTCTGTAATATTCCAACTGCATCTCGCAAACTGGATATCACCGGAGATATTGTTTACGTAGAATCTATTATGCAACTACTGTTTTATGAGTTCACTCTGAGGTGTTGACAATAACATCGTGACGGGTTTTTTGTCGAGGCTAGAAGCTAGATTACAAGCCGACCGTGTTATGTAGTACACGTACGTGATTATTAGAAGGCACGTATGTGTACAATGTGTATACACATAGAGTATAATGTCTGGAGATACAATTTATTGAAAAAAAGAGTGAAGCCCCTGAATAACATTTTTCGTAAGAACGAAAGTGTTAAAAATAATCGAAAATAAAATGGTAAAATAATTGTTGAAAATTGAACACTTTTCTCGGTTGATGGATGGGCCTTTTAGTGTATAGAGCGATTTAGGCCATATTTGCACCCACGCTTTTTAAAATGATCTCATATTGTCATTTTTAATAAACCTAGAATATACTATGTTGTTTTGTAAAATAAGTGGTTAGTTACCAACAATTCAAGTACCAAAAAAAAATGTTGGAAATTTAAGTCGATGATGTTGAATTATTATTGGGAACTAAATTGTACGAAGTGTGCAAAAGGTACAGGAAAAAATATTTTTATATTTATGTTTCAATTTATCACGGCAGCACCTGGTATAAGGTTATACATTTTTCTTAGAAATAATAAATCTTTGGTTGCATTGATACATTTCCTAAACTTCATCAAGATCGGAGTAGTAGCGTTTGGCCATCATAATCGTGCAGAGAACCGACAAATCCTACGATCTCCTGAGTCATAATACTTACAGTGGTATTACAATAACAACAGTAGCGTAACTAGCCCTTGTATTTGGGGGTGACGAACATTTTTGTCACCTCAAAAGATCAATAATCAGCACGAATAGTGAAGTGCCTATAATGTATAGTCAATGGTGTCACCCAAAAATAATTTATGTGTAAGCTCTTTCCTGGGTAAAGTAAATTAGTGTGTACAATGGGGGGTTCGGGGTAATCAGCCTTCAAATACTAGAGTGTGATCGGAGAATTATAACGCTTTTTCCCCCACAAAAACATGTAAAAGACGAATAAAAAAGTTCCAAAATAGAAAATATCAATATCTATATAATATCTCAATAAATACCTAATGTATAATATGAATTGTGCCCACCTTCACCAACCCTCTGACCAAATTGGGAGGCGGTCACCCCCCTCCCCCTCCTCAGTTACGCCACTGTCCGATAAGTTATAAGAATAAACTATTTCCTACTTTAGTGTTAATACATCTACTTTAATACTAGTTCTGTCAATGGTTTTGTTCTTGACGAGCGATGTTCCTGTGCTGAGAAGTACGGTGCATTACAGTTTACAGCAAAGTAACGAGAATTGGCGCCAAAATTAAATGCATAAACCGACACGACACAATACAATATCGTACGAATAACAATAAGAAACAATCTTGCCAATACAAAACGCGTAAGCTTTAACGCAAAGACAATCCGTCGAACACAAATTAACTATCCTGGCGATAAACACTCAATTCTTGACAAAGTCCAAACAGCCAAAAACAAAAACAAGCAAAAGTTTCTATAAAAATCAGGCTCGTAGTAGGAAAACAAAAAAATGTGACCCATGAAGTCACATGGCGAAATGAAGTCGTTGTATGTACTCAAATGAACTAAGTTATTAGTGTGTCCAGGATCCTATTTGCAGGCCTAGCTAGACTATAATATTCTGCTAACAGTGTTATGACTCAGTGAATTCGGTACTTCTTCGGTTCATGGGCCCCAACTTGGTTTTTCATGCTTATTTTATGCTTTTTAGTATCGCGTAAAACTATAAACTGGTGTACAATCCTCGCCATGGCGCTTCGCCCCCCCCCCCTTTAACCTACTTTTCACAGCAAAAAGTGTTTTGGGGCCCATGAACCGAAGAAGTTCCGCGAATTCTTTAAGAAATGTTTAGGCGATGGTCTCATAAAAAATTATGTCAATGCATCTTTACATGTAACCTAGAATGCAATAGGTGTCACATTTTCAATCGGAAATTCATGAATGATATCGAGACACTTTCTCACCATTATTTCATACATTCAATTTAATTTATAATGATGATATCCATGTTTATCGTATCACGTTTATTTGTACTGTCCCAAATTAATTTACTTGCTATAACAACAATTGAATAATAAAATAAAGAATCGTTTTAACGGTTAAAATTAAATAATACAGTGTGCATTTAATAAATGATTTGCTATTGAGACGAATGTGGGCTACAAGAAGAACATTAGGCCTTATCTATACTCTCGCTATCTCCTGTCAACCCATCTTATAGGCGCTTACTCTAGAATGTTTGTAAACAACATGTACGAGTACGAAGCACTGACAGGAAGGGCTCCAACGAAACACTGCTCCTGTGACCTACCTCAATAGTCAATAAGTCAAAATTAATTGTATTCTTATGATAAAATTACTTACCTGCACCGCCCGTGCTCCGTTTTGTCTGATGACTGGAAATCGCAGCAAATTTCTCCCAACACCGTCATGTCGAGCAAACATCGCTATCACTCACTATTACGATTCACAAATGCGACTCAAGTCACGAATTACCACTCGAAACGAAAACATATTTTTACGGTCCAGCTCACTTTTTTAAAATTGTTAACTACAATAAGTATGTTTTAAAAATGTACGAGCGTGCCTGCCTTGGCTAGTGAATTTGTATGCGTCAACCTGCTGAGAATCATGTGATTACAGCTGCCTGCGGGGTTAGTCATCTTGCTATAACCTGTACCTACGACTACACGAGTACTAATAGAGGGCGACACTCAAACCACCCCGTTTTAGATGGCTGTGGTTTTAGCTACCCCTTTCAATGATAACCCGCGGTAATTTGAATATCAACACCCGGTAATAGTGCAGTATAGCGGACGTGGGTATTATAGCGGCTAATACGCCACCTACAAAACCTTTAACGTCGCTATTTTAAGCGAAAGTACTTTTCCGTTGAAAGTCCTTTATATTTAAAATAGCGACGTTAAAGGTTTTGTAGGTGGAGTATTAGCCATACCCACGTCCGCTATATACTGCACTATTACCCAACACCCAACTCGCTGTTCTAATATTCATCAATCGAGTCCGCTTTGCCAGCAATATGTTTTCTATGTATTGTGTGGACTGGTGCCTTAATCCGAATCCAGACAAATGTGCAAGTTTATCTATTACGCATAGGACAAGCCCAATTGATTGTCAATATTTTATTATGAAACGTCCAGTAGAGAAGGTGACCTGCCAGAGGAACATATTCAGAAAACAACTTCTAAAGCTATGTCTATGCAGGGGATTTTATATAGATACTGAAATTAATGACCCCATACTTTACTACTTGTGTTTTACCAATAGTTGAATATGGTCAATGGCTGCTCGAACAAATTTAAAATAACTTGATCGAGTGGTTTAAATTTTCTTGATATTGTGCGAAATCGTGTTCCTGAATGCAGGAACCAAACAAAGCAAGAATTAATGAAACTACTCAAGAGTGTCTTCATTAGACTCACGTCGACAAGGATCAGACATGGCGTTCTTGCATCGCGTTGTAAATGGACATAATTATTAGGTCCGACATTCTACTGTCATTGTTCCCGCTCAGAGTTCTTCTCGTTCTACTCGACTGTGTCACCTGTTTCATTCCCCAATTCCCGTCTTCCTACAACTTTAAACTCCTTTTTCGATTTGGTTAGTCGGGAAACAATCCCGTAGGTGTAATTGTTTTTATTTACAAAACTTTAGAAATTAAAAGGTCCGCCCCGACCGGTATTCCCAAATTCCCACAATCTCCATCAATTGACATTTTTGCTAAAATTTCGGCCTTTTTTATTATCAATTCGGCATCTCAAAAATCATTAATTGGATATTTAAGTTTAAGTTTTAAAACAAATTGATTCTGCATTGTGTTATTAATTGATTTGTTCTTTTTATTTAAACATATCATTACTTTATAAATCATCAGTTCATCATCATATAGATAATTCATTGTACATTATCGTATGTTATTTACTAATGATTTATATACGAAGTTATTGTAAGTGTTAACTAAATGTATGTTTAGTAAAATGTTTATGTTCTACTGTTCTTATTACGTTTTATGTTTTTATAAAATGATTTTAAATTTATTACATGATAGTACCTCAATGTAAAATGGCAGCAATGCTGTATTTGAGTGAACCAATAGATAAATAAATAAACTGTAATACTCGTAGTGAAATATAGACGTTGAATCTTAGCTCCAATAAAAATCGATTAAATAATATGTATCGTAAAAATAGTTATTTAAGGTAGGTAGAGTTTTTTAACACCATAAAAACTCGGTACCAAGAGCTATAAGAAAATATTTATTACACATTTTAAATAATATGTTGTGATAAAATTGTCTTATAAATAATTGTATACGATTGTTTAACGTTATTATTTCATCAAAATGCTTAATATTTCTCAATTCCATTGATTGGGAAACACTCCCGTAGGGAGTGTCTAATGGTTTATTATTATTTGTAAATTTGTGTTATCATATTTAAAACACTTTTAGTGGAAAAACTCTATTTTATTATATTTAAAATAACAACGTTTCGGAAATGACAAACTTATTCCGTCTTCAGGTTTCTTGTTAAAAAATAAAAAATCATACTATCAAAAATATATCAAAACAAACAAAGACAATAGCCAAGGTCGATAAAATTAAACATTTCACACATGGAAGTTGACAAAAACAAGGTAATACAAATAAAAAGGCTATTTTTTAGTGTTTACTAAAGGAATCCACATTGGGGGAAAAAAGGTATCTACGTTAAGTTATATTTACTATAGTTTTATATTTTATTGTCTTCCCTTGCAAATCGTTTTTTTTTTAATGAATACGATAGACGTTGAATAAATACCTTAAATAAACCCACTTGTTCAATCAATATGCAAAAAAACAATCATCCAGCTACGCGATTGTAGAGTTAAACAACGTGCATTATAAAGATTTACCCAAATAAATATTCGTTGAAATTGAGATGCACACAAAGATATATGACAATTGCGATCGATACTTAGCACAACTACTTTCAAATTCGTAGTTTCAAACAGAGAAACTGAAGTAAAAGAGGGATTAATATAAAATAGAACGTTCATCTTATAGTCTAGTCTATTCTATCCAGACTGACACCAGTGGCACACGTTGTCCTAATTTATAATAACATTATTACACTATCCTTATTGGATGAGCGTAGCGAGCGAAGCGAAGATTCCATTTCACTACACTGGAGAAAAAAATCCGGAATGTTTTTTTTTCTTTTTTTTGTATTTTTGTCTGTTTGTTAACACGATTCCGGCTGAACCGATACTCCGATTGCGATGAAATTTTATGGAGACCTTCGAAATCTCTGAACTTAGAACTGCACCGTACGAAAAATTGATCAAAAAATTATTTCTCTTGAAAATCGCAATTTTACGATTTTTTTCTTTTTTCTTTTTTGTTTTTGTTTGTATTTTTGTTAACACGATTCCGGCTAAACCGATACTCCAATTGCAATGAAATTTTCTAGAGACCTTTGAAATCTTTGAACTTTTAACTGCCACCTTTTTGAGCGTAATCGAAAAATTATTTCTCATGAAAATTGCAATTTTACGATTTTTTTTTTCGTTTTTCTTGTTTTTTCTGTTTGTATTTTTGTGTGTTTGTTAACACGATTCCGGCTAAACCGATACTCCAATTGCGATGAAATTTTCTGGAGACCTTCGAAATCTTTAAACTTAGACCTGCCACGTTTTTGGGTACAATCGAAGAAATATTTCTCGTGAATATCGTACTTTCACGATTTTTAGTGCGATATTTTCGTGACATTTGGGCCGATTCTGACCAAACGGGTGGGGCTACAACGTTCATATTTCACATGGACATTAAGGTAATGGTTATGTATTGCTTTTTGAAAGAAAAAGTTGAAAAAGTTAGCCAGAATCCATAGAAATAAAGGTTTTAATATGAGTTTTTTTAGGTTTATAATAACAATTAACAAGTAACAATAGAAACTTGACAACAATCACCTACAATGCATTCAAAAAGCACTTGCAAAGGAAAAGTGGACCTACAAAAACTAAAAACTTACAAAAACGCTCATCCATCAACGCGGCGGGACTAAAGCGTTTTCTTAGTTTACTACAATTCAGAAATTAAAAAAGTCCGCCCCAACCGGGAATCGCACCACGGATCTCCCACATTCCAGGTGAGCGTCTTAACCACTAGACCATCAGGACGGGTACATTTTAATCTCTGAATTGTAGCCACTTACCCAAATTACAAAACAAAATACAGAGGATTTACAGAAAAGGCTGACGAGTATGTCAATAATAGCAAATATTTTTTCGGATCAAAATCCTCCAAGGTCACGGGGCCCAAAAAAGATCGTCCCCATGTTATATTATTTTCTTATGGGAGATTTTGCCGATGGAACCTAGCTCGAAAATACCAAGTTCGACAATGTTTTTTCCGGTTATGGTGGACCCAATAACTTTTCTGTAATTTATAAATTCATAACTAGTTAGCCTGAATGAAATATATTTTTTGAGATTATCGGGTGAATACCCTTTAAAGTTAAAACAAAATAATTGCTTCGCATGAAATCAGACAACAATTTGGATTCCGTCCCAATACCGAACAAAAACATAGAAGTCATGAAACTCTAAGATCTGTAAACTCGTACACAATGGTAATGGTATTAAACTTGCACCATGCATAAAATGGCTTGGAAATATTTATCTGCAACCATTGCTTTGAAAGTAATATGTGTGAAAGAGGCTTGCTATAGGTCTACTGCCTAATTTCATTAGGCGTACTGCATTATGCTACTAGCAAGAAATTATGTCACTCTCCAAGGTAACAATGCATTAACATACTGAGATTATAGACAATGACAAAGATAAACTAGAGAACCCTGAAATTCTTTGGTGTAGGAAAGTGAAAAATGTACATACTAAATACAAATGTTTACACAAGCGCATGACACAAATTTCGTAGTGATTTATAACTAAGTACAATTTTGGGGAATAAAACTCCCTGAATCACTTTTCATTCTATCGGTTGACATACATTTTTTGTAGAAATTGCTCTTCATCAACAAGGATGATAGAATGTTTCTGCTGACCGTTCAATCAAGGTGATGGGGTTAGAATATTTTTAAATGAGCATTTTTCCGTACCCGGCACCTCCACCAAAGATTTCATTACACCCGCTTTCCATAATTATATTGTATTCCTCATATATTATGTAGTGCATAAAAATAGCATTTTGTGGTTTTAATTCTGTGTAAACAACATTTTGTAGCATCTACTTTTTCATCAAACCTCTATGTAAGGGGTTTTTATGCACTTCTATTGGCAAATTACCATTTGAAGGTGGCCTATTTAATATCACCACAATTTGATTTTTGATGAAAATAGTGTAGAATTACCACATTTTTAGTAAAAAACAAAAAATAAAAAAACAACATATTTCCTATTTGAGTCGACCCACTCAGTCATACAACTGAGTTTCAGTGGGGGACATTAAACCAAAACGACCAAGCCAACCGAGAAGGCACTTCGTACTGGTGATGCACACGACAATCTAAATTCAGTAACATCAGTAATTAAAATGTAATCGAGTTGCATGATTTGTGACAAAAAAATGATCTAAAATGCTTATGCAGACCTGTATCCAATTGCAATTGATGTGAATTACATTGTAATAAAAAAAAATAATAACATTTTGCATTTCCTTGAGGATTGAATTTGTCACATTATTTCAGAGTTCTGACCCAATACATTTTTTAAACATCCAATCGTGATCGATCAGGCCGTATCAAGTTGGGGATAAATCGTTTGGCTAGGAGGTCGTGGGTTCTTGGCCAATTTAGTGGCATTCTTACCGATACTCATTATTAGCGGTATGTTATGCGAGATGTTTTGCTCGCATGAATTTAAAGAGAAAATGCATGCGTTTTGTACTAAACCAGTTTAACCAAGTAATTTGTATATTATATTCGGTATATTATAATATATAGGTACCAACATTATTGTTAGTTAATGCAGTCACCTTTTCTATTATAAATTAATTCATCATCTAGGGCACTATTACCTAAAAAAAAACTCTACATTCAAACCTATATTCCTTAGTCGCATACTTCGGACCTGCACCCCACCTACATGAGTCATCGTGGCCAAAAAGGCAACAGTAAATTACAATGTATGTAATGTTACATTCAAGGAGCACACACATCTAAACTAAAATATAGCAAATGTTTATAAAGGCAAATCGTTGGACCAAAATAAATTCAATTTTAGTTTTATTCACAAAATAATATCAATACAGTTGTAGGTCTATCTATGTAGCCTACAGTGAACATAGGCCTACACATACAAAGATCATTATTCATTGGCTACAATAGCTTAAATAGTTTGAACACAATACATATATTTTTAATTAATAATAATAATTAATAATTTTTTAAGTAGGAAAGGGCATGCCAGAATTGAAAATAAATAGTACTAGTATAACAAGTTTTCATAGCCTACATATCTAATCATGATATCATTACAACTCACACGGGTTTCAACTTTCAACTGTCGTTAGCGTTAACAAAAGTGTTTTGTGTTTTACACATGCCCTGCAAATTAACATTTAACTCATATTGCTAGTAGCATCTTAAAAGAAGCATTGGATATTTCTGCCTCCTGTACGCCACACACGAGTATAAAAACGGCACTTGGTAATTTATCACAACGCAGGAAGGCAAGTAGACGAAGCCGTTTGTAATCACTAATCAGATACTGTCATACGTACGAGCTGGAGTCTTGCAACCACTCATCGCAAACATAACCCCGTCCTGAAACAATCATACACAAGACATTTATAAAACTGTAGCCACTTTACATGGAGAATTAATAATAAATATGGTAGGCCCTACACATTTGGATAAACATTAACATAATAAATAGGCCCAATACTCAATAGGCAACTTGCAACTTGAGTTAGGTGTCCTGTATCATTGCTGTGATCAGTTTTTGACTTGAACAATTTTAAATAATTATATATTAGAGTCAAGATCTTTTGTACTAAATTGTTATCAAGATTTGAACACAAGAATGAAGGTTGAACACAAGAATGAAGATTCGCGTTCGGTGGTTTCTTCCGCTAAAGATTGATTACCTACTCCCCGATTTGCTGTTCCTGATTTTTGGCAAACCTCATATTCGTTTGAGTGGGATCGTCTAATTAATCAGTTTATTCTTTTCGTTTTTCTTTTTTAATGTTTTTTTTTTCTTTTTTCTTTTTTTTCTTACTTTATTCCTTTCCTTTTTTCTTTTCTTTTTTCTTTTCTTTTTGTTTTGTTTTCTTTCTTCTTTTCTTTCCATTCCCACCCTTTTTTATATCGATTCATTCATAAATTGCATTTAATATCCTTTTTATTTGTTATCAAATTTGTTGAGTATTTAATGCATTGTTGTAATATTACTATTTCAATATTTACTTAAATGTAGTTCATTGTTGTGTCTGCATTTATGTAATTAGATTTATTTAGTTGTCCTCCTTTGTAAATCAGTTTTTATAACTGAATAGGATAGACGTTAAATAAATAAATAAATAAGAGGGGTCCCAGAGACTAGCACGGAGGCGAGTATAAGCGCCCAGCTTTCTGCTTTTTACAGGTAAACGGTTTATAACATATTTGGATGAGCGTAGCGAGTGGAGCGAAGACTTCAATTTCACTGACCCCAAAATATTTAGCTTGGGGGTTTTTTTTTTTTTTTTTTCCGTCTGTTTGTTTGCTCGATTCCGGGCAAACGGCATATGCGATCTTGATGAAAATTGGAGGGGACCTTCGTTTTCTCTGAACTTAGAGGTGTATTGTTTTTGGGTACAATCGAAAAAATATTTCTCATGAATATCGTACTTTTACGATTTTTTTCGATTTTTAGTGCGATATTTTCGTGACATTTGGTCCGATTCTGACCAAACGGGTGGGGCTACAACGTTCAGATTTCACATGGACATTAAGGTTATGGTGATGTAGTACCTTTTGAAATAAAAGTTGAAAAAGTTAGCCAGAATCCACAGAAATAAAGGTTTTATATATGAGTTTATTGAGGTTTATAATACCAATTAACACGTAACAATAGAAACTTAACAACAATCACCTACAATGCATTCAAAAAGCACTTGCAAAGGAAAAGTGCAAACAAACGCAAAAAACACAAACAAAAAAATTACAAAAACGCTCATCCATCAACGCGGCGGGACTTTACCGTTTTCCTAATGATATTATTTAGCATGAACTTAAATATAGGAACAATCAATGAGTAGCCCTACCTATAGTAGCAGGGGTACGTGAAAAAACGTAGCATATTACCTTTAAAGCAAACCACTTTGCACAGTTGTTGTATAGGACCCTAGGAGTGATTTGGCCCGCAGCACCTAAAATTTGGTCCCTTAGGGTTAAGAATTTGGCCATTTTTTCAAAATGGCGTCTAAAATATTGAAATTTTCAAATTGGAACACGAGTGCAGTATAGAGGTCGTTTTCGCATTATTCGGGTGTGGAAAAATCGACGGTAGCCATGCCACGGTCGTGATTTTCGTCGGTTAGGCCCTGGTGCCGCCATTTTTAAATTTCAAGGCCAAACGAAGAAACGGTTTGCATCCTGGAGATATGGTTGAGTTGGGTGTCGTTTTCGGGTATTTACGCATGTCTAAATACTGTAGTGGCCTTATGAACGTCCTACATGAAACCCTTATCATAACGAACCGCCATTTTGTAAAATGGCGCACGCCCTCAGGCCCCTGTTTGTCTATGAAGAGTAGGGTGGAGCGAAAACATCGATTTTTCGAGTATCGAATTCTAATAGGGCTCAAAAGTTGTGTATTTGCATGCTTATCAACGGAAGAAAGTAACTAGGGCTGTGCGAATAGTGATTTTTCAGTTCGAATCGAATATCGAATATTCAAATGCAAAAAGTTCGAATATCGAATTCCAATAACGAATAATTTTTTCTTTCAAATAGTTTCGAATAATGATTTAAATAACAGCATTTTTTAATTAAGTTGAGTTTTGTTAATAAGTGTTTGGTATTTACACGAGATCAACGTCAAAATTTGTATGTAGGCCTACCTTAGGCTGTGAAGTGAAAAGTGACTGACGAGGGGTGATGTTGCAGCAAAATAAAAAACCATAGACCATAGATGGCCAAAGATGAAAATAGGGCTTATATTTTGAGCCTAGCCTTAGTCCTACTGAAAATCAAGACAAGTGTGACTTAATAACATGCCTAGGCCTAGGCCTAGACCCTTGCCTAGCCTAAACCTAGGGCCTAGCCTAGGCCTAGCCTTTGTGTATCCAATTCCTTTGACTTAGGCCTAGGCCTAGGCCTACCACAAATCAAGACAAGTCTGACTTGATAACATGCCCTAGGTACCTAGACCCTAGACTGGTCCTGGAATCACAAAGATAAGTGATAGGCCTAGCCTAAGCCTAGGCTCACTAATTTCAGTGAAACCGAGGCCTAGCTGCTAGTCTAGGCTAGGGCTTTCTAAACCTAGGGTTAGGCCCTAGGCCTAGAATCAATCAACAGAACTTTTTTCATACGGGGGCTAGGCCTAGGCCCAAGGCATGCCCAAGGTAGGTAGTAGGGCTGTCAAAAGATCAACAAGTCCCAAATGGGGTTTTGAACTTGAAGGCAAATGCCTTGTAAACGCTTCGTCATCTTCCACAACTTAATACAGCACAACACCAAAATAATTAATTTAATCATTAAAAATCGCAAAGACAACGAACACTCGTCAAAACAATCACAATGAAGCAGTTCAAAGACAGGTTATGAAGGTTGTGATGCCATTTTTGTTGCCATAACAAAATTTTTCTTTAGTCGACGCTAGCACGATCTATCGGCGAAAACGTAAAACTTCTTGTACTTGTACCAAAGTCGAGCTCTGGCGGCGAAAATTCAAACTCCTTGCACTTTAAGCGGGCTTTTTAACAGTTACCGCGAGACTCGCAATGAAGCCAAAATAGTTCGAATTTCGAATAGTTACTATTCGAATTTCGAATCGAATATTGGAAAAAAATTATTCGCGAATATTATTCGAAAGTCGAATATTCGCACAGCCCTAACGGAAACATATTGAAAAAATATCATACGTTAGACTTTCAGTTTGCGCAAAGGGTTTAAATTAAGATTTTCAAAAATGACAACACCAAATTTTCCAAATCTTTGCCCATTTTTTTTTTTTTAATGAAATGATCCAGAACTTACCACGAGGAGGTGGCTGCAATTCGTGTTCCACCCACACCCTACCCAGTACCCAAGCATCCAACCCATTAGGGTGTGTTAAATATCAGACCTTTGTTGATTTAGTCAAGGTCATTGTCTTAAATTCAGAATTTCCATTAAATTTTGGCATTTTGGATATAGATAGCAGGGTAGCTATAATGTAGCCATTTCTGTTTTCTTGTCCGCACACTTTTCTGCAGACACTGTGACAAGTTAGCTATGGCCAAATTTGCAAATTTGCAATTTGGCAAATTAATAAAATCAAATTCGCGCAGAGTTTTATCTTACAGAATAACGAAATAGCCTTTGTTGTCAAGCTTGCAAGCTGTCGCCCCGACAGCTTGCATTTTGTCCAATCTATCAGTTAAATGTAGTCTGTGGCTTCAAAATTTATTGAAGGGGTCGTAAAAGTTCTAACAGACTTCCTCTTCGGATTTTTCTTGCCTTTGTACCCAACTATCGTATTTCCTTTTAGTTCTCATCCACTATCTTAGCCAACATGTTCTCTGGGTGACGGAAAAACACGTTCATCTCAATCACAGGATCGGTGATTATTTTGATGCCGTCTGGCAAATGTCTCGTTGCTTATTGTTATGATAATATGCACACACTAAGGCTATATTATTAAATTTTTCAATTCATTATTAAGTTACTTTTTATTTGGGTAAACTAATTGCGAGGGAGTATCTTCCAATTGCATCCTGCTTCATACAGCAATTGCACCTTTTCCAAACACCTCAATAAAAAGTTTATTTGTTTATGAGTAAGTACATAGGTATTTATCCCAGACAATATAAACTTAGAAGTCACCATAAAGTGTTTATTATAATGTAATATGCTATGTGTCTGGAAATAAATCTTACTTACTTATTTTTAAACAACCTTGAAGATATGTTTAGGACCATATTTCATAGATTGATATCTCTTTATTTCGAACCAGACAGGAGCATATGTCTTCACAATGCAGTTTACAAGCATCTTGAGTTCGTTTCGTAGGACTTGTTCGGGAATTAAACAACCGTAAGACCTGGTTTACACAATATCAGCCATCGGGAGTGACTAAGAGATGATCTTAGTAAAGACCAACAGTACCTACCTTCTGGATATTGTCAGAGCATTTCAGACAGGACAATGTGCTCCAGATCTGCATGTAAGAGATCCTGGAGCCATTAGTCACTCCCGATGGCTGACATGTGTAAACCGTGTTCTACGGTTGTTCATTTTCTAAACAAGTCATACTAAACGAACTCAAGATGTTTGTAAACTGCATTGTGAAGACATGCTCCTGTCTGGTTCGAAATTAAGACATATCATTCTGTGAAATACGGTCCTAGAAATATCTTTAAGGTTTAAGTTGTTTAAGCAACGAGACATTTGCCAGACTACATTAAAACTTAAAAGAATCACCAATCCTGTGATTGGGAGAAACGCGCTTTTCTGTCACCCAGAGAACATGTTGGCTAAGATAGTGGATGAGAGACAACACATACGATAGTTGGGTACTAAAGGCAAGAACTCAAAACTCGAAGAGGAAGTCTATTAGAACTTTTGCGACTCCCTCAATAAATTTTGATGCCACGGACTACATTGAGCTGATAGATTGGACAAAATTTAGGCTTAACTGTCGCCCCGGTAAGCTTGACAACAGAGACTATTTCGTCAATTCTGCAAGATAAAACTCTGCACGAGTTTGATTTTTTAAATTTTCCATGCCATAGCCAAGCTGTCGAAAAATGCGGCAACCCCGTCACAGAGTCTGCAGAAAAGTGTGCGGAGAAAACAGAGATGGCTACATTAGAGCAACTCTTTTCTAAATATCCAAATCGACAAAATTTTATGGAAAATCTGAATTTAAGACAATGTCCTTGACTAAATCAACAAAGGTATGATATTTAACACGCCTTAATTGGTTGGATGGTTGGGTAGGCCAGAGGCCTACTGGGTAGAACACGAATTGCAGCCATCTCCTCGTGTAAAGTTCTGGATCATTTCATTAAAAATTGTAAATTGGGCAAAGATTTGAAAAATTTGGTGTTTTTGTAATTTATTCAAACTTAAGGGTCTTTGCGCGAACTTTAAGTCCAACGTATGATTTTTTCAATATTTTTCCGTTGATAAGCATGCAAATACCCAACTTTTGAGTCCTATTAGAATTCGATACTCGAAAAATCGATGTTTTTCTCCACCCTCTACTGTTCATAGACAAGCAGGGGCCTAAGGGCGTGCGCCATTTTCTGAAATGGTGGTTCATTATGATAAGGGGTTTCATGTGGGACGTTTATAAGGCCACTACAGTATTTAGACATGCGTAAATACCCGAAAACGACACTCAACTCAACCACATCTCCAGGATGCAAACCGTTTCTTCGTTTGGCCTTGAAATTTAAAAATGGCGGCACCAGGGCCTAATCAACGAAAACCATGACCGTGGCATGGCTACCGTCGATTTTCCCACACCCGAAACATGCGAAATCGACTTTTATACTGCACTCGTGTTAAAATTTTGAAAATTTCAATATTTTAGACGCCATTTTGAAAAAAATGGCCAAATTCTTAACCCTAAGGGGCCAAAAGTTAGGTGCTGCGGGCCAAATCACTCCTAGGGTCCTATACAACAACTGTGCAAAGTGGTTTGCTTTAAAGGTAATATGCTACGTTTTCCTGGATTTTGTAGTGTACCCCTGCCACTATTACCTAATTATTAATCGATTTTGACATCAAAAAATCGTGTTATATCTGTAATATACTAAATTTTGGGAACTTTGACAATTTATTGTAGGCCTACCTTTATGTAGGCCTATATCAATGTTTAACTCAACTTAAAGACGCACGTAAATTTTGTAAACAGTAAGTTTAACGGTTGAATGGGAATTTCACGAATTGGAACTAATGTTTACAAATATTTCTTAGAACCGATCACTCGATCGGCGATCGTGGATATCAATTTAATGATTCTTCCTTAACGTTCAAGTGTGAAATTTGATTACAATAATCAATACGGAACCACGTAGGATTTTTTTTTCAATTGTGTTTTTAAAATCCAAATTGTGTCTTATTAACAATTTATTCAGTTTTAATTACATACTGGTACACGCTAATGTGTGCAAAATCCATCAAGCTTGTTTTAAAACTCTTTGAAATCGTTTCAAGATACTTTGCTCTATAGGCTACTAAAAAGTAGCAAATGATGAGGCTATAAAATTACCGTATATAATAGATTGTAGGTCCTAGCATCTTCAATAGTTACGATGGTAAGTGTTACTGTACCGCATTTTCGTGCTTTCATCAACATTTACCATCTTCAATTCTTTCTCTTATGTTATTGAACTTTACAGTTTTTTTTCTTTTTTTTTTGCTAGCAGTATCAAAACTGTGCAACTAATTATGTTTTTGGTAGATTATGTGCAAAGAATGCAATTTTCCAGTAATTTTGCTTTATTAGCTGAAATTGCAAAGTAGGTACCGGTAGTTTTATTGTGCGATTTGATTCGAGTTCTTTGTGATATGAAAGATGAAAATTTGCTCTAAAATATTTATATTATACTATATATGCGGAAAATTACAGAATTATTTATGTTTTATTGCTGAATGCAAAATTTCTTTTTCATTTTTTTTAAATCATCTAAAAGCTGAGTACTGGTATTTCTTTCATTCACTTCATAATGGCAACCCCTTCACAATATGTGTCTGGGGTATATTACAAGTCATTGTCTTAAAACTAATCTATACTAGATCTGAGAACCGCCAACCGCATACAACAAACAGCATAAAATTGAAATCCGTATGATAAATATTTAAGTAATAGTATGGACTTATAAAACAATATAGGGACAGGTCCTATATATATTAAAACAGTATGTCGCATTGTCGGACGTAGGCCAAGTACATTGTAAAAGTAGGTATCGTATACCATATGAGCGCGTATGTTACTCAATTTAAATGGGACCTTCTTTAAATGCTACAATTGAATAACATGTAGTATTTTGCACCAGGTAGCAAATAGCATAGGTATGTATATTTTGTGTGAGCTGTTTTGTGTTTGTGTTATATATTTTGGTAAACTGAAAAAGAGTGATCTCACTATATGCAAGCCTTGTTACTGTGTTGCTGTAGGGTATATGTAAATTTCCTTTTTGTCTTGTATTATGTTGGTGCGTGGACTTTTCCTACACTAGCCTCAGCAAGTCCTCTTAAAAGTTTAATTTATAAACTCACAGTTCTGCTTGATCTTGCTATAGGCTACCTAACCTACCTGATAATAATCCCCAATACATAAATAAATAACATCATATTTAGAGTCTACCCACTTAGTCACAAAACTGATTTCAGTGGGGGGGGGGGGGGGGGCAGATGCCATCAAGGAGCAAATAGTGCCCAACTGGAGATCAGTACTTTGAGAAGAAACACCAACCAAACAATCTGGACATGATTCCACCCCCCATTTTCCAATGCTAGTTTATGTAGTACATAGTATTTTAATTGTATTATTATAAATATTGTATTATTAATGTAAAATTACTGTCTTACTCTGCATAATGAAGGTAGACCTGCCCAGAAATCATAATTTGGTATGAGCTCTTTTCCTTCAGCACCTCTTGTCACCTTCAATACAAAGGCTCCACCAATAAAGTATAGAGCAAAGAAAGTAAAGAAGAGAATCACAAGCACACTTCCAGTTGACAGAGAATGGTCTGTATCATCTGTTCCATGGGACATCTTAGTAAGACAACTCAGAGGCGAGTGAAGTGTTAATTTCTGCAATACAAATGAGAGTACTTATTAGCTATTGGTACATGGTACGGTACATACATTTGTAAAACTCAAATGCAGTGTAACTAGTATATCATTTGAATTAATGCTGTACCTAACGTACATGAATAGCTTTGCTAGTATTGCACCTACCTAATACGATCTACTCCCCGATTTTAACACAGGCAGCAGTGGCAACAAAAAAATTATGGTCTAGGGATGGAACTATTGGACCAAAGTAGATAAAGAAGTTTCTAGGAAAACTAGCGCTAGTGGCGCGGCAGTTAGTCGGGAAGGAACTTCCTCAAAATCTTCATTAATTGTTTTCTCACATAATTTCTTTTAGTAGATCGTATTAATGGCGAAGCTATTCCTATCACTGTCCTATCATGTATGTGTGAAAAATTTCAGCTCGATTGGACACTGAGAAGTGGATGAAATATCGATTTTAAAATTCCATCCAGACAGACAAACACATGAAGCTAATATAAGCGTTGTAAAATAGGACTGGAAAAATACTTGCTTTGTAGTGCATCTAGCCTATACACACAATGCAATTTTCATGTATAGCCCCAACTACCATATTATTGTAGAGTGTTGGAAAAGGTCTAATATGTCAACTAAATTATTATTTTTAAATGTAGGCCTATGAAACAAACTTCAACTGAGGTGTGACCGTGTGAAGATATGCAGGGCAGGCAGCCCAACGGTCTGGGCCTGGGGAGAATGCTGAATGTCCCATCTGTCCATCTCATATATTATTAACAAGTTGGCAAGTCAGCAGTGGGCATCCACAGCATGCTGCTCTGAACTAGACTATCTAGCCTAGAGATTAAAAACATAGACCTACGTGCACATTTGGAAGACTATCAGATGTATTTAAGATTTCAAGAGTCGTGATCATAGATGGGAAATTGCAATTAAGCAATATAGAAGTTTCTCTGGAACAGAAAATATACAGACTGAAATTAGTTTTAGATTCAATATAAAACATAGTAGATAGTGTGGCTATTGGCAACCGTGCAGTAAGCCATTTAGCCATAACCAAGTATTGAATTCATGAACCAAGAGGGGGGGTGGAGGGGAATTTTCTTGTGACACTCAGTTAAGCTTTGCATGCAAAACTTTTTGCAGGTCGCGCCACCATAGTACTGGCCACCGTGAGGTGTTGGTTCTTTATCCGAGGTCTTTAGACTCATCGCATAGTTCTTTTGGCACGGCCATGTGGATCTAGAGTCTAGATTCTAGACCACCGTGATCTAGACGCTCGCCCTTTAGACTTGTAATAAGTTGGCGCTACAAGTGTGAGAAAGTGGCAGTGCAAAGCCCAATTGGGTTAATTCAGGATAGGCCTAGTTGGAAAATTTTGTATTGTGGGGGGAAGGTGGATGCTGTTTTCCTTGATTTTAAAAGGCTTTTGATAAGGTTTTGCATCACTTGCTAATGGGAACTAGATTAACAATGTAGCGGGGGATAGGGGGGTCAGTAGGGTTGCCATAAATCCATGACACAAATTCGGGTCATAATGCAAACTCAGGAGGAGAAATGGAGTCTTGGGGGAAGCTCCAGCCGCCAATGGTGAAATGTTTTCAGATTAACTTTTTGTTGTCTCTAGAGGTAACTTGTAAGTGCCCCAGAAAACGATGATTTCCATGTTTGTAGTGCTGATTATTAGACGAGGGCTAGTAGGATTCAATATATATTACCTCTGGAGAAGGTCTAGCACACCGCTACTGATGCAAGATCTTACGGCTGGTAGGTCTATTTCCATCATGCGGCAGCCCACCCATAGAGAGCAGGTAAGGAGACAGAGCCATCGTATTCAGTAGCTCATGAAATGTACAGGGTATGTTGCCAATATTTAATAAAATAAATAAATAAATTTTATTTAGAGTCTACCCACTCAGTCATATAACTGATTTTCAGTGGGGGACTTTAAATCAAAGCGACCAAGCCAACCCTGCAGGCCCCGACGCAATCAACGAGTGAGCGATAACCAACCAAAGATCAATATTTTTAATAGGAAATATAGCAATCAGTGGTATGGACAGTGCAAACACCAGCGAATCAACGCCAGAATCAACAAGGCCGATTGAGAACAACTCTGAAATTTATTATGTGCTTCGTTGCTAGGACGGCTCCAAAGTCACCGTTTACAAACTCCCAAGACAAGAACTGTTGGACTTGAATCCAAATCAGAAGTTAAAAACTTCTGATTTTAGCGGGAATCAAACCCTGGACCTTCTGCATTGGAAGCAGATATGCTAACCACAAGACCAACGAGCCACACAACAAGACCAACGAGTTGGTTTACAGTTGTGTTGCAATTATAAACACACATGGTTAAAAGAAAATAAATTATATTCTACGGCATTTACATTGGAAGCTTAGGCCTACATAAATGCTCCCAGAATGTACAGAAGATGCGGGGAGTATAGGCCTAAGACACTAATCACATAATTTCAGTGTGTAATTAATACAGACAATCCCACATAATTACATGCCGCTTACGTTTCAAATCAATAGTCAGTTTGGTTTTTAACTATTATTGTTTAATTTAAACCTCTAGGTAGGTACGGTACGGGTAAGTCTATCTACGAGTGTCTTTCATGTTTAAAGAATTAATTAAGCGAGCGAAGCGAGCGTTTCCATTTGACTCTGCCGGAAAAAATAGTCACTGGTTTTGTTTTGTTTGTATGTCTCGCCATAACGTTCGAACGGAGGCTCGGATCGAGTTGAAATTTGGATCATCCGCAAGCTTCGATCTGAATTGAATGACATTAGTTTTGTGGCAAAATCGTTCAAAAAGTTACAAAGTTACATTAAAGTTAATCGAAAGTTTTTTTTTCAAACTAGGCCTAAACGGCGACAAAATCTGAGGTGGCCAAATCATTTAGAATGTCCGTCCGGTCACGAATATGTTAATTTTATTTTGATCCAACAAGTAGGCTAGTGTAGATGGAAATTACATTTTAACAAAAGTAACGTTACCATGGCAACAAAAAGTCGCACAAGGTTTCTGGCCACTATGCACTGCCACCTAGAAGTAATCAAAATACTTATCAAAGAAGCAGTGTATTATTTGTTACCAAAGAGTTAAAATAGTTTTCCCAAGGAAATGATGTCAAGGTCCTCTAGATGGCAGTGGATTTTATCCACAAAGTAAAGGTTTACCAACGGGTTTACCCAAATACCTTGCCAATAATAAATAATATTGGAAACATGGCCCTGTGGACAGCGAACGTCGCAAATTTTAAATTTAAAAAAAAATGTGCAATTTGGGTCTAGCTATAGCACGTGCTCGCTTATAAACGTGTCCAACTGAGCGTTTCCTAGTATGTTTCACATCTCATTGACTAACTGTAAACACTGAACACCATGAACACGTTAAGATATGTAGGTAGGTACCTACGATATTTATTTTATTGTTTATCCTTGTTGTTATTACAACAAGAAAAGGCGTCGACACTAGTAAATATTTTACTAAAACACTTGATATCTTTGTAGAAATCTTGTGCCGCAAAGAGCCTTGTAAAGCTCGTGAAGCCAAAAATTAACATGGCACTTGTAGTTGGTTCTCCCATAAGTACTCCTTACACATGGAAGGTAAATGATTTACTGGGCAGTCTTTGAGGCGGGCGGCAGGTCGTTCCATGGGTTAACAACCCGGAAAGAAAAAGCACGTCGACCGAGCACTCCTTTGGCTGGAGGGGGTTGGTGGCGGGGGTGCCTACTATCGTCGCCTCTCAAACACGCGGCCCTGGATGATGCGCGCGCACACGTCAAAATCAGTGGCGCCACTGAGGCATCTGAGGCATGCCGTCATGTAGGCCTAGGCCTACACAACACAGGGACCCAAGTTTTGAAATAAGCGTTTTGATCAAAACGTCACTTTCATAACGTCACTTGATAACGTCGATTTTTTGTGGTTTGTATGAAATGCTAGTTTTGAATCTTTCTACTGACGTTGTGAGATAAACTTGCTTTGCTGTTCTTCCCGTCAGCTATCTCTCCCGCTAGCCGAACATTGCCGAATTCTGGACCAATCAAATACGAGTATTCTATGCACGTACACCCAAAGACCTCAGACAAAGATAGGCCTACTTAACATATTATTACATGTTTATCTAAACTCTTTGCATTTCCTTGTTTGTTTACGTTCTCCCAGCGCAGTGCCGAACATAACCTATAAAATACAATCAACATGCATTTGAACAGCAAGAAGATCGTATTTCATCAATACACGATTTGAATCGGCAAAACTCAACGTTTCATAACATAAAAATAACAAAGATGCGTCGTGGAAATAACTCGCATGCATGCTTAAAGGTAAATAAAACGCGAGGTGTTGTGAATGTTGACAAGAGCTAGGGGCCAAGGCTGCTAGCGGTCCAAGGCGCTAGGCATAGCATATTAATACGCTTTCGACCTAAGTAGCCCTAATTTGATGTAGGGCCTAGGCCTTACCCTAGTGTGGGGCCATGAAATCAAGATTATTTAGTTTATTTATAAATTGAAAATGCCAAATACATCGTAATAGCCTAGCGCCAAATGCCAAGTGTTCGAATTTAACCACAGCCTTGTAAAAACATGCTTAGGACGAACGAGTATATTCTATTGAGAGGGCGTAACGTCAAAAAGCATCATCCCACGCATGTCCCACAAACTATTTTCCCGTGGGTAGAAAAAGACGTTGTGGGACGTCAAAAAAAAGACGTGATTTTAAAACTAGCTTTTTGAGGAAATTGACGTTATCAGACCACGTGACCACTCAAAACGTCGAAAAATTATCGACGTTTTGATTCAAAACTTGGGTCCCAGGTCTGTAACAAGAGGGTGTTGTCTTGTCTGGGGTCCAGGGGCGGTGCTCCGGTGGGGGTTGGGGGCAATCAATGCCCCCCATTCAAGTTAAAAGAATAAATTGAGATTAGGGAAAGGGGAAGTTCATACAAAAAATTAACAAAAACTCCCGTACGACTAGGCATATAATATCATTTCACAATAATTTTTAGTTCTTGCCTTGAATGGGAGGAGTTGCCCACAAACCCCCATCGGGGCTCTGCCCCTGGACCTGGTCTCACCAACAAAGTTTATGACATAGACAACTAGGTGAAAACCACTCAATTTTTGTAACTTTGACACCGTTTTCCCACACGATACCCTCTCTTCGATAATTAGCAAGTTTATGACCATAAAATAGCATTCAAGATACACACTGCAATATTATTGGGAATTACAAAGAACCACTGTAGGGCATACCAACGGCTGCCCTGTCTAGGCCCAAGCCCTACCTAGCCTAGGCTGGGCCCAAGATTGGTAAAATCTATTAGCCTACAAAGGTTGGCTCATCTGGGACCTTATTTCAATAATCTACGTCTCGGCTCGGTGATCTACGTCATCAGTGAACCAGACCGATTCAATTGGCTGACTTATTTGTGTTCTTTGAATAAACAAACACATCATAGGACTATTGTTTGTTGTCAAAGTGAAAGTTCTGATGTGAGCGCCCACATTGCGCCCAGTGATAAGCCTAGGACAACGTCACTCGGGAACCACAGGTCAGTCAATAACCGTTTACTAGGTACCCTCTAATGAGCCAACCTGTGTAGGCTAGGCGGAGGCCTAGGCCTAGTATATTTTACCGATCTTGGGCTGGGCCTAGGGGATAGGCCTAGGCCCTAGCTAGGCTAGGCCTACATAACCTAACTTACATCTTGTTGTAATTATATTGAAGATAAATTTGGCTGTCCACTCCCCCAGACAGAAAGGTTGCATCCTCAATTCTCCCAAGCAAAGTAAAATTGCTTGTAGTTTTGTTAAAAAGGCAAATAGATCCACCCTTCGAACATTCATTTACACCAACCATAGGAACGTTAGTGCATGGGTTGAAATAAAATATTGATTTGTCATTTGAAGAGTTCAACCTGCAATTAAAGAGAAACAAGTCACAAGACAATGCAAGGTCATACCTAGAGAATAGTGTGTTGGGCAGCTAGGCCTAGCTAGGCAGTCCATATGCAGGCTAGGCCTAGGCCTAGCCTAGCCCTAGTAGGAATATCTATCTAGCTTTACCGGTTTACGTAATCAAAACCTGCACTTTCTTACCAATTTGAAGGCATGTTCGCAGTTAGATTTGTCAAGTCAACTCCCTTCCCATTTGGAAACCAACACTGGCAAACATTTAACTTCGCACATTTTATATCGTTCTCAATCAACGACTCACATGATTTGAATGTGCCAGCTAGTATTAAAATGTTTAATAAAATATATTTAAGCCACCAAGAATCTACTTGTAGCTTCGACATTGCAGCTGCGATGTTTTGACGGATATCATGTGTTGAGCCGCCGGTGTCGATATCAACAAGTTTGTAGTTTCGTTGCTCGCTGTAACTGCAGCACTAGCACACAAAACGCGCTAATTACAAACATGCAAAATATTGGCTCAATCTCAATAATACACTTGGAAACTAGAACGCGAAATTACAAAGGCATTTTTTCTATTTTTCATATTTTAAAATATATTGAAATCAGGTTCATAAAATCTAAAATTGTATCTATTAATTAGACGAGGGAGAGAGCGACTGAGGATCTCTATTCAAAAAATAACATTTCCGTGATTCGTGGGTCCGTGTGTCTGTGTGTAAATCGAATATTAGCCGAATCGCTGAACAGATTGCACTGAAATTTTACAGACATCCGGTACGAGTTATCCATTGCGATTTAAACCTACAAGAAACAATAAATTGAAAAATAGGTTGCGAATGTGTAGGAATTATTTTAACGACAATGGTTTTGTTTTGAAAAATATTTTTTTGTTTGTTATTTCACTGGTCGTGAAAATACAGTGCCCAAGGAGTATCGAATCTGATAGACTAGGAAAACGCTTAAGTCCCGCCGCGTTGTTGGATGAGCGTAATTGGTGCATTGAGCTGCCATGTGTTATGCGAATTTTCTGTTGTTCTGTGGTAAAATCATTATTAAATTGAAATGTTTTAAATTAAATTAAATAAAATAAAAAATTAACTTTTTTTTTTATTTTTTTTAAATTAATCGTAATTGTTTAAAAAAAATCGTAAAATTGAAATTTTTATAAGAAATAATTTCTCGATTGCGCTCAAATTTAACAGTAATATATTAATTCATAAAATTAAGGTTCTGCGAAAAAATCATTTCAATCGGATAAAGCATGTAGGTGTTATAAGTCAAAGAATTGTTTAAAAAAAGAAAAAACCCGTAAAATTTCGATTTTTATGATAAATATTTTTTCAATTGCGCTCAAATTTCACAAGAATATCTTAATTCATAAAATAAAGGTTGTGTGTAAAAATCATTAAAATCGGATAAAGCATGTAGGTGTTATAAGTCGAAGAAATTTTTTAAAAATCGAAAAAAATCGTAAAATTGCAATTTTCATGAGAAATAATTTTTCGATTGCGCTCAAAAACGTGGCAGTTCTAAGTTCAGAGATTTCGAAGGCCTCCATAAAATTTCATCGCAATCGGAGTATCGGTTTAGCCGGAATCGTGTTAACAGACAGACAAAAATACAGAAAGAAAAAAAAAAAACATTCCGGATTTTTTTCTCCAGTGTAGTGAAATGGAATCTTCGCTTCGCTCGCTACGCTCCCTACGCTCATCCAACTACACTGCGTTATATGCATTTCAAAACATGTTTAATTTTTTTTTTGGATGAGCGAAGCGAAGACTTCAATTTCACTGACCCCCCCAAAAAAATTAGCTCGGGTGTTTCTGTTTTGTTTTTGTTTGTATTTTTGTCTGTTTGATCGCTCTCTACCGGGCAAACGGCAAATGCGATCTTGATGACAATTGGAGTGGACCTTCGAAATCTCTGAACTTAGACCTGCCACATTTTTGGGTACAATCGAAGAAATATTTCTCGTGAATATCGTACTTTTACGATTTTTTTCGATTTTTAGAGCGATATTTTCGTGACGTTTGGGCCGATTCTGACCAAACGGGTGGAGCTACAAACAAGGTTCATATTTTAGATGGATATTAAGGTTATAGTGATGTAGTACCTTGTGAAAGAAAAAGTTGAAAAAGTTAGCCAGAATCCATAGAATAAAGATTTTAATTTGAGTTTTTTTTTAGGTATATAAAAACAATTAACAAGTAACAATTATAGAAACTTGACAACAATCACCTACAATGCGTTCAAAAAACATTTGCAAAAGTAAAGAGATCCCAAGCAAACTCAAAACTTACAAAAAAGCTCATCCATCAACGCGACTAAAAAAAGCATTTGCGAAGATTCCATCTACTTCACTGGAGAAAAAAAATCCGGAATGTTTTTTTTTCTTTCTTTTTTTGTATTTTTGTGTGTCTGTGAACACGATTCCGGCTAAACCGATACTCCGATTGCGATGAAATTTTATGGAGACCTTCGAAATCTCTGAACTTAGAACGGCACCGTACGAAAAATCGATCAAAAAATTATTTCTCTTGAAAATCGCAATTTTACGATTTTTTTCTTTTTTCTTTTTTTTGTATTTTTGTGTGTTTGTTAACACGATTCCGGCTAAACCGATACTCCAATTGCGATGAAATTTTCTGGAGACCTTTGAAATCTTTGAACTTAGAACTGCCACCTTTTTGAGCGCAATCGAAAAATTATTTCTCATGAAAATCGCAATTTTACGATTTTTTTCCGTTTTTCTTGTTTCTTATGTTTGTATTTTTGCGTGTTTGGTAACACGATTCCGGCTAAACCGATACTCCAATTGCGATGAAATTTTGTGGAGACCTTCGAAATCTTTAAACTTAGACCTGCCACGTTTTTGGGTACAACTGAAGAAATATTTCTCATGAATATCGTACTTTTACGATTTTTTTCGATTTTTAGTGCGATATTTTCGTGACATTTGAGCCGATTCTGACCAAACGGGTCGGGCTACAACGTTCATATTTCACATGGACATTAAGGTAATGGTGATGTATTGCTTTTTGAAATAAAAAGTTGAAAAAGTTAGCCAGAATCCATCGAAATAAAGGTTTTAATATGTTTTTTTAGGTTTATAATAACAATTAACAAGTTGCAATAGAAAATTGACAACAATCACCTACAATGCATTCAAAAAGCACTTGCAAAGGAAAAGTGGTCTTACAAAAACTAAAAACTTACAAAAAAGCTCATCCATCAACGCGGCGGGACTAAAGCGTTTTTCTAGTAAAATACAATCCATCTATAGATTACAAAATCTTTCCGGACCAGGGGATTGAACCCAGGTATTCGACATTTCAGGTATAAGGGCACCTTAGCCAACTAGACTATGAAAACGCCAAAGTCGTTGTTAGACGAGTGAGCGAGTCATGTGTTGAGAACCCGGGAACATTTGCATTTGTTTGATAACTAGGAAAACGCTTAAGTCCCGCCGCGTTGTTGGATGAGCGTAATTGGTGCATTGAGCTGCCATGTGTTATGTGGATTTTCTGTTGTTCTGTGAAAAAATCATTACATAGTTGAAGATTTTTTAAAAATTTAATTCAATTAAATAAAAAATTAACTTAAATTTTTTTTTTAAAATTAATCGTAATTTAAAAAAAAGGAAAAAATCGTAATATTGAAATTTTCATAAGAAATAATTATTATTTGATTGCGCACAAATTTTACACGAATTTATTAATTCATAAAATTAAGGTTCTGTGAAAAAATCATTACAATAGGATAAAGCATGTAGGTGTTATAAGCCAAAGAATTGTTTTAAAAAGAAAAGAAAAAACGTAAAATTTCGATTTTCACGAGAAATAGTTTTTTGATTGTGCTCAAATTTCACACAAATATCTAAATTAATAAAATGAAGGTTCTGTGAAGAAATCATTAAAATCGGATAAAGCATGTAGTTGTTATAGGCTAAAGAATTTTTTTTAAATCGAAAAAAATCGTAAAATTGCGATTTTAAATGAGAAATAATTTTCCGATTGCACTAAAAAACGTGGCAGTTCCAAGTTCAAAGATTTCGAAGGCCTCCATAAAATTTCATCGTAATTGGAGTATCGGTTTAGCCGGAATCGTGAAACACACAATAATACAAAAACAGAAAAAAAGAAAGAAAAACATTCCGGATTTTTTTCTCCAGTGTAGTGAAATGGAATCTTCGCTTCGCTCGCTACGCTCATCCAATTATATTTGGATATTTAGATGAGCGTAGCGAGCGAAGTGAAGATTCCATTTTACTACACTGGAGAAAAAAATCCGGAATGATTTTTTGAATTTTTGTCCGTTTGCTAACACGATTCCGGCTAAACCGATACTCCAAATTGCGATAAAATTTTCTGGGGACCTTCGAAATCTCTGAACTGCCACGTTTTTGAGCGCAATCGAAATATTATTATTTCTCATGAAAATCGCAATTTTACGATTTTTTCCGATTTTTAAACAATTTCTTCGACTTAAACACCTACATGCTTTATCAGATTGTAATAATTTTTTCACAGAATTTAATTTTACAAATTCATATATTCGTGTGAAATTTGAGCGCAATCGAAATATTATTTCTCATGAAAAATTGCAATTTTTCGATTTTTAAACAATTTCTTCGACTTATAACACTACATGCTTTATCCGATTGTAATGATTTTTTCACAGAACCTTAATTTTATGAATTAATATTATATGGGTGTAAAATTTGAGGGCAATCGAAATATTATTTCTCATGAAAATCGTAATTTCACTTGTTTTCATTTTAAAAAATTACGATTTTTTTTCGTTTAAAAAAAATGTCTTCGACTTAGTAATGATTTTTTCACAGAGTAACAGAAAATCTGCATAACACAAGGCAGCTCAATGCACCAATTATGCTCATCCAACAACGCGCCTGAAAAAGCATTTGCGAAGCTTCCTAGTGGTATTGCCTACATAAGTTTAGTTGGTATAAGGGCGCGTAAACTGTAAGACCATAATGCGCCACTCTAGCCTTTGGCTAGTATAATATAATATGGTAGGCTATAAACTAGGAAAACGCTGAAGTCCCGCCGCGTTGTTGGATGAGCGTAATTGGTGCATTGAGCTGCCATGTGTTATGCGGATTTTCTGTTGTTCTGTGAAAAAATCATTACTAAGTTGAAGATTTTTTTAAAAATTAATTTAAATTAAATTAAAAAATAAACTTTCATTTTTAATTTTTTCAATAAATCGCCTAATTTAAAAAAAGAAAAAAATCGTAAAATTGCGATTTTCATAAAAAATAATTATTCGATTGCGCTCAAATTTCACACGAATATATTAATTCATAAAATTAAGGTTCTGTGAAAAAATCATTACAATCGGATAAAGCATGTAGGTGTTATAAGTCAAAGAATTGTTTTAAAAAAGAAAAAACCCGTAAAATTTCGATTTTCATGAGAAATAATTTTTCGATTGCGCTCAAATTTCACACGAATATCTTAATTCATAAAATTATGGTTCTGTGAAAAAATCATTAAAATCGAACAAAGCATGTAGGTGTTATAAGTCGAAGAAATTTTAAAAAAATCGAAAAAAATCGCAAAATTGCGATTTTCATGAGAAATAATTTTTCGATTGCACTAAAAAACGTGGCAGTTCTAAGTTCAGAGATTTCGAAGGTCTCCAGAAAATTTCATCGCAATTGGAGTATCGGTTTAGCTGGAATCGTGTTAACAAACAGCCAAAAATACAAAAAAAAGAAAGAAAAAAAAACATTTCGGATTTTTTTCTTCAGTGTAGTAAAATGGAATCTTCGCTTCGCTCATCCAATGATAGGGTTTTAAGTTTAGTTGGTATAAGGGCGCGTCAATGGTAAGACCATAATGCGCCACTCTAGCGTAGGATAGGCTAGTTGAGCGAGCGAAGCGAGCGTCTCCACTTGACACTTATGGCTCGAATGTCTGTTTTTTTTTTTTTTTTTCTGTTACTGCTTCGATACAGGTCGCACCGTTTCTCTGATCGACCTGAAATTTTGCACACATGTACATACCACCTAGGCGGGTTGCTGTATAGTTTTGTGGCAAAATCGTTCAAAAAGTTACATTAAAGTTAATCGAAAGTTTTTTTTTCAAACTAAACGGCGACAAAATCTGAGGTGGCCAAATCATTTAGAATGTCCGTCCGATCACGAATATGTTATTTTTATTTTGATCCGATAAGTAGTGTAGATGGAAATTACATTATAACAAAGTCCCGTTACCATGGCAACGGAAAGTCGCACAGCTTTTTTGGCCCATGATAGCGGTCAAACGGAGGCTCGGATCGAGTTGAAATTTTGACCATCCGCAAGTTTCGTTCCCGATTGAATGCCATTAGTTTTGTGGCAAAATCGTTCAAAAAGTTATAAAGTTACATTAAAGTTAATCTAAAGTTTTTTTTTTTAAACTAAACGGCGACAAAATCTGAGGTAGCCAAATCATTTAGAATATCCGTCCGGTCACATATATGTTAATTTTATTTTGATCCGATAAGTAGTGTAGATAGAAATTACATTTTAACAAAAGTAACGTTACCATGGCAACGAAAAGTCGCACAAGAATTCTGGTCACTATGTACTGCCACCTAGAAGAAATCAAGAGTAAAATAGTTTTCCCAAAGAAATGATGTCAAGGTCCTCTAGATGGCGGTGGATTTTATCCATTCTCTCCTATTTTACAAATTTTCAGCTAAATCGGTCAAGACCTAAAAGACTTATTGCCATTGGTATGTAACATTATGGGAATGTCGTACTCGGGTCGTGTTGCACGTACCGGTGCTCGCTCAACAACGCGTCCAACTGAGCGTTTTCCTAGTAGAAATTATTTCTTATCATAAATTCGACATGTCACAAATCACTAATCAGACGGTTTCGATTTTGTATTTATTGTTGTATTGTTTTAAATAATGCAAATGGTTATTTTATGTATGTTTCATTAACTTTTATTATAACACATTACACTATAGGTTTGAAATTATTATTGGTAGCGTACATACATTGTATGTTTAAATAAGATTCGAATGTTGAACCGTTTTTATTTGTATACTTTTAAAAACATTTTATGATGGCTGAAGTAAAATTGTATCCCAGGTGTATTCAATCATTTTTCAATATAGCATAAAAACACATCCAAAAGGGAGCGAAGTTCCTATGAGTAGTATATATTTACCACTTCTGTGCGTCCATATACGTTCGTCTGTGCACGTGTTACGTCTCACGACAAACACTGAACGTGACCTCTGTTCGACGTGCATTTTTTACATTGCAATAAGGATAAACCAGAATGTTTCTGGTGACCCTGCAAGTCAGGCTGTCCGGACTGTGGAAATTCCTTGAACCCGGCACCGGCACCTCCACCAAACGAGATCCGAACATTGGCGTTCGCCGTCTATTTGTGTTCTCCGATACCTCTGCTGGTTGAGGTTTCAATGATAAATTATCAAAACAGCGTGGGCTATGTTTGACCAAATAATTATAATATTATAATTAATTAGACATTTTTACGAATTATGATAAGTTTGTGAATTGAGCTTGTTGTATTGACATCGATGGTAAAGCCCAAATTGGTCCGAAAATAAATAATAAGACAAGCGGCCTGGTCTTCACTTCTTTCTGTATCCGACCCTAGGCTATTTATTACCGGGATTAATGGAAATCCCGGACTATTACCATGAACGTAATATGAATCGTTTTGTTCTAAATTATTTGAAAACAACACGTTAGGAAACCAGTCGTAAAAGGAGAGACGAGATAAGCTGAAAAGAATGAACAAGATTGGACAACCCCAAAAAACATCAGTTCAGATCGTTAATGATGCATTTGAATTTAATTGATAAGATTTGAAGCAGAACATAAAGTTCGACCTGGCCCAAATAATCTAGAACACTGAATTACCAGATACTGATTTATATTTTATTTACAAGGTTAAATCAAAGGGAATTTTTATTTTAAGGTTACTAAAAATCCTATCATACCTACTTGAAATGATTCAAACTAGTTGACATGATAAAATTATTTTTTATTGCATTTTACAAATTCAATAAAAATATATGCCTTTGGAAGTTCCACAAATTTAGGAAAACCAGAGGTAATCTTTCACATTTATACTATTATACACATTAATATATCAATTTATTTGCCAGTGTGCTGTGTTGCTGGCAGATTTATCTCTTTACTCCATTAAGAATTCAATTGTAGGACAAAATATACATTTTTTAAAATAAAGCAATTAATTAAATTCACCACTTGCTTTAGGACAAACGTAAGTCATGTTCTTGGACTAAATTTGATCATTTGAATATATTTTAGATTGTAATTAAACTTAACAAGCTTAAATGCAAATTTATAATTTGTACAGAAAAGAATGATGTAACAAAATTCAAGGACACATTTAAAATTTAAGAAAGACAAAAGTCTTTCTAGGTAATGAACATCTCAAAAACGTTACTGCCTTAACGATTAGTACTTCTACTACTAACACAGAGATATTTGATAAATTTAATGTGTTTTCAATAACAAAAGTCTTCCTTTGAATAGAAAATAGAAATCAACTCATATACAACATACAATATTTACTAACATTTACGCATTATGTAATTTGTGGACGCATGTTTAATATAGTAGATTATACGTGTTATTTACTAATCTTATGCACCCAACACTTAAGCATAGAACATACACAGGAAAAATATGATATATACACCCTAATACATTTAGTAAACACAGAATTACACCTTAAAGTTTTTGATAGTCCAACTCTAAAATTGACAAATTAATAGGGAACAGCACTGCTGAAAATATTCCATGCTATGTGTCAACTATGAAAATGCCTAGTACAAGATACAAAAGCTCATTACGAAAACAATACTGAAGTATACATTTTAAATGTTTATTTCCCAAGTTAACGACTCAATAAATTGTTGCACATAGAGCTTAATGTACTGCAATGATTTAGGTAGGTAAGTTGAGATCAACTGAGTTCAGCAGAACCTCCCTCCACTCCAATACTGAATGTTGAAATTTTGTCACATCTTCTTGCAAAGCGGCTTCTGTATTAGAATTACCTATTACCATACAGTCAACAACACCTGTTCAATTCGAACTTATGTATTATTTAAACAGGTTAAAAATTATACTTAAAAAATTCAAAGTTGTGAGACTGAAGTATTTACCAGATTGCAAGCCTACTTTTTTAAACACATTTTTGCAGTACAAAATGGCACCTTGGCTTGGAATCAATGGCAAACTAATGGGTATTTCTATTTAGTATTTACCCCTACAGGCTACATTTTTTTGTGAGTAACTTTTAATCGGGGGTCGGCTTGCAATAGAGTAAAAACGTAGGTGTTATAGCTCTTGCTAGTTCAATTATGCTAAATGGGGTTTACTTAAGTAAATATTTTAATTTTAAACTTTATAAAATTACATTGAAAATTTTGTATGAATATAATTTTGTTAATTGTACTTTTTGTTCAAATGTTTACTTCCAAAGCACGACTAAAAAGACTTCCCCCAACATGACCAATGTATAGCTTAACCATTGAACATTTACACTGTGGCATGTCCAAGCTATGTTGAACTACAGAGTGGTCGATCTACGACTCATCCCCATGTAAACACAGTTAACAACTAAAATAATGTTATTAGTTTGAGAAATAAGTGTAGTAGGGTACTGGAATTTGGTTGGGCAGTTTTACATGTCAATCTACTGTCTATAGTAGCTCAGAGGCAACCTTGCCGATGCTGACGTTATAGGCGGGTAAATTTAGACCAATCAGTGGGTACTAATCACAGATATTGATCGCTGGTTGGCTACAATTCACTATTCGATCTTGCCAGCATTGGTAAGGTTGGTTCGGAACCATTTTATAGTAGAATTTGTTATAGGTTTGAAGTTTTGTTTTGACAGCACAAAAGCAACATGGTGATTCTTAGGTGAGAACACATGGCTGCTACATCGAAAGAATGCAGATGTCAGCTGCATCGGCGGTGCCGAGCGGGCCAATAAGCAATCAGTAGGCTATTTTAAATTAGGGGCCGCTGATTGGCTAGAATTAGCCCGCTGGTGACGTCACCATCTGCAAACTTCTGAGGGAGCAGCTATACAAGACATTGAAACATAATGTTGTGTTATACTATGTTTAGAAATTTTAAAGTTAAATGATGACTCTTTACTATTACTACGCAAGGTACGTACCTATAATTTTATGTTTTATAATGAAGTATATTGGGCACATAACATTTAATACTATTCTAGATGTACTGTACTTCAAAATGTATTGATATATAGCATTTATTTACATAAAAATATTTTTCAGGGTTTTGACTTTTGTTAAATGCAACATAAGGAAGACCACATGCACTCGGCAACTTATTGAAACGGTAATGGTTTACATTGCCAAATTAAAAAAATTAACTCAACCAGGACTCGGGCCTCAACCCGAGTCTCCCGCTCATTGAGTTGGATTTTAAAATTTCTGTATTGTGTTAAATAAAATCAATTCCACAAACAGGATTGTTTCCCCACAAATACAATAGACATAATGGTTTGTTTATAAATACATGTAGGTAACTATGAGCCAGCCATTTCTTGAAGATCACCCTGGTACGAACCTGTTGCAGACCTATTTTAATAAGCTGTACACATTTCATCAAAACAGCCTCTTAATTAACGAGGAACTTTATAATGTACTCCTGGAGTCAAGTTGATACACATTCTTTGGTTCACCATAATATGTAATGTACCTCAGGGTCTTCGACCAAGCATGTTCTTTAGCAGATACCTTAGTAGATCAGTTGGTAAACTGTATTTGGCTAGGGTTGCCAACTTTTAAAATAATATGTGTGTGACAGTGTGATAACTACTATGGGGGGGGGGGGGGGAGGTTAAATTTGGTTGGTTGGTGCAATGCATATTATAATAATTGTTCTTGTATTCATCCTCAGAACAAGATTGCAACAGTAGGTTCCTGACCGATTTGATAGGCTGGTAAAATTCTAAAAACTATCTGTAGAATACTTTTTATTCCGTCGATTGATAGAAACGCGGTTCCTATGGTAGGCCTATACTTCAATTTAACTTGCCTAGACATTTCATATGGAAAAGAGAAAGCCAAAAGGGGAAAAAAAAAAAAAAGGAAACTCCAAAATAATAAAATTACTGGATTGTAACATACCATTATACATGAATACAGGAGGGTTGGCAACCCTACCTTTGGCCAATCATTAAACACAACATTTAATGAACTTGGAATAAGTTGATTCAAAGTCTTTGGCAGATTTAACCTATGAGCACAGCCAGAATTCATGAAGGTGCTGGTCCGAGTGCGATACATCCCCCACGTGCAACTTTAAGCCTAGATAGAATGTCCCTAGTAGTGAAGTGTAAACACCAGAAGTCAGCAACTTGAGTGGTTCAAACTTCGAAGGTGAGATCATGCAACACAAGTAAGGAACTACACGACACAATCAACAACATAATGGTGTGGATCCGATATACATATTTTGTAATTTGTACTATTATATGATTTCCAAAGTGAATTCTGGCCAGCTACATAGAGTTTGTTTTTGTTTAATTGAACCATTGTTTATACTGACTTGAATCAACCACCTACTTGACTCGCTTCTGCTGCCTCTGCCGGTAGATGTCGTGTGCAGGAGGCGCCCCATGAGTTTCTTCATCCTCGCTGTCCGCTTGTTCAGCCCTAAGCCGCCTCCGCTTGGCGTCCGGACCCGCCAGCCCCGTCTCGTTCACGATCCAGTGCACGGACTTGGCAAGGTCAAACAGCTTGGGGTCAATGTCGGCGTCGTTCTTCAGTGGGGCGGGCGGCCGGTCGGGTAGTTGCAGCGATACAAACAGGTCCATCAGCATCCCGACATCGACGAAGGGGCCGTGGAAGCACGCGGGCGGAGGTAGGAGGGTGCACAGCTGGGCAGCGGCAGGAGGGATGGGGAAGACACCACCCGGAGTGGGATGGTCACCCGGAATCGCGCCGGCGCGGGGCTGGAAGGGAACCATCTGCGTGAAGTCCGGTCTCGGTATATTGGCCGCTCGTTCCTCTTCCCTTTCTTGAGAAGTCGAGTTGTTGCTAGGATGGAGTGACCGTTTTGTATTAGTCACTTCATTATAGCCGATAGATTTTAGCTCAGCCTGAGTGCAGGGATAAAGATCAAAGAACTTGTATCTGTCTACTAGTTGGGCAGTCTCTTTCCCCTCAAACTCTTTGATCTGACTTAATACCGCACTCCGACGTTTCTCAACCTTGACAATGGACGCAAGGTCACCAATGTTGGACTCAAACTCCAGAAACCGGTTCCAGATGTCTACGGACTTCTCCAGCTCCAAGCTCCCGGAAGATAGGACTCTCTCGAAGAGGACTCGCGTGTTGTTATCCTCGTTAAGATGTGATAGGTAGTCTATGTAGCATAGGATGTAGTCGGGGTTGTCTGAGAACTTCTTGAGTCCCAACTCAAATATACGGAATGCTATGTTCTTATCCTTGCTACAGTAGTATTCCATGAGTGCGGCGGCCACAAACACTTGGAAGCAGGATCGTGGGTCCTCCCTGGCGCGCTTGAACACCGTGCGAGCAGACTTTATGCCCTCCGCTCGACGCGTGAACTTCATGTACTGGATATATGCGAGTGTGGGATCGCAGTCTTCAATTTCGAGGAACTTTCCATAGATCTGGTGAACCTTCTCATATTTGTGTCTCCCCTCTTCAAAATCGGCATAGGCAAAATAAAGCAACATGTTTTTGCTGAGAAGGGTTGATATTGCCCTCTCGTACACTTGCGCCGCTTCATCGCTGAAAAGCTTTGAGGCGTTGACATCTCCCTTTTCCGTCAGTAATTTCGAACTGTGCTCCAGGAATTGTGCTGCTTCGTACCAAATGTCGGGATGGTGTCCCAGACAGAGCAGGCATTGCTCATAGGCAAACATGACCCTCTTCGTTATGATTGTGGTATCCTCGGATCGAAGAGGGTTAGAACGCTCCCATGCGATGTACTTTTTCCAGAGGTCAACCTGTTTCAGTTCGTCAGGGTGTGTGGTGGGAGGTACGCTCGGGATGTTTCGGTTGAGTCCCCTCGTAATCGCCTCAAACTCCTTGCTGACTCGCCTTGCGTTCATGTAATCTCTACTGCGCTCCAATCCCATCTTCTCTGCTATAATCGGGTTGATCTGCTGTTCAAACGCCATGTAGTCCTTCCATAGATGCTCAATGCTTGTCATAGGATTAATCACTCCTCGTTGGTACACTTTCCTGCATGCCGAAATCTTTTGGTTCTCTGCATACGAGCCAATAGCTTCTACATTCTTCAGGAAGGAGACGTAATCAATCCAGATCGAATATGACGAAATGTCCATACCAATCTTTTCCAAGGCAAAATCATATGCTTGAGCCATTTTTTCCTTGTATGTAGGTAGCGTACTCTTGGTGTCTTTAACATAGGTGAGATATAATTTCCAAAGCTCGATATTGAGAACTTTGATGAGACACCTCTGAAAGAGCTTCTCAACGCGCTCGTAGTTTCTCGACTTCATCTCCAGCTCAATGTAGATCTTCCAGTATCGACCGGTGCTCGGGAAAGTCGTGACGAGTCGTTCCAATAGAGGTCGCACTTCTCCCACCCACTTGGTCTGAGCCTCGCGAATTAAGAGGCCCCACGCTTCTAAGTCGTACGGATTCTCTTCTATTTGACTCTGCGACTTCTGAAGTTTCTCGTTGCCCCAGTCAACCTCGATGGGTTTCTTGTCCTCGCTCACTACGGTCGCCGTCGGTTCTTCGGACGTCATCGTTTCCACTTAACGGCTAATTGGCAGCACTCCGGACCACTCACCGTGCAATAACCTAGAAAAGATGGTCATTTGAGAAAAATGTGTGACAACTGCAGTAACATAGTGGACAAAATAGTAAATGTACTACATAACATACATACATAAGGGAAGTCATTCAGTGAGTTACTAAAATAAAAGATCTTGGTGTCACTATAGATTCAAAATTCCTTTTCATTGAGCACATTTCCAAAATAACTTCAAAAGCCATGTCCCTATTGGCCTGGGTTTATTATATAGGTTTGGGGATATTCAAGACTCAACTGCGCTAAAATCATATTTCACGGGCTGTGTTTTACCTGTGATTGAGTACATACTGTATTCCAATTTGGTCATTGTCAGCTTATACCAACATTAAAAAGTAGATAGAGTACCTTCATTTTTCTGTGCAATTGTTCGTCATATAGTCCCAGCTTTTAATGCCTGGTCACGACAACAAATTATGAGTGAACTTTTCATGACAAATCGAGCCACTCGAAGAAAATGCTATGACATGTCTTTCTTGCACTGTATCATCAATGACATTTTCCGGTCCACCAGTCTTGTCTCTATGTTTCCAGTCCATGTTTTGTCTCGCTTTACTAGGCTTACACCTTTTCCATGTAGCTAGACCTAGACTTTCTATTACCCATAGATCTATCACCTTTTGTTTACCTTCATTTTATAATAATTTACCTGATTTACCAAAGTTCATATATTCTGATTTTAATTCTAAAAAAAAAATCTATCAGTGATTGGACTGCAGTTGAAGGTCATTAGCATTTCCCCCTCTATTCTATTATAAACACATTCTTGTTATTATTGTTACATAAACATTTTTATCTCATGTTTTGTTGCACTTCTCATTTTGATATATTTGTTTATTGTCCATCACCACATAATTATTTAATATTTAATACAATTCAGAAGCTAAAAAACAAACAAAAGCATCCCGATCGGGGTTCGAACCCGAGTCTCCCACATTCCAGGTAGGCGCCTTAGTTATCTGTTAATTTGTAGGTATAATAATGTAATTTTAATTTTTACTTTATTTATATAATTGGACTATATTATATTGTCTATGTAAAATGGTACTTGTGCTGTACTAGACTCTTAAATAAAAATAAAAATAACACAAAATATTATAAGGAGACCTAAAATCAATGTCACATTAAAAACAACCTTCTGCTGATTTCCCCCACTATGTAGTTTAGACCTATATACTCAAAATTTTAATTAACCAAGTATTGAATGCATTTGGTTTGACGAGGGGTACCTTTAAATATGATAAATAGGTATATACAACATAGTTACTATTTATACATTTTTATATGATCCTCTGTTCAAGAGTGTGGGATAGATATATCAGAAAATACATCTTATGATTAAGCATGGAATCTTAATATTCTCAGCAAGTGCTAAATAAATAAAATTGATATATTTATATTTTGAGTTTACAGATCTGATTTTCAGAAGGGGACTACTTAAAGCATCTCCAGACAAATTCTGTCAATGCCAACTCCATCAATGAGCAAACAACGGTCAACCAGTGGCGAGTATTAGAAACAAGTCCCGCTTGTTAGTCATAACTCGCACACGACTAACTTCGGCGTTGAGAAGGCAAGTTTCTAAAAACTTTGTACAACTTATAACTTACGTAGCTACGACAGCTCCAGACCGTATACATACACTCCCAAATCATTTTGATTGCTTCAAATCCATTGCAGAAGTTAAAAAACTTCTGGCTGAAGCGGAAATCAAACCTGGGACTTTCAGCATTGGAAGCATAGACACGACTCACTGGACCACAAAGCCGCAATTGATTTAACATTGTAATTGCAATCAACTACTATGAATTCCAAAATAAAATTCGATACACTATTAGGTGCGGGGAAGCCCCCCAACACCCGGAAGGGCTTTAGTTGCCAGCGCAAAAAACATCATTCCCCCCACCCCGCCGTCGCTCCAGGCGACATACAACACACTCGCTCACAACAACGTAAACATCAACATGTCAAATCAACACAAACCTTTCAAATGATCTAAAAACATACCCAAAATGAACGTGCGCCGACTTAAAACACTCCACAAAATGTAAGTTATACCACTTAAATCATTTAAATTACCTTCCAAAGTAATTCCGGTCCACTGAGTGATTCTTCACAAATACCATATTTTTTATCTCATAATCTAGGTGCCCGTTAGGGCTACACACTAAGGCACCTTATACAGCAAGCAGAGTTGGGGTGATTTCGAGGTGTCACCCAGCCGTCATGAAACGTGATTTGAACTTAAAAACTATCAAATTCAAGGGGATTTGGGTACCTGACAACACATGCCAAATTTGGTTGGTGTACGAACATTCCTTCTTGGTGAAAAAATTACGAGTTACTACTGACTACTACTACCGGTACTGTCTAATCCGTCAGTTTCAACTGGCCAGCGATTCTGACCAAACGGGTAGGGCTACAACGTTTATATTTTACATGGACATTAAGGTTATAGTGATATAGTGCCTTTTGAAAGAAAAAGTTGAAAAAGTTTGCTGGAAGGCTTCCAGATGAAGGTTTTAATATAAGCCTTATACAGGCATACAATCAACAAGTAACCATAGTTAGGCCTACTTGACAATGATCGACTACATTGTTTACAAAAAGCAAGTATTTGGATCACTAGATATTTTACATTCTATTGTTAATTGGTAATACCATAGCAATTAAATCAATTTTCATAAAATTATTATATTTTAACAAATATTTTTGCAATGGAACTTGAAAAAGTAATGAGATCCCACACATAACAAAAACTTGTAAAAATACAGCCAAACTTTACACACTAAAAAGCAATGAGATCTAAAAAAAGGCCATTAGAACATTAATTAGAAGAAAAGAATTTAGATTAACTATTACGTTTAAATTAATAGTTGCAAATTCTATTTTGCCAAGCTTTTCAAGGATGTTGTTATAGGATACTGTACGTTTAAGAATTAAGAATGCGCAAATATAAAAGGTTAGAGAGCTAGGACCTTTAATAGATCTCATTGCTTTTGAATGTGTAAGGTTTGGCTGTTTTTACAAGTTTTTGTTATGTGTGGGTCTATAGCATAATACTACACTAAAAAGACTGTTAAAAATTATATCTTTTAACTGTGATTTTACACAAATTTTTCGATCTTCTAAAAAAAAAATTTCTTTAATCGGCTTTAACCTGTTTCTGTTTTGTTCCACAAAGATACTAGAGCATCATACTAATTTAAATGGCCCTTTATAACATCGTGTCTTGAAACTGTGCGCAAATATACACTCAACAAAAATACATTCCAAAATCACACCCCTTCTTGGTAATCAGCATATTTTGACCAAACCACTTGCCCAAATTACAAAACAAAATATAGAGGATTTACAGAAAAGGCTGTCAAGTACGTCAATAATGGCCAATATTTTTTGGATAAAAATCCTCCAAGGTCAGGGGACATAAAGATCGTCCGCATGTTACTTCTTGTGGGAAAATTTTGCCAATGGGACCTAGCTCGAAAAATACCAAGTTTGCCTTTTTTTGGGGGGGGGGGGGGGGGGGGGGGGATGATGGATCCAATAATTTTTCTGTCAATTTCTTAATTCATAACTAGTTAGCCTGAATGATTTTTTTTTGTGTTTAGCAAGTGAATACCCCTTTACTGATGATGCTGATGATTGGGTAATTCCACCATATATAAAATTATAATGGTAGTGTAATGTTTAAATATTAATATGTGTATTCTCTTCAGGTTTTTAGATCTAAGCATCTGGAAGATATGGGTATTAGTATAAGATGTACAGGAAACTGGAAAAGTAAAATTGCTACTTTAGGATGTAAGCAATTATTTCTACTATTTAAACATTTCTTAAGTTAATACATCCATATATACATCAAACCACATGTACGATGTTTTGTTGATTAAGGTGTAACAACATTACAATTTAATTCTGTAATGGAATTGAATTGAATAAAACATAAGATTCCTACAGTTACGGGTAATTCAAGGTTTTGAAGACCAATAACTCAAAAAGTCCTCTGTACCCGTTTTTGAGTAATTGAACTTCAAAAAGATGACAAGGAAGATAAATTGTAGAACTAGGAACGATATGCACAGGTTATGCCAATATGGAATTCTAGATTGATTTCATGTAGAAAATAAGAAGTTAGATTTGGGATATTTCAAGATAATCTAAAAGAGAAAATAAGGCAAAAGATAACCACATGAAATGCCAAGCATCGTAGAAATAGAAGAATAGCTACTGAACATCCTAGACTTCAAACAGGGCATGATCTGCTTGGAAAGCACCTACATTATTATATCAGATAGGAATCACCGATAGCGGTACTAGAGGTTGTTTTGAGACATCAGATGAGATGTCAAGTCTCAAACACAAATGGATGCCTGTCCACTTAGCATAAATTAATAGGAAAAGGAGGCCTGTCTACTGGAAAACTAGAAAATGCAAGGTGGAATAATAAGCCACAAATAGTGGAATATGAAAAGAAGATTTACAAAAGTAAAGATTACATTTATTGTAGGTACCAGTACACAACAGTTATGTGGAAAAGAAATTGAATACCTGTGTAGTCCAAATAAATCACAAGATGCTCCCTCATCAAGCCTTTTAAAAACAATGGTTGTTTGCTACCATTTTCATAACCAAATGTTAATTGTAAAAACATTTATTGATATGAATACAATTTACAAACACAAATAAAGGAAAAATATTATAGTCTAATGGATATTATGATGATAAAAGAAATTATAAAACAAATTGATTATATAAAATAAGTTTTAAATCAAATATAAACTTGTTTGTATTCTGATAAATGTTCTTTTGTAGAATAAACAAGACTGGAATTTGTAAATTCCCTTGGTCCATAACCATAGGGTTTCAGTGTTTCACCAACATAAGTAATGACTAATGATACCAACTTTTCTTGCCATTATACCACATAGGCATAGCTACTACATATAATATTGAAAGAGTTCACGAAAATTCACCCACTATAATTCCAAGGTGTTTAAATTGGCAAACTCCTTTATGTATCGCTTTATTTTCAGTGGTGATACAAATGTGTATTTGGGGTTCATGTATATTTGTGGGAGAGATTCAGATTCAGATTTATTTTATTTTTATTATATAATACATCACATAATTTATAACAATTGGACCAAGCACGGGGGCCGGGTTTGAGGGGCAGAGTCCCCCCCCCCCCAACATTAGCGCAGCAGGTGAAAATTGTGAAAATCAGGGTTTAAGAATGCAATTGATATGTTATAGAAAAAAGTAGTAATCTGAAAGCAATACCTAAATAACATTGTTTCTTGTACAGTGGAAACTTCATCTTAGTCGACCCTCTCTATTATTTGATTTTTGCAGCCATGTCAGAATCACAATAATAATAAATATATGTAACAAAACAACTCAAGCTGTAAGGTTGTAACACTTAACCACGCACAACCAAACAAGTGCATAATAGTATCCTTGCGCACAATAATCGAAAATGCAGCCGAAACACACGTGCTGCAGCGCGACGAGACATGTCTCAATAGCCTTGCAAAGAAGAAGGGGAAGTGGAGGGAGATGGACAAGCGCTTTGCCATAGAGTTGTGGGTGAAATAGGGGAAGACTCAGAGACAGAATCCTTGTCTCAAGAGCTTGTGCACAAGCATGGAAATAGTCCACGGTTGCGCAGAATGGTAAAGCGTTCATTGTTGCTTCATCCCTGATAACTTAAAGAAGGTACAGAACAATGCACTGAGACGTATAACCAGTGTGCTTGACCAGAAAGAGTAACATTTAAAAGTTACAGTTCCTCAAAACAAAAAAGAACTTTCGAGTTTCTGAAATGTTTCTGTTCAAAAGATCCTTTAGCGGAAAAATGATGTTTTATAGAATTTATTTACATCGCGATTTTTCAATCACATACTGCAAGAACGAAGACAGGACAGACATCAATCGAGGTTACGCTTCCTAAAAATGATATGCCACTGCCTTTTGACCAACTAGCTTTCATATCCGTATCAGCTAAATCCGTTTTCAAATGTAGAGGCAAGGCGGTTTTGAAATAGGTATAAGAGTTTTCTAAAAATTTAATAAAAGTTTCACAAAGTAAAAAAGGAACACGTGCCTTCAAAAGTTCTAAAAAAAAGTAGCCTTATGTGTTCTTAGGAACACATTCTTTTTAAAACGTTACATCCCAACATGGGTTAGGTCAAGTACCATCTCTGGAAGCAAGGTAGGAATTAGCTATTAGTGGTACCATTTATATATATTTTATACACTATATACCGGAACCTTTATTCAGAGCGGTTCCGGTTCTGGTTCCACTTCAAATTTTATAACGGTTCCGGTTCCTAATGTATAAAGGTTCCGTAAGAACCGGTTCTTAACGGTTCTTTACGGTTCTGGTTCTTTAAAATAATATTTTGTGCAAAGTTGTGGGAAGTTGTAAAAGTACAAATTTTGACTTTTGGACATTTAAGGTTAAAAATTTTAAATTAAGTCATAAAAAGAAAATAATTACAATAATATTTATTAATAATGTTGTAGGCCCTAATGAATAATATAATTGGTAAGTTTCAAATAAAAAATTACAAAGAAAAATAAAATAAGAGATTTCAGTTCAGTTATTGATTGTGTGTTTCATGTAGATATAGTTCATTTTTGTTTAGTTTACTTTTTTATTAAAGATCGTATTAGTAGCCTATTCATCACGTAGTAGGCCTAGAAGTAAAATGTTCACTGAGATTAATATAGTCAAAGCTGAACAGCACAGGTCTTTGCGGGCCGGGCCATATCGGACAGGATGTGACCCAGAAGGTGAGAAGACAAAAAATGTACACACAAAAAACTGAATAGTCAAGAATTTTTTTCAAAAACTAGTGAACGAATTTTCAGCGTTTTTATTTGAATATCATTCGAAAAGATGAAATTTTAATTTTGTTGAAAATTAAAAGCAGATATTTTGGAACCTTTATGAACCTTTAAGAACTTTTAAGAACCTTGTGTAATATAATGGTTTGGTTCCGGTTCCATAGACCACCTGTACAAACGGTTCCGGTTCTACAATATGAAACGGTTTCAAACGGTTCCGGGTTCCGGTTCCAATCCCTGCTATATACTTTGTTAATTATACACATACATTTATATACTTCCATTGAATACTACATAATTAGGTATACTACATACTAAGATTCAACGTCATCTGCCATCTAAACCTGAATTACCACAAAATATTATGTGCCCACACACAAGCCTTCACCTTCACATGTAAATCAATGTTTGTTTTTCTTGTTTGTATTATTTGTATCAATGAAATTGCTAAATCAGAAATCTGAGCTGCATAATGCTTAGTATGATAAGCTTGTAAGAATGGATAAACCATACATAGATCAGCCTTTAAGAGGGGTCGCTGAGGCTGGTGTGGGAAACGGTAAAAACATTGGTGTCATATTTCACAGTTCAACATTAATAGAGGATCAATCTGAGATCCAGTAGTACGCGTATATTTAGATTTAATTCATCGGTTTTGAATAAAAAAATCGTGAAACTTCCTTAATTTACTTGATTTTGGTGAACTTCGGGAATTCATTCAAAGTGGGCCTACACATTTTTTTAACGTAAATTTTCATAATTGATATCAACGCTTAAATCAATGTGAGCTTGCACGTTAATTTTGTTTTATTGTAAGATAAACGATTTGGTGGGAATTTCCAGAATTGAAATCCATGTTTTTTTATTTTTTTCATGTTTTGGACTTGCCTCTCGCATTGATTTTTAAGGTTAATTCGTAACAACCAAGTGTGGATATCAATATCAAGAAACTCTATTAACATTCATGCAAAATTTGGTAATAATTAGGGATGCACATCGTACTTTTTTCATTATCGATTATCAAAATGGTCAAAATGGTGGTGGTATCAATGTCATTCATTATTGAATTGATATTATCAATATCACCAACAAAGCCTGTTCTGACCTATAAGTGAAACCTCAAGTGTGGCAAGTGTAAGTCAAAACAATACAATCGCATTCCGTTTGCTGCTTTGCTGTCTTCGATGTCATGTGTTTGGCTTCCATTGTCGACTGATAGCTCATTTCCAAACATAAATCTCGAGTGTGACGCTAACAGCCCAGCCAGTGCATGGCACAATGTGAGATAATCTCCACCTTTAGGGTCTTGGTTCGTGCCACTATTGACCAATTATTTTATATTTTGATTATCGATAGTGAATTTTGGTTTTTAATTATCAAAAAATATCAATTATCGATCATCGTGTGCATCCCTAGTAATGATATATCCAACCGTTTAGCTGCAATCATCAACACCTGAGCGCGCGCATTTGAGTTGGGCAAAGCTAAGCTGCTGGCAAAACATCTCCATAGTTTTGGATTTTGGAATCTTTGAATCAGATGTTGGTATGCAAATTATATAATGTCAGAAGATAGGTCATAAGACACCTGCTTTTATGTGCTAGATTTAACAAAGTGATTGATGAAATACCAGAGGGCATGGGCAGTAACAAAAGGGAGGCAGTCTCTACTGCAGAGTTGGGTTAGTTACCCTACCCCCAAAAAGTGGATTAAAAGTTTAAGGTTTGTCTTCCTAAAAGCAACAGTCAAAAAAAAATTAAGTTAATTATAAAAAGAAGTAGGGCCTAATTAACTTAATGATATTTAATTTAATATAAAGTAAGTTAAAACATTACTCTACTTGCTTTTCAAAAACATTGCATTTTATGCTTGTTCTAATAGGCTATCTAAAGGAAGTTGGGATCAGATTATGACAAAAATTTACATTTCTGTTTAAACAAGTCAATATATCAAAAAGTCAGTTTATTGAATTGGTAAAGAAAAAATGGTAAAAACTAAAAACAGGTCAGGCTGACAAGTGTTGCCAAAGTACAGTCACTTGAAGAAATAGCATACTGTACTTAACTTTTTCATTGCACAACAAAAAGGTCCATAAAATTAAGCAAAAAAGTAATTAAGTTATCAAAAGTTGCATAAGAAATAAAAGTAATTGCATTAAATAAAAAAGTAAAAAAAGTAAAGGGTTGCCAGTAACGTGTTATTTTCGACAATAATGAGCATTCCAGGGGAGCTAGACACATGATGACATAATAATGTAAATACGGAAATAGGAAAACAACAACAAACAGTTAATTCACGTTATTTTATTTCTCACCATCATATTACTATATAGGTAGGTACTTGGATTTATCAATACACAATACAGTATTTATTTTAACTTTAGTCTATTCCATTTTTAACCATTCGTTACAACCATTTCCCAATTCCTTAATCATAATCGCTATCAAATTTTAATACAATGATTTCCAATGTCAACAATATGGAAGTTACTGACAACATAACTACACATCCTTTATTGAAATCCTTACACCAAACTCCAAGGGACAAAAGGATTATTTTATGATAATGATCAGGTTTACCCTAATCACGATTAAGATGTTCGGTATATCACAAAACCAGTTTGTTAGTGGAGTTATATTGTTAAAAAGGAGTTTGTTGTAATGACTTTTGGACTGTAAAAGAAATATAATTTGGCTAAACATTGAACCTGTTATATTAGTCCCTATTTTATGGCATTTTCCATTTGCATGCACTCGGCAAGTGTAGGGATGTCATTGTTGTCAACCTTCACTTGAATAGCATTACAAAACTGAACAAATGAAATGACATGTAGCAATTCGGTGAGCACTAGTGCGGCAAATGGAAAACACCATTAATTTTAGTTTTTATATGTTTACCCCCATACTTTGGTTTTTTGGGTCGTCAGTCAGGGGCTGTTATTAACATTGCATTACCAATTTTAGCATAACTTCGTATGTTGTTACTACGTTCATCATGCAAATAAAATATATTTCTTAAATTGTATTTCAATATTATTATCTAAGGTGATTGTAATTTTTGCAAGTATTTATTAGTGAATGCATACAAGGGTAAGGGAAGAGTATAAGAATATGTATGTAAAGAGTGTCATAATGAGTCTGATTGTTCATATATTTCATATGCCTATATATGGCTTCACACAAGGCATTTCAATGAATATTTTAAATTTTATTTGGATGTTATATACAGTATACACTTCAACAATAAAATTGAATAGTATACCTTCACAGCTCTAAAAATATCCTTGCCCTTCACATACAGATGAATGCTCCAGATAGAAGGTCTACACTTGGAAATAGTAGCTTGAGGTAGTGCATTATAAATTAGCAGGTCTTCGTACACATATACTGATGGGCACGATCACAAGGTGTACTAGTTCTACCCAATGAATCTATAGCTAATACTAATTGAAGAAAACTTATTTTTCTACTGCAAGTAAAATATCTAAAATATTTACAAGGGAATTTATAACTGCATTAAGCCACATTTTTCATGGTTCAAATTCTAAAAAAGAGCTGACTTGCAACATAATAATACTTAGGGATGGCACTTTGACCGGTCAAAATAAAATTAGTCAATTGATCAAAAGTCGTTCTAATATTTAAAAAATGTATATTTTGCTTGTAGGCCTATAGGACCTATTGCAACAGGATATTTGCAAGACATTATGTCTGCAATCCCGTTAATCAATATGATCAACATGATAATATCATCAATGGTGATTTTTTTTTAAAATGAGTGGATGGGGTACCATTTACTAGCACTTAGTCTGCTCCTGTCAAAAAGTACACACAACAGTATTTACAACAGTAAATTGTTCAATTTCAAATTTTAAGGGAATGTAACTTTAGTAGAGTTACCTTTGAAGAATGACTGTTGCCAACTAAATAAGTAAAAACTAAAAATATTACTTTGATCAATTATTTGACCGGCTTGCCATTCCTAATAATAATACTAGAAGAGAGATGCTCACGTGGTCGCTAACAACTTTTAATCCTATAAAAAGCGACTAACTTTTGCAGGAGAAACATTTCTTAACAAAGGTTGACAATTGATAATTTTAAAAACTAGGAATGTACATGTTCTGAAGATGACTTCATTGATGGAGAGTTCAATATTCAAGTAAAAAAAAAAAAAAAAATTGAATTTTTTTTGGAAAATTTTAAAATTAAAAAAAAGCAAAGTGCGCGGACGTAATATTACGGCCGTACTCTAGAAAAGGTTAAGATTGAGATGGATTTAGTAAGTCCAAAACAATGTATTTGAAAGAAGGAGATGGGGAAGGCCAAGGAAGAGATGTAAGGATAAGGATACATAGCAGGAGACTTGAAGGCAAGAGGAGAGAGTTGGGAAGATGTGGAAGAGATACGAATGTGGGAGTATAGAAAGAAGTGGGAAAATTTGGTTGCTAAACTCAAGCTGACCCTACCAGAAGCAGGAAACAGTGATGGTTTTGGTTGTAGATGAAGGAAAACTTAAAGGCATTTCTGATTGAATGTGTTTTATTCTGTTGAGAGAATATCTTTGATACAGAAAATATTAACACAATACCTAATCCATTTTCATATTAGTATTATATTTTTATATATGTGTTTATATTATACCTTAAAAGCAAATTTTAATTTACTATAGTAGTTTTATTACATTACAACTATATTTTAAGCTAGGGGCCTATATGACATGTGAAGTACAATGACTTCATATAAAAGCACGAATAAACTGAAATGAAACTGAAATGAAAAATGTACTCCTTGCAGAACCAATTAATAACCTTTTCGACCCTAATAAAACCTACAACTAATTACCTTTGCTAATCCTAAATATATTGCAGGTGCATACCAAGACCAAGAATTCAAAAGTAAAGTGTGCATAGACTATGCAAAACTCTGAATAGCATGTAGGAAGAAGGAAGAAGCGAAAACTTTTGAATTCAACAAGTCTTTTACAAGCAAAAAATGATATTGATTATAGGCCTAGGGTACCTAATTATGTAGGTCTAGCTAGTACTTGATGGCCGATACTCGTAGAAGAAAAATAAAAAATACTCACAATCAAAAGGAAAGCATGCAATTTCCAATTTGGAAACATTCTTTCTTACGGTAAATAAATTGTATAGGCCTACCCTGATAGAATTTGTTTTGGTGGTTGATTTTATTTTTGGTAAGCTATATATATAGGCAGAATGAAATTCTGACTTAAAGTAGACTTGCATTGACCAGGAAACAAACTATGTTGAATGGTCAGGAATCAGGATCAGGAATCAGGTCACTTAGCAGATGTGCACAGATTGAATGAGAAAGATGTTAGTGTTGTGTAACTGCAAGAGCAGTTGGAGTCTGGTAAATGATAAGTGATAACAGTTGATCAACCATGGACGTTTACAGCAAATATTACAATGGCCAAAAACTCTGCACATCTGTTTGTAGAGCTAAGAGTTAATGTGCCAGAAGTGAATACCACTAAATAATTAATATCCCGACAGCATCAAAATATAACATATTCATAAATCAGAATGATGGTGATATAATAGATAAGCATTGAGGTCACAGCTTTTAGGTAGGCCTAAACAGAAAGCAGGCAAAAACGGTTGAAAAATAAATTACAGTTTATTGGGCATCATTATACACATTTAATTACCATTTCATCTTACATCAACAATCAACATTTTATTTATTTAATGGCAGGTAGTTAATCAAGTTTGTTTATAAAGTACAAAAATAGCAATAATAAAATCATAGTAATTTATTTGCTGATTGATTAAGTTGTCCCCAAGTACACAAACTACAACATGCATATAGGCCTATATCCCAGTAATAAAAACAAGTTATAATTTAAAATTAAATTAATAACTATCACAGAAGGTGCCAGTGGCATATCTAGGAATTCATAAAGGGGGGGGGGGGGCTTCAACTAATTACGGTAATTCATAGGTGTACTGAAGGCCAAGTGGGGGAATTTTTCTCCTTCGAGGTAATTTAGGTGAAAATCTGTGCGTTTTAAAGCATCACAATGACTAACTTTTTATCTACTAAAATGCTTTTTTTAATCTAAAAGTTTTCTCTTTCAAAGTCATTTTGTCAAAAATCTGTGCCATTAAAGCATCTCAATAACCAACTTTGAAGGTAGAGCCTCTCTACTAAAATCCTCTTTTGGTCAGATGGTAGTTTGGTAGATTTGCCTTTGGCATTGCGATAAAAAAGTCATTCTATATTCTCTATTGAAACGTTAAAGTGCACTTTCACACTTTTTTTGCAAAAGTTAGGTAGTCCCCCCTCCCCCTTGGATAAGCCACTGGAAGGTGCAGGTGGACAAATTTGTATGTTAGTAAAGCTCTCCTAATGTTTTCAAGATCAGGGTACATACAATCAAATACTTTCGAGGTCAATATAGGAAGGATGGGCGCATTGGTGGCAAACCCTGCAGCAGTCTAGTCTTCTGTTGGGAGTATAATAATATTAATAATAATTAATAATGGGAAATAATGAACTCAATATTCTGTAAGTAACCAAGCAAATGAGCTCTCAACATGAATGAAACAACAATATAAGAAGTTTCTGCCCAACCTGTCAGGCGCGCCACTCTCTTTACCGCCACTTTCAAATCTGTTCATTGTGTAAGACACTGAATAAATTGTATGCTTACAGAACAATTCCTAAAGATCGCCAGGTTATCAGATTTACCATCCAATGCAGAAGGTCCAGGGTTCGATTCCCGCTATAGGCAGAAGTTTTTAAACGTCTGATTAGAGCCGTCCTAGCTACAAAGAACATAAATTCAAAGTTGTTCTGAATCAGACTTGTTGATTCTGGCGTTGACCCGCGGGTGTTTGCAATGTCCATACCACTGATTACTATATTTCCTATAAAAAATATCGATCTTTGGTTGGTTATCGCTCACTCCTCCATTGCGTCGGGGCCTACAGGGTTGGCTTGGTCGCTTTGGTTTAATGTCCCCCACTGAAAATCAGTTATATATGACTGAGTGGGTAGACTCAATAAGAATTTATTTATTTAGGCCCAATACATATACCGGTAATATGTGTGTGTGTGTGTGTGTGTGTGTGTTGAAGTTTATGTGTCAATATTCATTTATCTTTAAAATATTTCAGCATAAAATGCAACAAATTGATTTGATGAGCAAAGTTCATTGGACTTCAAGGACTTCCAATTTCACTGAAAAAATTAGCTCGGGTGATTTTTTTGGTTTTGTATTTTTGTCTGTTTGTTCGCGCTCTACCGGGCAAATGGCATATGCGATCTTGACGAAAATTTGAGGGGACCTTCAAAATCTCTGAACTTAAGACTTGCCACGTTTTTGGGTACAATCGATCAAATATTTCTTATGATTAGGCTATCGGACTTTAACAATTTTTTTCTGATTTTTAATGATATTTTCGTGATATTTGGCAAACGGCTACTCCGATCTTGATGAAACTTTATGGGAACATTTAAAATCATTGAAATTATATGTTACAATTTTAGAGAAATTTAAAGAAATATTTCTCATAGAAATTGTACTTTTACGATTTCCCCCCGGTTTTGAATACAATATTTTTGTGATATTTGGTCCGATTGTGACCAAATGGGTGGGACTACAACGTACGTTCATATTGTATATTGACATACAGATTATGGTGATGTAGTGCCTTTTGATAGAAAAAGTTGGTCAAAGTTGGTCAAGGTTTTAATATAAGCCGTTTACAGGTGTCTAATTAACAAGTAATATCAAGTACGTAACTATAGAAAAAATAATGAGATCCCACTTAAAAACGTAATCATTGGACAGAAATATTAAAAAAAGCTCATCCATCAATGCGGCTGCAAAAAGCGTTCGCGAAGCAGCCTAGTATCACAACAACATGTTTGGTCAAATTGCCGTGGCCTAACTACAAATAACTATTAACCACATACGTTTTCCACTTTGAAACCTGCTAAGGGACAATTGCTGCCCCTCCCTGGATACGATTCTACGCGTGGCCGGTGCCAGAATCAACAAGGATAATTCGGAACAACCTTATAATTTTTATTTAGTGTCACGTTGAGTAGTACGGCTCAAAAATCACAGTTAACACATTTCTAAGTCGACATTTGATGTACTTAAGTCCAAATTAGAAGTTGAGCATCATCTGCCTGTCAAAGCGGTACTCGAACCCTGGACCTACTGCATTGGAAGCAGGAACACTGAATCTCCAGGAACTGTTTAAGAGGACTTATCCTTTGCATTCACATTTAAATAACTTCAGTGAGACTTTTCGGTGGCGGTACTCGAACTCAAGACATCGTGACTCAGGGTCTCGCGCATAATGACATCTTTGCACTGACTTGTCTGTAAATGATGTAGTGAATTGATGAAAATGATAACACTAAGAAGCAGGTGTTGGAGCAGAAAACGTATACTATTCATAAGCTTATACACTAACGCTATACTTTTGTATAAGAACCAAATTGCACTTAAAATGTTTATCAAATAACCATCATAGCTGCTTGTCTGATGTATAAATATACCCCCAAATACAAAAATTTGAAGAAAAAAATGGCAGCCAAGCTCTCCTTCAAAAGTCTTTGGCACTAATGCTGTGAGATATAGAAGTTGAGCAAAGCATTTCATTCTTTCTCCCTAGTTTCGCATTGAAAAGAAGTAAGATCATTTCGCCTGTTGACGAGCGCCAAGCCAACCATTATCGTAGTAAAAAGTAAAAATTTTAAACTCTAAATCACAAAAAAAATTACTTGGCTATTGACTTTTTAGAGTTCTCGTAATGAACCAAATTCAATGGCTAGTAATTTTTTTTATGGTTTTGGGTTTAAAATTTTACTTTTTTTACACAAAAATGGTTGGCTTGGCGCTGTCAACGTGCGAAATAATCTTACTTCTTTTCAATGCGAAACTAGGGAGAAAGAATGAAATGCTTGGCTTAACTTCTTTATCTCACAGCATTTTACAGCCAAAGACTTTTGAAGGAAAGCTTGGCTGGCATTTTTTTTTTTTTTTTTTACAAATTTTTGTATGTAGGGGGATATCACATCTTTTTGTTGTTAGTTTCATATCAAGGCGTGAAATACGTAAAATACGTGAAAAGGTGGATATAGTGCCTTCAAAACAGATTGTCTAGAAACAAAAGCTACCATCTTTTGTTTTTGTTTACAATCTGTGGTTGGCAATATAGGCCTACAATGTTTATATTAAATTTCCTATGGTTAATGACGTCTTGGGTTTTTGTGTGAATGATTTGTTGACCGGACTATAACAAAATGATGCATAATTTTAATCAGCAATTAAAATATTCAAATTGTATTAAATACGACCTAACGTTTTCCCCAAAGTTAAGGGTGGTAGAGAACAGTGTGGGTGGAATATCGCTTGCCTCTCGGCGGATTATTATTGTCATATTATTGTGTACCATCATGCCAAATTTCATGCTGATAACTCAATCGGTGCCTTCATAGTGAATGCTGGAAATCCAAGGTAAAAGTAATATACTAAACTATTAGGGATGGGGGTTGAAAAAATGTGGTTTAGGAAATGAGAGTAACCCGATTGGGTTAAAACACATTAAAACATAATTTTAATAACTAATTTTAATAAAATTCAATTTTAGGTTAGAACTATTAATTATTCCAATTTCAGGGGATGATTTAGGGGGTGTTGGGGGTGGAATATCGCTTGCCTCTCGGCGGAATATTTTTCATATTATTGTGAAACATCATGCCAAATTTCATGCTGATAACTCATTAGGTGCCTTCATGGTGAATGCTGGAAATCAAGGTAAAAAAATATTAACTTTTAGGGATGGGGGTTGACAAAATGTGGTTTATATAATGAAATGAGAATAGAACGATTGGGTTGAAATAAAACACATTAGAACATAATTTTTATAATTAATTTGAATACAAATTCAATTTTGGGTTAGAGCTATGAATTATTCCAATTTTAGGGGATGATTTTGGGGGTCGAATATTGCTTGCCTCTCGGCGGAAGTATACGAGTCTGAAGTGTGGTCCAAGTTTCATAGTTCTAAGATCTACCGTTTTCTCTGTAGGCTCATATTTTTCCGACAGAATTAACCCACCAGCCAGCTAGCCACCCACCCGGAAGGTTTTCGTCGCTTTTTACGCACATTTTCAACACTGAACGGGTTATCGGATCGGTCTGATTTTTTTTTGTTATGTCATGGACCACATATCAGGTCATATACAGAGTTTCAAGATTGTAAATCTTTCGGGACGGCGTGTGCAGATAGCTGAAAACCCCCTAACTCGGGTAGGAGTAAACAGGGTCGAGTTATCATTGCCTACTAGCAGTCGCGTACGCTTGGCTGTGGGCGAACGACCGTCGAGCCGATTACATTTCCAGATAATTTTTCAGTATGCCATGAGTGTGGCGTAACTTTTTGTTGACATGTAGATTAACATGTTTGGTAAAAAAGAGAAAAAGAGAAACAAATATTTTAACTTAAATATTCGATTTTATATTAAATGTATTATTTTTGGTGTTTTAACTCTGTATTTAGTTGTGTTTAAAATATCAATTGTGTTGAGTTTGGCATCGATAACAACAGACTGTTTGACATACATTTTGATCACACTGTTCGAAATAAAATATTTTTACGAGGTTAAAAATGTAGTAGTTGTGTAAGTTATAACAAACTTATTTCCGAGCAAAGCGATAATAAAATGTATGTTCATTAATTTCAAGTGGGTTAATGCTCGTGATGTCCTGTGTACCTTCACGACAAGCAATTTCTCTTTAGATATTTTATTCTGCGTGCTACATAATGCGTGGATTCGAAAATCGCAGTCGCAGAGAGAGTAGCGCTCCTACACAGTTTGGGCGGAATCTACTACTCTCTGCGTTCACCTCTCTCCTCAATGGTAAATCGGCAAGCCTTCCTGAGTTCACCCGCTACGTTGGTGTTTACTGTATTTGACACAATACATGTAATTCTGTGTCAAATCAACCAATCCGAGGGGAAAAATAAATTCACCAACTCCGATTATGCAGGTTTAAATGGGGCCTACACCACTCATGAATTCTAAATTTGAGGTCTCTACGTTTATAACTTTGGAGTTAAAGCCAGTCAAATATTGCTCGAAATTTCAAATTTGGGTCAACGCGTGCTCACGATAAATGTAGGCTAATAGGCCTAAGTCTGCAAGTTTTTGTTCTAGAAAGCTCTGCATGGTGTCATTTGAAAGTTCTTGCAAACCCATGGTGGTATATATCTTTAGGTGATTTCACTTGCGTATCCAACAATGCTATTTTTGTGGTCGCTTAATGCACGCAGTTCAGACGGACGCCGCCAGGATCGCGACGTGACAGAGTACCATCAGAGTCGAACTTCTTTATCGACTCTGATAAGTATATAGATGGCCGTGTGTATACACTTTATTGAAGGCCGTGCATTCAGATCGGTAGCGGAATGTTCGAATTCGAGCCGTCTTATTGGTCCCCAAGGCCGCCATCTTTTAAGTTCTACGTCACGTGACTACCACCTGACACGTCGCGCATTCTGTCGGCGACCGTCTGCACTGCGTGCATTAAGCGACCACAAAATTCACGGCAGTGAAATCACCTAAAGATATACCACCATGTGCAAACCTCTATCCATTTCCATAATCATAATTTTAAACATGGTTTGGAATATGTCATAATTGTGTTTTTGAGCTCCGGTTGTGTTGGAGGGTAGATTTTGACCCTGAATAATTGAAAAAGGTAAATCCAAAAAATCTATTTAAAGGCTATTTTTTTACAAATTTTTGACTTGGGGGTGCAATGGATTCAGATCCGGCTTTCCTCACTTGGTATCGTATGTAACGCAGAAGTTTTGACCTGCTTGGAGTGGGTAGATCCAAACGTGCATGCTCTAGGCATAACACGGAGATTGGGACAGGCCCCACATGAAGGGAGGAATGCTGCAGGCTGAATGTGGCGGCCAGTGCTGCCACCAAACGGGATTTTAAAACTTTTTTCAGCAATTATTATTATACAAATAACGCCCTCATTTAGGTTCATAAATAAAAGCTTTCGATTGATTGAATATAGGTGCCTAATATCTCTTTTAATGCAATATTGCAATATGGTGAGATAGATGACGATGAAGGACAGTCCTGCTAGCGTCATATGCTTCAAACCAGCGCTCTAATCCTATGTGCCACCGCAGACGACCTTTTTTTTAGTTTTGTTTAATTGTTTGTATTTAACATACAAGTGAACTTTTGAGGCTAACAGTGGGCTTCCTGAATATGAGTCAATCATCTCCATACCATTTCCATTTGTCACGTTTATACTAGACTTTTAATGACTTGGAACAGTTTTCAATATTTTGTGAAACAATTGATATTTGATAGTTAGATTAACAGCTCATTAAAATATAATCGTCGATGAAAACAAGTGCAAACAAAGAGACCAATGCAGTATTAAGCTGGCAATATCTTGATCAACAATCTGTAGGACTAATTACGTGTTTAACGAGCAATTGAAAAACTGGCCCTTTAAGTTGTAGCACACTAATGATGCCTACTAGGGATAGCATGATGGAAGGCAAATGTAGGTATGGTACAACATTGGATGTGATCCAGTGGGCCAGTACCTAGTAGGCCTATGGTTTCAACTTTTAAGTAAAATATTAGCCTAATTGGCATGTTGTTGTTGAATCCATTTTGTAGCCTATGAGTTGAGTGGGGGTCAAGTGAAATTTATAGCAAGCAGAGATCTATCTTAGCTTAGCCTCTACCACCCAATGAATGTTTTTAAGGGGATCCGAGATATATATACAGTACTACTATATAAATAAAAACAAGGATTTTGGGTAAAACCGCGTCGAAAATAAGATGAACCAGGGCAGAACCTGGGCGTCTACCGACGTTTCGTCTGTACTACGTCAGACATTTTCAAGGTTGACTGTGACTCTACGGAGGTTGGAGTCACAGTGGTTGGCAAGCACGCAGCGCCCGCCTTATATAGCCTCGGCTGAAGGTGCGGGGCGGCGAGGTTATATAGAAAATAGGTGCGGGGCGGCGAGGTCATATCGATAAAATATATACGGATGGTGGCAATTGAGAAACAAAATAGCACAGCTTACTGTAGTGAAACCTTTTTAGTCCGGCTTCTTGTCATAGGGCCTGATTGGTTGTCTTTTGAAATGTTATTCGTGCTTGGAATTATGGAATCTGAAATTTGCACCACCTCTGAGGGATTTGGCTGAATAGGTCTACGGACTACATTTCGAGGCATGAGTGCAGGTTTCCAAGCAAGAGGGAGGCTCTGGCTATCATCTCTTTTGTTCATGTTATTCGTCCGTTTCTCAATTTCCACAGATTCACGGATAATACGTGGCTTGAGCTGTTGTACAGGACAAATAGTTTTTGTTTTGTCAAAATCTATGCACTTGGGAGTAAGCTTTAGCATGTTGAGCCAGGGCTGATTTCTTGTCACCTGTTTTCACAGCATTAGAGTGTTCATTTATCCTCACTGCTATGCGTCTGCCTGTTTGGCCTATGTACGTTTGATCGCAGTCGCCACAGGGAACCTCATAAACCCCTCTTTCTTCCAGATGAACAGATAAACGACTATGTACTATATAAATATTTCAACAGCCATGCTGGTAGGCCTATTGCCTGATTTGGCACCCCACAGGTAGGGGCCTAACCTGGTAAATTTGTTAAATTTGATAATTTTTTTAATTTTGTAAATTTGTAATATGTGTTGTATTGAAATTAGCAAGGCCCTAAATTTGCTAAATAACCCCCTCATGCACAAAGATTTACCGGCACAATGTTGCGTCACATTAAAAATGGCGGACTTGGGCAAAACCATATGTTAAATCATAGGGCTATAAAAACCGTAGGCTATGTACAAAGATAGTTGCATTAGCAGACTTGCGTCCGCAAGTCGCTAGATGCGTCGGAGTTGCGACTACTCTGGATGTGACGCAAATGTTGACCCTCGCTTTTTTGTATCAGAAAATGAATACCTATTTCAACTAAATTTTTTGTACCAACATACAGTAAAGCAGACAAGAAATGTGAAATATTGAGTAAAAAATTGCAAAGTGAATTTTTTTGAGTATTAATTAAGTAAAAAGTTTATAAAAATTGAGTGAAATTTGAACCCATGACCCTTCGCACAGAAATGCCTCTCGTTCACCAACACTACGCCAAAGTGATCGTCTTTCGCCTTCAAAAGCGGGCCATCAGAATCATGGTCGGGGCCAATAGGAGAAAATCCTGTAAAGAATTATTTAGAAATCTAAAAATACTGACTCTTCCATGTTCCTTATTCAAATCTGTGTACTCTTTGTTCACAATAATCCTGAATGGTTTCCCCGCAATTCACAAATTCATCACCATGGCACACGCTCGCAAAACAACATTCACATCGACTCTTTCAACACATCCAAGTTTACCAAAGGACCATTGGCTCTATGCTCAGCCCTCTATCTATAACAAATTACCATCAGACATCAAACTCATATGCCTTAATACAAGCAGGCACATAATTTTTAAGGCTAGAGTAAAACCATTTCTGCTTGACAAGTGCTTTTATTCTATTGATGAATTTGTAAATGAGCATGACCGACTAAACTAATAGTTTTTATTATGACAACACCATGCACTATGCCTTGGGTATGTTAATATGCTTGTTAGTATAATGTGTTGTCAACTTGTCTTAAATCTAGGCTATGCATCTCTATTTTCTGATGGTCTTTACAATTTTTGTATTAACAGTTTGTTGTTTTTTTTTTCTTTCTCCATATTCTTTGTAACACTCAACTACCTTTTTATGTTATTTACTTTTGTTCTAGACTGAATTTCCATTTTTGTACATTCATCCTAGATATTAATATTATTAGTTATTACAATTAAAATTATTCATTGCACTACCCCTCTTTACAGAGAATTCTGTTATACTGATACCATGTAGGCCTATTTGTCTAATGAATGAATAAATAAATAAAAGAATAAGAAAATAAAAAGAATGGCAAGTTTTGACCACAAGGGCCTACATACGTTGCAGGTTGACCAAAACACAAAATTCAATTTAAAAGATTGAGCTGTTTTCAATCTAGAAATGCTCTTTTAGTACTAGAATAATTTATTCGTGTCATTTGGGACTGTATTTTTCTTGCATTTCATTTACATTGATCTCCAAACAGTTTTGCCGGAGACAAATCTGCCATCTTTGCCAAGATTTGCGTCCGCAACTATACCGACAGACGCAAGTCTTTGTGCAAGTGGGGGTAGAATCTCAATAATATTTTTACTTTTTAAACGTAGAACCTATTCAATTAGCCTATAAACAACTGATTTACAAGGTTCGAGGACTACTAAATAAAACTAATCACATAATTGCAGACAAAACAATGAACTGTAGCTAAACAATGTTTCAAATAGGCGTAGTTGGATGAGCGTAGCGAGCGTAGCGAGCGAAGCGAAGATTCCATTTCACTACACTGGAGAAAAAAATCCGGAATGTTTTTTTTTTTTTTTCTTTCTTTCTTTCTTTCTTTCTTTCTGTATTTTTGTCTGTTTGTCCGCACGATTCCGGCTAAACCGATACTCCGATTGAGATGAAATTTTATGGAGGCCTTCGAAATCTCTGAACTTAGAACTGCCACGTTTTTGAGCGCAATCGGAAAATTATTTCCCATGAAAATCGCAATTTTACGATTTTTTCGATTTTTTAAAAATTTCTTTGACTTATAACCCCTACATGCTATATCCGATTTTAATGATTTTTGCACAGAACCTTTATTTTATGAATTAAGATATTCTTGTGAAATTTGAGCGCAATTGAAAAAATATTTATCATAAAAATCGAAATTTTAAGTTTTTTTTCTTTTTTTAAACAATTCTTAGACTTATAACACCTACATGCTTTATCCGATTGTAATGATTTTTTCGCAGAACCTTAATTTTATGAATTAATATGTTAGTGTTAAATTTGAGCGCAACCGAGAAATTATTTCTTATAAAAATCCAAATTTTTCGATTTTTTTTCTTTTTTTAAAATTATGATTAATTAAAAAAATTAAAATTTAAGTTTATTTTTTATTAAATTTAATTTAATTTAAAAAATTTGAACTTAGTAATAATTTTTTCACAGAACAACAGAAAATCCGCATAACTCATGGCAGCTCAATGCACCAATACGCTCATCCAACAACGCGGCGGGACTTAAGCGTTTTCCTAGTAATATTACAACAACAATGCATAGTGAGACAACAATTTTGATAGCTATTTTAAATTGTTAAATTAAAATTAATTGGATGAGCGAAGCAAAGACTTCAATTTCACTGACCCCTCAAAAAATTTAGCTCCAATGTTTTTTTTTCTTTTTCTGTCTGTTTGTTCGCACGCTACCGGGCAACGGCATATGCGATCTTGATGAAAATTGGCGGGGACCTTTAAAACTTTTTTGAACTTAGACCTGCCACGTTTTTGGGTACAATCAAAGAAATATTTCTCATGAATATTGTACTTTTACGATTTTTTAAAAATTTTAGTGCAATATTTTCGTGACATTTGGGCCGATTCTGACCAAACGGGTGGGGCTACAACGTTCATATTTTACATGGACATTAAGGTAATGGTGATGTATTGCTTTTTGAAAGAAAAAGTTGAAAAAATTAGCCAGAATCCATAGAATAACTTGTTTTAATATGAGTTTTTTGAGGTTTATAATAACAATTAACAAGTAACAATAGAAACTTGACAATAATCACCTACAATGCATTCAAAAAGCTCTTGCAAAGGAAAAGTGGTCCTAGGCAAACTAAAAACTTACAAAAAAGCTCATCCATCAAGGGGGACTTAAGCGTTTTCATTAATTAAATTAATAATGCTTCATTAGCCTTAATCCCACCTTAATGAAGACCTTAATCCAGTGTTGGGTCAGTTATTTTGTTAAATGAACTTTTAAAAAGTTCAGTTCACAGCTCAAATAATGAACTTTTAAAAAGTTCAAGTTCTTTTAAAACCTAAAATTTTGAAAAGTTCAAGTTCGTCTAAAATATAAACTAAGTTCATTTAAAAGTTCTTTTGTAAAAAAAATATCACTATTTTATTAAAGGCTGGCGTAAAATGAAGAAAAACACGAGGAAAAACATTACGGGTGTTCAAGTACCAAACTACTCGCGAGTTTGAGTCTTACGAAAGTGTTGAGCTGTCTTTGATCATGTTGATGATTTGTACTACATTCTCGTCGACCAGCTTGTAAAATTATGGCAGATACTTAGCACTTTAGGCTTCCATGATTTTTTTTCCGAAAGTTGGCGTGCATGGTTTTAACTTCGGGAAATCGTGCGTGACCTTGTCAAAAACAGCTGAACGTGCGTCAATGTAGGCCCAAGATGGAACAACTATTTGTTATTGTTTTCAAGCGTTGACGGCGGCGAGTCGACGGCTGCTCGAGCACGGAAAGAACTTTCAAATGAACTTTCTAAAACTGAAAAGTTCAAGTTCATTCATTTAAAAAAAGAGTAAGTTCACTGAAAAGTTCACAAAAAAAGAACGCGTTCTTTTTAAAAGTTCCTTCCCCAACACTGCCTTAATCAATCAATAAATCAACTAGTCTACCTCAAGCAGTGGAAAGCAGAAAGTTTAGTAGGCCTAGTCGAACGACTTTTCGTTCCACCTTTCAGAAAAAGTGCAGGTTTCAGGAATTAGTGGATTGAACCATAGAGATTAATCTCTATGATTGAACTAAGTAGGTTATGCTACTCCGGTAGGCCTACAGGGACTGTGATCTTATTGATTCCAATGATTTTGATCATGATCTATTAAATTGATTTAAATCAACTTTTCAATTTTAATAAGATTTTTTTATTTAAATCAACACTCAAGTGTTTCAAAACTTGTCAAGTTGGGGAGCGGATCAAAGTAGGCCTACATACTTTCACAAGCGTTTCAGAAAATCTAATTAATTTTTTTTTAAGGAAAACTTTGCCTTAACTCAGTTAGAACTAGGCCTAGTGAATGTTGCTCAAAATGAAGAAAAGGTGTACCATATTATTTGATATAAATCAATGATTTAAATAATTTAATTTAATCTGATTTAAATAAAAAACACTCTGCTCTGGTATTACCATAATTTCATCCAGGACATTGAATCTTCAAAGTTTTATTGTAGACCTAGGCCTAGATTAATTATTTGTCACAACAGTAATTCAGCCACGCACTAATGCACATTTAGCCTAGTTTAGCAAGAGTTGTTGCACAACTATAAAAATAAATAATAAAACAATGAAATAACTGTAGCCTAATGTAGCAATTCCATTACAATATGTTTTCATAAGACTCTGTTTATATAACTTAGCCTTCTACATTGGCATGTGGGGTAGTAGGCATAGACATAGACGGGTAAAGTTAGTCGTGTAAACGAATGAGGTAGAGTTAATAACCCAGGTTCCAACCTGCACCAAATGCTTAGTGGTAATATTTAAACAGGGTCTAGCCTAGCCCTAAAGGAAGATAATGAATCTCAAGATTAATTTATGAATCAATGAAGCCAATACTATCAATACCTACTCAAAATAATACATAGACCAGCAAAAAAAGGTAGACACGCAAGGCTATAGCCCTAGTAGGCCTACCCATTGTGATCTAATGGCAAGGTAAACTGTCTTGGAATTGGAATATCTAGGATTAAATAAAAGTCTGGGCTATAGATCTACCAAGACGACTGTGGCCCGGGCCATTACATGCACGCGCCTCTGGGCCAAGTTCATTCTCAGTTTTAGGGGAGCTCCATATATACGGGCGCCGTACGGCTCAGTTCTAGCCACTGCCGTGAGGAACTATGCGCTCATATGCGCTCATCGTCTGCATTCAAGACAACTTGGACTCGTCCGTTTTGGCCAGGGCTTTTGTGGTGTTGGTAGATCTATAGGGATGCACACGATAATCGATATTATTGACGATCGATAATCAATATTGGATAAAATCTCGATAATCGACAATCAAAATATCAATAATTGGTTGAAAACAGCCCGAAACACGTGATTCGTATTTCCTGATTGGACACACAGAGATAGGTCACAAGGTGCCTTACTCGAGATTAAAGGGATCGTTCACCTCTTATGTAAAGGTGTACCCAGACATCTATTTACCTAAGTAGACTCCATTTACAACAAATTCTTTCTCTAAAATAATCATAATCACCATATATTAATTGTTAAATATGCAATGAAATTGACTACGTTTTCGCCACTTCGCTGTACTGGCAACAGTGCACGACACGGCCTTGGCTTCGGAGTCGAGTAGCCGGGTGTCGCGGCGAACTGAGTTATCGTATTGGACATTTAAAGATGCTTGGTGAGGGGGGATATGACATGTAGTCAAGTATGGCATACTCGCTTCAAATTAGGTTGAAATAAAAACGCATAACATATGTTATCGGCTCAAGTGTCAAGTGTAGAGGTGTTTACGAAGTTATGTCGTTTTGACAATCGACTTGATAAGCGCACAGCGCATCCACTTACTGTATACACATACAAAACCCCGTACACCTAGCCGAAATATATATTTACTGCCGAAGCCAGTACGTTATTTGTTCATTCTTTTGTCGAATATGCTGTTGATGTGGATTTTAAAATCTTTGTTTGTGCTTGGAATGGTTCTTCTAATCTATATAGCATAAGATATATTATGAGTGGGGATGTGCCTGCATACTCGAACGATATAAACGAAAAGCGATAAGCTAATGGACCTAAAAAAAAAAGAGAATAAACATTAAACACTGCCCAGAAACCTTACGCAGACCTCTTCACATCAGTTGGACACGTGCACTCGTTTCGATCAATCGTTCATGATGACATTGAGGAGCGGTGTAATAGGTACAAAAAAATAAGAATGTTTATTATATGTTACAGGGCAAGCGAATTCTATTCAGTAGTGTTCGTGTAGAGTTTGTACACAAAATGTCAAAATGTCAACCGACAAAGAGTTAAATTGTTGCGACGAGAGTGACTTTATTAGTGAATTGCTTGAAAGTGAGTCGGCTCAGTGTATAATAACTAAGCAAAAGCATATAGTAGTTTTGGGCAGATGATAGTTTTCAAAGATGTTCTCAATATTTTACGCCACGAAAAAAAAGCTTTGGAAAAAAACATCCATCAGTACAATAGAGAAACATTGATGTCTGGCGTAATAAAGAAGGCATACCTACTCATTGTTTATGGCTACAATTACGAACAGAAATTGATCTAACAGGCAACATAGATTTGTTATTCATCCTGTATACACAAGTGTGGTCATAAGGCGGCTTTAAATAATAAATATACGAAGTATTCCATGAGAAACTAAAATAAAATGCCGCTTGGTATAATGATACATTGTTAATCGGTTTTCGGATAGATGTAGTAGTACATGCATAACGCGCGAGAGTTATTCGAGAGGTCCGCGGTTCGATCCTCACCACTGGCAATCCTGACATTTACATGATTACGGAAACTGCTGTTAGCCCATAGCGTTTGGAATTACTTTAATCATGTTATTTCACTTATTGTGGAAGAATAATTAAATTTTTTAAATGCTATAACCGAATCGTTTTTATTTTTTTTAAGTGCAAGTAATTCTGTATCATATGTGTGTGTGTTTGTGTGTGTGTAAGAATCGCTATCGCGTGTATTATGTTGTTGTATAGGCAATACTTATTAACTCCACTGATAGGCCTACCTGTCATGATTGGCAACATATAACTTTATGAGAACATGCCAATATAATATTTATTCCATTTAATTGACGACAATAACGTATGTGTTTCAAAACAGGTGTTGGTTTAACTGTAACGTATTGTTAATCATATGATCGCAGGCCTTCCGCTTTGTTTTCAGTAGAACAGACTATCTCGACAGATAGACCGGGACCTGCCTCGCGCATTACTCGCCGCTAGTAGCTGTGCTGTGTTGCAACACCTCGCCAGCTCCGTACCAGTGACGTCACTGACCCGAAGCGGGCCGATGAATTTAAAGACCCCTATTGACGTAGGTCTGGAAATATTACACAATAAACTTAATTTTTATGTTCGTACTTGATTTTAAGAATAACTTGTTAAAGAGGTGAACGGGCCCTTTAAGTTTGGGAGCGAACTTAGCTGATCCCTACTGGCATCCAAAAATAAAGACAACACAGACAGGACGAGGCAGCGAGAGCTTTAGATTGAATTGTTTAGAATTTCATCTACCACATTTTAGAGATTCCATCTATGTCGGAACTGGCTTTAATTTTTTTGGAAGCCTACTTAGTAGGTAGGCCTAGTGTCGATATTATCGATAGGGCTTAATATTGATTCGATAAAGACATTACCATTTTGATAATCGATAATGAAAAAAGTATCGATGTGCATCCTGGGCCAACATTAACAAAGTCATATGCAGGCAGCACAATCTCAATCAATGTTAGGCCTATATCATGTAGTGGAATGTTAGTTTATTAATTTAATACATACTCAACACAGCATTAACAGCTGGAAGCTGGAACTACCATCATCCCCATTTTGATGATTGGCAAAGAAGAAAACAAACGGCGACAATTCCATAGGGCCTATACTCGATAGTTTAACAAAAGAATTCAAAAATACAATACAAATTCTGCACAACATTGTCTCTTGTAAAACAAATAATCCAAAATGCCCATTTCCTCAGAGTTTTACAAGTGCAGTACAACCGCACGGGCCCGAGTAGCAAAACCAAGATGCTGAAATACGACAACAGGGGGGATTGAGGAAAGAGTAGGCACACCGCACACATTCAAAACTCAAAACAAATGTTTGTTTGAAATACATAGGCCTACAGCTGTAGGGCCTATGCTATGGTATAAAGCAAAAATTTTATGATTTTCATTTCACTAGGCTAGGCCTAGTAGGCCTACCAATTACTGTAAACTTGTGTTTAACTTCCATCTCAAACAAATCTAGGCCTACCTGCCTCAGAATGCTCAAAACTACATTTTTATTGTAACCAGCAGCCAGCTCAAAGTCTTTTGAAGATCTAGGGGCCTACTAGGCAAATGACACTTACCAGTCCCAAACTTTAAATAAATATGGTGGGGATGGGAGGAGGATTACTACCAATATTGGACTAAACTTAATTTTTTACCGGTATTATTAAACATAAAAAGTGTCTGTTGATGACATTATTTATTGATCGGGCTGTTCTATCGCGGTGGTGTAAGCCCTAGTAGATAATATATCTGTCAACATTTCAAGGACGTTGTTGTCCTCCTGAGCCTGGTGACCAAAGACAATCCATAGCCTAGCCATTGAAACGTTGGACAGATCATACACTTCTGGACAGAATGGCCCGATCAATAAATAACGTAGTATTAATTCCCCCCCAAATTCACCATTTTTGGTAATTCAATCATAAAATTAACAAAAAGAAAGGGATGCACCCAATTTATAGCTAATCAAAATACTGTTCGAAAGACGTAGGCAACGGTAGCTGTAGGCCTACCTACCTAATGAGAGGCTATAGGCCTATTTGATAAAATTAGGCCCTACACAACGCAAGACAAACGGGACTCGTTATGATTAATGTCTGTAAAATGTATGTTTAATTTCTCGGTTTGGTTGATCGAGAAACACTCCCGTGGGTGTAATTGTTTTTATTTACTACAATTCAGAAATTAAAAAAGTCCGCCCCAACCCGGGAATCGAACCACGGATCTCCCACATTCCAGGTGGACGTCTTAACCACTAGACCATCAGGACGGGTACATTTTAATCTCTGAATTGTAGTTGCATTAGGCTATACATGCATTATATTATATATATATATATATTATATTATTATGCATTAGCCTATATATAGTTAGTTGTTTTGATCCCATACGGCCGAACAGATTGAGCTGAAATTTTAAACAGACATCTGTGACCAGTGTAGCCCAGCTGAGAACTGCTAACATAATGAGCAAAATCTGTTGCGATTTAAACCTAGGCCTACAAGAAATAATAAATTGAAAAAGTCTGAAAATGTGTAGGCTAGGATTTAAATAAAGCGACCAATGCTTTTCCTGAAGATACCATTTTTATCGAATCATGTTTTTGAATGTCAGGCGGTGAATGTAGGCCCTACTGCAGTGACCAAGCCTGTAGGTGTACCAAATCTTGCAAGCTCAAGGTTACCCAGAATCAGCTTGGAGATTGAGTAAACCTTGCAATCGTTACTCGTATTCGTATTGGCTTCAAGGGTGCTCAGAGGTAATTAGCCCCTGTGAGGGTTGGGAGGCACAGGTCCATATAATTGTAGGCCTATGTTACACTCATTTGAGTCATTTTGTAAGATTTTAGACCATTTTAGACACAAGATGCTGTAGGCTGGGCTTCAATAATTAGTATAGGCCTACTCTAATCACAAGTCTTAATATAATGTCTAATTTGAATGTCCAAAAGCTGCCATTGGTGGAGTTTGTAACCTTTTACGGTCACATTAGGCCTAGGCCTATATCAAAGCCCAAAATTTAGGAATACCAGTAGGCCTAAATTTTTTTGTAGGTAGGCCTACCTTTTTGTGAAGAATCACTCAGCAGACTGGAAGTGGTATTGGCCTAAGTTACATGGTTTGTGGAGTGTTTTAAGTCATGTTTTTAGGTCATTTGAAAGGTTTGTGTTGATTGACAGGTCTATGTTGATGTTAACGTTGCGAGTGTGTTGTATGTCGGCTGGAGCGATGGCGAGGTGGGGGAAATGATGTTTTGTAGTGCTGGAAGCTAAAGCCTTTTCCCGGGGGTTGGGGGGCAACGCACCCAAGCTAGTTGTGCATCGAATTTCATTTTGGCTGGATTTGAGTTTGAAGATGGCTGCGTCTAGAAGTGATGGTGGTTGTTTGTTACCTACGACGTGTTGTTGGTGTCTGTTGTTTTGTGTTTTATTTTGAAGTGTGTGCCTGTTTAAAAATTATTTAAAATTGCTCCATTAGGCATATGGTTCCTTTTTTTTTCAACAAAACTACTTAAGGGAATAAAACATCACTGAGTAATCCTTCACTTGTAGGCCTACCAAATTTGTCCTTCCCTAACGTCAGGCATTGAAAGTCTTAAATCTCACACTGAGAATTTGGTTGGTTGGAGAAGATCCACATTTCACAATTTTTTCATGCAAATCAAAAGGGTTTACAAAACAAAACAAAAACAACCACTGGTACAGCTAGGCCTACCGGTAGGGCCTAATTAGACACGCCTAGCCTAGTAGGTAGGCTAGAACTTCCCCTGGACCACCGAGTCCCATCCCCAGCAACAAGTGTTGTCTGCAAAGATTATTGTGCAAAAAAGAAGAACGTTTACGTTGCCCACCAACAACAAACGAGGCTACGCCCATGAACCCTTACAAGTCCCTTTTTGGTTGATTTTGTATGAAAAATATGTGGTCCACCGTCCGGGTCCGTCCTCCAACTAAACAAGTTCCAAAAACTGAGCTAGGGCCTAGGCCTAAGGCTAGTCATAAGGTATGGTCCATAGCCTAGACCTTGGGCCTAGGCCTAGGAAATCCATAACTTTGTAAAGTTGCCGGTAAGCCCAAGGCCAGAGACCCGCCTGAGCCTAGCAACCTAGGGCCTCCCATCCCATGATTCCATTCATACAAGAACGTACGCTAGCTTGGCCTAGCCTAGGCCTACGTAGCCATTTACAACACTTAAAGAATAAGAAGCCCATTGATAATGGTCAAAACCAGCGTTGAGCCTATTGTCCAGGCAACACAATTTAGTTGAACGTACAAAAAGATGTTGTAAAAACAGGCAAGCGTAGACCTAGGCAAGACTGGGCCTGTTCGAGGTTAGAAATTTCGTAAGCATACCTTGTTCGCAGTAAATTATTTATTGTTTAGCGAGTCTCTTTTAGACATTACACAGATACAATGTTGTTCTTCCAGGTCTGATAATAATTTAACTTAATTTTAACACTCACCGGCTCAAAAACTAATTTAATGGATAGGCTTTTAGTACCACACCAAAAAATGCGTAACAGCCATCTCACAGCAAATAATCTAATGTTGAATTGTTGGCAATCCTGCAAATCTGGAATGTTTGTTCAGGTACGCCAACACATGAAATGTAAATGCACAGCCCTGATGCACATTCAAGTTTTGGTGGCAAGATTTAAAAATGAAAAATGTGTCCATTTTATAATGGAAAGTGAGTATTGACAGGGGTTGAGGAGTAAATTTATTTACGTATTATACAATAGATCTGTAACCATAAGTAAACCAATGGTTATACTACAGAGTGAGTACACTCTGAATAGATGGTGTTTATATTATATTTTGTATTCTGTATACTGTATAATTGAAAAACGCCAACGACGTTGCAATTAATTTTTGCATTCAATGATCAATGTTTAAAAAATGTACGAAATGGAATACATAATATTAAATTCATGAAACGCCATTTTCGAACATCTTTAAAAATGCATAGAAAACACAGCTCTAGTTCCTACGAGCTAAGATTGCAAGGTTAAAATCTCCTGTCGGAATTTTGGGAAACCTTGACCGTGAAGATTTGACACAGACCTTGATCACTGTCATGAATATACCGCCTGACATTTAAAACATGATTAATTTTGATAAAACATGATTTATTTTATTCAAGAACAAAAGCCATTGTCATAAAATTAAAAGCTACACAGACAATTTGTTATTTGTTCATTTATATCGTGAAGGATTTTGCTGAAAATGTTAACATCACCCACAAATTTGTTCTTAGATGTCTGTTTAAAATTTCAGTGCAATCTGTTCAGCGGTTCGGACGATTTTCTTAATCATTGATATTATCAATTGATTAATCAATGTATGTTACCGTAAAAAACACAGTTTTTTGCATTCCACCGAGGAATCAGTGCGTTGTTAAGAGAGAAAACTATATTGTTGGCAGTGTCTAAAGAAATGCTCAGTTTGGCAAACTATCGCCACTCCTCGCCAGTCCAATGGAAGGTTGTTGCCGCCAGGGTGCCACCACAATTTCTCTGTACATGGCGCCACTTCGCATGTCTTGAAATTTACGATAACTTTCGCCATTTTGTAGCCGCCTCTTTATTATCACAAATGGAAAACATGTCATATTTTATATTCAATTAATCATTTGCTAATTGTGACATGCGATTATGTGATTTCAATACTACAAATTCTCTATAAATAACGTGTTGTACAAATGTGGATCATTCGTCTTGGTTTTTACATAAATAATTTTTGAAATTGATTTTAACACTAAATACGAAACTGTCAACTACAGATAAATTATATGTATCATTTATCATGTGCGTGTGCGTGTGCTTATCACAATCAGCACACGATTAATATTATAAGATGTGTATAATTTATAGAAAATATATAATAATTTTGTCATGGTCAGGTTGTTCATGAACACGAACAATTGTCATTCGCACCCGTCTTGACGGAATGTTCAAGAGATGTAAGAGAGGTCTAATTTGAAAAACTGTACATCTAAGTGTTAAGCATAACAACTGGCGGCGTGCATCGAAAGGGAAACTCCCGAATCAGAGAATTAGGTTTGATGGCATTGTGTTTATTATAATATTATATTGTTGATACACGTAAGGATTTTTTTTTTTTTACATTTCACATTATGAGTTTGTGTTTGTTTATTGTTTAGTATCTAAATATATATTATATAAGTTTTGATGAAGGTTTTCGTTGACCGATTCTGATCAAAATTATTTGTAGCCTACAAGTGTAGCTTATTACCATTGAATATAGAATTACTATGTAGTGATATAGCATGTGCAATTAGCGTTTTGTGCTATGGATATACCAGTAAATTAAATACTATATTCCGTGGTGTCCCGAAAAAAAACAGAGTTAATAATTATTTAAAAAGATCGATGGATGCATCAAATAATTAATCTAAGTGTAGAAGAAAGAGGGAAATTATAAGAAAGCCTCTGGGAGGACAGAAAGAAATGGGGAGAGCTTGTTGGAATGTCCGTCATAGAAGACAGCGAGGAAGACGAGGAAGTGCTGGGCCTGGCTAGCAAGCACTAAGTAAGAACAATCCGTAGACCGAGAAATTGGTGATGCGCCCCCCCCCCCCTTCTTCCCCCAACCAGACTCATGTTGGAACCGGGTGTTTGATATTATTTTTTATTAAAGTAAATCCCAAAACCACATAAAACATCAAGTTTTATTATCATAGTTTTTAATCATTACGCAACTTAGATCGGACGATTACAGTGAATAGTTTTAAATATTTAAATCACGAAGACTCGAAGAGGATACCCCCTTGTATTCTCACTCACCACACTATACCACCGTCAACAACATGGCACAGAAAACGAGATTATTTTGATGCGATAACTTACACATGTTGGAATTAAGCCACGACAACGCCTAGTGACCTGATTACTCGCAATACATTAACCGATTCAGGTGTCCATTTAATTGGCTTTAAAACTTAAATTTAAAAAAGGATTGTTCGTTTGTTTTTTTAATTTGACCCTAATAAAAAAATGTTGATGAGAAATTATTATTGGGTATATTTTTCCACATCCACAAAAGTGGCTAAACATTGAAAAGTATGTGTTCTCCGAGAGAAATGTTAGAGAGTGTATTATTAATATTTTTTTGTTTGTTTTTTACAAAAGCCAAAATATGCAAGCAATATGCAAATAAAAATAATTGGATGAGCGTAGCGAGCGTAGCGAGCGAAGCGAAGATTCCATTTCACTACACTGGAGAAAAAAATCCGGAATGTTTTTTTTTTCTTTTTTTTTTTTTTTTTTTGTATTTTTGTCTGTTTGTTAGCACGATTCCGGCTAAACCGATACTCCGATTGCGATGAAATTTTATGGAGGTCTTCAAAATCTCTGAACTTAGAACTGCCACGTTTTTGAGCACAATCGAAAAAAAATTTCTCATGAAAATCGCAATTTTACGATTTTTTTCGATTTTTTAACAATTTCTTCGACTTACAACACCTACATGCTTTATCCGATTGTAATGATTTTTTTACAGAACCTTAATATTATGAATTAATATATTCGTGTAAAATTTGTGCGCAATCGAATAATTATTTCTTATGAAAATTTCAATATTACGATTTTTTTCCTTTTTTAAAATTACGAATCATTAAAAAAAATTAAAATTTAAGTTAATTTTTTATTAAATTTAATTTAATTTTTTATTAAATTTAATTTAATTTTAAAAATATCTTCAACTTAGTAATGATTTTTCACAGAACAACAGTAAATCCGCATAACACATGGCAGCTCAATGCACCAATTACGCTCATCCAACAACGCGGCGGGACTTAAGCGTTTTCCTAGTATAAAAATAGTTTTATGTGTTTCCTTAAAAATCTAATGCGGTCGAATTTAATTCAGGTCCGAATAGGTCAACCGATTGTCATGTCACTTCCATATTGGAGGTGGTATATTAATCTTGGAATGTGTTAGTTGACGAGTTTTATACGACTCTCATCAAAAGGCCCGTACAGTCATCTTGGAACCTGTTCGTATGGTTTACCCCTGGGGGTTAGGTGACCCAAATAACATTATTTCCTAGTCTTGTCTAGAACCAGTGGATAGCTACAATACTTTCCAAATCAACTTTGATGGCTTGTACTTGAATCTTTGGCCTTTGCTCGAACGTATATTGCGTTAAGTCTCTTGACATAATATAAGTTCATTCAACACAATCATGTCACTTTTTAAAGATTTTCATAGTGATTGCGGTGAATGAGCCACGAAGTCCTGCTTTCCTGTTGAATAACGAGTGTTAACAATAGAAAATAACATAAATTTATATACATGGTTTTAAGCATACAATACAACCCAGCTTTAAGGACATGGTTATTGCTTGATAGCAACTGTCGTAACAGTCCATGACCTCTTGCTTCTCCTTCTCTCGAACTCCGGAGTATGTGGTTATGGGTTCTAGCCAAGCCTGGGCAAACTTTTACAACAGTTTACTTCCAATCAATAATGTTAGAATAAATATTTTGATAAAATTAATAAAATATAATAACAATAACAAACAAAAAATACAATAATAAATACACACAAAAAATCAGTGTCAAGCGAAATACTGCTGATATCAACAGTAAAATATTTTGCCCCATTTAGAAATCGAGCTGTTTTCCAATGTTATGGCTATCGCCCGATCCAATGTAGATTAGGATTGCCCGGAGTCCGGACAGTGACTCCCCTTCCCCAACCTTCCTGGTAAAGCTGACGTCTCTCTGAAGATGGATAGTGCAACTAATCCGAAACGACGAGTTCGGGTGTATCGTGAAGTTGGACGACCTTCTATGACTTTGAAGGATAAAAGTATAATATATAATAGTAATGATTATTATTGATTTTTTTGCCTATGATTTAAAAGTAAAAATATTAGATAGGCAGCCAGCCAGAAAAGGGCTTTAACTTGCTTTTAACCCTTTCGGGTAATATTTTTCTTATTTGGAAGGTGGTGGAACTGTCCTACAAATGACCGACAAGGGTTACGCCCAAACTACATTTCAACTGAAAATTAACTTACTAGCATTAATAATAAAAATGTACTTTTTCAGAAACAAAACAGTATATTCTATAAGAAAATGTATTATTTATTTAGCTGTAGGCCTATATTATTTTTATTGGATTTTGCTAAGTATATGATTGTGCTAAAAATCGATGTAAAAATTGTTTGACAAGAGCAAGGGTAAGAATTATTTTTAAAATGTCCCCTCTGCATGCACCTGTCACCACTTAAACTTAAATGCAGTCGTCTTTCAAACGCCTCACCTCACTCGAACCAAGGTTCACGTACCTTAGTTCAGAGGAGGCTATCTATACCCTCACATGTGTTACATTGTAAATAAAGGTAATGCCCCAAATTGGCATTTGTTTTAAGGTTGGTGGCCATAATAATCACTAAGTATGCACTAGTTGTACATTCTCACTTATTAACATAGTTTATATATTGACCAATCTGTTTTTAATTGTGTGTTTACCGCCAGCAAGAATGTGCAACTCATGTTTAGGTATAGCACGTAGGTAATCAGCAAGTAATGATTTATTCATGCACAAACTCAGTTTTTCAATAATGTTTGCAAGAATAGTTTGTAAATTACTAGAATTGTTGATGATTATGATTTTTGTTGCTTAACGTCTCATAGTAACTGCACTAAGGCTATTCGAGACGATGATGAGTGGTGATGGATGACGATGAAGAACAATTACAAAAAAACATGCCTTATGCGAGATTCGAACTCACGTCCTCGTATAGAGCGGAGAGCCAAACGCTTAGGACCAGCGTCCTACTCGTATGTGCCACCGCGGTTGTTAATGGGAAAGGTCCCAACAATAATTTTGTGTAAGGTGTGAACGCAAAGTGGTTTTGTTAACCGCTTTTCGTCTTGATTACTGAAAGGGGTTACTTTAATACAACACCGAAGACATCTATACAAATACTGGGAAACGCTCAGTTGGACGCGTTGATAAGCGAGCACGTGCTATAGCTAGACCCACATTGCAATTTTTTAAAATTTTAAAAATTTGCGACGTTCACTGTCCACGGGGCCATGTTTCCAATATTATTTATTATTGGCAAGGTAGGCCTATTTGGGAAAACCTTTACTTTGCGGATAAAATCCACCGCCATCTAGAGGACCTTGACATCATTTCTTTGAGAAAACTATTTGAACTATTTGGTAACAAATAATACACTGCTTCCTAATCCTCGATAGTATTTTGATTACTTCTAGGTGGCAGTGCATAGTGCGAACCTCGTGCGACTTTTCGTTGCCATGGTAACGTTACTTTAATTTCCATCTACACTACTTATCGGATCAAATAAAATTATCATATTCGTGACCGGACGGACATTCTAAATGATTTGGCCACCTCAGATTTTGTCGCCGTTTAGTTTAAAAAAAAACCTTTCGATTAACTTTAATGTAACTTTTTAACTTTTTGTACGATTTTGCCACAAAACTAATGGCATTCAATCGGGAACGAAGCTTGCGGATGGTCAAAATTTCAACAAACAAAAAAATCAAAACCAGTGACTATTTTTTCCGGCAGAGTCTAATGGAAACGCTCGCTTAATAAGACTCGTGTTCGGTGTTTTTTTTTTTAAAGTTTGATTATGCCCTTAAGATTTTTAGCAAAGCTCACATTCGTATGATTGGGATCGTCTATAAATTATAAGTTTTTCTCTTTCAATTCTTTTTTTATTTTTTCCCTTTCATTTATTATTTATTATTTTTGTTTTTTCTGTTCATTGAAATTAACATTTATCATGTGCTATTTAAATATCTTATAAGACATTTTTGCCTTATTATTCATTGAATATTGTTATTGGTTCTTAGTGTGCTTAATGACAGTTCATTAATTTATTTTTATGTGCATTTATGAACTTAGTTTTATTTATGGTCTTTCATTGTAAATAATTTTTAATATTTATTGAATATGATAGACCAAAAATAAATAAATATTAGGTAAAAATTACAGGAATGTAATGTCTTATTGGGATACGAGCTCACGTCTTTGGATTCATGGGCTTCTGACCTACACCCCAACCCCAATAGGAGGAGCCACCGCTGAAGGTTTCTCGAAAGTAATAGTATGCCTCACATGAGTTTTGTTCAAATTAGTATTGTCGTTTGCACTAATGATCTTAATTCCATCCGATGACAGTGACTCCTCCTAGGTTGAACAGTATCAGTTGGAAGTGTGTTTTAACTCTTAAAATCACATTACTTTACTTTCACATTTATTTCAAACATTAAAATAAATTATTGTCATTTTTTAAGTTCCTCGTGTGAAACCGGCCCAATGCGATAGCTGTATATAACTAGGTTTTTTGGAGTTAAGCTGTTCAATAAGTGAAGTCAATTTCTTGCAATTTCCCATTAACGCGAAGAAACCTTGGAGAAAACTTATCAGTCAGGATTGCCGGTGGCTGGTATCGATCACGTGAACTCCGGAATCACAGTCTTGCTCATTACGCATATTTTTGCCGACAATGTATGCTAATGCATGCCGTTTCGTTCATGTAATCATTGCCGTGACCTGTTAAATTATTTGTTACTATTACGACTTATGTTGATTGTATCTCCATCTATCGTGTTTTCCCACTAGTTTAATCACAATTATTGCTTCAAATTATATTATGATATAATTATTTGTTGATATTTATTTACTAGCCAAATTCCTGTATGAGCGCATAATAAATTATTTTTTTATATCACTGTTTAAAATTAATACACTTACGTCTCTAAACCCTTTATAGGCCATAAACTGGAACCCAAAATAATGCTTTCTACCTTAACAATTTGATTTTTTTTAAAGAATTTTATAATTTTTCCATTGTTTTCCTTGATCTTTTTAGGGGAAAAAATGCTGATTTTGGATTCCAAATTGACATCAATTTTTTTTAAACTTTATTTTTAAAATAAGATTTTTTTGTAAAAAAAATGTTTTATTTTGTGTTTGTTTATTTTGTGTTTTATGTTCAAATTGAATTTACTACAGGCAAACAAAATATGCGGGACATCCCGGAAATTTGTGTCATTTTTGTTTTTATACGCATTTGATTTTTAAACCATTACAAAAATCCTTCTTATCATTAGAATTTAGTGGGGAAAAATTCTACTAATTCCGAACAAACAAATCAGCTTTTTACCCGGGTTAAAAGTATGAAAAAGTGGCAGATTGAGTAGCTTTTGAAAAGTGTTGGAAAATATGTATCCCACTGTTAATGATATTCAAGTTGTCTAGAATACGAAACTAATAGCGATAACGAGTTGGGCTGGAAACGAGTATAGGCAGCTGAGAATGGCAAAAAGTGAAAGTGACACTAACACTTTACTGAATGTTGTGACTTAAAATCTTCTACAAGGAAAATAGAGTTTTCAACAGACAATCAAGTAAATAATACGTGGCCTGTAAACAGCCTTGTGCTGTATTGTTCTATGTTTATTTATTTAGAACATTTCCTAATACAGCTTACAGCCAGACACTTTTAAACACATACCATTGTACAATAATAAGAACACACACAAATAACAAACAAATCCAGAAATATAATTATGTTAGCAATTAAGCTGAGGCTAAACCAAACGTTCAATCCTCTAAGAGTTTTTATTGCTATCTTAAAGATTTAATTAAAATATAATTTTTAAGCATAGCTGGTTTACAATTACATTAATATCCACCCGTCATTTATGCAGGACAATACTTGTAAACATTTCGAACACTTACTATTTTCGTTAGGTAGAAAATATGTATCAAATCCAAAATCGAAATAGTATTTTTTCATCTTAAAAATGATTTATTAATCACTCGAATACAATGTATTCGTAAGTGATTCGAAAGCGACAGGAACATGCTGTGTTCCTGTCATTTGCTTTTCTTGATCAATACTGCAGGAACCAACTCCACGTCAAGTTATCGTACTCAACGTTTTAAATTAATGTGCTATTTAAAATGGAAAATTCCGTTAAAATGTGATATAATATTAATTAAAGTTAACAATATATTGATATGCAGAGACGACCAATCAAATGATTATACCTGGAATAGAAACTGCTTATTGACCAATAAAAATATACAAACCTTGATTTGTATAATTTGAAGATATTAATATCTTGTTTTGCCTGAAAAGTGTTACTCCACAACATTTTAATATAATTTTTTTATTGGTTATTATTAAATATCAACCTAAATCTAGTTGTCCTTCAATTCATTTATCACGAACCACGCCTAAAACCATCATTCAACAATTCAATCAATATGTGAAAGCAATTTAAACCGGACGGCTAAAAGGCGATGCATGGTTTGAGTTGAGTAATTTTAAATTTATTACCAACTAATCAAATACTCTGCCAAGTGAGGAAAACCCGACTACTTTGTTACAAATTGAATGTGGCCTGTTGGTCAAGTAGTGTTAGAGTCGCCTGCTTCCAACGCAGAAGGTCTTGGGTGCGATTCCCGTGGGCAGATTGTTTTTAACATCGGATCTGGACTTTATTAATGTACATCAATACTTGGTTTGGGTATGTGTAAACAGTGTTGGGTCTGTCCTAAGAATTGTTCCGAATTGAACTTGCTGATACTGGCGTTGAGTGTGAGTGAATCCTGCCCATATTTGATCGCTAATTCCTAATTGAAATACCGATTTCTGGTTGACCACTTAATGTTTCTTGATGGTGTCTTTTCTGATTGGGTTCTTTCGACACATTTTAAATAAAAGTCCCTCGGTTAGAATCAGTTCTGTATTGAGTGGATAGACTCTAGCTGAATACGAATGTATTTATTAATAATGTCCCATAGGAAACTTTTCAAGGTATTATTATTTCCCTCTCTTGGACAACTATAATAATTATAGTTGTTGTTGTTGTTTATTAGTTTGGCACTTCACCTAATTATAGGGAAGCCAACGTACGTTACATCAATCCTTTCTTACATTATGAGATGCTCCTATGGAATGCCTTCAATGTATAAAGACAGACGTAGTTTCAATAGGTCATCAAAGATATTTTAAGTAGTTGTATTCTGTTCTTTGTGTTAAATATATAATTATTTAGTTATGTGTGATTTTATAATTTTTTGATGTAGTATTTGATACTGATTGTAACTTGGCATTGTTTATTATAATTGTATTAGAGGTGAAGGTACCACGTATAGGCAGATGCTCTATCTGTCATCTCCATTATTTCTTTATTCTTGTCAAGTTGTACACAATAATGCAAAATATTAAAAAGAATAACCATAGAATAAAACATACTGAAAGTTTTGCTAGCAATTTCCCATAAACCTCGATTTTCATATGTTTTTACTTTTCCCTGGTAAAATATAATAACCAATGATAATATAATATACCTCGTTTGGGTTAAATATAACTATATATATTTAGACAAGGCCGTCATCGGGCGAGTTTTAATGTCATTAAGTTTTTTCTTTCTATACAATAACGGAAACAAATTTGCAAACTCTTACTTGCATTCTTATCATACCAATTGCTCGCAATTACTAACAAAGGTGGCAGACATAATCGCGATTTACTTCCGCAATTCAAAAATTAAAACATCTTGTGCGGAAAGTCAATTCGATACTTCATCCTGCCTGCTCGGAGGCTTCAACTTGCTTGTCTGTATTATTACACCTGCCATCTACTATGTACGTATGGCTTTGAACATCTTCAGACAATTTGGCATTTCTAAACGACCTTGATCGAATCACTTGCTTCTAGTATGTTACTTCGTATCATTGCATTGCATGGTGAATGAAAAGGACGCGGTAAAGAAGCTAAAGGCATTGCAGCAACCTGGTTTACCTTCGTAAACATTCTGAACACATTAATTCCCCGAATACTTAAATTGCTAGTTTACTAGTCTGCCCTACCTTAAACACTGACATTTGTGTAAAAAAGTGTAACGCTTTGATCTAAAAGCTAGAGGTAATTTAGACCAGCCAGCTCGTGCCTTGCATACGTAGGTAGCAACAATCAAGTCAAGGACATCTACAAACTATACAGCTACCGGAGAGCTTCCAGGTTCTTATGCTGCTGCAGGCAACAGACAACGCGATTATTATATCCGTTAGAAATAGAACGGAATCTCCGGAACTAAATTCGATTTATCACCATGTTGTGCCAAAAAATATTGCGTTGTTGGCAATGCATTGAGTTCTAAATACCTGTGCATGGAAAGAATCTTAAACAATGCTTAGACAAAATTAAATTTAATATGCAATCAGTATTTTCGATAAGGTTAAAGCGTTGCTTGTAAGTATGCACTTAACAATAAGTGTTTGTTATAAATATTCGCCTCGTGCGCCATGAAAAGCCACCATGGTAATTGATAAATAATTTGATTTAATATGATTAAATTTTTTCAAGGATGGAATATTTAACCAAGTATAGAAGGACATACACTGTTATATATGGTTATATTATACTTGTATATAATTATATATTAGTAACAGCTGTCGTCATCCCAGTATCACCATATGAATGAGGAAAAGATGGCCGAAACTATAGTGTCAATATCTACATTTATTTGACCTGAGCCATGCCAACTGCAATCATGCAAAGACCCATGAATTTGTGTATGTGGCTAGCAACCACTCATAATGTAATAGCAATGATCGTCCATCTAAATATACGTGAGCATAGACTGTAATAATTGCATATACAATGGCGTAACATAATTCTCCAAAATATGTCCACCACAGACGTATATTTGCAAAGGATACCAGCAACTATAGACTTTCATTCGTACTGTGAATGTGATAACAAGAACGTCACCAAACTTTATGCAGGTGAAATTGAGAACATGCAACATGCGGATTAGCGATGGTTTGTAACCGACCACTTGATAATAACTCAAGTTTAGAACGCGTTAGGTTGATCTATCAAATTAATATTAGCAAACGTTAATGTCAACGTTTGTAATTCGTTCTTTCACCATCTATTGCAGTTGCAGGATCCATAATAAAACAAAACAAGAGTTGATCACATCTATGAGCGAACCTATACCACCGCATAAATGTCACGTGAATAAATTGGTAGCTTTAAAATGCAAATTAGAAAAATTATGATTCGTTTCATCGAGTCACATTGAAAACAAGCCCAAGCAATTATAATTATACACTTTACGTCGTCGTCATCACTGGAAGTTTATGATAAGATGACAAAAAAATCAAATGCTAATGTAGAGAATCCTACTAGTGATTGCTTCCTTGTTGACAACAGAGTATGATTAATGGTGATGTCTGATTGGAAGAGACCCGATAAATCACAGTGTGAGTATGTTTTTTCATAACGTATATTGTATTTGAATATCACGTTGTAATGTATATAAAATAAAATAGCAGAACAGGTGTTAAACGTTTACAATAGTATTTGTGGACTTTACACTGATCTTAAAAAAAGTATTGCAGTAATATTTTGACTTTTTAAGTCTTTTTAAAACCTTTTCAAACGGTTTGAAAAAGACTTTTGAAGACGCCGAAATATTACTGCAATATTTTTGAAAAGAGAACAGTGTGAAGTCCAAAAATACTATTTTTAAACAGTTTATAATTTGTTATGTAAAATATATCATTACTCTTGACCGATTTAGAAGACAACACAAACGTACTGTCTTGAGTCAGGTCGTATGTTTTTGGTTTGAAATGATGCCTAACACTTGTGGGTTAATACCTGTTGTTAGTGATCAATAAATATTAGGGGGGGTCCTCTACCCCCCTTACCCCTTCATACAGTTTCCCCTCTTCGATTCCACTAACAGGAGTCTCCCATAGAAGATTGTACCGGAAATAGTTATAGAATCATTTCAGAATGTACTTGGCTTCAAGTATCCAAAATTATATAATAAGTGTTTGAATCAAGAGTGTTTTCCAGTCGATTTTAGTTTGAAGTTTTATCGAAATTATTAGTAGGCCTAAACTTTAATTAATATCACCAGAAAATCCAATGAAACATTGAATTGTTATCAGTATTGATCATTTCAGCCCATTTGAGAGCATTTAAATTACAGATGTCGAATATTTAACTCGTTAGAGAAGTAAACCAGCTCGAAACGCTCAGGTTTAACTCTACACATAAAAATATTAAGGTATGTGGTAAGGTATTACGGATGAAATTTTAAAATTAACGTATGACAACATTCGATCTTGAATTCATTTCTTGATACGCCTATGCATCTAAATATTGATGTTTCACGTCTTCGACTTAATATTTATTTCTAGCACAGTTTAATATAAAGTATAATTTTGTGACTTGAAGTTTTATCGCACATATCATTTGCGTTCTAATAGCGAAGACTTTTCACATGACATAACAATATCCAAAGTGATTCCACCTCTAGTTACACCACGTTACACCACTCTACTCTTGCGGTTACACCCTGCATCGTAACAATCACCCGTGCGGTAAGAGGTTACAAGTACAACCATACAGCAGGACCCGCCCACGCCTTGCTTAGCTTGTAACTGCAGATGCAATACAGCCCAGGGAAATGAAATGGGGGAGTCAAAATTGTTCTGACCTTTCGGAATAAGGCCGCAGCTATGTATGACATTCGAATAGCAGTGACGTATGGAAAACCGTCACTTTTATGAAACAAAAACAAGATTTCACTACAGTCTGAGGTAGAAGTTATAGCTCCAAGGATCGTGGACTGGTTGTTTAGCTCGTGGCTATATCGGGCTTACACGAGGGGAAATATCTCCATCTTCGTCACGACCTCTTGAACAAGACACATAGTTTATTGCATATGTCCTATTCAGTTATAAACACTGATTTACAAAGGACAAAAATAAAACTATTATTAGACATGATTGCACACAAAATAATCAACAGTAAGTTATAATGTCGAAATACATATAGATAATCGGATCAATCAAATTTAAGGCAAAATATATGGTAAGATATAAAAATTGTGTATGCTAAAAATGTGAATGTAAGTGAATCGAAATGGATTAAACATAATTTAAATTAATAGAAAAGATATAAAATTTTGAAATAAAATTTAGTTTCAAAACTTACAAGAAAAGAAAAGAAGTTTTATTTTAATACTTTATTTGCTTTCTGCCTAAACAAAAAATTGCATTGATTAATTTGTATTCCTTTTCTGCCAAACTTTGCTTCCGTACATAATAAACTATATGCCCCCAATGGTGAAGCTCAGAAAGGGCAATAAGTAAAATAATAGCAAAAATAACATTATTATACTACAAATATATAGTTACACACAGCTATGGTGAAGGATTTTGTAATGTAGCCCACTCGATACCTAATTGGAAATAAAATAGGCACATAAAGATGAAGCTTTTTATTTTTATTTAACGCCTATATCATGTTTAGTTGTAAAAAAACTAAGTAGGCCTAACGAAGTGAGACAGTGAACAAAACTTAGATTATAAAAGACTCACAAAATTTCAGTCATTATATAAACAATTTAAAAAAGTGGTGTGACATAATCAATGTTTAATAAAACTGAATCATATGAAAACATGTTTAAATTGTATCGGTATTGAAAATGTGGAATTAGTCAGATTATTGAATTATTGGATGAGCGTAGCGAGCAAAGCGAAGATTCCATTTCACTACACTGGAGAAAATAATCCGGAATGTTTTTTTTCTTTCTTTCTTTCTTTCTTTTTGTATTTTTGTGTGTTTGTTAACACGATTCCGGCTAAACCGAATTTCCAATTGCAATGAAATTTTCTGGGGCCTTCGAAATCTCTGAACTTAGAACTGCCTCGTTTTTGAGCGCAATCAAAAAATCATTTCTCATAAAAATCGCAATTTTACAATTTTTTTTTTTATTTATTCTTCGACTTATAACACCTACATTCTTGATCCAATTCTAATGATTTTTTACAGAACCTTAATTTTATGAATTAATATATTCGTGTGAAATTTGAGCGTAATCCAAAAATTATTTCTTATGAAAATCGCAATTTTAAATTTTTTAAATTTTTAAAACATTCTTCGACTTATAACACCTACATGCTTTATCCTATTGCAATGATTTTTTTCACAGAACCTTAATTTTATAAATTAATATATTGTTGTGAAATTTGAGCGCGATCGAAAAATACTTTCTAATGAAAATCGCAATTTTACTCTTTTTTCGTTTAAAAAACAATTTGTTCGACTTATAACACCTACATGCTTTATCCGATTGTAATGATATTTTCACAGAATCTTAATTTTAAACATTTATATATTTGTGTGAAATTTGAGCGCAATCGAAAAATAATTTCTCATGAAAAACGCAATTTTACGCTTTTTCTCGTTTAAAAAACATACGCTCATCCAACAACGCGCCTGAAAAAACGTTTGCGAAGCTTCCTTGTTAACTAAATGAAAATGAATCAAAATTCTGTCTGTACATTTTTTTAGTGCAATCTGTCTCTCAAAACAATATTTCCCTGCGGTTCTATTAAGGGTAATAAACCGCTAAACTCAAAAAATATAGTTAATTCAGGCTAACTAGTAATGAATTTAGCAATCAACAGAAAAATTATTGGGGCCACCATGACCTCCCAAAAAATTGTCAAGTATGACATTTTTAGAGCTAGGTCCCATCGGCAAAAATCTCCCATAAGAAATAACATGGGGACGATTTTTATGCCCCGTGACCTTGGGGGATTTTGATCCAAAAAAATATTGCCTATTATTGACGTACTCTACAGCCTTTTCTGTAAATTCTCTATATTTTGTTTTGTAATTTGGGCTAGTAGTTCGGTCAAAATATGCTGATTACGAAGATGGGGTGTGATTTTGGAATGCATATTTTTGCGTGTTTGAGGGTATATTTGGGTACAGTTTCAAGACACGATGTTATAAAGGGGCATTTTTGATTGGTACTATGCTCTAGTATTTATGTGGACCTAAAAAGAAGCAGGTTAAAGCCGATTTAAGAAATAGCCCATAAAAAACAATTTTCCCAAATTTCTGGATCAAAAAAATTTAAATAATCGTGTTAAATCACAGTTACAAGATATAATTGTTTAAACTGTCATTTTAGTGCAGTATTGTGCTATAGATCATGTGGTAAAAAATAATTTTTTGAGTTAATATCCCCTTTAAGTTATAGACCAAAATAAATATACAACTTTACCTCGAAACGGATTACACCGGTTTAGACTAAACTAGTTTTTCTCGTAAATCTAAAACAATCAAACATTTATTTTATCAAAATACGAAACGCAAAATAATTCTATTATTAAATACAAGTAAAATAACTATTAGTTGATCTATGAACAAATTAATAGGCACATATTCAGTAAGCAAGATCCATAATGATTATAGAAAGACTTAGTAAGAGCAGTCTCTTATTATTATGGGAATATAATAATAATAAATAGTAATTTTTGGTGTTTTGCAACTTTGTAAGATAAACATGAATTAATAATAAAATTCGGACCATTAAATATACATAACAAATTCTAGTAAAGTATTTGCATATTATTTTTCATTAGTAAAAGTTCTACTTTGTTCTTCCCATTACTTTCAATTTTTAATAATAATTAATCCTAATTGTTTTAAGATATTTATTACAATACAACTTTCGACACTTTCGTTAATATTATTCCAAATAACGATCAACTTCATTGATAATCATTTCCTGAACCAAGACATCGCTCGCTAACCGGAAATAGAATCGCCCTGCATTGTTATCCTTGTAAGCTGAATCGTGCCTGAGTTGCATTCACATCCGTGTCACGAGATCGAGTCGCTAAAACATTTCACTTTGATATTTTAACCCTGAATAATATTTATAAAACAAAACATTAGTACTAGATTAGTGGGTTATAAATCAGCGATCCGGACAATCTTACACTTCAACAGAATGTCGGTCATGTCAACGAAACAACGAAAAAAAACTAGTACATATTTGTGATTTGACATTGGAATTGATTTTTTGTAACCAGTTCAACAAGCAAAACCTTATTTTATTTTATATAATACTACGAACAAAGTTTCGTTTGATCGATCTATTGAGTGAGCAACGAAAGTTGACCAGTGCTCCTCCCCTTACATTTCGTATTGTATAATATATTAGAATGTACGGTACAGCTCTCGTTGCCCGCGGTTTAGCGGTGGGGGTTACGATTTTATCCCCCACCGTTCCTTGTGACGTCACGGTCATATAAAACAGCCGGACAACTGTGGATACCCTTCCAGTGTTAAGCCATAGCTAGACAGTGTTCAGACGAGCCGCCGTACGAGATAATAGTAACAAAACGGGTTATTATTATTCTTTAGTATAGGACGACAGTTTACAACTGATAAGGATGCGTCTTTTAATCACGTGAGTGTTTAATATATGTTATTATAGTAACTTATATATTTTACTTTGGTATTTTGTAACATTGAAAAGTGAATGTGTAAGTTGTTGGCCTAAATATATTGTTGTTTTGCAAGCTATACATGATGTTAGCCAGTATCGATGTCAACATCAGGTTTCAGCATACTGTTCTCGAAAACAAATTGTTTGTTTGAAATTTTAAATGTATTCATCATGCTATAAATTTATTTTGAAATTCGTTCAAATTTCTCTATTATTTTGTGCGCAATTATGTAAACCTACTGTTTTTGTTGTCCACATATGAAATTCAATTCTTAAAACTGAATATACGTTAATTAAATATATTAATAACATATATTTTATATCACATTGTAAACGAACTTTTTTTACAGAGGTAGAAAACGGATTTCTTTCAATTGTTTGAAAAGCTCGCGCTTACTCTCAACCTGAAAAGTCTGATTCAGTCTGTACGAAAAGAGAGGGTCTCGTTATTCAGTACCATATTACTCGCAAATATTATTTACTTTCTAAAGTAAGTAGTTTTTCTTTACATTGTGTAAAATATTAATCAAATCGTGAAGTTAATTTATTAATATCAATAATGAATAACGTGATCAATCAAATTGTTATATTTAAGCGAATTTAATTTTAATTAAGTTAAAATAATACGGCAACATTGAACATCGTCATACATGTTGAATATGTTCATAATACTATGTTTGTAGCATTAACGATCTAAAAACGAGTAGTTTTTCACCAAAGCAAAGAATTTCAAGGAAACAATTGCAATGTATTTGAAATATCCTTAAAGTTTCCTACAGAACATTATAATATTATGTAACAGTTACACGTACAATTGCATCACAAATAACTCATGTGAAGAGTAATGCAATGATAGAGACAATTAATGCATTTCTATTGCTTATTGACATTCTCGTAACAGAGATGATGGGGTGGATTGACATTGGGTGGGGAGGGGGGGGGGGGGAGAGGAGAGGGGTATATCATAGTTTTGTTGCATCACATAAAGGTGATGAGAATAGAGCATTTCTATATACTGTTGTGCATTATAGAATTGTAATTTTGATTTCTAAAGCATTTATTTAACAATTTATTTTACAGATCTCATAATCAAATCAAAATTAGAGTCAAATCTATGTGTACCAATGTACACGTCTGCTTTATTGTTTAACCTTGATAAATAATAGAATCATATTAAATCAAACAATAACTGTAAATTGAGATCTGTAAAATATTCTCGATTATTTTGTGGAATACATTATTTGGTACAACACACACATATCACACAAAAAAAGTTGTAGATTGGGTATAAATAAACGTGCATTGGATCGCAGTTTTTCTTTTAATTTGGTAAGTTTTGAAATTTGTTCAATCGCAGGTCGATAAAGAAGTTTGCCCGCCAACTAGAGGAAACTTCTTTATCGAGTCTGCCAGAGTGCAATGAGTGTATGGCAATAGAAAACGCCAATATGTAAAACATTAATATATTTTTAAAAATGTGATTTATTTGACTGAATAATATGGAAATATCATTTACCAATTTGCTTTCATGCTGGTACTGGTAGTGTTTATTGTTTGCGTCACTGAATTAGTGCTCGTCCAAATTTGGGAAAAAACAACTCTTTACATTATTGTTTTTTTAATTTGCCAATTTTAACGGAGTTGCATACTGGATGGTTCCATGTGAGTTACTGCAGGTGTTATCAGTTCTGTTCAGCCATGCAGTATACGGTACTTGGCAGCAGACGTTGCCAATACAAGGTGGCCCGAAGCCAAACAAATCCCAATCTGATTTCACTGACATGTTTTGAACACAGAGTCAGTGGTGCTATATGATTTTAATTGTAAATGTTCTCATGTCCTACCTTGCATAATCGTTCTTCCTGTTACTATTAAAATGTGATGGACTGCTCTTCTTTATTCTCCATATAACCTACATGTATTTATACCAATAACTTCACGAGACAAAGAATAATACACCATCGGGTAACTGCGTGGCATTGTTTCCAAGACAATATACTACATGCAGGGGCGTAGGAATGAGGGGAGATGGGGGGGAAACTCCCCCCCCCACTTTTTGGCTTGACCCCCCCAGTGGGGGGGTCAAGGCAAGTATGGGTGTCATTTTCTAGCTTGTAGCGTGTTGAGTGATTTTTAGGATTTTTATTACAGGGGGCTTGCAAACAAAAAGGAAGGTTTTTTGTTAACATTTTTTAGAAAGATTCAGTAAGAGACGTGATTTGCGAGACTAGACTAGCCATCTGATTTTAGACTAATATTCATGATATTTTGTGTGCAATATTTTCACTCCCAAGCAGACTGTCGACCGATTTTAGTCAGGTAATCAATCTTCAATGCAATACTAGCTTCAAAATTTAAAACTAATTCATAATTAAAATTCGTCTGAAAACGTGTTTTAGGCCACCTATCAAGGGCACCTTTTGAAAAAAATAGCCTCCGGCGGCAGGGGCTTCGCCCCAGACCCCGGTTTGCCCGCCCAACCTCGTAGTCAACTTGAGTGTGACCCCCCCACTAAAAAAATAGTTCCTACGCCACTGACTACATGTAATTTCTTTTATACATGACTCGGACGCTAGAGTCTAACTCGATCTATAACGTGGAATTGTTCGAACTTCCCTTCGTCTCGATTAGCCAAGTTGCATAAATATGAGACGTAAAGCAATATCCAATCAATTGAATTCGTTAATACTCAAATCACTGTGTACCAATAAAATAATTAACATGGTGTTCTAGTGGGGATGATTTTGCAATTTTGCGTAGACTAACTCGAAAAAGGTGTACACGACAACTCTTTAGACATACTAAAATACAGAACTGAATAGGGGACGTATGTGCACTAAATACTCTTGTTTACTAATTTAAACAAATAATATAAGCATACAAGAATAATATATAATTATTAAGGTATTCACATCTTCTTTTGTAAATTGTTTATGTCTGACTGGCTAAATGCGGGCCAAACATTTTCACTCTTGAAGACACTAAAGTCTATCTATCCATGAAGTACAAAGTGACCATCGACGGACGCGTCGGGTATGGGTATGAGGCAGCTGCTAAGGGTTGTCGCGTGTAGTCGTAAAATAGACCATCCTAGAAACTGAGGGTTTTATACCTGCTGTATTAATTTATTTATTGATTTTTTTTGTTTAATTGCAAATATCTAATAACGTTGTTGAAATATTAAGCGTGCGTCTTGAATTTCATTTTTTTGGACGAAATTCTACGATAAAAACTGACTGAGTTACGGATAATGCTTCTATAACATATTTTGATAATATTATATAATAATATAATAATATTTATGTATTTCAGTCAGTTTTGATCGTAGACACTGGGGAAAAAAAAAAACACATTTCATAACTCATGCTACACATTTGAACCACGTTATGAAATATTTGCAATTATAAAAAAAATATTTTGCTGAATAAATTATTTTCATCACAATAGATTTGAAATGGGCGAAGGCAGGTAGAAACAGCCCCATGTTCGCTCCCAAGTTCGGTCACGTCAAAAAAGGTGGAAAGGGAAAAATGCAGACAATAGACGGGACGACCGATCCCGGTCTCGTCCGCCGATGGTCACTTTGTACCTCAAGGATGGATAGACTATAGTGCTGAACTCATCTTGAGAGTACATTTTTAAATTGCACCCCACTCCTCTCTCCCCACACTTTAACCAAATGACGATATGTTATGAAAATCATAAATTTTCATCAGGTATGTAGAATGTGATAGAATATGTGATGTGATATTTGCCGAATCTTTATTTATTGTGAATTGGCACATTGTTCTAATATAACTTCTATTTTCAAGGCTGAAAATAAATAGAACATTGTGTGTTTACCGAATTACACTAATACATAACCCTACAGCCTTGATGTTAAGTGAACAACATTCCATACATCAAATTATTGCAAGAATATTTAAATTTACACTGGAGAAGTAAACATCGTTTTATGTCAATATATATAAATTTCACTTTGGGAAATCAGTATCCGTTCATGATTGGGCACGATTCACCCGTGGGTGACGTCAGAATCTACTATAGCTAATAATTATACAAATTTTTCAATTATTTTTATATGCTTCGTTGTTCAAAGTCACCGGATATATACACACCCATGTGTGAGATATCATATGTGGATTACTTCAGCATACTCATTCAATAGAAGGTATTTGTACAGATGTTATAAATGCAGCGTATTCGTATTCGTACATTCGATGTAGAATTTATGTCTGTGCAATGATAATCATGTTTCATATAACTCAGCATTTTGATGTTATAATATTAATTACCACAGTTAATACCTGGCAAGTGGTAAATGCTATCTTTTTGTAATAAATAGTTTTGATCCCATAAATAGCTTAATACTTGCCAACCTATATTTCATACAGTCTCATAATTCCTCAACGGTTTTTAAACGGTTTCACATCACAGTAAAATGACTATGCTACCGTAAATTGTTTGTAAATCTCATTAGGAAAGCTGCCCAGAGTGCAATGCATGCCCCTCTTCAGGTATCGAGGTCGAACTATAGTTAGGACAATTTTGGATGGATGTCGGAGGATTTTTTAAGAGGACGCAATTCCTTGCATTCGCATTAAAGACTGAGGCAAACTTCGGAAAAACCTTCAGTCAGGATTGCTCGTCTCGACGGTTGAGCCAACACTGTCGGTATGCTACGTGAAACGGTGCGTGAAAATAGCGTTTTGCGAATAGATGCTACAAAGCGCTATTTTTTAAAACTTAAAACTATGGTTTTCCAGTCCTATTTTATTTTACATGGTATCTTTAATTTGTTTATACACATTTTTATTCAGTTGATATTAATACAACCTTGATGGCATAATTTGAAAATACAAATTTGTAAAAAGTTCATACAAAAGTTTTTGAAAGTTGCCAAAAATAGATGCTACAAAACGCTATAAAATTACACTTAAAATGGTATATATATACGGACCTAGGCATCATCCATAGTATCCTCATATAACGAATATTCCGGTATCTTCCTTCGTTATCTATATAGTAAGGCCCAGTAATATTACGAAACTCTTATAGCACGTGGCATCAGCTCACGAGGCTGTCAGAGTGATCGAATCACCAGAGAAATCACGTTTCTGTCGTAAGGATGCAAAATTACACACTCGGGCGTTAGCGAAAAAAAAATGGTGATGGCCCTATTTCACGAAGCATAACTATACACTTTGTTACAAAGATTTTCTATGCGATATTTGGTTACTGATGGTTTCAATTTCGCTAGAAACACGTTAGAAGTGTGAATATACTCGTATAAATAACATTCAGTGATAACCTTAGGTTGGTTGCACTTTAACCTTTGTTGCACTTGCGTGTTTCGTTATAAGTTACGTGGGACCTTAGGAAATGTGAAAGTAATTTCATGTTAGACATATAATGTTTGTTAGTATTACATGAATCGGATTTTATTAAGATAATGACAGATGTATAATTAGTGATACCAAAATAATACAATTATTTAATTATTTACTTGAAATTAGTTTATATATGCAACCACTTACTGACAATTAACACGCAATTACATGCAATATTTTATTTTTTGTATTTTTGTAAGTCACGTCGTGAAATTCATGATTGGAAAAGATAGACACATCCACCATTAGTACTCGCTTATCTGCACTTTTCGGAGATGGTAACTAAACTTTCTTTAAATTGCATAAGCGTAGTAGGATAATTGAGGCTATCGAATTTATTTAAAAGGGCAACCACATTCGTAGTAGGCTCGATGGTCTTTAGGCCTACCTGTGTAATAGTTGATGGTGCATCGAAATGCAAGTGATATTTCGATGAAACGATCTATCTAAATTACCTAACAAGATATTAAATGCTGACCTTATTAGCAATTATTACAAAATGTAATAAAAATATTTTTTTCAGCTGTTTTGTTAATAGGCGTTAATATTACCAAAATTTGTCAATATACTTATCGACTTGTGTGTCTATACTTTGAGGTCGTTAAATAATTTAATTAGCTCACTGAAATTATTTTGATATAACCTTTACTAGCGAAAAACGTGACGCTATAATGCTCATGGAAAAAAGAATGTGTATATAGTTTTGCAATTATTATTTTACATTAATACCATCATCCAGACACGATAACTCGTCATTTCGCATGGTATGACACAAAAGTATTTATTCAATACCATTCAGCAAATAATTCAGTTTATAGAGTCCAGAAGAAGAAATAAAGTAAACAAATAATAACATATTTAAAATCCATTGGAAGTGGAAGTATCTGAATAAAATTTAATAGCAAAGGAGATGCTTGCAAGAAATTGGAAAACTATTTAATTGCGAAATAATCAAATCCGACAGTGTCGGCTTAAAAGCGTTAAGCGCGAGGCCAGTGATTCGTGAGGTCCCGGGTTCGAATCCCGTCGAGACCGGCAATCCTGACTGAAGTGTTTTCTCTCGGACATCCATTCACAACTGTCTCAACTCCAATATACCTAGTTCAACACCTAAAAAGGGATGTGTATTGCACCCTGAGTTGGTTTTCTACGAGATTTTTTAAAATATTAATATTATTAAAATGAATGTTAATTGTGATGTACTTTCTTGTTATTTGGACAGTTTGCTGATAGGTCACATATATGAATGAAATGCGAATGAATATACTTATTTTTTAATGTTAATGTTTTACTTGCCCAATAAAATCCTGATTAAATCATTTCATTTACTAGGGCACATTCTAACGTATCTTGGCTAAGGCTCCAATGGCAATCTCCCTATTTAGATAGCCTTGAACTTTTCCGTAATCTAGTTCAGTTTCTTCATTAAGTTGAAGTGCATTAACTTTACTTGTTTATGTTTGAAATGGAGCTTTGCCATTTTAGATTAATAAAAAACTCACCTAGATTGTGAAAGGTACTGGCACCATAAATTTATTACAAGTACCGGTGTAGCTATATAGGAAAAAGAGTTCTTGATTAATTGAATATTTTTTTATCACGTTTATGCATATATTTCAAGATAATTATGCTTCATTGATACAGATAAACAAGTACCAATCGTATATTCACTAGAAACCAATCTGTAATAATTGGTTTTTGAACCCTCAAGCTGGTGACATTGACCGAGCGAAGCGGTTTTGTGAGGTTGGTAGCCTTGGATGCAGATTGGCGCCAGATTAACGCTCAGATGCAGACGGCAGACAGATGAACTTTCTCTGCATAGATAGGTGTTGGTTGTTAAGATTTATTTGGCAATATCACTGCAACTAAACCGAGAGAGAAACGTTTTGGAGTGTTGCATAAATATCCACTTGACAAAATATAGGCCTATCTAACGGAAATTGAGTAGGCCTATGTGTTGCCCGAGGTAGCCAATTTCCATTACGAAGAGGATATGAATATGTAGTGCGACCAAAGAAAATTGAGTGGGTATAGACCGGTAATTACTTTTACCAGTAGAATGAAATCGAAACTCGTTGCCAATAAAGGTGCGTTTAGGAGGGGGAGCGAATTATCTGTTCTTGTGGATGGCGCCATAACTTAAGCGGGCTTTACACTGGGAGGTTAAGAGAAAAAGTGAACAGAAAGAGTAACGAAGTAGGGCTGGAGATTGCACTTTATGTAGCTTTGAACTTTTCATGTTGCCTTTACACTGGAAAGTTGTAAAGTAAAAAGTAAAAAGTCTCCCAACTTGTCGTACATTGCTCGACAAGAGAGAAGTGGAGAGAAAAGTGAAGAGTTGATCGCGATTGGTCTCTATGTTGCCTTTGAATACAACACCACGCGCACGCTTGTGCCTTCGCGCTCAAAAGAGTTTCCAGTGTAAAGGCTTCGAAAAGTAACTCTTTCTCTTTACTTGTTCTATTTTACTTTTCTAACTTCCCAGTGTAAAGTGACAAATTATTACCAACACTCTCATTGTGAACACTGAACAGGATTCAAATATTTATTTATTAGTTATTCAAAACAGTACAAAATACGTTATTCAAATTAATTATGAAGAAGTACTAATAAATTAAACTTTACAACTACAACAAGAAAAAAAACTGAATAACAAAGGAAAAAAAATAAAACGGCTGAAAGCCCAAGATGTATGAAGAAAGAAAGAGAAAAAATTGATGTTTTACAAAACTGGTGCAAAGGTGATAAGGTGACAAAAGTGATTGATAAATGAGTCATGTTGGTAAACTGGCATAAACAGCTGCTTTAAATAATTAAAGTTTCATGTGGTTGATGTCAATTTCTTATTTGTTGTAGTTAAATAATATGATAGATGGTTATAAAAATGAAACTATATAACGGTAGTAACGTTACAAATACAAATCATTGGAATTTTCACTGTTATTTACATAATATTTATTCAAAATGTGATATTTCGATTTTTTTACAGAAGTCTTTATCAAACAAATTAACAATTAGTATTGTTATTATAATTATTGTTAATTTGTTGATAAAGACTTTTGTAAAGAAGTCGAAATATCACCTTTCAAATAAATATGATGTAATAACAGTGAAAAGTCCAATGATTTGTATTTGTAATTATAGATGTGGTATATAGCAGCGTAGAATTAAGAAAGCAGCATGTCTGTCTGAGCTGCATAAGGGTGTGGCCAATAAATCAACCTACTGTATTACGCACAATTAATTATAAATTGTTCTGACAATTTTAATAATTATTAATCAGTGGGTAGTAGTAGTAAATGAAGGTGTTCATGTTGTTATAAGTCATTTCCTCCTTGTGCCAATACAATAAATCAGCGTTAATGATTGATTATTCTAAGCGTTTAATAATTAGCGTTCATAAATTTAAAATTTAAAGATATTTAAATTAGTTGTAAAAATTAAAAACTCGTTTTACTGTACATACATAACGTTGCGAATAAAAACACATGATACTCACACAAACCGTGCTTGGTTTCGTATAAGCTATCACACTAATCCGTGTTCTCGTAAGATTGTCACTCGGTGTCGAGCCCAGAATGTTTCACGATGCGTTCATGTCCAGCTTGCAAGTGGGTAAGCGAGCCTGCACTGGTAATGGTATTGTCCTCATTTGTGGATTTAGGATATGCTATAAAACAAATATTATAAATTGCAGATATGTAATGTCTGTGATTATTGGGGACCATTTCCACCTTTCTTTGAAGATATATCATGTATGTATTATTCCAAAGATACAATTAAAAATAGGTAACAGTAAATTGTAAAAAAATATATCTAATTCATTAACTTTTTTCTGACAAATTTTTAATGACTTTTGATTTAATAGAAGATTGTACATATATCGTTGATTCATAACTATGCAAGTGTGCAAGATGTTACTGACTTCAGGAAATACTTTTAAACTTATTGTTCTTAAGTTTATTTATACTGCAACATAATTAAAATATGTTTTAATCATAGTAATTTCATTCATCGAGATACACTCTTGTAGGTGTTATTGATTAATACTTTTTCAAATATTATGCTTGGTGTATTTTACAGTTTTAGGTTCACCGTGTATAATTATTTAATGAGAGGGCTTTTCAAGCTGATTTCGTTGCATGTGCATTTAGCATGCACACACATACGAGAATAGATAGCAGTTTAGAAAGCAATACCTGAAAACTATGTATAATACAATCAATTCTAGTTCGATCAGGATTAAATGGATTGCATAAAAGTATGGGCTAAGGAGCTTCCCAAAATAAGGAGCATTTCTCCTTAATCAACATAGGGGTAGAAGACGAACACATAATTACTGTATAATCCATCATTAAAATCTCTTGGTGAAGGTGCGGAGTACTCGAAATGCATTTAAAAAAGCCCCTATGAGCCTAAGTCACCATACACATTATGTAACGTCCTTGTTAAAAAGCCAATAGCAACAAAAAAACACACATGTCAATCGGGGGTCGTATCCGGTTTTATACTGAGACGTGACACAAACGGACGGACGGACGGACGGAAAAGTGTTGCTTATAGCCCGGCACATAGTATCCTGGACCCAGGGGCGTAGCCAGGATTTTGATTCGGGGGGGGGGGGGGGGGGGGGAGGGGGATAAATTACGGGGTTTATATCAAGAAACTTGTAGAGCTGCCCACAAAACCATCATTTCGGGAAAAGTACGTATACTTGTACAATGGTGGGTCTGGGGCGCATAGATACAGATTTTTAAATATTTTTTTGCAAATAGTGACATTTTACAAGTTTTTAAGAGTGCTTTTGCCGATAATTTATAAAATTGTGAAGGTCCACATACTGTCAGTTTACAAAATCTTGCCATTGTGTAAGGCCTTATGCAACATAAGTTAGTACAAAGTGTTATTTAGTATTATTATAACCCTTATTCTGATTTCGGGTTGGGGGGGGGGGGGAGAGTCGCCCCTGCCTGGACACATAAGTTATGCCTACGCCGGCTGTCAACTCATCTATCGCCAAAGTGATCATGATTCTGAAAATCGCAAAACATTATAGCGTAATTTACTACGCACTTGATAATGTTTGAGTAGCCGACTTCGGCTCCTTCAGAGCCAGACTAAAGCGGCTGAAACCAGTAACCGAAGAAACTCGACGCATGGGCGATGTCGTATGCATATTAAATAGACCTACATCGATACGACAACACTTTTATAGTCCTACTCCGACCTAATGTGAGAAAATGTTTATATTTTTATTGAAGCCTTGTTGAAAAGTTTCATAATACGTGTTTACATTGCTACAAGGGCTACTTCACTATAATTGTAAACAACACAATTCTCAGATGTTTAATCTACTTTGTGTAAATATTTGAACAATGTTTTGTAGAGAGCATTAGCAAACAATACAGTATACTATTAAGCGTCAACCACTTTTCTTCTCGTACGAAACGAAACTGAACGGATAAACATAATCGCTATATATCAGGAAATATAAGAAGAAAGTTTTTATTTTGGACTGTATACAGTTTGCTTTGAAACAAGTGTATATTAAGCTGAGGAGCTAAATAATTATGTATTTAAAAAAACGGACTGATTGTTTACCATGTATACCGTACATTTGCAAAACAAATTCAGGAAAGTTATTGGGATGTGAACGGTCTGTTTTTAGGAGATCGAGCAGAAGTGCCTCACTTCTTCCAGGACTTTCCTCGGGAATTTCTTATACCTGTTTCGATAACGATTACCTTCTATAGCAATCCTGAAGGCTTCGGCCATTATTTTGCAAAATCATGTGATCTTTTGTCAGGATCTAGATTGTAGGCGTGATCTAGTATCAGGATCTAGATTATGGTTGTGATCTAAGGTCAGGATCTAGATTATGGTTGTGATCTAGTGTCAGGATCTAGATTATGGTTGTGATCTAGCGTCAGGATCTAGATTATGGTTGTGATCTAGTGTCAGGAACGTAATTCGCCAGTGATTCTATAGTGTCAGGATCTATAGATTGTGGTCGTGATCTAGTGTCAGGATCTGTCTTGTGACTGTGTGCTGGTTCCAGGGTGTTGCTCGTGAGCCTGGCCGTGGCATGCTCCGCCCGTCCCGCCCCGGAGGAGGACTACGCGTACGAAGACGACGCCCACGCTGAGGCACCAGCGACGCCGTCCACTAAGGCACCGCCACCGTCTCGACACGGACTCTCGGCTCGAGGACGGCGCGCGGACCCTCCCCGTTGATCAGGGGGGCGAAGACGACCGCAGCGCCAGTCAAGGTCGCGGAGCCAGAGGTGAATAACACTTATTATACCCTCGATGACGAACGCCAACGGCCGTAAGTAAATCAAGGGGTATCGTTGTTTAAACTATTCCCAGCCCTTGATTTACTTCAGGTCGAGGGTGTACGTCACCGAATCTATTTAATCGGTATCCGATACTGATCGTTCGGTAGATCGTTTGATCGAAACACACCACCGGCAATCCTGATCATTGGGTTTTCAATATTTCCTTCTCCAAAGGGACAAATAAGTCCTATTCTACATGCATATCTCTTGAAAATGTTTATCTCACAATAACGACACAATACCCTTCTGTAATTCGTCAGTATATTAATTAATTAAAACATTCCAATTTTGCTTGGCAATAAATTGCACTTCCGGAAGTGATCAACATTAATTTTACGTTCAATACCACTGACAATCAAACTTATATGCTAACGCTATTCAATAACTTGCAATGAATTATCGTCTGCATGTTATATCATAATATTCTTTTTTCGTTCAATTTCTATACTAGTTTGATTATTGTGTATATCGTAATTGTTCAGAGTATAGTGCAGGTGTTTTCTATCTAAAAAAAACTTCAAATTCGCATTTGCATTGTATCCACGACCTAAGAGTTTTTATTCTATATTTATTTTTACTATATTATATTTTTTCGCAATTGTTAATCACAAAATATCCTTTCTAATTTCTTGGGAACGAATTTGAATAAAAAATGTATGGATATGATTGAATTCCTGTAGGGTTTTAAGACATGACCTCGTACGGAACGTTTATGTTTTCTTATTGAAAGTTGTAGAAAACCTTTCAATCAATGTAAACATGCAATAATAATAATAATTCATAATAATACTTGTTTATTTTACTCGAGACTATGCTTAGCGGCCACCGTCGTGCAGCTTTCGGACCGGTTTACTCAACCTTGCGTACTACCGTGTTTAATAATTCTAAGGTGCATTAAATAAAATGTATGTCATTTGCGTTCTTACTTCTTACTAATAACTATAACGGTATACCTTTAATTTTTCTATTATTTCAAGGTAGCGGAATTACGTGTCAATCACAACTTTCAATTTTGTATAGACAGCACCTTGCTAAAAGGGTACCCTTGGTTGCGAATGTAATTTTTGTATTATTTTTTATTCAAGGCTATATAAGTCACCCGTAAGCTAGACTTTTTTAGGGACGAATATTATTGTAATACTAAAACTAAAACTATCGAAACTTACACATTGTAATGTTTCAAAACTTTGATTGTATTATGTATAGGCATTCCATTCATTCTGTTCATGCGTGACTATAGAGAGAGACATCATTCACGTTTCCTTGGCCGTGATTGAAATGTTATATTATAAGAATTGGGTTAAATTATTGTTTATATAGAGATTATTGTTCAGTTACTTACAGTGCACTGTTCATGTGTAGGGAGAATGTTTGTTTCTTCATTAAAACATTATTTGTTACGTTATTTTATTTTGAGTGCAATTATACATTTAATCTTGCTTTGTGTACATAAACAAGAATCCCCTTTTAAACTGTTATCAAAATTGTGTTGATAATAATATCAATACAATGTTAATATACTGCCATAACCGTTATACCATAACGTCCCAAAATATATACTCGAATTCAATGATTAAAACAAAACAGTAATTTTGTAATGGTCATCAAAACCGGATATTAGTAAAATTGTGTTCATATATCGTGAAACATTTTACCGATATCAACATTCTTGTTTTGTTTTAAACAAAATATAGTAAAATTTAATGATTTTATGGTAATAATTGCCACTATCATCAAAATGTTTTCTGACGATAGTTAATTAGCAGTGATGTTTACCCTTAAAAGTTGAGTGTATTGGCCTAATGAATACAGATAGGAGTACGTGTTTTTAAGCCATTTAATAGCAGAATTTATAGTAGGCGAATAGAGCTTAAGTATTAGCTTGCATTAAACTACAATATAATTTTTTTAATATTTGCTTAATGATTGTAGTAAAAATTAAAATGTCACGTATACATCATAATGCACACAAGTTTCACTTTCTTTGATCTTTTTGAAGTCGGGTCAAACAAACATTGTTTCATCTAAAATTCTTAGTGGGTGCTATATACTCAGGAAACTTAAAACTATAGTCCAACCTCATATTTTGATTATTACATACTTTGCATTTATCCACTCCCACCTTTCGTATGGTGCACTTTTCTGGGGTGCATCACCTCATGCAAAAAGAGTCTTCATCCTCCAGAAAAGAGCAATCAGGATAATAGCGGGAGCTTCTAGAAAGCGATCTTGTCGGGAACTCTTTCGACAATTAGAAATCCCAACACTAGCATGATTGTGTCCTGATTCAGTCAGCATCTCTTTTTGTTCGCCTTAATACCCACATCTTCCAGCAAAACACAACTGTTCATGATCACTTTACACGTTCCAGCAATTTAGTTCACATTTCCTCTCATAATCTTTCCCTTTTCTCTAAAGGTCCATACTACTTAGCATCAATTATTTATAATAACCTTCCGAATAAAATTCGCTTATGCCCATCTGACAATTCTTATTTCTTTCAAATCTAATCTTAAGTCCTTCCTGCTTAAAAACAGTTATTACTCACTTCATGAGTTTCTATCTGACGGCTCTCCCAAATAAATTACCTTGTTGATTGTCATTAATATCAATATTTACAATGTAGTAATTATTATTGTGTGCATCATTGTAAATGTAATTGCATTTTTTATGTTTCATATTGTATTATTAGGTACATTTATTTATGTATTATCTATAACATTTGTTAACCTTAATTTTATTATCGCCTTATTCATTTCACTCCACCTATCTCTCTCTCTCTTCTCTCTCTATCTCTCTCTCTCTCTCTCTCTCTCTCATCTCTCTCTCTCTCTACTCTTATCTCCTCTTCTCTCTCTCTCTAGATAGGAAAGTGTTACTTCTACTTGTATTAGTCAAATGAATAAATTACTACTACTTACTATATATAGCTAAGATTCAGCATCGTATTTCCCCTTCTCAATGGCGCAAACTCTGTATGGATACACCGTAGCTTCAAGTCCCTGCTAATGTTCAATCTGTGTCCTTGTAGGTGGTGAACGAGCCCGAAGACATTGACGAGGGTGCGCTGGATATTGAGGAGGTCGTCCCAGTAACAACAGAAGCTCCCAAGAAGGGTCTGGTGAAGGGGATGGCCGTGAGGCCGTTCAGGAGCAATCAGGACCTCTTAGCGGCACTCAAGCGCAAGCGGCAACAAGAGCACGTAGGTCTTGTGGTGGGGGAGAGACTAAAGGCCCATTCACGATCAACTTAGTCGCTAACTTATCCGCTAACTTTGTCGCCAAATTGAGGTTTGTCATATGGAAAATAACATGGCCTCATGCATACTCAAACTCATTCATAACGCGGCCAAAGTCTGCAAACTCCAATCTAAAAATTAGTATTTAAACGTTTCCGTAAGAATGAACCAATCAGAGAGCGCCTAGAGAACAAAATATTGCAAAGATGGATGCTAAAGAAACAACAACACAATTAGTTTAACAAAAGTGCTGTTCGTTTAATTTACTCCCAGACGAGCACAAGAAGATTGTTATTTGATTGTTATAAATGTTATTTAAATTAAAATACAGGCAAAATAGGATGTGAATTTATAATGCAAGTTAAGGTTATGTACAGCGCGAACTTTACCTCGGAAAGAGTCATCGTGAACAGCCGCTTAAAAGTAAGAGGATAAGTTAGCGGAAAAGTTAACGGAAAAGTTGATCATGAATGGGACTTAAGGGTGTGTCTGAATTAAGGTCTAGGTGCAGGTCCAACTTAACATACAGCGTTGGACAATACTAGACTACTGTAGAACTACCTGTCCGGCAAAGTCAACAACACTATACCTAAAGTTGGATTAGGGGTGTATTCGAGGGTCCTTTGCAAAGTACTTGCGTAACAAAAACCCTTCGTGAATTAAGTTAAAACAATTAATTAACGTGATTATAACAAGCGGAAATTAAACGTCTACCTACATTTTTAAATAAATATTAATTTTTTATTTTTTCCGCTCATTGTCGCTGTCCGCAATTTGAACCGGACCAACAACCAGTTCACACTTTAGATTGCTAGTTCCATTACAGATTTGGACCACGAATAGACCTACACATGGAGTTTTTAGACAGTAGTTTCTACGTCCTTGACCGAAAATTAGTACATTCATATTCATTCTACGTTGTTGAATGTGGACTTGAATTTGGACCTAGACCTGGACCTAGACTTGGAATCTGATTCAGACAACACCCTAGATGATTTAAACAACGTCTCATCGACCACCATCATTATCCCAGTCAAGTCCATATTCCATTGGGGCCCTTGTCACTAATACACTGATATACGAATTTTAGAATCAACATTGGGACTCTATATAAAACACTAACAAACACGTATTATTATAGAAATAAACTAATGAAACAGGTATTTAATTTATTTAAAAAAGTACTTTTGGCCTTCTCACTGTTCTTATTTGAATATTATTTCATATTCTACAAAATATGTTTGAATATTCGTCGAAAGTCTTTACATCAAATCGAGAGAGTAATTACAACAATTCAAACGAGAACAAATTTTAAAAAATGACAATGAAACATTACTGCCAGCAAAACATGATGCATATCAAATAAAAATAAATACATGGTATATTATAAAATCTTCATACCATAGTAGTGGGTGAAGAATAACATCTTACAGTGTGTTTGGAAACTTTTTTTTATGGTTTTATGATTTTCCTTTGGCGAGGAAATTCAAGTGTGCATGTAATAGAATGCATAAGCAAGCTTGTATACAGGCATCAATGCCGTAAAATAATATTGTTGTAGTTCTCAGTACATAAAATATTAAATAAAGTTGAATATATTTTGTAGTCATTCGAATTAGTCATATTGTTTCACTACATAATTTTTTGCGATTGCGATCCAAGCTACATTTTCACAACAAATATACCTACATAGCTTTAGGGTATTTTATTCAAAATTAAAGTTAAAAAACATGATATCGGTGTAACTAATTCATCACCACTTTGTTTTGGAAGTCGAATAACAATTGAATTCGTTGTTAACGAACTAATTGTAAAAGTAAAGTAATTCATAACTAATATTAATATTTAATACAATACAGAAAGAAAATATCCAACTCTACCGGTATTTTTGGGTCCGGATTTTTTTCCAATTTCTGGATTGTATAAAATATTACCTTTACATTATAAACCCAAAGATATTACTAGTGACTAATATTTCAACTAACCAAATCAAAAAGTTCATAACTTGTAAAATTAATTTTTACTGGATTGATTAAATGTTTGTATAGAGTTCGAGCAAGGGGTAAGTTGCTGTTTGTGCATATCAAAAATAGAAATAAATATGCATACATAAATATATTTAAGGTCATGACAATGATGGTTGCCATGTTCACTGGATCATAAGAGCTGTTATTGTCTGGGTCAGAACTAAAAAAAACATTGTGCAGTATAAAAACGCCACATCTTTCACTTCGCTTTGCTTTGAGCAATTTTTTTTTCTGTTTTCATTCCACTGCTAGGGATGGGTCACTTTCCACCGACGATCTGTCTTCGTATTAATAAGAGTATTATTACTATCATCATTATAATTCTTTGTTGATTGTGGTCATTGTTTAAATGTTAAATTAACAAAATTAATATAACCCCAATATCAAACTGAAACCAGGTTCCGTTACAGGCGACTCACTTTAAATTCTCGATCGAGAGTGGATGTTAATTATTAGTGTAAGGTAACATAACTGTGTAATCTGGGGCTGTATGTAAAACCTCATGTCAAAAGAATATATAATATGGTATCTTTCCAAATGACGATGACAGTTTTGGTTTCGACTATAGCTCTTTTTGGCGGGACATTGGGTGGATTATTAGACGTCAAACCGTTAGAATATATTGGGTACCATAAAATTTATGGTACCAATATATTTTTATTAAGTAAAAACATTATTAATTGCCATCGTGTTGAGAGAAAATTTGTTTAATTTAAAAGGGAAGGAAAGTAGGTATAAATCGTAAATAAAGAACACAAGTTGCGTATAATAATGAGTTATATTTCATAATGATGGATTCTGACACCTGAAACAGAGATTGTGCAATATTTAATAACGAGTGTATTGAAACATTTCGTTAACATGTCCCACACTTTGTTTTGCTTGCGACTAAATATTCTAAATGACACACATTCCTTAGATCGACAATGAAAACAAAAGTGGTTTCCGATTACGAGCAAGGTAACAACTGGGAAGTACCGTTACTAGTCGATGTAATACTCTCACGTAACCAACTTGCACGTAACCATTGCATTAGCTCGCGACAATAAAAACATAACACGTATACATTAAAAATTCCTTCCACTACAGATGCAAACAATCGGCGTATTGCTGCTCCATAACGATATCAATAAAATACTAGGTGAAGGTTCGTCCTGTGGCCCATGTATTCTAGCTCAATTCACAAGAGCGTCGGTTGTTAGAACCGATACATTTCTGGGTTCAATCCCAAGAACTACTCGACCATGCGTAATAAATTTGATATTTATTATTATTATTATTATTATTATTATTATTATTATTTATTTTTACAATCCACATGATATTCTCATGTATACAAGGTTACAAATGTATGAACAATGTACATTTAACAGTAAAGTAACGAGAATACCAGCATGGTTGTAGAAGAGAAACAGATAGGGCAGAGCCCCATAGCATGGCATGCCTGTTTCACTTCTGTGAGCGCTTGATACTTAAAACTAAAAACTATGAAGATATTACTAATCATAAAACAATACTACGTTACATTGAAATAGAGAAATACAATAGAATCAAAAGTCAGAACTACGTTTCAATAAAATAGGAGACATTCGCTACACTTAGGGCCTAATGATAAGATGACAAACATGGCATTATTTTGGCTAGATTGGTAGATACAACCTACACTAATTAATAATCGAAAAACAGCTGTGAGAAATGAAAACCGTAGGTCAACTAATGCGGATTAAAACCAGTCCGATGTTACATTTGAATCACTGAAATAAAGTTTTTATCCTGTTCTTAAAATTACTATCATTTTTCACTTCCAGGGGTATTGTGTTCCATAGTGTGACTGCACGGTTGTAGAAACCATTTTGATACATTGAAGTTCTAGCACGGGGAGGATTGAGAATTACACCTGTGTTCTGGCGATTGAGTTGTCTAGGGTGAATTGAGATTCTGTTGTACGGGTTGAGGTCTGTTTCACCAGTTATATTTATAAAAAAATTAGAGAGAAATATTATAATATTTAAAAATATTTCGAAAACATGTACTTCTTTAGGTAGGTATAAAATCAGTTCATACAACTAACTAGCTGAGAGTCGTATATAATAATAAATAATCGTAAATATCAGTTTGCGTATTTACTAGGAAAAATCTCTTCGGTATATCGCTGTTAGTGGAATATAACTTCTGACCATATCCTACAGTTTGCAGCTATACCACGCCAGTACCGTTTGTTTTCAATAAACTATTAATGAATCGACACGTCCATAGTGAAAGCACTCTGTTTTCACATCACAGTACATGTCAATTACATAACACAAGGTTGTTCGTATACTATTTTTGAACTAGTCAACGTCAGATTAAATACTCGTATATACCACGTACCTAACTAGATATCTAAATTGGGAAGGTTTGTTCCTACAAAAAACTGACCTTGAAAAAAAAATGGTCAAACGTATCCAATCTATTTAACCGCTCGACGAGAAACCAACATAACAACTATATCGTCCTTTTGGGTGACACGTGTATTGATTGACGAGGTCATATTGACACTTTAAAATAGGAGCAGGCTACGGGTGACGACAAGGAATTCATATTACGTATCCTTTTGCGAATCGTTCTAATAAGAATAAGAAGAAAAGAATAGGAAAAGAGTATTGACAAATTAAGTTTGGCTTTGATACTAAAATTATACGAAAGTAACAATAATAATAAACAATCAATCGACAAAAACGTTTATATAAAAGAAAAGACTGAAATTGTATCATTTATGTTCATTATCGTCTCGATTAACTTCACAGCATAACAAAAATATAATTTCAACATTCATTTCCCATACATCACGTTGTTCATCATAACTTACATCGCCAATGCCAATTTCTCACGTATGAGATTGGTTGTGTTTTTAGTGGCGTGTAGTCTACGAGTACCTGTACATCCGTTTCGGCTACCCAGTAAACCTCCACCATAAACTCGACCTTGTACCCGACGCCGACATCGGCAGCGACTCCGACGCCCAGGCGGAGATAAACGAAGTGACCAGCGGTGATTACGACCCACCCCCGAAGCTGAAGCCCGGAGCTCACGAGCTAGTTGTCGGGAAACCGAACAAGGGGAAGGGCCAAACAGAGAGGGTTGTTACGGCCGAAATCAAGCCGGCTTATCCTAGACAAGTTGAACAAGAACACGTGGAGACGGCTATAACGACCGTTGTCAAACCGGTTGACCCATTCAAGGTCAAACAAGAACAGGTGGAGTCGGTTATAACGACTATTATCAAGCCAGCTGACCCTAAACAAGTCGAGCAAAAACATGAAATCGGATGTAACGACCACTGCAAACCGGTCGACCCAATCAAGGTCAAACAAGAACAATTGGAATCGGTTGTACCGGCTACTGTCATACAGGCCGGCCCTCTCAAGGTCAAACGAGAGCACGTTGAACCGGTTGTGTCGTTCAACATCAAACCGGCCAAACAAGGAAAGGTCGAAACGGTTATAGCGACCAAGGTCGAACCACCTAAAGTAGAAATTATCAATGGAACGGTCTCGAGAAGTACATCATTCTCTGTTTCCTATTCCTGAACGAAATGATAGAACTTAAGGACTTAATTTTAAACCGGTAATCTTTGATACCTTAACTGATGTTAGCCCTTCTGTGCAAGGAGTTTAACCCTTACAGACCCAAAGAATGCCCTAGGAAATCTTTCAAGGTAAATGGTAAATTCTCCCCACATCCTACCACAAACAACACAATTTATATTCACTTATTTCAATATTTATTTGAATTCACAAATAATCCAGTTCATCACAGCTTACTTTCTTTTCTCTTTTCTTTCTTACATAACCGATCTCTGCAGAATGTAGTACCTCGGTAATGCTCTGCTGTTCTGGTCAACCATTTTGTTCAAACTATATTTAGCCATTTTCTTTTACCGGTCTGCAAGGGTTAAGTGTCCGATTTATACCCCCTGCATGGCATGCGTCATGGAACAATCTCTGTAATTGTAAATGTACTTCATAATATGCAGAGGGGTTTAATCTGCACTTCTCTATGTAAATATTAACTATTGTTCAACACTTTTCTGTAAACGATTTCTGAATTAAATAAAACATTGTTATTTTAAATTCTTCTCTCTTTCTTTCTTTCTTTCTTACTTTCTTACTTACTCACTCACAGTTTCTGTACCATGACCAAACATTAGACAGGGTCCCCATTTCATTTTCATTTAGATGCACGTGAAAATACAAACATAGGCCTAGCTAGAATGCCATTTCATTTTATCTGATTCCAGGACATCAATCTTTAAAACGTTACTAGTACACCGAGCAATTTTGGTGTTCTCAATAATTCTTACTACACCGAGTTATAAACCAAAGTTCAATGGAGGTAGGGTGGAAAGAAAAGGGGTATAAGGATGAAATGACACAGTTTGAGCACATAACAGAAATACCGATTTACGTTTTTATCAGAAGATCGCTACAATGAAGATCGTGACGTGACAAAGAAGATTTCATACGATACTCTGTTCTCCTCTGATGCAATGCATGTAACCATTACATACCTTGACCACAATAATATGCGCAACCATACTATGCTAGAACCTGTATCTTTTGGTTCCTTAGAATTCCGGAGGCGTCTCGACGCACCCCCCAACAGTGACGACTGCGAGCCCCGTGGAGGTGAAGCCGAACAGCAAGGGATCCCCCACGCGCAGCAACAGCAACAACAACAGCAGCAGCGGCCGAAGGACATTCAGCCGCCCCAACAAGGCCACAACCGCCGCCGTCGCAGAGGCAGCTGACGAGGTGAGGCGCCCAAGAACCAGCGTTCCCCAGCTCCAACCGGAGGTTCGCCGCCCGAGGAAAGCCCGCTGCGCCCGCGCCAGTCTCCGAAGACGCCGAGGAGGTTGAAGCCGACGAGCAGCCATCCAGGTCCGGAAAGTCCTTCAGCAGGGGCGGAAGACGAGTTTAATACCTAAAAGAGAACGAAATATCCTTAATTTAATTTAAAATTAAATTTATTATATAAATCGAGCATTTATTTTCTGCATTGTTTTTGTTTAACAGGCCACTTGTTAGATACCTGAAATTGAGTGCATGACATGCGATGCAAACATTCAGTTATGCTATTATGCTACTGGTGCCTTGATCCAATGTATAAAACAAAAACAATATTATTATCTTGTAGATAAAAAAGTATATTTTGCCATATCTGTGATTATTGACTGTAGAATCTACAAACTGTTAAAATCAATATTACGATTGTTACCAAAACGAATTTTGTATACATGTTTATAAAATAATAATAAATAATAAATGTAAAATAATTACACTCTTATACGTATGCTTTTAGTTCTATGGTCAGGGGTTCTATGGGGAGAGTAGAAGGAACAAAAGAAAAGGCATTTAATATATTTTGAATGTAAAAATAATATTATTCGACACTTTTCACGTCTTCTTGTAAATTGTCTAAACAATGTTTGTAATGAAGCTAATTTGATTCGTACTATTACGTATACACAATATTTGGTTAATGTTTATAAAAACTGAATTGTCATACAAATTAGTGAAAATAAAAGCTTAAACTATTTTAAAATTTCAGTCTTAATTTCACTAGTCATGAATGTCTTTTAAATTCCTACCTTAATTTTCACTCCCAAACACCGAAATCTAAAAAAAAAAAATTGTCACGCAAATACGAAAAAAGTTTCAATTGACCTCGTATTTCCATCATCCAAATTTGTGATACCTCAACACCTTGACAGCACAAAATCTGACATGTCCTCGGCAGAACTAATAGGTAATTGTATTGCTCATACTGTTTGTCTTTTCGACAACAGTGTTTTATCAACGTGACTGTACTGTATAGACACACAGATTTAATAATCAATGCTATACCAGACTTCTCGGTTTGAAGGCCAGACCTAATAAGTTATAAACTAGTCTAAACTTATGCCCATAAAAGGTATTTCGAAAAAAAGAAGACCCAGTTGGCTTTATACAAGTCTGGAGTTTGCTCGTTCTGTAGTCGACCTTGTCTGGACGGAGAACCGTTGTTTTCACCCATTATAAATAAAACATTAAGAGATTTTAGTAAATTGACACGATGGCACAGTGTATAAGGTAAATCAAGATCAGGGCGTAGCCCGTATTGCATAAGAGAAGGGGGAGGGGAAGTGGAGGGGAGCTGAACAAGTTATAAATTCTAAACTCAATGGTTATACTAATGTGGATGTCTTGGGTTAGACTCCAGTCTGTTCTTGAGTCTTGACTGAGTGCTCGTTTTCAAGACTTTACCCAGCCAAGACCAATATGTAGTGGCATTACCATGTAGATCTAAAGGGACATATTATTATCTGATTGCGGGTATTTAAATAAACAAAGAAATAAAATAAATTCGTATTTAGAGTCTACCCACTCAGTCATATAACTGATTTTCAGTGAACAGTAAACCAAAGCGACCAAGCCAATCGTTCTTTCTTATCAAAAGTCTTGTACATTTTACAAAGACCCTCAATAGTGTATTTTTATACACAAATTACCAGGTGACAGTGACATTATGGATGATTTCCAGAAAGAAAAAAGGTGATAAACTATGAACAAATATACAAACGAACCAGCGAGTAAAAATAATTTATGTATGTAAGCATTTAATTAATTCAAAAACGAAAGAACAGTAGAGTAAATGCTTATTTTTACCGTGAGTCCAATCACGGATTGATTTAAACATAAATATTTAAACAAATTGCTTAGTTAGGTAAACTGGGTATAAAAAGATTGTAAAATAATTAAGGCAATCGAAAGTTGAAAGATCTACGAGAGTTAGAGAGAATACCATAAAAACAATTTATCTCGAGTCAATTCTATATATTTCAAAACCAAACTATTTTACAAACTTCCTAATGACTTGAATTATATCACTGAAATTGACAAATTTAAAGCTAGTCAATAATATCTTGCTAAACGAAGCATATTATTCTCTTTAAGATTATTTGGATGAGCAAGAGGCTAAATGAAAAATTATTATAATAATACTTGAGGGACATCTATTATTTGTGTAGGTGTGTAGTTTAAACTTTTAGTAAATATGTTATTTAGTAATTATTTTTAATGTGTTTGCCTAATTAAAATTTATACGTATATATATTTCTCTTGAAATAATAATCTTGAAAATAGGTGTGCGTATGCCTATGTAAAGCGGTATATGGATAGCGCTCATCAGTGGAAATATGAACACTTACATTGGCTTAAAAGGGTCCTCTGAATATTAATTTCCGAGCCAAAAATAATAACGCATTACTGTGGGAGAAAGATCATCAAATATGGTTTTTGAGAGACCTAAACAATTAAATGTTTGTATTTTATTAAACGTCGATAGCGTCGGCGCCGACATGATTAGTTCGGTCCGCTGTAAATCCCTCCTACTAAAAATCAGTTGTGTCGGAATGGGTAGATTCTAAAGAAATATGTTATTATTTACTTTTACAACACATGGAGTGCAATTAATTATTTGCTTTTATTCATTGGATGAGGTAAATTTCCGTGCGATATTAATTATTCGTGTAATCATTATTATGAATTTTTTTAATGATCTATACGTTATTTTGTCTATTAAACGAGATATTGATCAAATATCATGTTAATATACCGTATCAAAAATTTGTAGAAGACAAAAATAATAATGGTAAATGTTTCAAACTTTCTTTTAGATAGTATAAAGGCATGTAAATGTTAAAACGGAAATACATTCAACTGTATTTTTTTGGATGCAATTTTGCACCGCGAATGTTTATTCCAACTTTATTTCAAAATCATTTCACCTTTACACACAACAATTAATATTTGTTGAGGCAACATTGACATTTGATTATGTTACAACGACGGAAAAGATCATGATTGTAATTTATCACTGTCCCATCGAGGTTCCATCACCCATATGTTGCGAATATAAGAACTGTATGGGTTGAGAAATAATATGCTAATTACATTTTAACAAGCAACTATTCTTCTGTTGTGACATGAATATAGTGAAGTAATAACGATGGTATACGATTGTAAAAGCAGGGAATCAATTGTATAACTAGGAAAACGCTAAAGTCCCGCCGCGTTGATGGATGAGCCTTCTTTAAAAGTTTTTAGTTTGCGTGGGATATCTTTACTTTTGCAAATGCTTTGTTTTGCTGCCTACGCATTGTAGGCGATTGTTGTCAAGTTTCTATTGTTTCTTGTCAATTTGTTATTATTTACTGTAAAAAACTTATATTAAAAGCTTTATTTCTGTGGATTCTGGCTAACTTTACCAACTTTTTCTTTCAAAAGGTACTACATCACCATAACCTTTATGTCCATGTATAATATGAACGTTGAAGCCCCACCCGTTTGGTCAGAATTGGCCCAAATGGCACAATATCGCACAAAAAATCGAAAAAAATCGTAAAAGTACGATATTCATGAGAAATATTTCTTCGATTGTACCCAAAAACAATACACCTCTAAGTTCAGAGATTTCGAAGGTCCTGTCAAATTTTCATCAAGATCGGATATGCCGTTTGCCCGGTAGAGAGCGAACAAAAAAAAAAAAAAAAAAAAAACACCCGAGCTAAATTTTTTGGGGGTCAGTGAAATTGAAGTCTTCGCTTCGCTCATCCAATTATTTAGTATTATTGCCACTGTGCTTCTAATCTAGTTAATGGCTTTGGCAAGAAATAGTGACGGTTACACCGTTTGTAATTTTATCAAACGAAAAAAATCGGCCCGATGAAGATTGAAACTAAACACTTTGTACACTGCTTCTAAAATAAATAGATTAAGAAACAGTGTACGCCGATGATAGATGATTGTAATCAGGAATGATAGGACATAGGTTAATGGATTGCTGGGTTCTGTCTAGCATTCAATGAGCTTAACAAGGCTTATATCGGTAATTAAATGTTGAAAGTTTGATTATTGTGTTGGGATTGTTTTCACCAGTTGAAGACAACTTATTATCACGAAAGTAAATTAAAAAGAATAGGTAAAACTTTATCAACTTATGATTATTTAGCTTGGTGAGATGTTTTCATGTTTATACAGCTTTAAAAAATAGGTTTTATGGTCTGCCTACTCAGTCACAACTGATTTTTAGTGGGGGACTTTACTCTAAAGCGAACCAAGCCAACCCTATCGTCGCCGACGCCTTCTACGTGTGAACAAAAGCCAACCAGAGATAAGTATTACCATTGAGCATCTTACATAATACTCAATGAGTCAATAGTCAAAAGTATTGAGTATATACTTACAGATATTGTTTATTTCAATGACTTTTATCTGAATTGGTTGCCAATAAAAAACATTGGTCCATAAGCAACCTGTTAGATATAAATCGCATTATCGCAAGTTATATTGAGTAGAAGATTTTAAGTAACACCTTTATTCACACTTATATGTTTGTATATAAGCACAAAAAACAATCTCTTCCAAAATCATCACCTCATATAGACATAGCGTTTACCATTACCAAATTAAAATAATTGAATGTTTTTTTGGTAAATTAATAATAATATTATGCACCTGAATGTAATTTTGTGTTTCTTTCCTTTAATTCTAAAACTATACCATAGTTCAAACCATAGCTATTCTTTAATCTGTTCAATATTATTTTGCATTTACATTTTTGATTAAATTTAAGTAAACATAAATTAGAAAGCTCCAACATTGTTATATATATATATATATATATATATATATATATAATATATATAATATTATATATATATATTAGATTTGAGGCTTTCACAGTACATGATATGAAAATATATGTTTTGAGGTAAAACTGCGTGTGATGATTTATAATAAAATAATATTTTATTACCGACGTTTCACTAGGGTTTCACCTAGCTTTTATCAAGGTTATAAAACAAAAACAAATAGGAACCATCTGAGAATGAAACTCGTCCATTAGAACCAACTCCGGGAAGGTCCCGTGACAAGAAGTAGGAGATAACATACACCGCTAACATCTGGAGGCTCTCTCTCAACTCTCTGTCTAGTCATAGATCTGTTTTCCTAGATGGCTGTGTTTTAATTATTGTCATCTTGTACTTTGTTTTCCATTTTTTTTTTCATATATTTTCATATATATATATATATCAGGGGCATGGCAGTTAAGTGAAAAATATCCACAAGCAAAATTAAGTGTAAAATAATATATTTATTTTGAGGTTATGTTGAGTGAGTTTCTTCTATAGTCTACGGCTTAGGCCTACTATACATATCACTTCAACTTTTTTTGTTGGATATTTTGTGGTTGCTATACTGTACAGTATGGGATGCACAGACAAGCTGTAATATAAATTCACATATTATAATTGAATTTTATTAAAATATTTCACAATAATGAAAAAAACATTTTTAACAATTAAACAAAAAACTTTAAAAAATCCAAGAACAGTATTGTTGCTAAGCATACCCTCATATATTCGATTTTGAACCTTAACCTTATTAAACACAATTGGTACTGTTTAACTCACCCCTTGAAGCTAGAGGTAACATCTTCAGATAGCCCCCTGCATCAGATCGGCTTAAGAGCGGAGAGCTCCGCATCAAATCCAGATTTCCTTCAGTTTCTTCCGCAGTTTCTTCAAGGACGCTGACTTCTCGATGTATCCGGGCGGAAGCTGAGTCTACACTGGTGACAAAACATCGAGACATGTTCGAATACATTTGAAAAATAATTATATATGTTCAGTGAAGGAAGGTCGCCCGCTGTTATTATTTACTGTGATCTATTATAAGTTATATACACACATCCTTGACTAAAGTGTAGACATTCACACCCAATCGTAACGCCCAAAACTAATTATCTCATGTTAAGGCTATTCCACCGCGTTTTTCTATTTTCCAAAATATGCTACTAAGTTAAAATATAGTGAATGGCTTTGAAACATGGCTATTTTAGAAAATCAAAAATATTTTTTCCAAATTTTTCTGATCCGGTACACGGCCAATATAGCCACCTCAAAATAATTTCAAACTTCAATTCGCCAGGGCACACCATTCAACGTACGGTGTTGTGCTTTTGTGACATTAATTTTTAACTGTTTTTCTATGGACTGACTGAGAGAAAACAGATTTATTTTAACAATTGTCTTTCCAGCGAATTTTTTCGTTTGGCGGTATATTTTACCGATTTGTACCGCCAAACGAAAAAATTCGCAGGAAAGACAATTGTTAAAATAAATCTGTTTTCTCTCAGTCAGTCCAAAGAAAAACAGTTGAAAATAATTAATGTCACAAAAGCACAACACCCTACGTTGAATGGTGTGCCCTGGCGAATTGAAGTTTGAAATTATTTTGAGGTGGCTATATTGGCCGTGTACCGGATCAGAAAAATTTGGAAAAAATATTTTTGATTTTCTAAAATAGCCATGTTTCAAAGCCATTCACTATATTTTGACATAGTAGCATATTTTGGAAAATAGAAAAACGCGGTGGAATAGCCTTAATATGGAAAGATAAAGAAAAATAATAGTGTGATGAGAGGGTGAGGAAGGGTGGGACTGCAAATCAAAACCAGCCTACATTAGAAGGGTTCATATGAATAGTAACAACAATCTACAATATTAGATAAAAGAAAAAGAAAAATGTTTGTTAAATGTAAATTTTTAATTTCAATGTATTATTTTTATCAATTGTTTGTTATTCTGTGTCGCAAGGCAACAGCTCTGGCTGCAGAGACCAATAAAGGTTCTTTATTATTAGAATAGCTATTTATTCTTTAAATAAGTGTTCATTGGACATTACACTGCTCTTTATCAATTTTATTGGTGATAATTAGACTCTTATTCAAAAGTCTTTTTCAAACTGAAGGTTGACATAGAAAAATTAACAACAACCCATATAAAAGAAGATCACTAACAAAATAACAATGAAACATATCTGCCAACACAATTGATAAAAATAAAATAAAAACATGACAAAAATAAAATATACCATATTTTACCGTCCTATTGCATCTAGATCCAATTCAACGTAATGTATATTAATTTTGATGTTGTCAATAATCTACTTCTTGTAATTTTGTTATCTTCACCAATTTTTGTGATCTAGTGCTACTGTATATTTTATTTTGTCATGTTTTTATGTTATTTTCATCAATTGTGTTGGCAGATATGTGTCATGGCTATTTTGTTATTGATCTTCTTTTATATGGATTGCTGTTAATTTTCCTTTGTCAACCTTCAGTTTGAAAAAGACTTTTGAATAAAAGTCGAAATATCACCAATAAAATTGATAAAGAGCAGTGTAATGTTCAATAAACACTTATTCAAAGAATCTACAATATATTTCAACTTAATAATTTTAAATTTAAAAAAAAGGATCAAGAACTTCTATTAAATTTGTATTCAATGTCAAAGAAACAGTCCACGCATAATTGATAAGTGGTATATACAAAAGTATCTCTTCACAATAATTTAATAAGTAAGCACAAAGCATATAATTAGGAAATACTTCTATTAAGTGACCTTTCAAAATTAATTCGTATTATTTGCATGAAGACATTTTGAACCAGTTAATTTTGCTTGGCATCCTGTTCTCAATGCTACACAATGAGCATATTTTCATCAGACTGACCTTGAAATTCAGCAACGAATAAAAACTTACCCGTAGTCAGGTATTGATGCATGTTTAAGTGCATATAACGGCCTGTCCAAGACAAAAGACTGCGTGTAACCAGTTAGCCACCACACCCACCCACTCGCCGCGTCGCCTCATAACATGTACACGTTTGTTTCCTATTTGAGACCAGAAACCATTTTTCAACAATCCTCAAAATGTCGTGTGAGTTTCAATGTCATTCATCTTCTCTCCACTAACGAGATCCACTCTGCATTACAGAAAGGTACTATCACCTTGATGTGCTCTGACCTAAATCTAAAATAAAAATGATGATACCATTGAGTATAATATAACCATGATACTAATAATTATGTAGGTGATTAATTACAAAGCGATTGATTGTAAAATGTACGCACGCTTTTTTAGTGTTTCATTTTAGGAATCAATAATTTTAAATATTGGATTTCTATGTTTGATTCTGAATTTTGTTTTGGATTAATTTGTTCATATCATCACAGAAATATTGACATAAAAAAATATACCATAGAATTGTATACGTGCAACACAATAGTTGATTATCAATATCAATGTATGAACAAAAGGTTGTTATTAGATTAAGATGCAGGCGATTTATCTAATATCAATAATATTGATAACTATGGTTTTCTCTCACTAGATCGGATATAAACTCGGTCACTTGCACCGTTGAGTGACCACACCCACTAAAAAGCTTGTACTTACTCCGACTCCTAAAGCGTTTGATTGTCACACACGATTCTGCAGCGTCTCTGTTAACCTCTCGAAGTAAGTCGTACAACTAAGGAAGATGTTCGCACTGAAGATCACACTCGGACATCAACTTTGTCGACCTTTCAAAGAAGATATTAATGTTTGCCGTAGAGCCGTGTCGGCTGCCCTTTTAATGTAGCAACTATGACTCGGTGGTTTCGCCACTAGATTTCTTACCTGAATAAAGTGGCCAAGTTCAGGGTCCACCGAGCACAGCTGGCTGCTTCTCGGACTCGAGCTGACCAATGAGAACTAGTGTGCCTTATTGCAGCACTATTCAGTTTTCTCACGTATTCGTACCATACATTAGTTTTACAGTCTCGGTTATGTTATAGAAGTGGGCAACATGGTCTCATTTAAGAACCCACGCATTACAAGCGTATGAAAATGTTACGATCTAAAAGAACAAAAAGCAAAAAGCATTCGAATAATTCATATGAAATAAATGTTAATGATTGTCTTCCTGTTATGCTGATTTTAAGTGGGGATTTTTGCGGAGGGGAAACTTTCTCAGGGACAATTTCATGTCCCTCTGCAGGTGAAGCTAAAAAGTGTGGTTAGTGGAGGCATGAGCTACCTTTGTCGTTGTAGAGGGATGGTTGATATGGTACAATAACAAAAATGTGGAAATATAAAGATAAAACTTGACATTGCCTAACATGACACAAGTTTGAAATGAGTTTGACATACACTTATTTTATTGTTTACAAAAATAACTATAATATTATATTGATCTATGGGTACACAGTGTAGCCCTAAGGCAAGAACATACAAACATAAACTTAAACATATTTTGAGGAGGCAATACACGTTAGCAATCAAGTATGAAACAAATTATATTTGGTTGGATATTTATGCAACTTGGCTAATCGAGATGAAGGGAGGGACGTAAGGGATGACGCGGGGGGACAAGGGGTGGACAGGCCTGTGCTGGTTAGAACCAGCCACAATCGTATGGGGTGGGCAGGGGTTCCCCCACGTCGTGGTCGTCTCCGTCTGTGTCATCATCCGTCCGTGTTGTCATTGACGTCGCCGTCGGGGATGTAGTCAAAGGGTAGGAGAAAGTTCCCCGACGACGACCCAGAGCTCGCCATTAGTTTCAGGGAGAAAAACTCCCCTAATCAAGGGTCAAACCACGAGAAGGTTGCGAGTTGGAATTTGATGGCCCAAACAAATTATACGAAAGCATAAACTGAGTCTTTCCCATTCCCACTATTATCTTGGCGACTGTGAGCCAGTGTGCGGTTCCGAACACTACATATTACAACTAATTGGAGGAGAAATGTTATCTTTGGTGAAGTCATATGTTTTAGATATTCTTCCATCTTTCCAGTCTCCAATTGACACTCAATTGCTCTGAGAACGTGTGTTGCGGGTCTGTAGGCTGCCCGCCTGCAGGCGTACCGTACGGTGGCGCGGTGGCAAACTTTGAAACCGCTAGGGGTTGAGGATGATAGCGCAGTTCGCAGAAAATGTGTATTGCGGACTTGTGAAATTCCCATCTGCAGGAATCAGTGCCATTTTTTCTTTTGTATGCATTAAAACGTATTTTTTAACACGATTTCAGCTCTTTTCTATTATCTCATATACGGATCTAAGAAAGCAAACAACAACGACAAAGACAACAACCTCAGATAATGTTAGGGTACACGGCATTGAAACATTAGACATTGTTAATGTTTCGAAATAACTTTAAAAAAATTATAACTGCCATTTATTGGTTTTATTACTTTTTATTAATATTCTCCATATGTTCGGTTACAATAATTTTTATGTTTATACTTTTCAGTACGACCGCGCATAGCCTACAGTTATTTTTACTTCAGTCTGCCTCAGATGCCAGTGCCAACAGTACAATATTGAGGGGCCTAGTGGGAAAGGAGCTACGTCACATATAAACAATTTGAGTTAGCAAAGTTTCAGTAGCTAAAACTGCTTTGTCTTAATTTTTGTGTGAATAACTCAAAATTTGTTACATGAGGCGTAGCTCCTTCTCCCACTAGACCCCACAATTGAATCGGTTGTTCAAGAAATAGCATTTTATTCCACAGAGAAATAATTAAGTAAACTAAAATAAACTGTCTGCATCTCCAGGATATGCTCTTTCTTGAACAACTAATTACTTCGAGAATAAGAAGTAATTAAATAGTTCGAAATGACTCAAAATATATTATACTTTCAACTCAAATTTTTCGGGATGTGAAAACAAAGTTCATATTTGATATTGTTTTTATCTTATTTTTTTGATTCGAAGAGACAAACATTTAAACAGATTTTAGAGCTCACAATAAGGGAGCGAACCTCATCTATAAGTTCCAGGTTTCTGTCCGTCCTTCTGTCCGTCCGTCAGTCTGTGTGTGTGTGTCACGTCACACGATAAAACAGAACGTTATTATTATGAATATGTATGTAATAAAGTATCATCAGCAATTGCAATTATAAGTAGAATGAAGAGGTTTGTAACAGAGAGAATATTGAGGTTACTTGTAGATTCTTATATTCACTCTATTATTGATTATTGTTTAGTGGTTTGGGCAGTAAGACCTTATACCGAATATGTTGTACTTCAGAAGAGAATTGACCATCTGTTTGATTCAATTTCTATGAGCCAAGATTTACAATCTGATTGCTTCACGATTGAGGAAAGAATGAAGTATAGCGTACTGGTAAATTACATACAAAGTATTGAAAGGTATGTATTCAGGTATTTTACCCAATATTTTTCAATTTGTTGATCGTGATAGAAATTCTATTCTAATGTACTCATTGAAAGTTCCTAAATTAATTTCTGAATCATTAAGAAAGTCATTTTTGTACAGAGGAGTATCCTTTTGGAATTCAATTTCTTATGATATTAGAAGCCAGTTTACTGAGCTAGGAATAGTACAATTTAAAAGTAAAATTGAAGCAATGATAATAAATCGAAGAACAAAGAAGAATTGATTTTTACTATTTATTTGTGGGGCATTGTCTGTGTGTTTATATAATGTTAATTTATCTTCATAAGTTCTTATTTATGATTTTGCTGTTCTCTTTGTTTGTTCATTATTGCTTTGATTATGATGTATTCAATGAATTTTCAATTGATATTTTTCTGCCTAGATTGTCTGGTTGCCGCCCACTGGTGGAGCTTGCAATTTGAGTTAGGTGTCCTGTATCATTGCTGTGATCAGTTTTTGACTTGAACAATTTTAAATAATTATATATCTGATATAATTATATATTAGAGTCAAGATCTTTTGTACTAAATTGTTATCAAGATTTGAACACAAGAATGAAGGTTGAACACAAGAATGAATATTCGCGTTCGGTGGTTTCTTCCGCGAAATATAGATTACTCCCTGATTTGCTGTTCCTGATTTTTGGCAAACCTCATATTCGTTTGAGTGGGATCGTCTAATAAATCAGTTTTTTTTTCCTTTTTTATTTTTTCTTTTCTTTTTTTTTGTTTTTTTTTCTTTTCTTTTCATTCCCCACCCTTTTTTATATTTGATTCATTCATAAATTGCATTTAATATCCTTTTTATTTGTTATCAAATTTGTTGAGTTTTTAATGCATTGTTGTAATATTACTATTTAAAATATTTACTTAAATGTAGTTCATTGTTGTGTCTGCATCTATGTAATTAGATTTATTTGGTTGTCCTTCTTTGTAAATCAATTTTTATAACTGAATAGGATAGACGTATAGGATAGACGTTAAATAAATAAATAAAAACGTAAGTTTCTCCGATTATCATGCGTTTTTTGTTTATATTGCCCACTTCAACAAGGATGATACAGAATGTTTTCGGTGACTCTTTGGATTCAAGGGGTGGGACAAACACTCTCTAAAACTTTAGAGGGTCATTTTTTCGTACCCGGCACCTCCACCAATATTAAAATTCTTACAAGATTTAATATATTTGTGTGTTCTTTGATAATCTGTTGAAGAAGCAGCTTTGCTCATTTGGTTCCTCCCGTACCTTGCTTGCATCTATACATATTATAGTACGAAGAATTAGAGCAAGCCCCATAACTCCCATGTCTCCCTACGATAAGTAATATATTTGATGATATATTATAGTATTAAAAACACTAAACGTTTTCTCAGATGAAAGTTGATATCATAAAAAGAGTGAACAAGTAAATGATGAACAACCTTCCACCTTGACTTCCATTAGAAATGCCTCTCTCCTCTTCCAATGACATGATGATCCAATATAACCCTCATTTTTTACAATAATTGTTAAACCTTGAAAGTTTTTTGAATGTGTGTGCATGTGGCAATTGTATGTAGAACAGAGTTTTGTTTAAAAAATATTTTTTGTCTATAATGTGCATACATTTCCAAAATAAGTAGTGATGTTAGCACGGGCACAGCTATATTTTTGAGAATTTCTCTTGGGTAATAAAAGGGCATTAAAAATCCAAATTGGGAATTGATTCGCGTCTTAATTAAATAAAAAGTTATGTATTTCTATGCAATTAAAAAATCCAGTCCCATCTCTTTTTTTAGTTAATATTTATATACATTTAATGTAGTGTTATCAGCATTTTGTTTTACTTTCAAATATATTTTTCATCGAGATTTTAAAATAACGATATATATATCAAAACGTGGATATAAAAACTCAGAGGCAGGTAAAGCTCAGATCTTCATTTTATCGACACTGCTAATCCTCAAAGAAACTAAATTTACAAAGAGGCCGACTCATGTACCAATTATACCTTCGTCACAATGTTAGACCTACCACTTCGTTAAGCGTGCCTAGATGTTGCCAATAGAACTCTTTTCAAACACGACACATTTAAATTGCTTTTCTATTGTTTGAAAGGAGTGGAGCCTCCTTATCGACAACGCTGACCGAAGTCTGTGACGGCGGTCAAGAGGAATTAAGGTTGACAGCTTAACAAGACTACTTATTCCGCTTGAATGAAGAGCGGCGAAATAGGCAATGGTGGTAAATTGAAGATCCCTACAGTACTTGTGGTGTATATAAAGAATGACATTTGTTTTGGTTTTGCCCAAAATAGATGTGGAAAGTTATTTTTAAAATTAGTTATTAGCAGAGTAAATGTAATTTTTAATAATTTTATATCTGACTGACTACATGTATTCACAGCAGTTCTTCGAAGTAAGTCAATATTCGCAGCATACCCAACAGTACAGGTTAAGCTGCAAAACACTGAGGTATTTTCCTTGTGCCAAGAATCGACAAAGCTCTGAAAACTAACGGAGCCCTAGTTCTATAGCCATCGGCAAGGTGAACAAGAGTCACGTGACCAGCGCACAGCGTGTTCGCACATACTAATCATTATCACTATAATAATATCACTCACGGAATAGAAAGACACCGACCAAACCAACGAACACCACCCATCATTATCTGATATAATTTAAGAACGTTTTTATAATGTTTTTCGTTTAGTATTTTGTAATAATGTATTCTCATCTGTCGTAATTATAATTATTACGAAAATATGTGATTTTGCTTTTGTTGTAAGGATTATCTTCAAAGTTAGGTAATATGATTGTATTGGGTTGGGCGAATAACTTTACGTCAATGCTCTAATTATTGTTTACGTCACATATTGTCACGTATTGGTTGGTTATGACAACGTGTGAGTACATTTTCTAATATATTTCGTCATCCACGGATATTATGCCTGTTTGATTCTGTTACAACACAATAACAAATACAATGCGTGGGATTTGTAAACTAAGTTTCAATAAGCATTCGTTGTAACGTGCTTTAAATAAATTTTGGATACGAAAGGATTTTTTTCATGTATGCAATAAAACATTGAATTTTGTCCATAATAGTGAAACTTTAAACGTATTTAACTTTCTTTTAATTCACGTTTATTATTACTATGTTTGTGCCTCACACATATTGAGATAGGTCGCACAACCTTGCGGCAAGTTACTGAACTGTTTCAGCCATTGCCACCAGTCAGCAGTCTGTAGCCCCAATTCAAAATTCAAAATGACTTATTTTGATTCAACAATGGTCGTGTATGTTTTATTTTATGCTCAACATTTTGTCGGAAAATAATTGAAGCATATTTTGTTTTCAGAGAAAAGTTAGTACTTTTGTAATTATAAATTTACTTGTCTGGGGCGCCATTGTTCATGTAAATTTTAGATTTTATACATGATTAAAATCCATAAAAAAAACTCACACACAAAAATCGTATTTCCACACAGTCAATTCCATTTTATTCGTACTGTTTTATTTTGTTTACAATTTTCTTATTATCTAACGTAAATAAACAAGTTACGTACAGAGTAATTTGTAATAAGAGGTTTACAAAGCAGTAATGTGCATGGAAATAAACGGTAAGAAGCCCACAAAATCCTGAAGCACAGATAACAGAGTACACTACGTGTACTCTATCATCTGTGCCTGAAGGATTCGTGTGTGGGCAGTTTTTTAAATTGTTCTGTGGGAGGCAGGACGAGTAATTTGCACGTAACTGTTACTTAGGTTTACATAAAAAGATGTGAAATATGATACATAAAATGAGATATCAATAATTAATATACTAGGAAAACGCTCAAGTCCCGCCGCGTTGTTGGATGAGCGTAATTGGTGCATTGAGCTGCCAGTGTGTTATGCGACTTTTCTGTTGTTCTGTGGTAAAAATCAATATTAAATTGAAATTTTTTAAATTAAATTAAATAAAATAAAAAATAAACTTTATTCATTTATTTTTTTTTTAATTAATCGTAATTGTAAAAAAAAATCGTAAAATTGAAATTTAATTTCTCGATTGCGCTCAAATTTAACAGTAATATATAAATTCATAAAATTAAGGTTCTGCGAAAAAATCATTTCAATCGGATAAAGCATGTAGGTGTTATAAGACAAAGAATTGTTTAAAAAAAGAAAAAAAACGTAAAATTTCGATTTTTATGATAAATATTTTTTCAATTGCGCTCAAATTTCACAAGAATATCTTAATTCATAAAATAAAGGTTCTGTGCAAAAATCATTAAAATCGAATAAAGCATGTAGGTGTTATAAGTCGAGGAAATTTTTTAAAAATCGAAAAAAATCGTAAAATTGCGATTTTCATGAGAAAAATTTTCGATTGCGCTCAAAAACGTGGCAGTTCTAAGTTCAGAGATTTCGAATGCCTCCATAAAATTTCATCGTAATCGGAGTATCGGTTTAGCCGGAATCGTGTGGACAAACAGACAAAAATACAAAAAAAAAAAAAAAAAAAAAAAAAAAAAAAACATTCCGGATTTTTTTCTCCAGTGTAGTAGAATGGAATCTTCGCTTCGCTCGCTACGCTCGCTACGCTCATCCAATTATATAACAATAGCAATACGTAGGCTTAACTTAACTAAATGCAATTGGTGCCATTTTGAGTTTTGAGAACGCCTCTTTTCGACAGAAGTTAATTTTAAACATGTCAATGGAAAATATACACATGGTGTCATCCTGACCTTCAGAACTGCTTGGCAATATGTTTGTAGAGAAAAGCTTCCATTTGAATAAGTATGCCAATGGAAAAAATACGTAGGCTGAGGCACACAGTATGTAATGTACATTCCATTTTAAAAGCCTGTTTTAAACAGATTTTTGTGGGGTTACAAAAAAGTACTCAATTCACAATAATTACCTTTTTAAAGTACTAAAAATGTAAAAATAATTATAAATCTTGAACATTTTGTATCCGTACTAGCAATAATACAAAAGTATAAATTTGATTATATTTTTTTGCAGTGCTTACATAAAGATATTATGTTTTTTAAGTATGTTCTAAACTCATTTGTTATATAGAGCTTTATTTGCTCAGTATAAACCATTGAGTTCTAGTATAATGAGTAAGTGTGAGTATAGAACGTTTGTATACTCAATGTTATAACCGCTATATCATTATTGCACCACTGATGATGGGGTATAGCATTACCGTTGTTAATGTTGTTTTAATAACATTCAGGAAAAGATTGTGAATAATTGGTTAATCTTTTGACAGAATGAGCCATCCTTATGGTAATTAGTTAACATTTAAATCTTAGCAAAATAGCAAATATAATATATGCACTCTAAATCGAAAGAATAAGTGAAAGTGAGTGTTGATTTCATTAATTTTGTTGGTATGAGTCTAGCGATTCGAGCGAAAGATTCCAATTTCACTACACTGAGAAAGAAAATCCGGAATGTTTTTTTTGTCATTTTTTTGTTATTTTTTTAAGTATATTTTATCTGTTTGTTAGCACGATTCCGGCATAACCGACTATCTGGATTTAGCGATGTAAATTTGTATTGAGACCTTCGAAATCTCTGAATCATAGAAACTGACCACGTATTTTGATGCACAATCAGAAAAAAAACTGCTTCTCAAAAACAAGTCAATTTATCATCAAGACGATATTTTTTCGATTTTTAAAAAAATTCATTCGATTTATAATACCTCACGCTTTGTCCGATTGTAATGATTTTGTCACAGAGACCTTATTTATGAATTTAAATTCGTGGAAAATTTAAGCGAAATCAAATAAATATTTCTCATAAAAATCGCAATTTTACGGGGTTTTTCTTTTTTAAAACAATTCTTTGACAAATAACACCTACATTCTTTATCCGATTGTAATGATTTTTTCACAGAACCTTAATTTTATGAATTCATATATTCGTGTAAATTTGAGCACAATCAAATAATTATTTTTTATGGAAATCGAAATTTTACGATTTTTTTCTTTTTTAAAATTACGATTATTTAAAAAAATTAAAAATTAAAGCTTATTGTTTATTTATTTTAAATTATTTAAAAAAAAAAATCATCAACTTAGTAATGATTTTTTCACAGAACAGAAAATTCACATAACACATGGCAGCTCAATGCATCAATTACGCTCATCCAACAACGCGGCGGGACTTAAGCGTTTTCCTAGTTTAGGCAGTATCTCGCTATATGTTTAACTACATAAAATAAGTTTCTGGTTCAAAATATTTCAGGAGAGCAGTGTAAGCATAATTAATGAAACATTGTTGTTCATTTATCCCTATGAGATCAATAGATTTTGGGACAGTTAAAATTTTCTAGAAAGGAAATTATTTTTATCTGTACATCTAACATCGATTTCACAATTTCATTTTACGCAGATGCGCCATTATTCTTGGTATTTCACATGCTATTATTTATTTTCATGTGTACTGTAAACTGTGTCGATGTGATGATGTTCATGATGTCAAAAATAAATTAAAAAATGTCGAATTGTACACCTGAAGATGGCCATGCATTGCACCCTGGGCAGGGTTTCCAAAGAACAAGTTTTATCATTGTAATATCCTATTATACATCACTTCATCATTTTGACTTGAAAGTAACGATCGGGTAATAGCTATCGACAATAGCAGTATTATGTCATGTTTTATTGTAGTTCACCAACCCCATTAAGGGACAGTTTGACCGGTGGATACACCAAGATGAGCTATGACCATCTTCTAAACTGGAGTACAGGCAGAGATTAGTACCAGGTATCTGGGAATTCTACCTCTACCAGTCTACCACAGAGCTCAGAACAGACTGACCACAGTCCCGCACTCGTGCAGAGGAAATAGTACTCTCGTTTAGAGGATATAGTACTAGGAAAACGCTTAAGTCCCGCCGCGTTGTTGGATGAGCGTAATTGGTGCATTGAGCTACCATGTGTTATGCGGATTTTCTGTTGTTCTGTGAAAAAATCATTTAAGTTGAAGATTTTTTTTAAAATTTATGAAAAATTAAATAGAAAAATCAACTTTAATCTTTAATTTTTTTAATTATTCGTAATTTTAAAAAAGAAAAAAATCGTAAATTTTCGATTTTCATAAGAAATAATTATTCGATTGTGCTCAAATTTCACACGAATATGTTAATTCATAAAATTATGGTTCTGTGAAAAAATCATTAAATTCGGATAAAGCATGTAGGTGTTATAAGTCGAAGAAATTTTTAAAAAATCGAAAAAAATCGTAAAATTGCGATTTTCATGAGAAATAATTTCCCGATTGTGCTCAAAAACGTGGCAGTTCTAAGTTCAGAGATTTCGAAGGCCTCCATAAAATTTCATCACAATCGGAGTATTGGTTTAGCCGTAATCGTGCTAACAAACAGACAAAAATACAAAACAACAGAAAAAAAGAAAAAAAGAAAAAAAGAAAAAAAAAACATTCCGAATTTTTTTCTCCAGTGTAGTGAAATGGAATCTTCGCTTCGCTCGCTACGCTCGCTACGCTCATCCAACTAACATTATTGTGGACAGAGTAAATAAATCACCGACTCAAAAACATGTTTTTATTCTGGGTACAGATTACTTATATAACAAATTAGATTTAGTGATAGCATTTTTCAAATTGGAAAAATTTGTTAAAACTCATTTTTATCTATGAAAGACATAAAGATTGTAATATGACTTGTATATGTTTTGTAACTGTATTAAATTGTCTTGTTGTATGCATTTTGAAACTTTAAATAATTAGGCTTATTTTAAAATTGAAATTGTATAAAATTGAATTGTACTATTACTATTGAAATAAAATGTAAAATAGCTTTGAGCTAAATAACAAAATATTAATTGAATTGAAATGAATATCAGCGCAAGGGAAGTAAAATAAATATCTCTTGCTGAATAATAATAATTAATAATCACACTAACCAAAAGCAAAAAAAACATTTTTGACGCTAAGTTACAAGTAATAGGTTAGAACTATTTGGGCATTGTGATTGTTTGTTTCATCATTGTTTAAGCTCTATTTAAAAAAAATGATAATGTGTTAAGTACATTTTGCACACCACCCCATTCAATAATGCCATATGCAAAGCTTGACTGAAGTAAAGCAAAATAATATTTCGTTCTAAGGACCTTAAGTTCAAATATATCTCTTAATCTATAAAAACACATAATATACTTTTTGATTTGTTACATAGAGAAAGTACATCATACACGTTCATTCCATTTTAAGTGATTATCTATTTTAAGATCTAAGTATTTAGTCGATGGGACTTTTTCGATCTCATAACAATTAGCGGTACATTGGAAATTTGCATTTGCATCCCGAATATATGCACAAGAAGAAGAATGGAGGATGACATTGAGGTTTGCAGTACACCGTACACGTTCAATCCATTTTAAGTGATTATCTATTTTAAGACTTAAGTATTTAGTCGATGGGACTTTTTCCATCTCATAACAATTAGCGGTACATTGGAAATTTGCATTTGCATCCCGAATATATCTACAAGAAGAAGAATAAAGTAAGACATTGAGGTTTGCATTGTTAGGCTGAGTAGCTTGGGTGGGTGACAAGGTCATATACAGTCTTCATTTCGTTTAGGGTCAATATGTGGTCATTTAGCCATTGATAGATGTCATTTATCACCCGGTTTGCTACTTTATAGACTAGTAGAATAGACTAAGTTTAAAGAACTAAAGCGCTTTCTTGGCAAGAGGACCGATGTTGATAGCTTGAGAGTGGCATTTGAGGGCGAATTTAGAATGTTCTGCTTTAGCAATGTCTTAAATCAGGGCGCGGAATAAAGGGTTTCCTAGTTTGTGAAGTGACTCGAATAAAATATGGATATGAAGTTGGGCAAGGAATTCACCCCCGCGACGCTTGCGTAGTTCAATTAAGGTACCCGCTATCAAGCGAAGTGTACCTTATTTTGAAGAACCTGCAGTCTTTGGATATAGTGGACTCTGAATGCACATTGCGAACAGACTGGCGACGCATACGTCATTGAACGTCGTATGAGACAGAGAGGTGTAGAGACGAAGAATAGTTTCCGTGTCCTATGTGCTCCGCAGTAATGGATCGAGTGGTTTTCCAGTTTTGCAGAGTAAGCACGCCTTGTAGCTCGCAAGTAGCAACACGCACAACGCCAGCGCACGACAAGTTGCCCATACAGTCAGGGGCACTGTCACTTTCTATTTACCTATTCCCTTCACTTTTTAACATTCACGCAAACAAACCAACCTTTTCAACTGGAGATGAAATTTTAAATGACCTCGTTTTTGAACATCTTTATGCAGATCATACGATTGAAAATGCAACGTGAAAAGGTCGTCAGGTAATTTGTTCATCGGTTAAGTAATCATTATAATATACGAAATTGAATGACTACACGGACACCACCGTGTACCGTTAGAATAATTAAACGAAAGTAAGTTGAAGGTAACTGTACGGTGTTTTGAAGAGATTCGTGAAATGTCAACTTTTTTCAAGTTCACTAAAGAGCAGTTTATTTACGAATGTTAAGTGCAGTGTAAAAGGTGTAGGCGACAGTAATATATTTTTATTTTATTTATAGAGGGCCCTAGTAGGCGGGGACTCTCTTTAGTTAGCCCGTATTACCTTTGAGTATGGAACCTTAGCTAGAGACGTCACGCCCATTTTTAAATATTGTACCAACAATTTCTGTCTCACTCATCGAGTTCAACTCTGCACTGCTACGAGCGCTACGAGCGCCACAAGAGTTTCGCGAGCTCGTGGCCACGCATGAAGTTAGTAAGTGCACCCATAGAGGTCGCCCCACAATTTCAACGACGCATCCCCCACTCGACGGTCCAGATCGTAACTACGTAGATGCGCCCGGCCGGAAGTGTGTCAACTCCACGAACTATCTCGAAAATTATTGCGCACCTATTTAAAATAATATACATTTGGGCAAATAAATTTCGTTGGTCCATTGTAGATATTACAAAGCAGACTTGCGAAATAGTCATCAATGGAAATCTTTACAATACTGTAGACGTAATAGTATTAAATACAGTGATTTTTATGGTTGTTAAATTTGAAGTCTTCATTACGCTCATTCCATTCATATGTTTTGTTACAAGTAATAAACATGTTTTTAAGGGCGCGGAAGTTGTTTACTTTAGAAACAAATAAAATACATACATGCCTAAAACCAAATTGTATTTCTATGATGCTACTTCTAAATGGGATAGACGATAAATAATAAATAAATAAATAAATGTTTCATATCTACAACAAATGCGCAGAGCTTGAAGTGCAGGCAAATATTAAAACGGTGGATTCGCGCCTGTGTGTGTGTGTGGAAGCTCCACATACCAGGATAAACAATAGTAATATAGTATAATAAAAACACAAAAGGAACAAACACGCAACAAACAAATAAACTGGATAATTTAGCTATTGTATTACATCAGTGTAAAGGATAATGTACACGCACCGCGTTTTACTGATATATTTTTTACAAACTAAATGTACAATAAAAATACTTTTCTTCTCGTTGAGGCTTCGAAGAAATCAAGAACACCTTTCATATTTTAACTTATTATGCAGAGATTTCAAGTCAGCAATCAATTCTAGGAATCTAAATGTGTAGATTAATTAATAATGAAAATTACAATAATGCTACTTTTTTTCAATCAAAACTTTCTGTAGGCTATAATGTAATTGAATAAGTGGTTAAAATTTGGGATTATTGTTCAAATTTTCCGACTGTCTGGAAAAAAACGGGGAAAACGCTTTTTTCTCAATTTTTCCGTTTTTTTCAATACACCAAATCCCTAGCGAAACAACAAAATTTAATTGTATAGAGTGCTTGATCGGGAAGTATTTTTTAAGTAAAGAATGAAGAAGTATTTTGTAATCTCAATACAGATGTAAAGTTGCATTTTAATGAAATGGGTAATTTTCTAAGCAATAGCAATGCTACTTGAATGCGAATATTCCCGGGATCTCAACACATGCTTGGTTCAAACCCCCGGTCGGGAAACATTTTGTAATTTCTGGATTGAATTTAAAAAAAGTATAAAAAGATTTTTGAATTGCATACAATCAGTCATGTGTCAATTACTATGGAAAACATAGCCAGTACGAAATACGTGTAAAGATTGCAGGGTTTATTTAATTTCCGAGTGGAATTTCGTGGTACCTTGAGCGTGCAAGATTCGATCACTGCATAACAAATAACAAATATTTTTTCCAATACCTCCTAGCATCTAGGAGGCATTGTTTTTTTCAAAAGCAAAACCATTGTCCTATTCATTTGCAGACTATTTTTCAATTTATCATTTCTTGTAGATTTATATCGCAATGGATCTAGCTGATTTTATTAACAGTTCTCAGTTAACTCGCACCGGATATCTGTTTAAAATTTCAGCACAATCTATTCAGCGATTCAACTGATTTTCATAGAAGACACACACTCACACACAATCACGGAAGTGCCGATTTTCTTGAATTATTGAATCCTCATGCGCTTCGGTCACTCGTCTAATTACTTCTACAAGTGTTTTATAACAGGGCTTCCCAGATAGAATTCAGAGATTCCAGGAATTAATCTAGCATCGGTTTGTAAAGTTCGTGTTTTTGAAAAGCGAGACTTAAAACTCGGCAGAGATAAATATCGAAAGTGACCATTTCATAACAGAAAACTGGCGTGAGCCCGCATTCCGATCTTTATTAGTTCCGTGGAATAATAATAATATGAAAATGTAGAAAAGCCGTGTTTAACGTGTGCTGATAAATCTTTGACAATTATTATTTGAACGACTAATTGATCAAAATTATGTTTTATGGACTTTTACCACCAAAATTACCGCCTATATTTACCAACATACTTATATCGTATCGTATCGTATACCAATGTTATTACTTTTCTTATGGGAGATTTGGCCAATGAGACCTAGCTCGAAAATTACCAAGTTTAGATTTTTTAGTGGATACAGTATTCGAAATAATAATTGTTCTGTTTCTTTGTAAATTCATAATAAGTTAGTCGTATTTTTCTTTTGGTGTAGCCGGTAAATGAATACCCATTTGATTGAACACTGCTTTGAATATCTATTCGAGGCTTCGTTTCGATGCATTAATTGTACTGACAATATTTATATTTTATATACCAATAAAAACATGTTTTATATTAAATAAACAGATGAACTGCAATTGCATGGTATTTATTGTGATCGACAATAGCCCCCCCCCCCCTCTCACGTTAGAGCTCGCCTCTAGTTTTAGGAGGTTGATATCTTTTTTTAAACTTTTTTTTTACAAAATTCTTGAAATTGAGTTTAACTGACTTATCGTGATTTTACGAATCCACTTTTTTGTTTTTTTTGTAACTATATTTTGACCCACTTTTATTCCATCAACACTATCCCTCAAAATAGAGCTACAAGAAAAATAAAAAATGTGGTAGATTCGTCAATGCACTATCTGTCATCTACCAACATTTCAAGTAAGAACTTTATAAAAATATAGTTAACTAGGAAAACGCTTAAGTCCCGCCGCGTTGTTGGATGAGCGTAATTGGTGCATTGAGCTGCCATGTGTTTAGCGGATTTACTGTTGTTTTTGTGAAAAAATCATTACTAAGTTGAAGATATTTTTAAAATTTAATTTAATTTAATAAAAATTTAGTTTAATTTAATAAAAAATTAACTTAAATTTTAATTTTTTTTAATTAATCGTAATTTTAAAAAAGGAAAAAATCGTAAAATTGAAATTTTCATAATAAATAATTATTTGATGCGCACAAATTTTACACGAATATATTAATTCATAAAATTAAGGTTCTGTAAAAAAATCATTACAATCGATAAAGGATGTAGGTGTTATAAGCTGGAGAAATTTTAAAAATTGAAAAAAGTCGTAAAATTGCGATTTTCGTAAAAAATATTATTTTGATAACGCTCAAATTTTACACAAATATATCAATTCATAAAAATTAAGGTTCTGTGAAAAAATCATTACAATCGGATAAAGCATGTAGGTGTTGTTGAGCATGTCGAAGAAATTTTTAAAAAATCGAAAAAATCGTAAAATTCGATTTTCATGAGAATTTTTTTTTCGATTGTGCTCAAAAACGTGGCAGTTCTAAGTTCAGAGATTTCGAAGACCTCCATAAAATTTCATCGCAATCGGAGTATCGGTTTAGCCGGAATCGTGCTAACAAACAGACAAAAATACAAAAAAGAAAAAAAAAAACATTCCGGATTTTTTTCTCCAGTGTAGTGAAATGGAATCTTCGCTTCGCTCGCTACGCTCGCTACGCTCATCCAATTAAAAGTGTGATTTTATTGAACACATCAATATTTTAGTTACGGATATTTTCCAGGGATTATCCATTGATCACAAGCCCGAGCGGAAGTAATTTAAAAGGGAAGGGTCTCGCTCAGGTACTGGGACAATAGTAAGCCAAGGTCCGAGATAGGTCATACTTCATCCGGAGAAAAAAGGTCCGATGGAGCGCTAGTGAGCAATCAGCTGTTTAGCAAGATGGCCGGGTAAAAGGGGATAGCTGCCGTCCACACGCTTGGCTAACATTGCATGAACCCAAGCTTGAAACCTACTTTTTCTGTTGAAAACGTCCAGTTACATAATAGAAAATGATTCAGAACTATAGGTTAATATCTTGTGGTATAGTTAAAGTTTAAACATAATGAAAATCTGTAAAGAATAAGTGATTTCATATAGGGTACGTTCTTCCCACGTAGGCCTACTGCATTTCAAATTACTAGCGCCTATGATTTGTTTGCCCTAAAACAAAGAGCATCAATTACTAATCCCAGAGTATAAAATAACCTTGTAGTATAATATGCTAAAGCAAGCGTGGACTAGTAATTTGACAAAATGTTAATGGCCTAGAGCTGTGATAAACTGAGAGAACAGCGCGGAAAATTGACGGCCGCCTAGCTTGGCCTACTAGGCCTACTGCTTGCCAGTTTCAACCATCCCTAGGTGTCAAATGACTCGGCTAGAAGCAAACTAATAATTTTTGTTGCTAAAATATAAATTTAAAAATAAATAACCAGTCTGTATCCCAAACTATCAATTTATTTCAATAAATTGGATAGGCTCCGTCAGCTGTGTTGTCTATAGGCGTGTTGATCTCGCATTTAGGCCTACAGCCAAGTCGCCTAGGCCTAGCAGACATGCAAAACTCTGGCTTAAATATTAATATTCTGTCCAGACTTAATTTCGTATGTAGGCCATCACACCCTTTCGAGCTTCTTATATTATTTAATGAAGAGCCTACACGAAATAATAAACATGTAGGCCCTAGGCCTACTTTGACACCGCACCATAGCAAGTCTAGGCCTAAAAATCTCGCGTGAACGGCTGACAAATGCATTTAAATGTGCAAAACGAAGGGCGATATGAGGTTAAATTCATTTTTCAAACATCTGGTGTAATCTGCTTAGATATAAACACAGACATTAAATCGGTAGTGTAATCGGCTAGATAAAATAATGTTCCAAATATATGCTTCATTCAAGAACCTGTCAACATTCACTGCCGAGACCCAAAGTCAAGTTTAGATAATACCTTTCAGTTTCAGGTAGTTTTGTATGAGTAAATGGGTTTAAATGTATGGAAATCTATTTGGTTACTGTATTTTATTGCTTTTTAAATTGCAATTTTGGTGAATTAAATATACAATCATAATATTTCTTAGTATTTTCGTAGACTGACGCGATTCACCATGCGTTTTCCTATCAGGTGGGCGTACCTATCCCCGGTTCTCTAGTTCCTCACTCGCGCGCCAGAGAGCCATACTGTTCCTTGTTTCCTCGGATAGAAAAGTCCAACTAATTTCTAAACTAGTATTTTACGATTACGCTCAAATTTCACACCAATGTATATCAATTCATGAAATTAAGGTTCTGTGAAAAATCATTTACAATCGGATAAAGCACGTAGGTGTTATAAGACGAAGAATTTTTAAAAAAAAACGAAAAAAAATCGAAAACGCGATTTTCATGAGAAAAATTTTCCGTTGGCTCAAAAACTGGCAGTTCTGAGTTCAAAATTTTTCGAATCCTCCATAAATTTCATCGAAAGGGAGTTGGGTTTTACCCGGGAATCGTGCTAACAAACGACAAAAATAAAAAAAAAAAAAAAAAAATACGATTTTTTTCCCCATGTAGTGAAATGGAATTTTTCGCTGCGCCGCTACGCTCGTTACGCTCATCCAATAATTAGATTTTTTATTGGAACTAAGCGAAGAATTACTTTTCACTGCCCCCCCCCAAAAAAAATTAGCTCAGTTTTTTTTTTTTTTTTCGTTTTTTTCCCTCTTCCGGGGCAACGGGATATGCGATCTTGAAAAAAATTGGAAGGGACTTCGAAATCTCTAAACCTGTCACTTTTTTTTTTGTCAAATTATCACGTAAAAATCTTAGAGTAGAGGAGATCAATATTTTTTCAACCTTCTATTTGGGTGGTTTTGGGCCAGCGCAAATTGTAATTGATTTGTTTGTATCTTCTTACTCTTTGTGACAATACCCATGGTTCGACCGTTGGGGGGGTTTTTTTAAATTTCTGAATTGTAGAAAATTAAAAATTTTTGTAGACAATTATTATTGATTTCTTCAGGGAGGGATTTTTTTTGCACAACTAGCAATCAAACTGTGAGCAGGTCCGGAAATCGGCCTTTTCATGAATTCTGTGTTTTTTCATTATCAGCTTTTGTTTTTAGGTTTCGTGATTAATTTTAAATTCCTACAGAAAATTTTGTTTTCTAGTGTAAAATATAATGATAAAATTATCATATTAATTTTGTATTGTATTGTATGTATTTTTTTTTTATTTGCAGCTGTTAATTCTTTTTGTGATGTAAAAGCGGGCCCTATGAGCATGTAACAAAGAAAAAAAAATAAAAATTAAAATAAACATAAAAAGTTATCTATTTTTTTTTAAATTTCAAAAAAATTTTTTTTTTTGTCAAAAAAGTCATTAACTTTATTATAAGTTCTTGGGGCTAAATGCTATTATTTAGGAAAAGGTCACCCTTTATAAGGAAATATTAGGGGAAGTATATACAGGAGGTAAATTTTTATAAAGTAAAAATCTAATTTGGCAATGAACCAGAGCCGTCTTTCCATAAGCAGCAAAAACCAACATTGTTAAGGTTTATTTAAAAAAAACCATCAAATAGGGGTTTACATCGCTGGGCATAGCGAGGGAGAAAGAACATTCATTTTACTAACAAAACAAATTTTGTTACAATATTGCGAAAATAAACAAAAATAAATGAAAACTATTTTATTTCAAATTAAAATTTAAACCCTTTCATTCGTCATATTGACGGACATATACTATCACATCTTGTGTAATTTTACATTTAAATTTTTTTTGGGCCTTTCTAGTTTAAATTTTTGGGGGGGGGAAAACGGTTAACAACTTTGTTTCATTTTTCTCACTAGCGTTGAAAAGAATCAGTCCATGGATACATTCGCGTATTCCAAAATTTAATTCCCTTTGTTTTTGATTAAAAAAATTCGTGAAATCTCCGAAATTTTTACGAATTTGGTCAACCCCGGGGAAATTTATTTAAGTGCTTTACAAATTTTTATGAAAATTTCCATACTGTTATCAATCAACCGTTTGCGAAATCATCAACCCCCGAGTGCGCGCGCATTTGAGTGGGGTTGAGTGGTATTTTTTATAATGATGTACAATTACAATGTATAGACGAGTTTTATGTTTTGTTGTTGTCAATCGGGGGAAAAGGAATCTTTTTTTTTCATATTAAAGTAATTTTTTCAAAATGCTCTGCTTCCCTGGCGCGAGATTTGCATTGTGATTTACAATTTTTTTTACCCTTCGGGGGCCGGGGTAGAATCTCCAGAGCAGGGCCTGCTAATCGTAAAAGGGAATTTTCAAGAGAAAAGTCCACCTTCAAACATCAGCTAGCAGAGCCAGAAAAATCACGAAATCTTTTTTTTTTTTAAAACTTTTTTTAAATTTTTTTAAAGTTACTTACATATAAATATCCCACGCTCACACCAAAAAAAAAACGATGTTTTTAACGTAGGCAAATCATTTAAATCAAAACCCAACCAATGGAACATATTGACAGGTTGTTTCAAAAAGCTACACACATTGGGGGCGATCAATCAATTTTATAAAAATTTTAAAATAATTGTCTTTTCACGAGTTTGGGTAAATTACCACAAATTACCCGTTTGGTGGCGCATTTACGGTTTATAAAGCTTTCCCAGAGAAATACCTCCTTTCCCCACGTTAAAACCGGGTTTGTACGAACAAATCCATCAGGGGGGGGAGGGAAAATTTTTTCGCCGGCATTCAACGATCGTCATCACAATTCAAAAAATTATATTTTTTTTGTTTTTTTGGTCTTTCACCAGGTTCGGAAAGACCTCACTTTTGCACCTGTTGTCCCGGCCACTCTACTTTTTCGTTTCCCGAGGGCAACACGGCGGATGATTGACCAAGGTTTAATGGGATTCATAAAAAATTATTTAATAAAAAGATAAATAATTTTATCCAATAAAAATATTAACTCTTGAAATCATTATTAAAATCAAAATAAAATGCAATTAAAAAAGGGAAAATTTTTTGTAAAGTTTTATCCATTTGAACGAAAAAAATTGGCCTTTTTTAGGTTTTTAAGTGGGTATTTTGCTTTTAAACGAAATACTGTAAATAAAATACTTAAAAACCCGTAAATGATGTCCGTTTTTTTTCATTCAAAGTGGATAAAATTACAAAAAATATCCTTTTTGAAAATCATTTGATTTTGATTTTAATAATGATTTCAAGATTTAAGTTGTATGGAAAAAACTTATTTATTAATTTATAAATTTAAAATTTTTTCATGACATCTTATTTTCAAATTTTTATTCTCATTTCGGGTTGTTGCCCCGGGTATCTGAAATTTTATAAAAAATTAAATTAGCTGACATACAAAAGAACTCCCCTCCGAAAGAAAAAAAGTGTCCAACTCGCGAGTAAAAGCCCCCTAAGATATGGTAAAGAGGGAAGGAAATTCCCTTTTTTTTTTTTTAACCTCCGGGCCAAAAAACAAGCCCACGTATATAAAAAATTTTTCCAAAAGGCTGAATGCAAATCAATGAACAAAGTCATTAATTTTAATTTTGTTTTGTTTAACGTACTTGGGGCATTTTGGTTCAAACCAAACCAGGGGGGCGAAGACCGCTATGGGAGAACCCTTTTTCCCTTCCCCTTACTGTTGCTTGGGTTTTGACCAGCAGGGACTTTTCCCTTTCCCCCCATCCTCGTATAAAAAAAAATATTTTTCTAACTAGTCGACAGTAGTCGATCGACAGCGACAACTTTGTAAAAATTTTTTCCCTTCAGTCTCAAATTTTCAAAATTTTGTATTCAGCCAGGAAAAATACGGAGATGTCCAAATTATCTACTTATTACAAAGTCCAAAGTCGTAAAAAATCTATTTATATTTTAAAAATTTTTTAAAAATTTGAAGTTTTATTATTTTTTCATTCATAAAAATAATCACCCAAAAAAACCCTTTTTTTTTGCGAATTTCCAAAAAACAAAACTTTAGTAAGATACTTTTTTACACAAACTTTTCGCAACCCCGGAATTGTGTGACTTAAAATTTAAAGGATTTCGTTTGCATTTTTTTTAGTTATATTGAAGAAATTATGTATACTTTTTTTAAATATATTATTTTTGTAGTTATATACGGTTATATTACAAAAAAGGCTTTTTGTAAATGCTTTTAAAAAAGTAAAACGAACCAATAAAATTACCGTCTGTAATTATTGTTTCTAACGAACGCCATAATAACCATGATGACGAAGAATCCATATAGGAAATAAATCATGATCAAATGATCACGATTTTACATTGTCAGAATGAAGTGACGTTTTTCGCGTGTCCGAGGGGCCCGGGGGGCTTTTAATATATTGAAAAGTAATTTTAAAAAGTAACCAGTGCACCCCACGATAAAGTGGCCCAAGAATAGTGTTTATAACAAGTTTTGGGTTTTAACTGTAAAACGCAAAAAATCCCGGGTTCCCACTAATAACGAAACATGCTTCGATGCTAGGAAGAAAGAGTTTTACTTTGTAAGGGTTTTAAAAACATCCGTCGTGGAATAAAACATAAGAATAGTCATTGTGGGGTGCAATTTTCTTTTTTGAAAATCGAAAATCGTTTTTCCAAAACCCCCCAAAATTCTTTGAGGGGTGCTGTGAGAGAGGTGTTTCCCGTTTCGATGAGTTTGCAAAACTTGCAAAAAAGGGGCTAGTTTCGTTTAAATTTATGCAGCTATAGTTCAACCCGATTCTAGTTTTTTTCTAGTATTCTTTAGTTTGACCTGGACAGTGACTAACACAAATTAAAGCCCCCCCCCCCCCCATCCACAACTCTACGCTGAAGACGTGTTCGACACCTATATTTCTAGACCATTGAGTATATAAAGACATGCATGTTTTTAATTTGGGCCGCAGGTAAAAGGGAACATTCTCTTCTTTGCAGAGGCAAGATAAATTTTTCTGAGAAAAAGGCTAAAATGCACAACAGTCATCAAAGTCACAACACAAAATCGAACTTCCTACATCTTTCCCCGGGGTTAATTTTTCGGTTTGTAAAAAATGTCTCGTCTGTTCAGCCCCTACGGCCCAACGACAAAAAAATTAAGCTGTAAATTTTAAATTTTTACAAAACAAATCTAAAAAAACGATGTTTTATTTCACAATTTATTCCTAAATTATTGATTGTTGACTTGTAATCTCTGCATAATAAAATGTTAAAATATAAAATGTTTTTGATTGCTTGAACAAAAACGAAAGAAAATACCCAAACAAAATTTGTATTGTACATTTTCTCAAATACAAGGTGCGCGTACATTTTCCTGAACACGTGTCCCAATAGTAAATTATCCAGTTTTTTTGTTTGTTGCATGTTTGTTCGTTTTTGGTGCATTTATAAAAAATTAGTAATGATGTTTTTATGAACAGGTAACATTGCTTTGGCAAAACCTAAAAATATTTTTTTAAAACCAAAGTAATGCATTTGCTAAAAGTTCCAAACCCCAAAGATGCTATGGTTCTTGGGAATTACTTTTTTTATTATCCTAGTATGTAGCAGCTTCCAGATAAATTTACACACGGACGACTTTTTAAATTTATTTTTTATTTTTTTAACTCTATCCATTTCCCTTAAAAAAAGATTTACAAAAGGGGACAAACTTTGCCCCGCACTGTGCTGCCATTTGTGCAGCCAAGCTTGCATCTTTTTTTTTTTTTGCGTTATGGAAATTTAAATATAATATCGGCGTATTTGTTGTAGATATTGAAAAATTTTTTTATTTATCTATCCCCTTTAGAGTGACATCGTGAAATACAATTTTGGGTTTTAGGCATGTATGTATTTTTTTTGTTGCTAAAGTAAACCACTTCCGCCCCAAAAAACATGTTTATAAAATTCTTATTCTAAACTTTTTTTGTATTGCCTTGTGGGGCACCCTCCCGTTTCAAAAAGAAAAATAATAAATTTAATAAAAAACAAAAAATATGAATGGAAGACGTAAGAAAACTTCAAAATTTTAAAAAACCATAAAATTACTGTTTAAATACATTTTGTCTATAGTATTGTAAAAAATTTCCATTGATAACTTTTCGCAAGTTTCTTTGTAAAACTACAACATTCTACAATGGGCCCCGAAATTTATTTTCCCAAATGTATATTTTAAAATAGGCGCGCAATAAATTTTTGAGATAGTTCGTGGGTAGACACACTTCCGGCCCGGGGGCATCTACGTAGTTACGATTTTTTGGAAACCCCGAGTGGGGGAGCGTCGTTGAAAAAAAGGGGGACCTTATGGGGGGCACTTACTAACTTCATGCGTGGCCACGACTCCGAAACTTTGTGGCGCTCGTAGCGTCGAGCAGTGCAGAGTTGAACTCGATGAGTAGACAGAAATTTTTGGACAATATTTAAAAGGGCGTCAAGCCTGCTAAGGATGGGTTTTAACTGTTATATACTCAAAGGTTTTCCTTTTAGTAGGGGTTTTATTTCCAATGGTATTACAATGCTTAATATACAATTACAATGCAAAAATTACAATGGAGATAATTTTAATAATGGTGACATAAAATATACAAAATTAAATGCAAAGGACAGGTCAAAAACTAATTTTACTCATCAGAAAAAGTAGAAACAATGCTGTTTTAAGAATATTAGAAAAATGAAATATACAAGTAATAGCATTGTGATAATTAATAATATAATATACCGGTAATATAATAATATATGTCACATTAACCTAGTAGGGTAACTCAAAATTACTACAGATGTATCTCAAGCTTAAGGTCTTGGATCAATACCTGCCACGTCAATCCTGACTGAAAATATATTCAACGGTTTTCTTTGACACAACACCCTACACTCCATGTTACCTAGTAAGTAATTACTACAACACCGTGTACTCCATCTCCATGTTACCTAGGAAGTAATTACTTCAACTAAATCCTACCGCCCGCATGCTTTGCTGTAAAAAATGGACCTATAAACTTTTTAATTTTGTCTCAAGCGAAACATTGTCTCCAATGACAGCCGGGGCCCTTCCCCAGAACCCCTGACGTCGTTAGGGTCCATTCGGCACCCAGGTCTTGAATTCCTTACTACACTTATGCCATGTACGTCAGCGTATAAATGCGGGTTTATTGTTATTGTGTATCATTACTTCTTATGGATTGGAATGTAGTTGTACACACTTCCGTTCAAGGCTTGAATGGAATGATGCGGAATGTTAAGTTACTGACGCGTAGAAAGCATTCCAAACGAACCACACATAATATTTTAGATAAATATTCTTATTTTTTTTATGCAATGCAGGTTTGCGTGTTAAATCAACAACTGATTGATTCGTATATCCGTAACTTGTTATAATTTCTCGATTTTATTAGTCAGGAAAAACTCCCGTGGGTGAAATTGATCATATTAAATACAATGTGTGAATAATAAATCAAACTTATAGATTTTAAAACCTTATAATACACCAACAATTCGGTGATCTGGTGGTTAAAACGTCCGCCTGGCAACCGGGAGACCCGAGTTCTAATCCCGATTGAGTTGCATGAATATTTTGTACATTTTATTGTTTTTGTGGATTGTATTAAATGTACTAAATGTCATTACAAGATTACGAACGGGAATATAGATCTGACAAGTTTTGTGTGACCACAATTGTTATTTACTATGTTCTATAAAAAATGTCGAGAAAACTATTATTCGTTTGTCCTACCACAATATTGTGGTAAAAAGGTGTAATTGTAAAAAAATTAGGTTAAAGCCTAAATAGGTAATATTTCCCATTGAATATTGTTTTATAACATAATATATTATTTAATAATAACGTCGAATATTTTATTATTACTAGAAGGAAGGTAGAATAGTTGTTATTACACCTGGACAGAAAAACTAAAGTTTACAACAATTATTATTGTTTAAAGTGGTGGACAAACTAACAAACCTCAACTTCATGCATGACAGCCACCAACATATCATCGCCCGTGAGTCACTCGAGTAAGATACCCAGTACATAGACAAGGTCGACCAGCACATCAACACCTTTCATTCTCTTTCTATGAAACTGATCCAGTGACCTTTGCCTGTTCTGAGAGCCTGATTACTTCCTTGTAGAAAACCACACAGCCTTACTCACCATTGGTCTCATGAGCTACCGTACTACGCTGTTACTAATGTGCCCTGGGTTGCCAAATGAGGCATCACATTAACTAGGCTAATCATCACTAAAATATCAACTACCCAATTTAAATAATATTAAATGAATAACCATAATTTGAAGGTTATTTGAACGAATATAGACGAAGTTATTAACTTAAGATGATTATCATGGCATGATCATGACAACACGTTTTAAATCCACTAATTAAATCAGAAACTCAAATGTATTATACAATCGTATCTGTGCAATGTATACAAGATTCTAACCAGGTCATAATTCGAAACGTAAATAAATATGATATTGAAATAAATTATTATACAACCTTCAGCTTTCCATCTAAGTTAAGACTTCACTATCCTTAATCCAGCCTTAGTAAAGATCTTATAAATTAAATTAATACGTTGTTTTATGAAGGTTTTAATGCATTTTACTGATCGTTTAGTAGATCAATTATTAATTTTTAGACATGTTCAAAACTAATTAAATAAGTGTTTTTTAACATTATTCATTGCTCTTTTACAATATTAAAACGATTGTATGTTATGTCCAAAACACTTATTTAAATTATTACTACCTGTTTTACTAGTTTCTTTTATATAATGGTGAAAACTGGGTAAAAATGGTTGACGTGTGCTAGGAATAGGATGCGTCTTCTAGCTTGACTTTAAAGAAGTGCAAATATTGTGAATGAATGAACGGTTTGCTTCTCCTGATGTCATCATGACTTGCAAAAAAGTCAACATTACTTCTAAAAATCTATATTTTAAATGCCTTTATTAACGCCATGAATTAAAATTAAAAAAATACACTTTATTTGGGTATGATATAACTGAATTGTTGATAAAGACTTAAGATTATTTTCTTTATTTTTATTTGGTTAAAGTTGCCTGTGGCCAATAAGTTTACTGCACTCATGGTAAAATGTAACTACACTCACAATGGTAATCAAGTTTGCCCATCATTGTCTTTCTTTGCAAATTAGTTTTTAGAAAAAATAGTTTGTATGTTGAATAAATAATGTAAATAAGTTTCGTTAGCTAAATAAATAATTTAAAACCTAATTGAACTTTAACACTGCTCTTAGGTAGGAAATGAAATTTAATTCTTCGACTGGCACTTTTTTGCAATCTAATTGCAATAAATGTTGAACAGTTATTGATGTAAGAACATTGACAATGCCAAGTTTTTAAGTGTAATTATAGTTTGGATCCTACACAAATTTCGTCACTAACTTATGTAAACAAGACTTTTACAGGCGTGAGCGTATGTCGTGCAAATCGTATTTAAAATGCTTGTAATTGAAAAAACTAATTGAAAATGTCATGACACAGTGTTTACTTTAGCTTGCGTGATTCGCTGATACGTAATTATATGTCATTTGGATCGTGTGCCCGTTTTCAAATAGATGCAATTATTTATTTTACTTTTGATTTTTTTAATATAAAAAAAAATCACTTATAAAATATTTTTGTATAACTATAGCCAGGTAAAAATTAAAAAATGTAAAATACAGGACAGTGCTTTTTGTTAGACCTTTCTCAATGTTTGTTCGCACAAATATCGATTGATCACATCACTTTCTAAGAATTAAATAAACTGACAATGTAAATGCTACGAATAATGATAAGCCTGTTTTCTGTAGGCGATACCAGATCAATCTGACCCTAACACGACACGACTATACAAACAATGCACAGTTAATTCTCCACTCAGTACTTGGGAAACCGAAGATTCAATCATTCTAAAGCCGTGCACACGAAACGTAGCCTAAACGTCAGAACTATCACGAGATTTTATGCTATAATTGCCTTTTAGAGACCATTAAAAACACTCTACCTACCATTAGAAAGTGCCTGACCTTTTGGCAATGTATTTAATTCGTATCCTTGGTGTTGGCCAAATAATTCACTTGTAGCGCTAGAGTCGGGATCAAAAACCCCACCTTTCGTTGATGCGCTTAGCGTCTTGCTGGGAAAGTGATCTGGGATTGGCCTTGAGTTTACTTGCATTTATCAGCCTACCGCAAACAAGAGTATGTGTTACTCACGAAAGCTAACGGCATAATATCGGTGTTATTGAAATGTCAAGAACCTAACAAGCAGGACGTCTCATGTATATCGTTATACAAATTTAACAGTAACCAAATCTTGTTATCTTCATTTTTGTATTAGTAATCAGTATTAAATTAAAATAAAATATAGATATGAATTTTCAAAAAAATGGCAAAAGATGCAATATTTTGGTTATGACTTATGGCTGTTATGTAACGGCTAAAAACTTAAGAGAATAAGTAAAATGTGTATTCAAAAATATATTCTAATTCGGGAGGTCCTTACTTCCCCCCAAGGCAAACCTGATTTAAATTTTTAATTATAAGGACAGCTTTATGAGAATCCTAAAGAATCCCATAATTCATAGTTTGACTGAGGAAGCTCCAACAATATCAAGAACACAGCGGCAAGACAATATGGGTTTTACATATAATAATTGAAAATCTAATATTTTGTTCTGGAAAGATAAACCTAGTGTTATTATATTTACAAAACAAAATTATTTTAATGCATCTGTATAATAGTTAGGCCCATCGAATGTCTAAGAATTCTCAGTATCTAAAAGAAAAGATGATGAAGTAGCTAAAATGATAATGAAAAAAGACTTGGGCCCCTGTATTATAACTTTTGTAGGAAATTTAGAAAGCGTACACGTAAAGAGAACTATCCAGGCCTTTATCTACGATTATATAAAGCAAGAAATGAATACTTAAGTGTGCAAATTATTTTCTAATTATGTTAATTGAGATGAGGCTCATGGGTTTTTAATGTAAACTATATTTGTAACAATAGAAGCCGGAACTATCATCAAATATTTAAAATATTTATTAATTAAGTGGGTGGTGATTAGACGACGGTATTGGAACATAACTCTCAATATAGGTCAAGAATATTGGGATATTTGGAAAGGAGGAACAGAGCTATTTTTAGGGACCATTATCACACAGCAGTATTCACAAGGAAGTAGACGATGTTATGATGTAAATACCGTAAACAAATAAAAATAATTTTAAAGCATCTCCTAAGGACATCGTTTATATGAAAATAAAGAAAATGTGTGTTAATTCGTTCATATTGATAGACTTATTTAACTACAATATGAAGAATTCCTAGCGTGTAGGCCTAGCATCTTCGACAAATCTTCAAACATTTTCACTCGTTTTTTTAATATATTTTACAAATCCATTTCAAGAATGATTATTAACCTCAAAAGAAACAAAATTTCAATTTTGATATTAGTTTAATTTTATATTATCAAATATTAATAAGAAAAGTGAACATTACAATACAATATGTCGATTACCCGTTGTCAATTACTTTTACCTGCTGTAGCAGTTGAATCATTTGCATATTACCACAATTTAGAAGAATTAAAAAATAACGAAATTTAACAATATTAAATAATTACAATATAACAAGCGGTGAAATATATGACCAACCCGGTTGACCCTAGATTCTTCTCCCGTCGTTGCATTTACTTTGTTTTAGCATTGCATGTCTCGTTGTGCAACGTGATGCTAACTCAAGAGAGAATATTGCATCGAAGCAACGATTGTATCTCTCAAACACGAGCTCACGTCCCTCAGCTCAGACTTCTCTTCCTATTCAATAATCGACACTCTTCGCCGAGTTCTCGCTTATTTAGTTCCTTGCGGTTGCGCGTTTCGTTTCGTCGCTACAGTCATCCAACCTGCGTAATCGTTCACGCTACTGCTATTACGCAATCTACAGACGAGAAGATGTTCTAACAGTTTACGCAATGAGATCTCTTAATTCAACTATTGTTCCGTGTAAAACTTTAATGTGTTGAGCTCTCTTTCTTTCCTTGTTCACAAAACAAATTAAAATTAATATACACGTCACCACCAAAGTCAAGATAACAAGGAAGAGTGTTCCTCCTTCCTGGTGGGGTTTAATGCATTTTTTAATGACTCAACATCAAAATAATATTCTCACGAAAACGAGAATAGACAGGATTGAAGAATGTATTTAGAATTATATGATTACAAGATAGATGTGCAAAATACATTTTACAGCAAGAGGCAATTCAAAATTATACGAAATTGTCTGGGGTGGAGATACATCGGTTTCGACTGTCGACAATTTTACATGGTTGCTACTATCGCTCATCCCCAGGAAACAGTTTTAACCAATTATCCATGCACATTGCAATTGATGTAAAATAATTCATTGAAAGGGCTTTATACATAGCCCTATTATACAGTCATACAAACAACATTTCTTTGGGATGATGGGTTTATATTGTCAGATGGGTGTATAGCCTTTAATTAAAAGAAACGTTAACGTAGCATGATTGTGTGCAAATGGTTTTCTCACGACTATTCAGAGATTTAAAAAAAAAATCGGCCATTATCACTCTCCATTATTATCTCAACTACTTACCTTCACCCCCTCCCCCCACCCCCCGTCCCGAAAAAACCGTTAGAAGTAAATAAACAAAATCGTATTTAGAATCTACCCACAAAGTCACAGATCAGAATTTTAGTGGAGGACATTAATTAACAGCGAACCGAGCCAACCCTGTCGGCACAGACATCATCGACGAGCAAACAATGTCAACCAGAGGAATTAATAATACTTTCTCGAGCAACAGGCACATATTAAACGGATCACCGCTTGCACAAGGTATACGCGCCATCAGTCTTTGGAACGGCTCGTAACCATGGCAATATTTTTCTGAAAGTTTTCGGAAATAATTGGGAGAATTTTTTTATCTCTACGATCATATAGAAAGAATTATTGAATAATAATCGTTAAATTAAGCTGCAATAATTCCCTGTATAATACAAAATATAGAATAAACAAACAAATGAATAACAAAAAATACAAATATATTTTCAAAACAAAAACACAATATAACCCTTTCTCGATATTATTAGTCGGGAAACTCTCCTGCAGGTGTAATTGAATGAATTGACGTCAATCCAGAAAAAAAAAACACTATGTATCTCAGCCCGATATCGAACCCCGGTCTCCCGATTGATGTCCGATCGTCAATCGGGAAACCTGGGTTTTGATACCCACCTGAGATGAATTTTGTAATTTCTGGATTGATTTAAATTTAATTAATATAACTTGTTAATGAAATTACTTGTGTGAGTAAGACACGTGCCAAAGTATCGCCAGAACTTAACTGTTAATAATGTTTTATAGATCATTAACATAATATAATGATTCGCATAGCTGTTTTATTGCCAGTCTGGTATGTAGATATATTACATTGATATAATATCCATAAGATTTACAACCGTCTGCTGCAAATCGCAGATTCATAAACAATATGGCCACGGTGTAGTAGAAAACTATATGAACGTTGGTTCGAACCCTCCACAATTAATAGAATTGTGTAACAGTGTAATTAATCTTTATTCTCATCAACTTTCATTTTAAGCAAACACGAAAATATATCATATTGTCCCTGAATAACATTTTCGTGTGCATTCATCCATAACCAAGTTTCTGGTATGTTAATCGGATACTGCCATTCTCCTTTACCAAAACCGATTGTTCAAGTATTTAGTTAACCCAGTTTACGTAAATATAATTAACAAAGATTTATGATCTCGTAAGCTTAAAAGTCATTGCTCTTTATTAGATGAGTATTCGATACTAATTGCATGATCTCTTTCACTCCCACGCACAGGCTCATTAACACTAGGACACGCATGCAACAAGGAGCTAGTCCTCTCGCTATCCGCATTCAACGCACGTTTCACTTGAAATCTGAAAGCCCGTCTAGGCTAATTAGTAAATTACACTCTGGAGTTTGTTATTACACGGATGAAAGTTTTTTACTCGAAATGGTGATGACAACTGTACACTATTGCGTAAATCAGTATCTACGGAAGTAAATGATTAAATGAAGATAAACCTACGGTGGCATTAAATTATACTTTATGAAATTAAAAACGTGAATCGATTTTTTATAAACAGTTTTTATTCAAATACTATATTTATGTCTACATTGTGTATGCCAACATACAGCTAGGATGTTTTCATCTTATATAGTATTTTATTCTGTATGGAGCTTGCTCCATTGTCCACCTCCTTCAATGTTATTAATATATTCTTGTTGTATCTGAATATTGACAATTTAGTAACCAAATTTTTTTTAGTCTTATTAAGCGAGCGAAGCGAGCGTTTCCATTTGACTCTGCCGGAAAAAATAGTCACTAGCTTTTTTTTCTTCTTCTTTTTATTGTTTGTTTGAATGTCTCGCCATAACGTTCGAACGGAGGCTCGGATCGAGTTGAAATTTGGACCATCCGCAAGCTTCGTTCTCGATTGAATGCCATAAGTTTTGTGGCAAAATCGTTCAAAAAGTTTAAAAGTTGCATTAAAGTTAATCGAAAGTTTTTTTTAAAAACTAAACGGCGACAAAATCTGAGGTGGCCAAATCATTTAGAATGTCCGTCCGGTCACGAATATGTTAATTTTATTTTGGTCCGATAAGTAGTGTAGATGGAAATTACATTGTAACAAAGTACCGTTACCATGGCAACGGAAAGTCGTGCAGCATTTTTGGCTCATGATAACGGTCAAACGGAGGTTCGGATCGAGTTGAAATTTTCACCATCTGCAAGCTTCGATCTCGATTGAATGCCATTAGTTTTGTGGCAAAATCGTTCAAAAAGTTAAAAAGTTACATTAAAGTTAATCGAAAGTTTTTTTTAAACTAAACGGCGACAAAATCTGAGGAAGCCAAATCATTTAGAATGTCCGTCCGGTCACGAATATGTTAATTTTATTTTGATCCGATAAATAGTGTAGATGGAAATTATATTATAACAAAAGTAACGTTGCCATGGCATCGAAAAGTCGGAGCTTTTTTGGCTCATGATAGCGGTCGCACCAAGATTCAGATCAGGTTGAAATTTGGACCATCCGCAAGCTTCGATCTGGATTGAATGCCATTAGTTTTGTGGCAAAATCGTTCAAAAAGTTATAAAGTTACATTAAAGTTAATCGAAAGTTTTTTTTTCAAACTAAACGGCGACAAAATCTGAGGTGGCCAAATCATTTAGAATGTCCGTCCGGTCACGAATATGTTAATTTTATTTTGATCCGATAAGTAAGTGTAGATGGAAATTACATTTAAAAAAAGTAACGTTACCATGGGAACCGATGGCAACGAAAAGTCGGAGCTTTTCTGGCTCATGATAGCGGTCGCACGAAGATTCAGATCAGGTTGAAATTTGGATCATCAACAAATTATATAGCACGTGCTCGCTTATCAACGCGTCCAACTGAGCGTTTTCCTAGTATTATGAAAATTTTGAAATGGTTAGAGCAGGTGAGGTTAAACTGTCCACTGCAAGATAATAAAATGGTCGGCATAATAATCCCACAAACACAAAAACTTGTAAATAAACAGTCAAAACTAAAATAAAACAAATGTAAAAACATGCTAAGCAAATAATTCAATAGAAATTAACATTAAATAAAAATTATGCAAATTTTCCCAAAATAAAAATAAAGTTAAATCAATTTCAAATGATTTAACAGAAAAATAAAATTCAATGATGTCAATAAACTTTAACAATAATGCTTTGCAAAATGATTTTTTTTGTTTTTGTTTGGTCGTATTAGAAAAGTGCTGTCAATTTACATTTTTTTTAAATTATGATTATTGAAAATAGCTGTTCTGTTATATAACGGGCACCTACATAATATCCGTCCCTATGTCCAACAATGTGGTCGGTTCGGGTAGGGGGAGGGAGGATAACCACTATCACACCACACTCTTCGGTCGCCTGGTCTGTCGAAGTCGGCTAGTATAATATAAACATATGTCTGACATAAGCCCATGTTGTCACGATTTTCTCTTTATCATCGTCATTACTACCTTCATCCTCAGGTCTTCCTACCGCTTTTCCTGCATTTTTGTCTTTCCACTAGAATGTAACTAACTGTAAATTAAAACAACTTTAGTTTAATATTCTTGAATTCTGTTTGCAGTGAACACCGAAGAGTTATCAAATTCATTACATTCGTCTTATATTACTCTCTCGTGATAGTCAGTAGGCAAAATGCGTGCGACCTTCCCTGTGGCAACCTGCTGCAATATTATGACTAGACGTCTGCTGGAGCAATAATCTCGCTAATCATGATTACATTTTGAATTTGATTGAGGTCAGTTTCAGTTTGTTAACATTGGTTTAATAGCTAAGCATCATTCATCAAAGCTGGTGCGTATCGACAAGACAATGGTGAAAATAAATTGGCCTCAAATTACATCGAGATTTAAATAAACAAAAATAAATTTCACCTCTGCGCCGGATGCATCTGAATAATCTTTTGTTAGTAAATATGTATAGTTTAATAAATATTAAAAACAATGTTTGTACAATACAGGCACTCCATGTTTCAGTGCTCTTTGATGATTGCATTCCTTTTCTATTGTTTGCCATTATACTACAATGTATTTTCTTCGATACGACTGAGGAGCGTTTATATTGCATGATAGTAATATTCGAATGAATATCATTATTGCGTGTTGTATCCCTAAATCAAACCATTCAAGGTAACGAGTGATTATTGACCGTGATCCCTCCTCAAAGGCCTCGTAGCCAATGTCAATAAAAAGCTACAATATCGTACCCAGAAGCGACAACCACAACTACTTAATTTTGTCGGTGAGAGTTATTGAATATATAAAACACGTTATAATAATCACGGGTACCGTAGTACTCAGAATAAAGAATGGATACATCCGTTGTGAATACCACTCTTGTCTTCGCGTTTAAATCTCATGGTGGAGGTGCCGAGTAGAGAAATATTCCAACATTCTGACCCAAAAACACTTAATTTTTTTTAAAGGGCAATTTCAAGAAAGGAAATGCGTGATATTCAGAAACCATGCTCGTTTTTTTAAAACTTGAGACCTGACATGCTCACACTCGGATGGGCGTGCAAAAAAATATTATGTTGATGATGAGCTTCGCTTCCTACCAAGCATGGTAACGAAAGTAACAGAATGCCGAAAAAGAACACACAAATAGCATTTTATTAAGCTTTGGTGGAGGTGCCGGGTTGCTCCTTTAAAAGTTGCTAGCCCCACTTTCCGACCCAAAGGGTAGTGCTAACAAAACAACCGTATGCCAACCGTGTCGTGTTCGGTTTCTATCGTGAGACGTGTCACACGCATAGACGGATGGACTGTAAAGTGATCCGAATAGGGAATGCTCGCCAATGTATAACATAGGTACGTAAAAACAGCGTTTAATATTAAATATTTGGCATTTATTTATTAAAATTTATCATTCATTTGTAGCGAACATTTTCTTCTTGCCAGTTGCCACCAAATCCTTAAATGCGGAGTCTTCTTGCACTTCTAATGGAGAGTTGTGCTTTCTAAAGTAACATTTTAATTCAATATAGCTAAAGGAAAAATATGTTTGGGGAAACCTTACTTTTAGAAAAAATAGGATTTTCTTGCATTAAAAATTTAATATTAACTATTATTCATCAAAAACATAAAACGCAAAGATTAAGTATCTCTAATTTAATATTTTAATAATACATCGCGCATACATAAACATAACCCAGCGCATCTGATACTTCAATGCAGACCCACACTAAGCTTACACATAATATCTCACATACTCCAGACTCGCCTTGAGTTCCCTTCCAATACCGGAAAGCTTCTTGCAAGGACGTTCACTATTTCCGTTACATTCTGATCGCAATAGGTCAATTCAAATGATAGCTCAAGTAATTGGCATTCAATTAAATTCCGTCCCAGACTGTGAATGTGATCGGCTCGGCTCAGACGAACAAAGAAGCTGACTAACCTTGGTCGCACTTCCGCGCTGTTCTTGTCGTCAAACTTGTCGTACGAGTACAAGTTAGTCACACAGAACATGGAAGTGCGCGAGTGGGAGTTACATCTACTTCCTGAAGAGTTTCTGGTTGACACCTTCGTATTTTTGTCATAACAGTTTCGATGTTGGGCGTGTACCTAGTTAAACTTGAAATATATAATAATACACACACGCTCACACAAATAGAACTCAGTTAACTCAACAAAAATTTGATCAAATCAAATCAACGCCCCCCACACCCCCCTCCCAACTCTTCAATAAAGTGAATAGAAGTAGAACAATGCCCATTATACTTCGTCGCACTATATTATATAATTATTTACAGCGACTGCAAAAAGCGTATGTGATAATTTAGTTATTGTAGTCAATAAATAAAAACGTTTTTATTAATAATAATCTAAACAAAAATTTGCCCTATGTGTGTGTTATCATGTTTCAGAATCAGACATGACATTAATAAAAATAATTATATTGTTTGACTGGCATGGAATAAATAAATAAATAAAATAATTTGTATTCAGAGTCTACCCACTCAGTTATATAACTGATTTTCAGTGGGGGACAGTAAATCAAAGCGACTAAGCCTACCCTGTAGGCCCCGACGCAATCAACGAGTGAGCGATAACCAACCAAAGTTCGATATATTTAATAGGAAATATAGCAAACATTATGATCATTGTAGTAAATGGTATTAAATAAAAAGTTATATACACACTAGAAGTGACTATTAAATATAATTAATTTTCTCAACTGGTATTCGAACAAGAGCCACCTGGTTTCAATACCAATACTCTTCATCTGCAAGCATCCGTGCCACTGGGTCAACATCTAAGTGTTTGATTTTCCGAATAAACAAAAAGTTATATTTTCTTCTAAATAGCTATAAAGCCGTTTTTATAATGTATTTTATTAAAGTGAAAGAAGGAATGTTAAATGTACGTTATTCTTGTTTTCGGATTTTGACCGTGGAGATATTCCGGAAATTTATGAATAAGTAATCATGCTCTACCTCCAATAATCAATTGTTTATGATTATGAAGTGCACTGCCCACCTTATTAATTTAACACTTCTCTTTATTTTGAAGGGAAAATTAAAATGTGTTCAGAAAATGTATGGATATATTTGCACCCTATTTATAAATCAAACTTCAATTTTACAGTTTTCAATATTTTGTCTGTTATGAAGAGTAGTAATTTTAGAGTGGAACAAGTATTTGAAATTAACATTCTGTACATGCTGTATTTACATATAAATGCCATCCATGCAATACTTGAAACGTACATGTTTCTAAATGAAGACACGCCATGTCTTAAAAATCCTATAGCTAATGAATGCTATTATTCTAAATGCGTTTTGGCCTCTTGCGTGTGTACCGGTTAGCACTTGCAGACAGCCACTAACAACCGGTATTTAATTTAATTTTGGATTCATGTTACGTAATAACCTAATTGTTTATGTCAACACACTTTTTATGATAGATAGTTTCTTACGAAGACCTGGGGTGAGTGCAATGAGTGTTATGCGCGCATTCGCTCTGTAGACAGACAGACAGACAGACATGCAGCTGACATTTAAACCACTAGTTATATCGCATGATGACGTCGAACCACCACTTGTAAAGGTCACAGGTTGTACTCAGTAACAAACAATATCGTGCAGAGTAAAGGAATCAAGAGATAAAATCAAACATAATGAAATATGTTATTCACTGGAATTACGTCATATTTTATTGGCCACGTGACTAAAAGTGAAATCCTACGACGACATCTGAAAGAAAGACTGAATGCGTCAACCTGTATCGTGTAATGATATTGAATTCTTAAGTAGAACTACTATTATATTGCTGAAAGTGTTTCTGTGTATTGTGACTGTGATTCGAGAATCTAGATGAACCTTGGCATAATTAAAGAGGTGTGATTCAAAATTATTGCTAAATATGGTTGGGTGTGCTGGAGTAGAAAATTTCAAGTTATGTTATTGAAATTGTTAACATTAAAAACACGTTTCTAAGAATGTTCATTTAAAAGTGTTTTAAGTAAGTATAGGCCTACATACGTCTCGTTTTTTGTCCAAGTTTGAGTTTTTACGAGTATTTTAAGTAGCAATTAAAAATAAATAATTGGTTCATTTAGTGCCATAGGACGCCGATTTTGTCTCTATTTGGATTTCAAATTTCAAATTTGTGTTATAATTTTAATAATATTATACAACATTAATAAATACCACAAGTAAATTTTTGCTACACGTTAGAACTTTTATTGCCATGGTATATAGTATGGATATAAACAAATGGTTGTGCTGCCTTAGGAACTATTCACTCCTTCATGAAGAGGTGTATTATACTTGTACCACGTATTAGTCTAAGTGAATAAAGATCTACTCTACTCTACTCTACTCTATTCTTTTTTAACACTGTTGTTACTGTTGATAAGTTGTACCAATTATATTGTTTTGTGCCATGTAATAGCTAATTCTGCACACGATTTTAAAAAAGTGCAATTTGCGAAATTTTTTTATATCTTTATTGTAACAGATGCCAGAAAAATGTGAGTTCGTTGCCCGGTAAGTTTAATGCAGGGATTCTATAAATGTTGTATAAACTTATATTCATTTATTGTTCACCCGTGCAATTTACTAAAACTTCCAATATAAAATAATGCATAAGTTATCCTATGTCATAAAAAATATTATTCAAGCAGATTTATCTCAATCATTACTCAATTTTCGAAACTTGTCTTCTTAACCCCTTGTCTGTCGTAAAGATTTTCAATCATCGACGAAGATTTGTCAATTTTCAATTTAAAATGTCATGTAAAATATTGATTTCACCAATTCTAACTATCAATCAATTTGATTTGGTCGTATGACCCTACTGCCTTGACTTTTCTCGCGATGTCTCAAATATAAGAGAGTATGATGATATTATTGATTTCCAAACCGATCATCCTGTACGATCCTCGACGAGTGTGGGTGAAAGTTGGGTACAGCGTAGGAGGCTGTGACGTCAACGCGATAAAAATAGCGCGGATCAAGTATCGTGCCTGAGGCGCAGTGCAGACTGCGCACTTGGGCAACCCGAGGTATTACAGTGTAATGAGGAAAAGGCGTAATACTTCATTTGCACAATTTTAATTTATATTTTGAAAATTATTATTTTTTGATTAGCTAATTGTTCAAAGAAAGTAATACCAAATGAAAACACTTGCTTTAATATTATTTGTAATATGTTATTGTAGTATGCTAAGAACATAAAACAAAGTACGCAAGTAACATTTTGTTTCACTGTTCTTTTTACTCGTAGTGGTTTCAAAAATCCACGTAATAAAGCAAAATCTCCACAAAGGAAAACCGCGTTTTTCTCCCATGGTAAACAAATGATCCTACATTTCAGAGTTTCATACCCTGTTGTATTGCTTGATGGATGAAATTATTATTCTATAAATTTATGATAATCCAGACAACTGATTTTGCCATGCTTTCTTGTCTTAAAATAAGCAAGCAAGTATGGCTTATCATTCTTTAATTATCATTCTTTAGAATTCAAACTGGACACAAATACAGCCATAGGCCATTTTACATTGTGCGTTATAAACATAATACATTACTAACTAACTTATACTAACTTAAACCAACATGATAACAGAGGAAATACGAATCGAAATACATGAATGCATGAACAATGAATGATAGGTCATGCAAAAACAGAAAGAAAGAAAGAATAAATAAAAATAAAATAAAATTAAAATTTAAATTAAAATTAAAATTAAATTAAATTAAAATTAAATTAAAATTAAAATTAAATAGCTAAATTAACCCTGGCTAACAAGGGGTTTTACGTTCGTTATGAACTCACGCTGGTTTGCAAAAATGTCTAGGGTGGTAGAAGGGTAAACAGTGAGTATTTTGCTTACAATAAGAATCCACTCGATAAAAATCTAAAAAAATTACCACAGTAAAATGTGAAGATATCTGTCTGCCATCATACACACATTATTATCTTCAACAAAATTCTTACCATCAAGTACCGTAGTAACACTGTTTTTGTCATCATGTTATGCATTATTTTTATCTATTTTTATATTTATCACTTATCAGCATTATTATAATAATCAACATTAAGCATTATACAAGGTCATTACCAACCAAGGATACATTACCATAATTTTAAGTGTAATTGATGCGAAAGTAGACACGGTTATATTTAAAAACGTAAATTTTAATCACCGGAATTCTGGATGTATGGTGTCCAATTCTTATTTAAGTATACCATACATCACTAACAATGAAATGAAGATTTCACATATGTGACAGTTAAGTGAAGGTAACGCCGAAATAGACCACACAAAATACACCTTGAACCTTCACATCCAATCTCTCATCCTCCCATTTCGTTGCCTAAACGAACAATGTGCATTTGCATTCAATGTTAAAACACTTCTTTGTTATTAACAAATTGAAAATGGTAATACCCCACTCGTGATCCACTTCTCCGCATTCTTCACACCAACTAGCTGAATGTTACGATTGTCCTACGCCTATTATACCAAGGACGACAATGAACAATCAATCTATTGCACACTTTTCTTAGATGACTTCATTCCACTCATTCGAAAAGTACAACAATGAAAGTTTCGAATTGGGTGTAGTCTTATCATGGGATGACGCTTTAGAATTTCTGAAGGTTTCAAACATTTATTATACTCTTCGTCGGAAATCGGTGTCAGGGCGTTAGCATCACGTTCTCATAGTAAAATGTTTGGAGATTTCAATGCACGAACAGACAGGCATTAAATAATAGATTCACGTCCGCTTAATATTATTATTACAATATTCGTTATTCCTGATTTTAAACGACACGATGTACAAATCTCACTTTTACCATTTTTAATTGCAAAACTTAGAGTATAAATCATAGATATCTTAACACCTATAGTAGGTAGATACGCAGTCTCCAATCGCCGCACAGGCGCGAGTGTACCAAATTGAAGCGTCAATCTCACCCATTCAAGATGGGGTAAGGCGTTGTAATTTATGCTTTTTTGAATGCAATAAAGTACTTACTGGATTGTTTGATATGGTTTTAACCTTGTGCAGCATGGTATTGAACAAACAGAACAATGCAAAGTTATTGCATAAGGAATTTAGTAATGAATTTGGTGTTAAAGTCTGAATGCTCACTGCAAACTGACGGCCATCTTTAAAATATTTTTTTCGATTAATCGCTCCATCTAATTAACATGCAAACTCACCCATTCAAGATGGCTTCCAATTGTACTGGAAGTGGACCACCGACTGCTGGTCTAGCCAATTATATAGGATGTCTAGGCCTATGGTATAAATAAAATAAAATAATAAATAAATAAAAAATTAAATCGAACTTGAGCAGGATGTAGAGGACAAGAGGAGAAAACAAGATACCGTGATTGAGCTGGGAAGAGGTCAGAAATGGATGAGGCAAGAGGAAACGAAGTTAGGGAAAAGTAAAACAGGAAAATTGGTGAGAAGAAGTAAACATGTGGGAAGAACAGGTGGTGAGACCTAATGAAAAAGAAAAAGTAAAACAGGGGCAGAACGATACATTATGTATGAAGCGTCAGGAGTGGCTAGTTCCAAAATTCCCTCGAGTCTGGGCGGGGGGGGGGGGGGTACTCGATTCTCCCACACCCTAACCGAACTTGATAGATGAAAATAGGGTCAAATATAACAATTATTAATTTATCTTTGTTAAATAAAGTATCAATTTCTTCGTTGAGGTTAAGGTTGAGAACCCCGTAATGTCTTCTGCCGAGCTACCTATCCATCTATACATAGAAATGTATAGTGTGTGCGAGAGATATTGATTGATTGATTATTAAGGCAGGATTAAGGCTAGTGAAGCCTTAACCCATCCAACCAGAGAGAGAGAGAGAGAGAGATGCATGTGGGAACAGAGAGAGAGAGAGAGATGCATGTGGGAACCAAGGGACGTAGGTTGCAAATGCAGTCTTAGTTTTATGCGAGAGATTCAAGGTCTCTGATCGAAGTCATTGTACAGAACATAGTACATTGGTCGACTCGTTGACCCCTAAAGACACAGGGAACGAAGGCGTAGTGTTGTTTTTCCTATGCTTCTGCTTCTGGGTGTTCTGAAAGGTGTGTGAGTGTGTGTGATTTGTCTTGTAGTCTACCTATAATTTAAACTTTTCTAAAGTGCTCTACAAGGTATATAATCAGACAGCGGTTTTAGAAGGCAGTACATATTATGCAGATTGCTTAAACGATCCAATTAATGCTACTTAGCATTCCGGATCTCTCAGTCTGGAACTGTAATGATGACGATCACAGCTATGAAACATGGACCTTTGTTGGTGGCAATATTTTGGTTAAGACTAGAATAGAATAACTTTATTCAACTTGACGTGCACATGGTACATGTATAACTCACGGAGGAGAAGGTGAATAGACTAAGGTAACATAACAAGTATCATTAAGAAACAAAAAGTATAAGAATAGTACTACTAGTAGTAGTAAAATTAATGTAGAAAATAAACATTATGTAATGTTGCATAACATAGATGAACTAATTTATAAGGTTTAACATTATAAATGGATAATTTAAATAGGTATTTCTCTCACATAACATTACATTACATTAAGGCAGAGAGGTATTCATGGAGCGAGTAGAAACTTTTGGATACAAGAAATTAATTCATATTTGACTTAAAAGTTGAAATTGTGGAAGAGGTTCGTGTGTTGTTGGATAGCTTGTTATAGAGATTTTGGGTTAGATATTGTGGACCTTTCGAGAAAAGGGTTAGTTTATGATTGGGGATGTGAATTTGGAGATTTGCTCTTAGAGGAGGTTAAAAGTAAAAAAGGTTAAAAAAAGGTTGTTAAAAGGTTAGAGAAGGAACGGACTAATGTCCCGGCAGCTTGAATAAGGATCTTTAATTTCATTCTACTCAATACTTACACAAGTGACAAACAAACTACTAAACACTCAAGCCTACTAGATGAATTTGTTTATACTTGGTAGAGGATTACTGCGATGGATGGGCTACAAACGAGTAATTTTTTGTCTAATTCTGTAAATGCACAAAAAGAAAAGAAAATTGTTGATCAGAGAATATTTTACTTGGCTACGTTTGGCTAGAACTCAAAATCGTCCATACACGCTCCGTTGGTCTTCTCAGATTTCAGCAGGAACTCAGCCCACAATCGTCATGTCTGCATATTTTTTTAAATATCAACTGACGATACAATTTCCAAGGACTTGTATGATATAAATTTTCGAAAATGTATGAAAGAGTTTTATAAACATACCAAACTTCGGGTAAAAATGGAAAATTTACCATCCGCTTCTTTCTGTTTTTCATTTACTAAATTTAAAATGAAAAAGTACATCAAAAGTTTATTTTCAAAATTAAAAAAGGAACACAATTTTATTATTGCGTGTATACTTGAACGTATGTTTAACTGCTGAAATACAAAATATGCATGTTTTGTAGTTATTTTAGTATACTATTATAATATACTATTATAGTATTATTTTAGTATAATTCCTATTCTAAACTCAGTGGTATTACTCTACAAAATATATTTTTTCACCAAACGACGAACGCATGTCAGGTGAAATAAGTTTTATATCAATGTAGACTTCAGTTCATGTGGACTCTTGTGGCCCCTTAATCTATATTTAAACTGATCCTTCAGCTGGCAATAAGACAACGTATTAGAGAGGCGGAAGGTGATTAATCGGATTTTGTCAAGAGGAAGCAAATAACATATAGAAATTAAAATATTTTACTATCGAACCGAAGCAGAATTGTATAACAAAGATTTACCTTTTTATGTAATAAAAACGTATAGCAAACCTTTCTCATTCACACGTTATTTGAGTAACGTAATACCGCATCCCAAGATTGAGATTCTTATAGTGAAATTTCACAATTTTCTTATTCTTATTACTTTAATGAGACGTTTCAACGAACGATGGACCAAAAATCAAGCAAATTATAGTTTAGCAAATAGAGGCCTTGACTATTTTGTAAGCGTTATGTCCTCAAGTTTCTTGGAAAATAATATAGGTAATCCCGCTTTTAATCGATATGTATGAATCACAGTTTCTGCAACGTACGTTCTAGAAGGCTGTTGATGCAAGATACTCGGTTGTCGTTTCATTACTGTGGGAGTAGCTCTTTCTTGGAGTGGTGTGAGTTCGAAGCCCGCGCAAGCCAGGGGAAGACCATGTCAAAGTAATAACCAGTTTTACCTAGAGTTATAAAAAAAAACTTCAAAATTTCAACTCGATCGGGGTTTGAACCCGGTTCTCTCTGAAGGTGGGTGGTCACATTCCTCTATTGGTGTATTGGATTGTGTTGCGCCCAGCAAGCGAGAGACCCGGGTTCAAACCCCGATAAATTTGGGGGTTTTTCTTTCTGGGTGGGTTAGGAACACTTAAATCGTTTTTCTCGAAAATAATATCACAAAAAGTCATTCCCAAATATGAGAAGAATATGAAATTATTTAAATATTATTATGTCCTTACATTGAGCAAAATTGAACGACCTTGAAAAAATATTGAGTGCCCATGCGCATGTTTCTCCAATAAATATAGTAATCGACCTATCAATTTCACATCTATCATGGAGTTTAAAAGTCACCACAGCAGATCAGGGTTCGATACCCCGCTAAGATTGAATTCGTAATTTCTGGATTGATTTCCATACAATAATATCAATATAATTTTTCCAGACGCTTATACTTTCACATAAATGATTCGCGTCCCTTGGTCATGATACATGCTTTCCTATAGAACACCCCTCCTTTCAGATATATACACGTAAGCTTAAGCTCAGTTTAATTTGAGTATACAGTAAACCCTCGTTAATTCTAAATTGATATTACCACAAAACAGTATTTTGAAATAAAATTTAACGTAACTAAGTAACTTAACTAAGCTTTTGTTTATTTATGTTTTTTTTTTTTGCAATTTCTTTATAAATTACAAACCATTGGAACTAGGAAAATCTAATACGCTTCATGTAAAAATTTTCCTACGTTGAAAAATATTGATTGAATAAAATTTCTTGAATTTTTACGCGGGTTGAAAGTTTTGTTTGCCAATGAATGTGGCAACGAGTTGTGGCAATGGCATCAGACCTTTGTCACATTGATTTGATGACAAAAACACATTAAAAATACCTGTTCTTTCGTTTTCATCACGCAAATAACTTGACCAAATCAGTATGCAAATATAAAAAAAACTCGCATATTTGCTCTCTAAATTGGAATTAAGTTAGAATATACTAGGGTTGGCTTAAATGTGTCTGATAAAAGCAAAGATATGAAGTTCTGATGGCTTTCGATGTTAAGAACCATTCCACTGGAAGAACATAAAGTAGATAACAAAAAGCCGCACATTGTTTAGTTTTCCTTTGCGAACATGTATATATTCGTTTGCGGGTTTCGGTTACTTACAGATGGTGTTTGAATCCAGATAATTAAAACAAGAAGCTTCAACCGAAAGTGATTCCCACGATCACCTCCTGACATGTATATGTTCTTGAATTATAATATAATTCAACACAGTTTTCAGGATAGGATTTTAGCATATCGTGAAAGTGAGTGCTAGTACACGCGATCTGTAGATTTGTGCCCACTGGGTCTTTATTTACTAATTAAGTGGAAAATAAAACAGCAGACGGATCCTCTCTTAATTGTTTACTTGCAATTAACAATACAACTTTCATTAATTAAGAGAGGTAATACGTATTTACCTTATAACAAATGCTCGGTTGAAAGTGACAATATTAAAGGATAGTCATAGATGTGACAGTTCTAAAACCATTTGGTTTTATAACTTAAAATTTCTCAATTTCATATTTTTACAAGCACACAATACATCGTCCTAACAACAGATCAGACTGATTGTATTCTGTCTCAAACTGAATTATTAGATGTTGTTACCGAGTGAGTAGAGGATAGATGGCACTGTTTATTTATCTCATATTTTAATTTCTAAAAAATACTGGTAATATATCTTACAATGCATTCCATTGTGACGAAAGCCCTGGCTGTTCTGGAGTGATATTATCTAAAAAATATATATACTCATATATTGAAACGTGTTGCTTTTACTATAGGCCGCATAAAATATCTGCAGTTACATGCTTATTTTATTAAAAAATAAATACAAAATAGTTTGAACTTTCTTAATTTTCACATTTTATATGGTTACTCAATGTTTCAACAAATACTTCACTAGTTCTAAAATTATTATATAGTACACATGGATACCTAAAATCAGATTTCATAAATAGGATCTAAACAAAACCAACAATAAACTAATAATAATTACTAAAATAATTATACAGAAACTGTGTATATCCAAATTAACGGATGTCGACAAGTTGTAAGTATAACATGTTCTTCTTCTTGAGCAAAACAAACTGAACTTCCGTTGTAGCATTGAGTAAAGGTTCTATACTCAATGGTTCTAGCAGCGATATCACAACCTTCAATTCCTTCGCCTTCAACGTGACCGAGAAACCGAGAAGTGTATGTTATAGATGGTATCAGTGGGTTTCTGCTAATAATTACATAGATGAAGGTTTGTCGAAAGTTGATTTATCGTCTGAGACGTATAGCTGTATTTTGTTAATTCAACTGTTAAGAAAGATTCATGGAAGAGATGAATACATTTTTAATCGAGATAATTTTAGTACTTCATTTTTTAATCTCAACATGGCAATTTACGGTATAAGTCGATATTTTCAAATTAGTCTGATCAATTGTTTTGTGAATAATAAAGTTTGGCAATAGTAGTTTAAACATTCGCCTACTTGAACGGGAATTTGTGAACATTGTGGAATAAACTTGAACTATTACTTTAGTTAGCATTGACATTTGATATAACAGTAATAATAAGTTCCCAAATCTTGTTTTGTTCTTCCGGGGAGCATTTTCTGTTGTCGCCGTTGTAAACTGGGGTTGTCTGAAACTGGTTCACACTTCCTGTGTGATGTTTTAAACAATAAATTAATAAATACATCTATTTGTCTTTTAAATTATGGTTATTACCAAAAAAAGTGGATGAACCTGTTTTGACTGGCTGACTCGCAATGTTTGAAGATAATAACAGTGTCAACTATATATTATTATATACTCGACAATAGCTGCAAAGCTGGCCTATAAAGAATACGATATTTTTTATACTTGTCATCAAATTTAGATTGATATATGTGCAATAGTAACACTATAACCTGATTCTCTTAGTCATATTGACGTAGATAAGATTTGGTAGGTTCAAAAAGCGGTGGGAGGTTTACAAAATTTGTATAAGTAAATGAATTCTTAAAATAGGGGTTTCGTTTCGTGATAGCCTTCCGAGCGAAAATCTATTAACTTATTACCATGTAAAAATGGTAATAAAATCCAAAATGCTCCTCACTTCAATCTATACCAAACTATACCGTACATGTTGGTGTATCAATGACAAAATAAACACTACATACTTAGAAATTTAAAATTTTAATAACAATATTCCATAAATCATAGCAATAACTGAATGCAAATAATTATATTGCGTAATTAACTAATTTACCTTTAAAATTGTGCTTTATTTGACGTTTTTAATTACACTTTCAAAATAAGTGTGTTCATTAAAACTACATAACTGAAAATTGAAAATTTGCATATCAAAAAGCTGTGTAAACTAGGCTACGTAAACAAGGAACTTTCCTCCGCCACGATAGTTTGCAAAAATAATGAATTTACTATCTAAATCGCAATTTCTTACGTCTGCTAAGACGCTCGTGCAAGTGCAATGAATGAGTTGGGCTGGGGGAATGTCGGAGGTGAAATGTCAGCCAGGCGGGGTGATCACGAGCGAAGGTGGTGAAGCAACGTGGTGATGAAGGTGATTGGGGTGAAGCCATGTCGTCACAGGTCGATAATTCGATTTCGACGGCCAAATGCCAAGATGGTAATTTGCGCGTTCAAAGTATTTCCTAGACTGAAAACATTAGTTTTGTTACATTTTGTCTTGGATAGCTATGGAGATTTGTTAGGAACGTGAGTATTATAGATATAGATACATACACACATAGATACAATACAACGACTTATTCGTAGAGGAATATAATATATTCAAAAAAAAATCCAACAGTAATTTTTTTATTATAAATTAATAGAATCCCAAACCGCATTGATAGAGAAAGTACGTATAGGTTTTATATTTAGAATATGCTCAGAGCCTACATTACCATGCAGTTGTATGTTGCAACGCTACACACACAATAAAATGACGTCCCTGCATTTAAAGCATATTTTTATTTATATCGTTTATTGATGCACTTACAATGTATTGCTGCCATATTATTATAAAAAAGCACATTGCATTGATGTTATAAGAAACAACATACGTATTGAAGTACAATCTATACATTTTAATTTTATTGTTGTTGATTGATAATTAAATATCAAATTAATCGGTCCAGCGGAAGGTCGAACCGCTTAGAAGATGCTACCACAGTAAGTGAATTTTAAAATGAATAAATAAATAAAATAAGTAAATAAATTAAATTAATTGGTGATAGGCTGACTGATAGAAACGCGAACATTCGACGAAAAAAACAAAAAAAATGTCAGGTTCCTGGAAATCTTTTGATCTACTTTTGCATTTCTGACTGCATGTGACTGAGTGGGTAGACTCAATACGATTTTATATTTTTTTAATTAAATTATGGGTGTAGGGTGCTTAAAAATTCTTAACAAATATTCGGAACTCTGGTAAACGACATTGTGTAATAAAACTCAAAGTTGAAGAAATCAACCTGAACGACCGAAGAAAACAGGCTTGCGTGCATGGTAAGTTCATCTTCTGTGTGACCTCTGATGAAGCTTCTTAGCGATACCAGTAGCAACCCAGGCGCCAGAAAGCGAAGATGAATGGCCAGTCAGTCTCGACACCTCGGGGTATAGGTTAGTATTATTATTATTAAGCCGATAGTGATAACGGTGAACTTTCATTGCAAAGCGTACACGCCGGGTTTTGTTAAATACGTCAGTTATAGCTGCGTGTCCTTGATAATGCATTCACTTTCGTTGGTAGATCCAGATTCTAGCCAAGTCACCAGTGGGCGAGGACCGGTTGATTTATTCACTAGAACCAACGCTTCTTAAAGTCGAGTAGATGGATGAGCGTATTTGGTACATACCTACAACCATACATTCGAAAAATATCGCAATAGTACGATTTTGATGGGGAATATTTATTTGATTAGATTAAAAAATGAGCTTGTATGAATTCAGAGATTTCAAAGGTCATCGGAATAGCCGTTTGTACGAGTGTGAACAAACAGACAAAAATACCTCAGGTAGTATCCGCAGGGTAGTCAAATCGAAGTCTGCGCAACGTTTATTCACTTGTTATTACTACATTATTGCGTTTAAATACTTAAATTTATTTAACAAATAATATTTAAAAGAAGTCCTCATGCAGTCTCTCAAAGAAATGGGTGCGGCTTCACCCCTGGCTTTACTATCCCGAAACGCCATCACTGCTGTGCGGGCAGAAAGTATGCAATGTGCACAAAAATAAATCCCTTAATTTTTTTCGCATGAATCTTTTCCCTAATTTTTAATAAAATTCAGAAAAAAAAATTTACCATTATAATATTAACAATTTAACCTACGGTAGTGTTTCCCGACAAACCAGATCGAGAAATAAACCTTCCACTTGAGTTAGAAGGAGTGTGTGTGTATGAGGAAAGTTGCATGGGACGAAATGTCCAAGAGCTTATATCGGACTCAAATCACAATATTCACCTTTTGACTGAGGCAAGGTAAATCTTGGAAATATACCTTCAGTCAGGATTGCCGGTGGCTGGTATTGATCCGTCGAGTTGCGAATCAGAGTATAACTTACGTTCAAAGATTTTTAATCACAAAGCAATCAATCATTCTCATTGCTGAAAGCATTCTGTTACAGAGCGGGCAATAAAAATCACTGTATGTAATTGCTTTAGATTCGTAAATTAGACCTAACATTGGTATGCAAAACTTGACAGATTTACCTTTCCGATTCTGTACGCTGTAAACGTTTGGGTGTTAATTTCACTTTCTACCATGGTGTAACTGTGGATGAGAAAGAGACCTCGTAATTTGATTTTTTTCTCGTCTTTGAAATGTCGATAATATATATTTTTCTAAAAATAAGATACATTTTTGTTAATCGTTAATCCTGCCTTTGTAAAAGGAGATAGAACAAAATAAATTGAATCAAAATTAACAACACAGTTCAAGAGAGAAACAAAACAAAACCACATGTTTAAAAACGCCAAAATACCAATGAATCAATGCTAAATAAGTTATCAACAGGAATCTTTTAACACCTGGAAACAGTTTAATATGAATGAGTGAAAAAAAAATCATGTAATAATTAAATTATAAGGTTGTAAACAAAATACCAAACCACTAAAACCTTAGAACCTTCATATAATGTTTATAATTATTTATAGTATTATTTTCACTATCTAAAGTAAAATCACTAATTGTGAATGAGTAGCAATAATCATATTCATACAACCATATCGTCTAATGTGCCGACGAGTTATTAGAGTATATCAAGGTGTAGTGGTGCGTACGGGCGTGTACGCCCATAGTACGTACTGCTCGCGCTAAAAAAATCGTATATTCACACTGGTTTTGCTTGAGATACGAGTGATACGCAGTGATACTGTCGTATCCATGGTTGCAACAAGCGTCTCTTGCAGCTTTCCGTAGTTAAATTTACTCTAAAAAATCTCTAAAAGTCTCCAAATCGAATATAAAACCTCTTTACTCATGTAGTATAGAGGTTTCCTTAATGCTCCCATAATGCTCAGTATTGCAAATCGTTCCATATGTGTCAGCACTCATCGTAAGCCTCTTAACTTGGTTTATTACTATACGATAAACCTTGTACATATTTTTCTTATCAAAATAGCTGTACATATGATTAAATTCTTTCTATTAATCCAGTGGCAAGGAAAGAGTGGGTATGTGGAACAGGGCTGTAAGTGCCAATGCCCAGATAGCGTGAAACAGGCATGTAACTCACTGCGTTGATGCAAGTCTAACCGTTCAGATAGGGATCGTGTTTATAATACTACCACATTATGATAAAATATCCAATACATAATTATGTAAAACGTTCTAGTGATGAAGCATTTGATTTCCAATGCTGTGAATCACATCAAAATATTTGTCGAAATTCTTAGTAAGTAAGAGGTTTTATATGAAGGCTAAATATTCTTGTATGCCATCACCGGTACCTAGAAGTGTTTTCCACTCAGATATGCTTACGTCAATAGGGTGAGGATAAACTGATACTAAAATATATTCAAGTATTAAACGGAATTAATTTTATCTTGCTCCGCTAGATATTTTTGGGGGTTAGGGTAGTTGACTATAGTTTTAAAGAAAATACTCAAGATCTGTCCAACAAGATTTAATTTGTAGCATCTGCATTAATGGATAAACAAAACCTATATGAAACACTTTTAAGTCACGATTGCCGTTAGCAAGTGTCGAGCCTGCGACCTCTCGAATACTACTGTCGCTAAGGAAATGATTGGGGCATATTTATTAGTCCTAGTTATAGTTGGTTCTTTATATTGCCGACAAATAAATAAGTCATAACAACCAATACGACTAGGTTCAATCAAACATGAATGTTCTACCACCTTAACCCTTAACCACTCATTAAGTGATTACAAATGAAAAAACTAACTTAAAAGAGAAACATTTAAAAATATTGTTAAACATTTCGTCTACAGACACTAAGAAACATACACAGTCAGGATTGCCACCGACGACCTCTCTGCTAAGAGTATCTCTGTACGCTTGGGCTACCTCTATCGGTATGTTTATTCAATGTGACGACTGACGATGCGCGGAAGTGATAAGAGTAAGTGTTCTCATGTTCTTATTCACCACAGGGAAATGTATGGAAATTAACTTCCTAACACATAATACTATCTACTACGGTATCAGGTAAATAATTTAGGTATAAATAACAATTAATACAATGGCTAAAGGGTTTAAAGTGAATAAATTATTTAACTTAGGATAATGGCACAAGATGTTAACACTTCTATTTCGTAGTAAAATAATGTCTATCATAATTAACATTGATAGACAGGATAACCGTTGTTCTATGTGAAACAATTATAGCGAATTATTGTCTGCATTAATTAATTGCTAGATTATATAAGAAGAATGTGAGGAATATAAGTGTGCACACATTCCTTGAATTATTATATAACATTAGATTCACGCTCAGGGAAACAATGTGGCTATTATAATTTTAGAAGCGTGGATTTCTACTAGAAAACACTTTCAGAAGGTGTACCAACTTTCCGTATCATTTGACGTGAATTTTAATTAAGACTCCATTAGCTCACTAAGCTTGGTTCTACGACGATTAGTTTATTTTCAGAACACTTTTATGGTCGGCTCAGCTAATTGTAAGGAATGTACGGAGATGTATAAGTCAATTTAATGTTAGTGTGGAGTAAGAGCAATCCTTTCATCCGTGAAGGCCAAAACTATAATAATTTAACTTATTTTTGGGTTAATTCTTATACATAATTGAAAAATACGTCACGCAAATTCTTACAAAATAGCTATGAATTGCTTTTCTTTTTGGTATTAAGCAATAACTTTTGACTTTTAAACGAGATATTTGAAAAACATTTTTTAACCATTACAATTTGAATATGTAACACACACACACGCAAAATAAGCATAGCCCTATTTCAAAATGTTTGTGTTATAAAGGCTTGAGAGCAAGAACAGAAGTAAGGGTGCGGGAGTAACCAAAATAGGGAGCGAAGCTATAAAAATTACCATAGCTCGTCGAAGAAGAATAGAAAATGAAAATAATTTCCTGTGCTTTGATTATTTTGGTTGCAGCGCCAGTATTGGAGTCCCATGGTTACTAAATACATTCTATACTAGGAAAACGCTCAAGTCCCGCCGCGTTGTTGGATGAGCGGTAATTGGTGCATTGAGCTGCCATGTGTTATGCGGATTTTCTGTTGATCTGTGAAAAAGTCATTAGTAAGTTGAAGATTTGTTTTCTTAATTAATTCAAATTTAATAAAAAACAAACTTTAATTTTTAATTTTTTTAATTAATCGTAATTTTAAAAAAGAAAAAAATCGTAAAATTTCGATTTTCATAAGAAATAATTATTTGATTGTGCTCAAATTTCACACGAATATATCGATTCATAAAATTAAGGTTCTGTTAAAAAATCATTACAATCGGATAAAGCATGCATGTGTTATAAGTCAAAGAATTGTTTTAAAAAAGAAAAACCACGTAAAATTGCGATTTTCATGAGAAATAATTTTTCGATTGCGCTTAAATTTTCCACGAATATATAAATTCATAAAATAAAGGTCCTGTGAAAAAATCATTACAATCGGACAAAGCGTGTAGGTATTATAAATCGAAGAATTTTTTTTAAAATCGAAAAAAATCGTAAAATTGCGATTTTTATGAGAATTTTTTTTTTCGATTGCGCTCAAAAACGTGGCAGTTCTAAGTTCAGAGATTTCGAAGGTCTCAATAAAATTTCATCGCAATCGGAGTATCGGTTTAGCCGGAATCGTGCTAACAAACAGACAAAAATACAAAAAAAAAGAAAAAAAAACATTCCGGATTTTTTTCTCCAGTGTAGTGAAATGGAATCTTCGCTTCGCTCGCTACGCTCGCTACGCTCATCCAATCATCATTCATAACTGCAATGCTAACAAAAAACGCATGTAAATCGGACGTCGTGTTCGGTTTTTGTCGTGAGACGTTACACACGCTCGGACGGACGAACATAAATGAGATGACATTTTTATTGATCGGGTTGTTTTGTAGTGGTGGTATTCTACGATTGATGATATTTTCTGTCGACATTTTAACGGGTAGCGAGACACTTAAAAAAAGTTTTATGAATGAGATGCTTTTATGGGAGTATAGTGTAGTTTGATTATTTCCTAATTTTCTGTTCTTGATTTTTGGCAAAATGTACCTCATATTCGTTAGAGTGGGATCGTCTAATAAATCAGATTTTTCTTTTCTTTTCTTTCTTTTCTTTCCCTTCTTTCTTTTTTCTTGTCTTTACGTTTTTTTTATATTTTATATTTGTTTCATTAATTAATTTCATTTAATATCTATTTAGAATTTTTAACCAAAATAGTTGTGTAATGTAATTATCTCAAACTTTACTAACTTTTAGTTCATTGTTGTCTGCATTTATGAAACTATATTTATTTAGTTGTCCTCCTTTGTAAATCAGTTTTTAACTGAATAGGATAGACGTGAATAAAAAATAAATATAAAATAAATTACCAAAAATCAGCCAAACAAACCGTATATTTTATGATGGAACATGCTCTGCACTCCACTTTTCATAAGCTGCGTTATGTCTCAACTAAAAATAGAATATATAATACGAAAAAGTGTGTGTGTTTAGAAACTTACAACAGTGTTCTTACTCCATAACTAATATTTTATACATATTATTTGAAAAAAATAAATTTAGGGGTAAGAACCAAAAGATCTCTACCGAATACACTAAAATTACTCGACTTTCATTTTGTAAAAAAAAAGGTTGAAGAGATGATAGTTGCAATGACCATTATAAAGAAATTTACTTTGTTCATTGATTGGTCTACCGCTGTCTGCAAAATTATTCCCAAATATGACCAAAATACTAATCAAAATCACATAATAGGATAATATGCTAATTATTCACAGAACCATAGGATGCAAGAAGTATAAATTCCTCTTCAATCTAATTGGTCGGGAAGAATTTAATGTAAGTGGAATTTATATTATTATTTAATACATCCAAAATTAGAAAATTAACATCTTCAATCTCTATAACAAAAATGAAACTATATAACAGGTAATGTATTTAAATATACAAATCATTGGACTATTCACTGCTAAAACACATTTTAATAAAAAAAAAAGCAATATTTTGACTACTTTTCAGCAGCCTTCCCAACAGTATAACAATTATAAAACCACATCAGAAAGACAAAAACATTTCTCAAATAGTTTATACGGTTGAATAATAAATAAGTAGATAGTTAAATCTTCAATCTCAATAAGTTAATTGAATTGAATTTGTAAAGTCAAAAAGCATGTGCAAAGTACGTCCCGTTGAGAAAGTGTTGGGACGCTGTAAGAGACCGGCAAGTGGGAGACCAGGCTTGAATTCCTGATCAAGCTGGCAAGCTAGATTTGTAATTTCTGGACTATATTAAATAATTTATCTAACTTCCTCACACCAATATATTCGCAGTATTCGTCCATGAATGTTGTGAGAAACTGGTAGCGCATGTTGTCTGGGGTTGCCACGTGACCAAGGAGATGGCAGGCAGCTTCGGTCCAATGTGGGTCAACTAGGGAGGCGAAGGGAAAGAGAGGTTATGTCTTATAAAACTGGTTGTCACATTTTGCCCGCCTTTCATTGTACTCTCTCACTCTCACTCTTCTAACCGCGGCGGTGAGGTGAAGGCAGGCAGGCAGTGGAACAGAACTACACCGAGCGACAGTGTACGTTGTGCGACGAACACGTGAACAACGTTGTTCGAAAATACGCTCGTCGGGTTTCAAATATTAGAGCGGGTTTTTGAAAGTGCGGGTTTCAATATTTTCTACTAGGATAGGACTGGATACAATGGCTAAAATAACGGGGTAAGTTTTTTAATACGATTTTATTAATATTAGTTATTAATTATTATTCAACACATTATTATTTACACTAACACATTTATATTAATACATAATTACCTATATGATTAGTCAAATCCACAACTTGTAACATAACAATTATTACAAAATAAATAACAATACATTGGCTTACAGAAAATATGTTTCTAAAGAATACGATATAAACTTTTTTTGGTGAGATGTGTACAATTGTGTAACTTTAACTCATCTGGATTAATGTTCTTGGTGCATTTATATAACAATAGTTACCTGTAACTCTGGCTTTTTAGGCTGATGTTGTTAGTTTATTTTTTGCTGTCAATTTTGAGTGATTTATTAAATTTGTTAAAGTGCAAGATGCCAAGAATGAAATATAGCTTCAAGTACAATGGTTGCTGTGCAATAATTACAATAGGTACTCTGAAGTTGCTATATGTTTTAAGTCAATTACACATTTTATCCGGCATGTCCTGATACTTTTTTGTTAATGGAAGTTTTAATGTTAAATTTATGGAACTTTAGTGGTTTTGAACTAAAAAGTAAAAGTCTACATTAGATTCTACAATATAACTAAGACTGGAATGTTGTATTTATATATTACAGATTAAAAATATATTTTGTAAATAGTTTAATTTCACGTCAATATAGAACGACCTTCAAGAATAACAGCATATCTTCGTGTGGTTTCGCTTGCGGTTTATAACACCTTTCATAATGAAAGTGAATGACAACTTTTAAGTGTGAGTTCCACTTTTTTTCGGCCATTAGTTTCATATTTGAATCACGTCCAAATTAAGTACTCAAGTTTCATTCAATTTGCCCAATAAGCACATACAGGTGTGTGCGTACAAGCATTTATCTGAAGATCCGAAAGCAAGGAGAAATATTTCCACGGGTTAATCCCACAAGTAGCTTATTAATCCGTGGCTAAGCGATCGACCGGCTGTGTAGGTACTCGACGAAGAGAAATCAGAAATAGAGTGCGTTGATTTGAAAAACTTGTCAGACTGAAATCCGCCTTTCCTCGTCCTTGCTCAAATAACGGGGCCGCGTCTGGGCGCCCTGGCTCTATACCCTCGCCCGGTGCCGCTTTCATCTGGTACAGCCGCGGGTCCTGGGTTCGAGTCCCATCACTAGTACTAGAGATCTAAAAACTTTCATCGCGTAACCGGAGGTCCTGGGTTCGAGTCCCATCACTAGGTACTAAATTCCGAGGTCCTGGGTTCGAGTCCCATCACTTAGGTACTCCTAGAGACTGAACTTTCCTCTCGTAGCCAGAGGTTCTTGGTTCAAGACCCACTACATACTCAGGACTAAAGGGCTAAGTAACAGTATTATGACAGCGGTAGTTTACTGAGATATGCCGAAGGTTTTGGGTTCGAATCACACTAAAAGAAAGACGGCGAGTGAGTATAGAAACACTAGGAAAATCGTGTGTTGTATCCCTACCGCACAGGGAGGTGTTCAGGATAATAATATAGAAGCTGAACACAAAAAGTAATAAAAAAGGTTGTGATGGACGTGGTACAAGGTGAAAATGTATAAAGGCGTGAAAGGTCATGGATTCGAACCGAACTAATACCGACACCATAATGGACAGGAACTATATTATAGTACTACACTGCTAGAAGAGAACAGAACATTTTCTTGTTATATTTGACAACGATGTTTGGTTGCCGATGTAGTACAGTTGCTAACGACACATGGTCAGGAGAACTATGAAGTCCTGGATTCGAGTGGATACATGAAGTTGAAGGAACCACACAGGCTGCAACCATGGACATGGTTTACAAACAACGGTTGTCTTATCATTTTAGCAACTACGACTATCACGCCGTTTACTCGCTCTCTGGTCTCCAATATGCATGTTTAAGTATTTTTCCACATTGGTTATTTGTTGAAAAAGTGTAGAAGATTATAAGCATAAAATTTCAAAATGCTCTTTGCAAAATGTAAATACGCTTTGCACGCTATATTCTTAATCTGAAGATCGTGGGTTCGAAACCGGCCGGCAAACGGTAATCTGGGGCAATGCCTTTAGGTTTTACCAGATTGTCCGTTCCCACTTCCCAGTCAAAAGAGTAGGATACTGAGATTACTTTCTGAAACATTTATCTCTGGCTTGGCATTGCCTCTTAAATAATCCTCATAACATATCTGCGAGTCTTAATCTAAATCTAAATCTAAAACATAAATGTAATCATTAAAAATACAAAAATCGATTCTTTGAAGTTCTATTAATTATCTTATTTTCACTGTTTGCGAGCCCTAGTTGAGATCATAGAGATTTGTTGTGTACTGTACACAATTCTAAGCGTGTTTTCTCTTTCGTTCGTGATGTGAGAAAGAAATAACCCGTTCGTGTGTACTTGAAGACCTACAAATCATCGGCAGAGGTTAGGAATTATAATTGTCAACTTTTGGCACTGGAAGCGCCGAGTTCCAAGGTCATGGCAAAGTAGTTTAATGCATCCAATCATATAAGCGTTTATGGAAATAACCTTGCGTCGTCATCCCTATTTGGAGAAAAGTTAGTACTTGTTTATATTAACAGGAAATTGAAAGTCTTGTTGAAATGTAATTTTTTGTTTACTCTTTGAAGTAGGTTATTCTAAGAAGGAAACACCTAAGAATTAATTCTTATGTCTAAGGTTAAATGTAATTGCCTTACGCTTTGGTTCTGGGGTGCCTGCATATTGCAAGATCAGTGAATCAGTCACTCATCTAACAGAATCCATAGTTCTTGTCGTTTGTAAGATCAACTGATGCTTTACTTTTACATTTTGCAGCACAATCATTCAGTTTGAAATTTAGTCTCGTAGTTCGTCAACATGGTGTTAGAGTTAGAGGTTATTAGTAGAAGATGCGCCTCATCAAGGGAGGATGTGAAACGTTTTAGAACTTGATTTAGAGGGTCATGGGTTCGTATCCCGCCAAATATGTTGATCACTTGAATGTCCGGATGTAAATCTGGCACAAGCACAATCTAACGAAAATATTTTGATTCTGCCATTAGATCTTAGAATGCAAGAATTCCAGAAAAAGTTGGACGAGGTGATGTGAGTGGTGAGATGAGAGGTTAGAGGCTATACATAAACTGATTTCTAAACAACAAGCAATAAAATTCGAGAGCAGAGAGTGCATGGGTTCATCGAGAAATCTTTCTTTTCTGGTTCCGCTGGGTGTTGGCCACACGAAACAATAGTCACATATTCACCGTAGAGCAATTAGTTAGCCATGAAATATATGGCAAGACCGAGAGAAATCAACATTCTCGAGTACATTTGAAAGTCGAACTGCATTCGTTTAGTTGATAATAAACTAATAATGGACAACACCAGTAGTGATGACCTAGAGAAGGGTGACAGCTGCTTTAATTTATGTGAATGTGGAGACACGGATAAAATGAACTGTTTACGAGAAATGAAAGTAATTTAATGCTAATGAATTCATCATTCCACTCACAAGGGATAAGCGTTTAGGTATAATGTTATTTCAAAACAAGCAACGAGTACCCAAAAAGGGGGAGATGCTACTAAATAATTCTGTTTGTCGAAGAAACATATATATCTTTTGAAAAATTAAAATCTCCTAGTAAAGTTGCCGAAATCACAAAAATTACAATTAAAGAAAAGATATCTCCCCTAATTGGCTAACAAAATTTTTCGTTGAAGGTTAATGGCAACAAAAATACTTTATGGCAATCGAAGGTCGTAGTCGGTTTTTATCGTGAGACTTGATATACGCAAAGACGTAAGAAAGGGAATGACAAAAGACTATTTACAACTCCATGACAATATAATGTCAATATGGGTTGAACCATTTCTTTCTAATGTCAGCTAGTGGTATTACAGTAAAGGATTAAAATATAATATAACATGTTACACATATGATAATATTATATAGAGATATAGGGCGGTAAGATGTGATGTTAAAAATTGTGAGATGTGGTAGAAACAAGAATTGTATCCAGAATTATTTTGGAGTTTAACCCCAGATCATAAATGTCAATTCAAATCAAATTTACCTCAACTTTTAAAAACAAAAGAGCCACAATATCAAGTAACTATAATCTATTGTGTGCAATGCACGAAGTTTCAAAGTTATATACTTTATTGAATAACGTAATATAGTGAAATAGGAATTTTCTGTCGTTATTGTTCTTGTTTTGACCTAAGGTGAATGATACACGTTTTGATTGCAGCCGTTTTCTTAGGCATAAATCACGAAAAAGTTCGTTTTCTCTCGATACAAGTCGTGCAATGATGTGACTGTTCTCTGTGATTTGTGAAGTTGTGAAGTGTGCAAAGATCTCAAGTCATCAACGAAGCGGTGAAACCGCCGGAAGCTTGCTGTACTGACATTGAAATAGCTAAGCTAAATGTGCAAATGATTGACAAAGACCACAATCTAAGATTCAATAATGATTTCAAATGAAAAAAAAACATAGTTTGATCACCTTGATTTATGTCGACCTTAGAAACTACTACCTTAGAAACTACTAGAGAAAACGAAATTTCCCTAACCCTCACAAATTTATAATTAAAACTTATTTTCATTTCGTAATAAATAGCCCTACTTTCTTACTATTATGTTTTTTTAAATATTATTTTTATTATTTAATATTCATTGTATTAAAGTATTCGAAATAAATTTGATTACATATTGATCGAGGCTTTCTTCACTTGATCTTCTATCAACTTTAACTTTCTACGGAAGATCTTACTGTCAAATATACAATTTTTTATCCTCAGTGCATTGATATCAACACTCAACTATGAAACTCAACACATTCTCTTAGAGACAAACAATGACGTATCGTTACAAAGAACGGGAGATTCTGGCTTTGGAGAATGCTCATCACGAGCGTGCCCAATAAGGCAGCCAAACGTTTAAGTTACAATTTGTATTTATTCCTAAGCTTTGAACAAACTGTTTAGTCTACTTAAATTTTTAGAACTATAAAATAACAAAACAAAACAAAATAATAAACTTAACAATACATACTTCACAATTAACAATTGATATTGATTTGTAAAAATATAATTTACTCTTCTGCCGAAAGTTGTCAAATTATGTATTCTTATTATTTATTATGTATGTATTATGTATTCCCTGATACTCGAATTTAATATGCATAAATAAACAAACAAACAAACAAAATATTGATACTGATTCATTAAAACATAGTTTACTGTTTATGCCGAACGTTGTCAAATTATGTATTCTTTTAATCTATGAGTATCATCCCTGATACTCGAATTTGTTATATATAAATAAATAATAAAATAAAATAAATAATAAAAATACAAATAAATGATATCAATGCCAGATAAAATAAATAAGTGTTAACCAGAGACAATATCGTAAAAGGGGCTAGAAACGTTTGCTTATTCAAGTGATATTTACTTTGCTGTTGTGAGGTGAGCCGGTATTTTATTGACAGTCACGGGCACCTTAGCGTATTTCACCATGCGACATCAGTCACGCAATCTTCTTACATCCTACAAAGGAAACTTAAATTTAACCTTGTGCCTAAACTTCAAAACACGGTTATTAAACCTAAATTAGCGCAACGCACCGTTTCATAATACACGGTTAACATCCTTACTAATGTCCGGAGATCTCAACAGTTTGGAATAGCTCTGCTCTGCTCGGTGACTTGCCGTTGGATGTACGTATCTATCTATAAGCACAAATTATAAAGCTACCAGATGACTATTTTTTTTTTTTTTGTCATAGGAAACCTTCCCAGGGTGCAATGCACGCCCCGTCTAACTAGATATTTGGAATTTGGACAGTTGTGAAGGGAATGTCCGAGGGCTATTCTGCCCTATACTAAACAAGAGGGCCTTAACTACTCCCAAGCAGATTTTGAGCTATTCATGAAAACGTGATTGACAACAAGCTTTAAAAGGTGTAGCTAAGGTATATTTCACAGTCGATTTGACCTTTTTTGCATGCAGGTACGATCTTCTTACTGAGTACAGACATATAGATATGACACCAGCGATATGAATAACGGTAGCTATGTAATTCTCTACATTACCGTTGTCATTATCATAACCCATATGGTTTAATGTTTCTTAGTGTGTTGTAAAGCTTATTATTGAACCATAATGAAAATGCTATTTCACACAATCATTCGATTTTAAAATCACAAACTTATCAATTAACTGACAAATTACAAAAACCAACGTTATAATTAGGAACGAGGCATAGTACGCGTAACCGTACTAATGTAAGCGAATCTCTAATTTGTTATTTCCGACTACGGTTAAAGCGGAATAAATACCTTACACTAGCTAAAAATGACATAATCATTAACCGATGAAAGTATTCCTAAAAAATTTATGATTTCCATTCAAGTTGTAAAATAGGCCATTCTAACTAGAATTTGAATTGACATTATGTGAAGATTCCGAGGTTTCGACCCTTAAACAAGAGTTTCAGCATTTGAGTATATGCAACGTTTAAAACAAGCTAAGTGTAGTAGGTAATTCAATGTTTGAACCTTTTTGTATCAAGTAATCGTTATTGATGGCTACTAATTAAACCCAAGGTAATAAGAACTTCTGGTAGCATTAATAAGAGAGATATCCCTGGAACTCTCGGAAACTTTCAGCTGATTTCCGAAGTGCGGGATTTCGTCCGTGATTTCCGTGCGGTCGTACCGAGTCTCACACGATTAGCTGCACCTTACTGTTGGACTACTTATTATGATGATTTAGAAAGACGGGAACGCGGGCGTCCCCCAAAATATGGGAGGAAGTTATTTAATCGACGAATTGTCAAGAAAATCACAAATCAAAACTTATCATGCTTGAAGTCCTTGGTGGAGGGGCCAAATTCGGAAAATTCCCTTTTCAAAAAATTGTAGTGAAGGCCCTCTGACCCCAAGGGTCACCAAAACCATTCCGTATGATCCTTGTTGAAGGGAATGGTCATAAAAACGCATGTGAATGGGGGGGGGGGGGTGGGGGGGGGGTCTGTTTTTATCGAGATACGTGACATGCGCACGCACGGACGGAGGGACAGACAGACATAAAAGTGTTGTTTATAGGGGAGCAATGCGTAAAAAGTAATAATATATTATCTTCTTGATTCGGTCGGTGTGTTTATCTCTGAAATAATGCTGGTGGCAGGTACAATTACCGGTTATTATAAGGAGGTTCGGAAAGTGATTGTGTGTAGTCAACATTTTCTAGCGATTCAAGCAAACAGTTATTCTTTCGATATGTAAACTGTAAATAAAACAATTAAAAACACTTACAAAATAACAGTTATCATTCTTTTTGCTGGATTTGCACATAGAAAAGAAAGTGTCCGTATAATTATATAGGAAATACGATTATAAATATTTAATTAGATAATTAATATTAATAACCACAAGTGCTTATTGAAAACTCAAGATGGATAAACGTAAAATTTGCATTACGGAATAAATTTCCTCGCACAAAACGGTGTTAATTGTTTTGATTGCTTTTTCGGGCTGAAAACCGCGTGCAAATCCCACTAATTAAATTGCTTAAATGAAACGGTACCATAATCACGTTTATGACCGAGTTATTAAGAAAACACGCTGAAAATGAAATTGCAATTTCTCTTGGCATAATTGATATTTTTCATTGCTTTAACCACAATTACAGTTTTATTTAGGCCTACCACAACTGAAAATTTAGAAATTAAGACCTATGATGCAAAATGCCAACTTACTCGTTCAATTTTGTCGTGACAGCACGTCAAACGTCAATCATTTCAACAAAAAAATGCGGAAACGATTGCTTATGCAAGTGCTGTATATAAGATATATTGGACCTTGCTTTGACAAGACCTTGTTGCAACGGGAGCTATTACACTGCTCCACCCAGCCTGCATGTCAGGACCGGTGCACACAGTTATGCATTTCATTTATTTGCAGAGCTTAGCATGTTCCACTTCCCGCTTCTAGAGTACCTACGTTGCCCATTATAACATTATGATTCTGATGATTTATATAAGTGCACCGTAGTACACAGATTTCATGAACGACTGAAAATATAATTTCGAGGATGTACATTTTGTAAAGTCTTTATAAATGATCCGTTGATGTAGATTTGAGTATTTGTTGTCCTCCTTTGTAAATAAGTTTTTTTAACTTTATAGGATGGACGTAAATAAATAAAATAAAAGTGTACAAAACTGTTTGAAATAATAAAAAGTTAAAATTCTCGAAAATGCATCTTTTGAAATGTGGCACAAAAAGTGACATGTGCAAAACTATAAACTTTTGTCCGACTTACTTGAATTTAACCATCAATTTTGTTCCAACACTCTAATAGATATACGCGATATGTCACATGTTTATTGCATAATATCGTTTGATCCAATAGAAAAAATTAAAGTAACTAAAATATTGCAAATACTATTCCTATGACCTCTTAAATTAGCCCCTTAGTCACTTTGAATTTTTTTAATTTTAATTCTTGTATTGTAATTGTAAGTTGTGTACATGCACAGTTCAAAATATGTTCCTTCAGTGGTACAATAGGCATATATTTTTATTGTTTCAAATAATTTCGACTGTAACAGTTGTTCGTGGATCCCATATGTTATAAAATATAAATCATTGGACTTTTCACTGTTATTAATATATTTATTTAATGTGATATTTCGATTTCTTAGCGGAAATCTTTTTTTTCGATAAAGATTTCTGTAAAGAAATCGAAATTTCACATTAAATGAACAGTGAAAAGTCCAATGATTTACATTTATAACGTTACTACCTGTTATATAGTTTCATTTTTGATTATCCCATAATATGTGTTATATTTATATTAAGCTAACCAACTTTTCTATAAAAACAGTTTCATTATTGAATAAGTTAACTGTATTAAAATAACATTTCCTTCCCCCATATAGTGTAAATTTAAATTTGTTTTAGACACTTTTATATTATAGCTGTAAGTTACTGTTTTCTAAATCGTGTAATATTATCTTACAAATCATCGCCATTATTTTATTTGAGATTCTTAGTGTCAAAATATTCATCCAATAAAACAGTGACCCCTTAATGGAATGTTACCTAATAAAGAGATGAACCCTGCCAAACCGATTACGTAAACCCTATAACTACTGATCTTATGCGCTGCATGGTTGAGCTTTAGAAATGCACGCCAAAAACTAATCGCCTTTTAGCGGAACGATATGGTTCGATACAGATTGATGGTTGCAGTCGATTGGGTGATGATCCGACTAACTACGACTGATTCTTGCAGACGTGGTTCGAACCCAGGCTAGGGCATGAAACCACTCCGTTGTAAACCAGACCAGTTGCAATTACAGAATAATGTAAACGTTCGATAAATAAGTAAAAATAAATTTAAGGTTCCAGGTTTGGACACTCTTGACGTTTCAACAAATCAATTAATTTAATATGTCTATACAATTATTCCTTACATGAATGTAAACGTAAAATATTAGCTGCGAGTACTTTTGACTTTTAAATATAATGTAGTAATTATTAAAATGGATTATATTTAATTTTGCTTTACTATAACAATACATAATAACTCAGTTTTGTTTAAAAATAGTTCATTAGCCAAACTTTGACAAGGCAGGAAAAAACTTAAGGCTATTCCAGCGCACCCTTACCGATATTCTGAAAGTCAATGGGAAAATATTGAAAATTGGTTGAATGGAAGAGGAAATTGGATAAAAAAGAAAAACAAAAAAATGGACGGGACTTTTTAATAAGAAAAGTAAAGTTCTAGGTGCAATACTTCATTTTGAGCTACATGATTTTATTGTTTAAACACACATTTGTCTCCGCCACGAGTGTATAATAGAAAATAATTTTCTTAAATAATGTTCGATGTGCGATTTTGTCACAACAAATAAGAGTTTTTAATCGGTGGATGAAAAAAATCGTAAGTGCCTCAAACGTTTTTTCAAAAACTTCATTGAGTTAAAGATACAATATGAATGGTTTTGTTAGGTTATCTTCTAAAGAGAATTCTCAACAGCGATTTAGAACCTTAGATACGGTTTAACGTTAAGAGTCCGCTCCGATGCACCTGTCGAAAAAAACTGTCCTAAGAAATTATAGCCTAAAGTGAAATAAAAGTACTTCCTGAGTAATTGCAATGTACTAACAGCAAACAAAAGAAATAATTGCCAAGGCAATGTGTTGTGTGTTCAGCTAGAAGACGCAGACTAGTACCAGACGCTTTCTGCAAACACGCTGTATGTGGACACAGTCTATGCATGCGAGACCTGCAGTACAGTGTTTATTATCTGCACTGTGTAATAGATACACATAGGCAGGGCGTGGTATGCTCCTATAACATGACTGTAACGCAAGACGTCGGGTGTGTTACATTGTTTACGAGTGTTCACCATAGGAAAGACTACGTTCATGACAGTTCTTAACTTAGTTTTAACTTGTTTCTGTTTTATTTAATAAATTCTTAACTTTTTCCTATATCTTTCTCTCATATCCTATTCTTTAAAACTCATTTCTTGATAGTAAGTTGTTTTTCTTATGAATATTAAAAGAGAAGTGAAGCAAGTGAAGTGAAGTGAAGAAGGCTGTAACACACTTGCCAAAACACTTGTTTTTTATTTGTATTTATTTATTTATTTATTTATTTATTTATTTATTTATTTATTTATTTATTTATTTATTTATTTATTTATTAATTAATTAATTAATTTAAAGTCTATCATTTTCAGTTAAAAAATTGATTTACAGAGGAGGACAACTAAATAAATCTAATAACATAGATGCAGACATAACAATGAACTAGTTTAGTAAATATTTGAAATAGTAGTAGTACAACTTTATTTATTAAACAAAGCTCTGCCTTTACATTAAGGTTGCCTTAAGACACAGAATAACAAAAAGAAATTAATTTACATTTATACAAATTACGTTTAACAATAAGTAAAATAAGTTACAGATTATGAAAAAAATAGAATGAAATGAAAAATGAAGTGAGAAGTATGATTTGTGAAGTACAAAAATAACAAATACTGATTTATACTTGTTACTTCTTGCTTTGGCCATATAGATGATTTCTAAAAATCAAAATCGATCCCTTTAAAGCAAGGAGCACCAAGTCATAAATAAAACTCGCATTAAGTCTAAAACGTTTGCAAAATTTGACAAAAAAATCCGGTATCGTTCCTCCTTACAACATGCATTAAAACACAACAATTTTGGTAACAAATTCACAAAGGATATTAAATGCAATTAATTAATGAACCAAAATACATAAAAAAAAGTGGTGGAAAAAAAAGAAAAAAGAAAAAAGTTTTTTAGTGAACAACCTGTAACAAGCACGGGTTGGAGAGTCCCCAAGATACTGAGCGAGTCAACAGGTTGTCGAAGAAGAAAACACAAATAAAATCTTACTGCACATTGAAATCTTAGGTTGTAGTGCCGAGTACGGGAAAATACATACATTTTAATTCTGGCCCCGCCCTCTTGACCTCAAACGTCACCAAAAACGTTCTTTTTAAAACTTGTTAAAAGGCAATAATGTCAACAAAAAAAGTATGTCAATCGTCGTGTTTGGTTTTGTTGTGAGACGTAGCCCTAATATGCGCTCAGACGGGGGGATAGAAATGTGATACTCAGTAATATTATTTTTACTTATACTTCTAAAACTTTGAAGTGTTTAGAAGGGAAAGTTTAAAAGTAGCATACCTACGTACACTAACAAGAGATAAATAGGTAACAGGAGTCGGTAAAATTGGCAACGCAAAACATATTATTTTTGGAATCTCACTCTTCGGCTTGTTATAATGTCTCTACAAGGGACATTAAAAAATACGAGTTTAAACTTTTATTTTTTTGGTTTTGGTTAAGTCAGAGATGTCATTTCCCTCAAAATCAGTGCTGCACTTAAAACAAAAACACTTTGAATATTTACTTTTCAAAGCTGCTCTTGGCTGTTCATCTGTCCACGTTGCGTATTGAATGATTGTGCAGACGAGACGATGTATTCTTGCCTACCCTTGATTTACTTCTGTCCGCGGCTGTACATCATTTAGAAACAGCCAGAACGATCTGAAAGCGAGTTTCTCGGTCACTCACGTCCAGAGATTGCGTGTATCTCGCTTGTTTGCATTCTCTCTCTCACCTCCACCGGACATTACAGATGATGCCAAGTTCAGGTCCCGAGGGCTCCATGCAGGCTGCATTAGTTGAGTACCGACACGTCGCTCTGCATACGTATTCTTATTCAAGTCCAATCAATGACACCACTTGAGTAATGAATGTGGGAATTTTATTGTATGTTTGATTAGTACGTATTCATACTTATAAACTATTACAAATTGTGTTGATTATTTAAAGAACATTATAATATGTTTGCCATAATAGAATCGGTTTAACTCCTAAATTTAAATTAAAGTATGTTTAAACAAGTTACCCAATTTAATTATTTGATTCAAATTATGACAGGAACCATGAAAATGTGTTCCTTTACAAAATGATAGTGCTAAATAGTAGTACAATTTTATTTTGTTTTAAACAAAGCTCTGCCTTTACATTAAGGTTGCACATTTATACAAATTACATAGAACAATAAGTAAAATTGGTTACAGATTATGAAAAAATTAAATGGTGAAAAATGAAGTGCTACACAACATAATTATAAAGATGTGTAACGACGTATCTAGATTGATGCATATTTATAATAATGTATTATGGCTACTTATGCGAATGCGAACATGGTTGGCCTGAAGAGTTTGGTAAATTATAATAATGGTGGTTATAGAGCATCAGCAGAGGTCCCGGGTCCAACACATTGTTTATACATATCCCATACCTACGTCAAGAAGTAAAAAGTCGTATATAGATTAAAATGATAAAAACTAAATGGCAAACGTTTAGGAAAATTTAGTATAATCTTTGTCCAGAAAATCTGGTGAGAGATCAAATGATAGGAAAAGATAAGGATTGTATTATTCAGCTGAAATCACCTGTTTGCACATGCATATTTTGTACTTAAAATTATCAAAATAACATTCCGTATAACCAGCTTACAACATTACAAGTTAGTTTTGCATAGATAAGATTTTTTACATAGGCATTATAAAGATTTTTTTTACAATCAGGATATGTAGTTGAAAATTACTTAATGCAAGTTTAAAAATAAGTTAAAGGTAAAGTTAAAGTTAAAATGAAGTTTGTGTGTACTAACAACAAGTGTTAATGGATTAACAACAACATGATTAATAATTATCTTCCACTTCGCATTTTATGAGCTTGTCTAAATCACCATTTACACGTGATATATAGTATGACATTATTGACACGCTTTATGCTTTTACTTTTACACACTCGTTTGCTGTGTTACGGTACTTCTAGAATGTGAGTAGAAATCATAACTGTAAGCATTACATAAATTAAGACTTGCGATGAATATGATACATCATAAAGATCGCACCTGTTGTGTAAGATAACCCTCGGTTTCACCTTCACTGATGGTTTCCGGGGCTCGGAATGTTTCACTAGCATCTCACACCCGTACATGTCGCATTCCTAGCAATTAAAATAATATCATTGCCACGACACCATCCATTGTTCTTCCAACGCATGGACCCTCCTCCCCTGGCAGGATTGCGTCCTGATGGCGAGAGCACAAGTTCAACGTGGACTAGGATGGGCCAGGGCGACAACTTTCTCACCGATCACTTTCTTCGGTCGGCTGGCTGGCGGGCTGGTGTCCAGCAGCTGATGCACTCGAGAGAAAACTCTTCGATCGAGAGTCAAGTGTGTCAGACAGTATATCCTTGCAAGCACAGGAAGAACCGGCTCCGCTGGTCGGTTGGTCGGTACACTCGGTAGCATAACCTCACTAGCAACATCGGGCCCAACAAGGCACAAACTCAGAAAATTAATTTTAAAAAAAATAATGACTGAAAATTATAAATTTGCTAAAAATTCAAAATAGAAATTCGAAATATTCGAAATTAAAACGATATTCAGACGCTCCTCTACGTGTCACGTATAACGCAGTGACACCACCCTCTCAAATCTACGTCTGGTGTGATCTAAGGCTACAGTTGTGTATTGGACTCGTCTACACAATTTAATAGGTACTCTACGACTCACGTCACTTTATTGTATTCGACTCAAGAGGGGGAACCACCTTATGAGCAGGTTATTAATGAGTCAATTAAATAAAACGATAATATATAAATTATTATAATCATGAACAGCTTCTAACTGATTTATAAGACGAAAATTTATGGTAAATTATGATGAAAACTATTAAAAATGCCAGTTGAAAGTGGTTAAGTCAATTGAGTTGATGCTGATCAAACTTCACTCGTTTTTAACTTCGTTTATCATAACTTGCAGACCTTAAAGCCTAGTTGGCCGTGGTACTGGTTGTCAAAACACGCTTCTATAGTAGGCATATGAGGTAGATATCAATAAATAGTCACTAAAGACCTAGAGCAGCTTCATACAAGACACATTTGTGAAAGAGTTTTATATGTGAGGAGCTGGTTGGTTTAATTATGAATATACACATTAATTTAACAATACACCTTTCTTGTATATTCTATAAGATACAGCTAGGATTTGTCCAATACAAATAGACGAGCTTTATAAGTCAAATCCACGAAATTATAGTGGGTTGTACTTTTTACCGTATAACGAAACTGAAATGTGCAATGGATGTAACAAAAGTACAGGCGTGTAAATGCTAACATTAGTAATGTTTCATAGTAATGTTGTGGCGTGTAAGCGTTCAATGTTTAAAACTAAGCAATTGTTTATTTATGTAGTTTAGTTATTAATATTCGCTTTCTCATTTATTCAACATTTGAAAATGTTAGATTATAACAACGCGTGACCTCTCCATCAATCGCTGACAATATGCCCGAGTGGACGTATAGACTTCTGTTATTGTCGAATCTCCTACTCATGGCCTGGAAATAGTTGTATATATCAATAGGCAGAGATAGGTAGAATTACCATTTTGCGTTTTTGATGCTTATAATCAACAAGTTCCCGATTTCCCGCTACAAAATAATATTTTCACTAAAACTACGAATTATAATTGTGGATGAATTTGAATTCTTTGTTGGATATAGATCTTGTGTTCCATGTTCCATCCTTGTGGAATCCATGTCAACGTTGTCCAATCGATAGAGGCAGAGGGAGTCCCCATTTAAAATAACTCGGGTTTCGATCGCCTTGATGATGTAGGATCTAGGTTGTCACTTATCTCGTCATTGTAATGTTTTTTAAATTATAAAAGATGTCAAAATTCCCTTTTAAAAAAGTGTTTACAATAGTTTTCGGTGCGAAAGGTGTGGTAAGTTTACAGTTCCACTTGTTATCTCTACTGGATAATATATTTGAGTGAATTGAAAGTTGGCAAGTGGCGCCAAACCGTGCGCCAATTAGCAAGCAAGCTACCGTATACCTCTCATGATTACCCAATAACCACACACCCAACTTTCCTCTGGCAATTGTTCAAACAGGCTCATGGAACCGTAATAAACTCTGCTAATGATCTACCGGTATAGACGGACGATGACTTTGGCCTTCGCACTCAAGCCGGCCACAGATTATGCGCACTGGATTAGGCTCGACTTGCATAGGTCCTATACGAGATTTACATATGACGTCACATTTGCCCTGGGTGGGCATTGCAAATTGTGTCATACTCAGGGAGCCATCTAAACCCATGTTCATTGGGTGCATTTCATTGAAGATTTCTTAAAGCTGCATAGCATTCGGTAGTGCAAGTCAATCGACTGGATTCGAATATCGTTAGTTGTGGCAAATTGTATATAGTTTAGTTTTTGTAGTGATTTTATAAGATTTATTGGTGTTGTATTTGATACTGTAATTAACTTGGACATTGTATTATATTTTATGTTGTATTAGAGGGTGACAGGTACACACGTACTATGGGGCAGATGCTATTTCTGTCATTCTCGCATTCATTTTTATAATGTTGTAAAATACGTACAAATAGGAATGCAAATATTATTAAATAAAATAAAATAACATAACGTCTTATTAAGGAAATGATGAGAAATAAAGCTCGTTTTTAACAATTAAAAGCTGAGACCATGACCAAGCATGGCACTTTCGACGCTTTAGCTGTAAAAACGTATTCCAATATTATATTGATGTATTGATTGACCTTTTGTATGGTACGAATTTTGAAATCTGTGATTGCAATTAAAAATACGTGATTTCTTCCTCAACGTACATCGTAGCCATGTTAAAATTTCATCCCCCACCATGCTTCCAAAGGTTGTCAAAACTGTGCCATTACAGGCTTAAGGAAACTCTCTAAAACACAAGTAAATATAATTATCAAATGAAAGACAACCATTGAATCTAGCGTACTTATAAAACCCTGCTTGCAAATTCTCTAAAGGAAGCAGTAAAATATTTTTACTGTCGTCAGGACGCGGTTTAGCTATATTGAATTAGTTTCAATGTCCTTACACGCCCCATATAATTTGCAGTTGACCCTAAAATTATCAAATGCCAATATGACAAGTTGAACTATTTGGGCGTGCCTTGTTGGAAGAATAACACTTAACCACCTCATTATGCACGCCATAAATTTCAGAGATATACGTTTACAAGGACTTAGTTAATTAATCAGTTTGACTTAGATTTTAAAATAGTGACTTGGCATTTTTTTGGCCTCAATGTTTTATTTGTGTTTACTATTTATTAACCATAGAGAAATTTCGTATACAATCGTTCGTGCAGCTTTCTTCATTTTTAATATTTCATTTGGTCCGTCACATTATTCAATAACATTCTCTTTACCATTTCGTAAACATATTTCTTTTAAAAAACCTCTTCACAATATTTCATACTTTTATGTTATACTAACGGTACACTGGATTTCAATTAATTTTGAATGATGGTTGAAAGTCTAACCTATGAATTATTTTAATGGTTTCGAATCATCCATCATTTTTTTAACAGTATTCTTTGTTCATTTTTATAATACCTATATCAGATTTATATATCAGATGTTAGTTTATCTGTATTACTGTGCACTTAAATTTATTAATTTATGTTGGATTCGTATCGTTTATCGCTAATTTACATTGGAATGGGATAGTTATATCATTGAGTATATATGTATAATATATGTTCTATACTCAATGGTTATATTAGGTAAATAAAAAAACATTGCTTTCCTTCCAATTAAGTAAGAATAGTGTGCGTATTAGTTTAAACTTTCCTCAAATATAGTTTGAACTCGGATAATTATATTAAAATGATTATGTGCGCACATCTTTATAATTTCACGTTTGTCACATCATCTGCATGAATATAATGCAAGAGTTTGTAGTTTAATTAGGTAAGACTGTTGGCTGCATAGCTCGAGAAAACCAGGCTATTATTACGCAGGACAGGACGCAGAGATTTAGTCTGGATCACTTGGAAGCTCTATCGTTTGACCTATCGAGCTGTGGTGTGATTTGCACCAAAATGTTTAGTAAGAACGTGTGATTGTCGCTAACAGGGCACATTTTCCCAGAATTTCTCACTTTTGTTTTGAATTAACTGACCATAAATGCCACTAAAAAGGTAAATTGTATAGTAATTTCGCAAGTTTTCGTAGGTAAAAATATTTGAAATGTTAAAATGTACTGAAAAGCGACATGCGCTCATCCCTGGTTAACATCGTCCCAAGGGTGAAAATTGAAGGTTGAAAAGTGATCGAGACTGTTTGTGAAATTAACTGGATTTGCCGATCAAGTGAATTTTTAAATGTACATTTAGCGTTGTAAAAAAAGATGGCCCGAGCTTGGCAAACCGTCGTAATAGTTGTTAAGTTAACACGTATACATTCGCCAGCCTATGGCATACTAAAATAAATATTAAATAGGTACCCGGATAAATTATGATATTAAGTCATTTCGTTACATTGCCCCGACTACCAGCATCCTTATTATCGTCATTACGTTAGCAATAAGTAAACGATACATGATTTGAAGCTTGGGGCGTAGCAAATTTTGTAGACGCTTGTAGCAGGAAATTGAAATTTCTACTTAGACATATATTATTTATAGCCTATTGTACAATGTAGTTAAATTATTTTAAAATATATTCAGCGTATGACAATGATTGATTTGTATTGCTTACCTTAACGTCTCATATTAATGCACTAAGGCTATTCGAGACAATGAGTGGTGATAGATGAGGATGAGTGGTGATTAGAAAGAAAGAGGGGACACCCGGTACCGGCACGTAGCCCACTCCTTTCGAAAAGTACCAATGGGAACAACGGACGTCCCATACGAAAGGACGGTATAACCTTGACAGTCATATATGTTCCTCCACTAACCCGGACTGCCGAGCAGACGTCGAGGAGAACGATGCCGTTACACTAGCTTCGAACCCTTTATCTTGTTCTAACCAGCGGTATACGTGTGTGTCTCAGGGCAGAGCATTCACCCACTCTTCCCTTGACCACTCCCGAGGTTGCTTAACTTCGGTGTTCGAGTGGGAACCTGTTAAGCGTATGGTCATTGTTTTATTTGCTACTGGGGTCTTCCCAAATTCATTACAACGTACATCACCTATTCTGAGATCGTTGCTGATGAAACTGTCATGATTGAGAGTCTGTCATCAACGAATACTTCGCCAAATGCTATTGGCAGCTCAATAAGGAAGACATGTTGTTTTATGTAAATGTATGGTTATGCTATGTTGACTTTTTGCAATTCGTCGAAAGACTGCTTGCTTCCTCGTATGTGAAATAGCTATAGTCAATCTACAGACAAATTCACCACCAGAGAAGAGGAAGCTCTTTAAAATCACAAGTATAGTATCGTATCTTTTTTGCATCATCGACTGCTGCTGTATCACATTCTGATAGAAATATAGAAAGTTTATACATTGTTAATAACAGTTACTAAATAATGCTGATCTTAGTCTCAAACTTATTATTTTGTTTATGTTTATACTCGAATCTTAACAATACTATCACGAACTTCTGACATAATGACACAATTAAGCATTTTCATTCTTCATCCTTTTCATTTTCATTTTCAGAGAGGTCAAAATTATAAATGCGCTTTTTTGAAACGTACACATTAAAAACTTGCAGAATTTAGATAATTAAATGAAACACATTTTAATTATTTATAATATAAAATCTTGTAACGTCTAAATGTAAATCTTGATAGTATTGTTGTCCTCCTTTGTAAATCAGTTTTTATAACTGAATAGGATAGACGTTAATAAATAAATAAAATAAAATAAATTAAGTATTAAAAATGCACCTGCAAACAGTATTTTTTTGAACAATATTGATGGTATAATGCAAACTTTTTTTCAAATGTGCATTGCACAATCCGCACAGTTCCAACAGTGTGTTTATTTGAGTCATCAAATTGAGAATAAATAAATAACACTATTAACCAACATAAATGTAGTTAGAGTGGACGTTCGACAAGTATTTTACACAATATTTATTTATACTTATAGGTGGGACAATAAATAATAATAATAATTATTGCACTTCTAAGTATTTTTGTATCGATTCTCACTTCATCTAGGTACCATCGCCGAGCTGGATGGTGTATAACCGCCGTGCAATACGGGTTCTACAGCATGCAGATGACATCAGCAGTTTCGATAATATGTTACTTTCATGTCCAGTTATTTATTGAATAGAAAGTGAGATTCTGATACAAGAAAAGTACAGCTAAAGACGAGCCATTAAATTCCGACCATGTGACCGGGTCACTAAACCAACTAAACCGCATTTCTTCGGAACCATCCTTGAAAAGTGATAGTGACTGTTTAGGCTTTAAGTCTCAGATTAGGGAAACGACACTGAATGAGACAATAAGTCGGTGAAATATTTGGAAGATGAGGGTCATTCCCAAACCAGACTGTATAAACTTAGACCAAATGCCATAATGGTTGAATTATAAACCATTGCCTAATTACTGGATAGAGAAATCAAATAATTATATTTTTCATCGACGTTATTATAATAATTATTTATTAGTTAAAAACGAAATCCTGCTTAATATTCAAGGCTGGTTAAATAAATAAATAAATAAATAAATAAATAAATAAATAAATAAATAAATAAATAAATAAATAAATAAATAAATAAATAAATGGTAGTCAAAAGTGTTTGCCTGGCGGAGTAACAAACCTACGTCTTGCGTCTCTACGTAGGCTACACATACCATCGAAGGTAATCAAGACTACAAATCACGCTTTTACTCTGTAATTAGATTAATATGAACGTGCTGTCTTAATGTCATTACTTTGAACTTGAAAGAAACACATTTTATTATACAAATGACACAAAATTGACACTTTTGTATGTATTTATAATTCGGTATCATTTTTGCTGGTGTAATTTTATATTAATGTATTTACACATTTTTCATATGTCGGAAGAAAAATGTTAGTTTGAGCCAATATACAATAATTCCAATAGTACTTTATATGCAGAGATATGAAATAAGGAAAATTTATTCTAAGTGGATGATTATGAGTTAGATTTATTTTCATTTGGTTTTCATTTCTAACTATAGATCTGGAGTAGGAGTTATTATTTTAATCTGACTTGAATCGCGGTGTATTTATGTATGTACAACGATTCTTTTAATTTGTTACAATCAACATCATAATAATTGTTTGCTTTATTATTGTACAAGTTACATTTTAGATCATTAGTATAATGGTTAAGTCAAGTATAAGGAAATAAAAATGATAAATGGCCCAATAGCTCTGTTGTCACAAGCTTAGTGTAGTGTGCACTGTGCAGGCCTAGAAAACCAGGGCAGAATACTCGGAGTATTTATTGACACGCCCTACACGAAACAACTATTACTACGTCTGTACTCTGCATACATGTCTCGATGCATACACACACTCTGAATGCACATTGTCACACTGCTGAGCTATAACGTGTGTTAGTGAGACGATGTGTTTGGAGTTGGAGAAGGCTCTAGTGTTTGTTTGGCTGTTTTTAAGTTTTATCAAGATTCGCGTACTTATACGCATAACAAAATAAACCATCATATATTATTTATTTATTATCTCTAACAACAGGTATTAAACCCACAATAGTATATTTTATTGTGTCATATATTAGTTAACATAAAATCATATACATAACCATCTTTTAAAAAATCACATAAAACTTACAAACAAATATTTCTATATTTCAATACAACAATCAGATAACACAACCACTCAAAATAATAACAATTATTATTTATGTGATGATTCAAGATTCAAGATGTTTTATTTTTTATTAAAAAGAATGAACTAGCATATCAAGAGAACAGTGGTTTTACATATCCTTATGTACACAATACCCGTTGAGCAGGGTTAATGAAAATAATGTAAAAAAAATTAAAACCAAATATAGACATAAACTATTAGACTTATATTAAAAAACATTTTAATGCATACAAATAGCCAAAAGATGGTCCCACATTACGAAGTATTAACATACACAATAAATATAGGAGACTTGATGACTTGGTGAAATGGCGAAAGCGTGCTTGGACAGTACTGTGGTTTAAATACTGGGGGCGTAGCGTAAAGAACCGAGAGAATGCATGACTAACTAAGGGAGGTTAACAAATACCTCGTTAACGAGAAACGCCCGGAATGACATCAGAAAATGTAACATGACGTCAACATGTGATCTAAGATTCAGACCAGTGAAAGAATTCACGAGCTATAGCCTAGGCTACTCGTAGATCCCGCAATGATGGACTAGAAACAAGACATCGACAACGTTAACTACAAAACAGTTTTATTTTTTTAAACATGTGTCGCTCAATAGTATTTTGTTCCAGTGAAAAGTCTTACAACGAAGGAAATATGTAGTGATAATAATATTAAAGGTGAAAATGAGAAATTTACAACCCTGTACTTTCTTTTAATTATTCTCTGGTTACTATGTCGGTGACGCAGACATGACCTCGGGCCAACTTTTTTTTAAATGGCAAATATCTATTTTTAAAAACGCTTGATCAACAAATTCAGCCAATTTTCATATACATTCCAGTTCACTTTTTGAACTCCAATGTGCATCTCAAAAATTTGCATGGTGCGATTAGAGAATTTTGAACATTTCAGATAACTTTTTCCTCCACAAGCTTTGATAACAACTTTTTTAAAACTCTTTGTAGGCCTATACTCGGCAATGTTTTGAAAATGTGCTCTGATCGCGCCATACACATTCTAAAGTATAACATACTGGTGCAAACCACAACCCCATAGGACACTCGGTACAGGTTCGAAGCGATCCAGTATGTAAACCCCTCTATTCTGCATTAAGGGTCCACGCGGCATTACTGGTTTTAGCGATATCTCACGAACGCTGTAAAATATCGTTAAACCGTTTGCAGACACCTATGTGGTTTTGTGAGGACTATAGCCAGCACGGAAAAATATTGTAATGTGATGGTAATAAAGTTTTTTATTTCACATTTAATTAATTAAATGCATATTTGAAATACAAACGGCACAGATTATTTTTTGAGTGTTTTTTGTTGCATTATATTGTTCTAACAAAAATATTCAGCTGTCTGCAATCAGTTTTTAGATATTTTGCACCGTTCTCGAGATATCACGAAAAAAACTGTGTAATTTCGCGTGGTTTCAATATTGGTGGTAGTCTTTAATAACCTTAAAGCCAGTTAAACCGATATGATCCAGATATCAGTTCTCTTAGTGAATGGACCTAGACTTTAAAATACACATTCATAAACTCTCAAAACCATATGAAATGATTACGAAACTTTAATAACTTGCGTGATCTTCACCTTCACCGATCTCTCGTATAATGACCTACAATAATCTACTCCCATTCCGCTAGATATATTTTTAATCTGATCTGATCAACTACTTCTTTCATCTCTTCACTTTCTCCTTCACGTCATCTAGCCGAACCGGTATGCATATTTGAAGGTCACGCACATACCGAGATCATAGTTTTACCTATTATGCGCATATTTCTTGAACGCTTACTGTACAATTATTCAGATCTTTGTTAAAATTGGCTCACTTACCGAGAATCTATTTGGGAGGTATAGTTGGTTAGATTCCGATTACTGCATTCTAATTTGAAGTTTGTTTAATGGTTACCCTTAGACACAGTAACAGTAAGTTCTTAATTCATGACTAAGTAAATTGTCATTGGACTTTTTAAAATTTTTTTTTTTCTTGTTTATTTATGTGAACCTTGAACACTTTTTAAAATGGGTGAAAGGGTGGGGGGGGGGGGGGGGGAGGTAAGGGGATGATAAGCTCTTTTTTTTTCTGCACAACTAGCCACAAGCCAGCACACCGACTGCAACTATTTTTTCAGTTGTATATCTTGTTCACTTTTTGGCTTGATCCCCCGGTGCCCCCCGGCCCCCTCGTTGCTAAGCCCCTGTCTGTAATATTATTAACTCTCATTATGATGATGTATCTCTGTAATTATAATTGTGCAAACAGAAGTCGAATGAAAATTATTCATTAAATACGTACGGCCATACGGTGTTTAATAATATGTGCATTTATTCAAACTGTCAATTAATAAATGCAGATTGGTTACCGACATACTTTCCCTTTAGGTATCGCAAGCATGACTGGCGTAGGCCTTAATAAACCAACCGCAACCTATTTTAGATAAAAACACCTCAAATGTGTGCACTTAATAGTTGCATGCTAAACCATGCCTTACGCAACCGAAACGATGAAATCATGGTGGAAATATTTGCTTACTGAAGCACGCCACATTTAGAAGAGAAATTAATGCTAGACAAATCTGTTTAATTAAAGAAAGTATTGACCCAAAAATTTAAAATGCTTACGAATAATCGTTTTCTTTGCGCATTAATGAAAATCAGTATTCTTACTAATTAGTTTAAATTCTTGTTACTTCTCATGCTCTGATTAAAGCTTATTATCAATATGTATGTTATTAAATGTTACATAATGCTCATTATCATCTTGACTGTTTCATAACACTTGATAATAATCCATTATTACAGTAGTACTGACAATAATAAAATAGTTCCTGAAACATTTATATAGCCTACATTTTTATAGTAATTTCTAGAATAATTTAATTTGTAAAAATAATAACGAAATATTAAAAAAAATGAAATGAAAATGAAAAAATGAAAAAAATTGAAAAATAATAGTAATAATGTAAGCTGATTATTCACATCAAATGTAACTTTTTCAACATGCCTGACTTTTTAGAATAAATTATTTAGTTAAAGTTAAATGGCCATGAAAATAGTATATCGTACAATTATTATTATCCAGCAATCGAGTAGGCAATAGGTACTCAGAGCCTCAGAGGTGTAGCAAAGTAGACTCTATAGCGTGAATGGGCGTGATTTCGATTTCTGTTGCTCCGGTCTCAAAAATCTCTGTTTTATTTGGGATTCGATGTGAGCTGGTTGTCTGATGGTCTGTTTTGTTGTCAGGATGCCCGCCCTGCTAGTCCTGGCGCTGTTGGTAGCCCTGTCCGGGGCTCGACCCCAGAGCCACAGAGAACAGAAGGTGATCACACAGCCCCGTCCTGGACAAGAATACGTCCAGATCCAGAGCAGTTCGTTCCAGACTAAACAAGGTGAGTCCATCCATCCATATTTATTTTTTATTTATTTATTTATTTATTTATTTATTTATATTTAGTTATAAAAACTGATTTACAAAGGAGGACAACTGAATAAAACTAACACATAAATGCAGACAAACATAGTTTGAAATAGTAATATTACAACAGTAATGTATCGTAAGACAACACATTTGATAACACATTTAAATTAGATATTATTAACAATATTAAAGTGAGATTAATTAAAATGAACAAATATAAGAAAAGAAAAGAAAGAAGACGGAAAAAGAAAAAAAATCTCATCAAAAACTGATCACAGCAATGATATAGGACACATGAATATACGCCAGTGGACAGCAACCAGCAAAAAAATAACATAGAAAATACCCTGCTTAAATATCAAAACTATTAATCATTTTATGGAAATCAATCCAGAAATTAAAAAATCCGTCTCAGCGGGATAAAATCAAATACACCTTTACAGGAGTGTTTCCCGATTAATGAAATTGAGAAAATCATTTATTATAACAATGCATAAGGAAAGCAATAATACATAAACAAAGAGATAGCAGAATCAAACATAAGAAGTTATGACTAGAAATCAACGTACACAATCGCAAATACAATATTAATACTAATTAAAACATAGAAATTCAATAACAATCTTCTCTTCGGTTCAAACTTACCAATTATCAGACTAAGGTTTAATAATTGAGCGTATTTCATTGTTGTACACTAGGCCTGTATAACAGAGGTGGTTGATGCGTAAGGCACGAGACTCGGTTCAGTCACGAGCTCGAATTCCGCCACTGGCAGTCCTGACTGAAAGTCTTTTCAAGATTCAATCGTTTATGAGAATTCAGAGATTGAGTTCTCTTAAACAGCCCTTTCGATTCCCTGGTTAGTTACCCGAAGAGGGTCACACCGAAGTAAAACTGGCATGTTCTTTAATCCGGGCATCCTTACAAAGACGTGTTTTTAATCTTAAAATCTTCCAATTCGTCAATAATTTCAATGACGAAAAATCGGGTCCTGTTATTTTGTTAGTTCGTTGTGTCGTAAAGTACACTCGATATGTTAAATTGAATACATTAAAAATATTATTTATTGGCCCACGGTTGTGGCTCAAGTTCTAGCAAGGACTCAACCTTCCATTGAGCTTTGTAATATATTAATATCTTAATGATCCTTAAGACGGAAATAACAACGAACACGAACAACAACAACAACAACAACAACAACAACAACAACAACAACAACAAACAACAACGAATTAAAATAGTGCACTTGTATCTTCCACTGAATCTTCAACGTGGGTTCATTTAACTAAGTATTAGTATATCTTTTAAACATACGAAGATATTAGAAGTTATTTTAATTTAAGGAAATTTAATTATATTTCAATTACAATCATTGGACATTTAACTGTTATATGTATGTAACATTAATGTTTTTTTTTAATGTAATTACACAACGCAGAACCAAACAACTAACATTATTAGTTTACAGTATTATATTAAATTCAATTTACAATAAGCTATAGCTGCTATTATAGGGCCTTCGTTAGTAAAAAAATATATAGTTAATGGACAAGATCTTGCATTATATTTCATCCATATCAGTATCTAAATTAAAATATTAGTAGAGGATGCGACACGTATTACCCAACATTTGTCTCTAACTTACAAAATACTGTGATTTCTACTGTTTCCGAGTAAGGGACCTTCCTAATTCCTATGTATGTTAATTACTTTTATCAAGGCATTGACCTCAACCGAGTCTCGATTGTGCCCAGCCACACAAAGCGGAGAATAGATCCATGTATACATGTTGTAATGACAAAACAGTGCACAGTTTCACACAGTAAATAAGCGCCATCAAAACCACTGACCTTTACGTCCAAACCACAGCTTGTATAGGCCATGCAGACGAAGCTTTGACATCCTCTTACTTACAAGGAGAATGCCACAAGTTAACATTTACAACGGCGGTGATGCAACGGTGTGGGGACAGCGATAACCGAGGGGACATTGCACTGTCTTGTCTTTAGTTCTGTCCCTTGTGTTGCCCTCATTCAACGCTGGACTAGCAACTAGATGGAATATTTAAGTATTGAAACGAAAAGTTTATATTTAATATTTTAAACAATTTAGTGGACGACAATTCTTCAATTTATTGAAATATATATGTGTCTATCTTTGCTATTGTCTTTGTTTGTTTTGATATATTTATGGTAATGATTTTTGTTTATTATTAACCTGACCACGGAAACGTAATTTTCATGCATTATATTAAGAGTTGCCTTCACTAAATTGTTATTAAATATATTTATAATATGTTGGTAATTTATTGCTGATTAATTTGATGTAGGGGGTGTATTCAAAATAGTATTGACCGATAAAGATGCTTGCGTAAATAGTATAAAGATGGAATTTATTAAAAGTGTTCATATTGCATTAAGTTGATGCAACGAAGGGTGAACAATTTATTAAAAGTGTTCATATTACAATCACTACCCGCTTCTGAATAAAACCAGCAAGTTTAAACAAAACAAACAAACAGCTTCTCTACACCATGGTTATCCGACCGATCTTCACATATGCCGCCCCCGTATATGGAGTTCCACGTGTACGTCAAACTTTAAAAAACTTCAAATTGTCCAAAATAAATGTCTGAGAATGGTAGGAAACATTCCAAAGTACACACCCATTTCAGTTATCCATGAGTTATTCCATTTGCCAACCATCTTCGACTTTGTTTTTAACCTAACCATAAACTTTTATAGTGCTTGTTATAACAATAGCTCAAATACTCTAATTTCAAACCTTGGTCAATACAGTTACCTTACTCTACCATATAGATATAAACATAAACTCCCCAAAGACATTTTATTATAAAAAAATTGTGAAGTTCTCTATGAAACATTTTTATCTCAGTGCTATTTGTTTTTTAGTTTTTTTTCTTATGTTTTTCACAGTGTCTTGCTGTGTTTTGAGTGCAAGAATAAGTGGGTTTTTTGTTTCTATTTTTTCCCCAATGTACCACACTGCCCAACTCAACCTACATAACATCTTTCTTTACTGTATTATTTGAAAGTTAAGAGTATGTGAATTAACTACTCAGGAATTTCTATATTTATTTATTAACTGCTTGTATCTATATTTAACCAATATGTCAATAAAGTATTATTTTTTTTAAAAAAAAAGGGTGAACAATAGCACTCCAAATACGGAAAACTATGATGCCTCCCCGTCGATTCGAAAGTTTTTTTTACCAGAACTTGTTTTAAATATTGTTCTCCGTAAGTGCAGCTAAGGATGATAATTTGCACAAAGATCTTTTCCTAGCAGGCCACACTTTAGCGATCCTCATTGCCCCTCTACAAATACATGATGAAATGAATAAGAACTAAGAACATGAGATATATAACATATTGATTTGTAATAATGATGAAACAGAAGTGGTAATTTTGAATTTTAATTGGCTGATGGTGTTACTCTAATTCCCGTCTTCAACCCCCACAAACATAAGCTTCTATTGATGCATAGGACCCCCTCCCCCTCTCTTTCAACAAAATGGTCACATTTAATTTTATCATTAGGTATACCACAATGTTTTAGTGTTCATATCGTATACCTTCAATTTCTTAGTTGGTTTTAGTTTGAATGTCAAATATCAAATATTATCATCAATCGTAAGAAGAAGTGAAACCAGCGCATTTAGGATAATTTTAATTTTTGAATAAATTATTTAATTTATTTCATATGGATAGCAATATATTTAGTTATTTTTAAACTTGCTTGCAAAGGAGGACAACTGTGCAATGTAAAATAAAAGGATGTTAGCGACAGTGGTGGCTCAAGCGTCAATCGCGAGACTCTGATTCGGGAGGTCTCGGGTTCAAAGACTGTCACATAACCCTGAATGAAAGTTTTTCCGAGGTTTTCTAAAGTCGTTAGTGCGAATTCACGGGATTAAGTCCTCTATAACAGCCTTTGGACATTCTATGTACAATTAACCAAATTCTAGAATACCTAGTTACACACCCGAAGAGGGGAATGCATTGCTCTCTGGACAGGTTTCCCACGATATACATAAATATCACATCTTTGCTCCTGTTCTGTTCTGTTCTGTTCTGTTCTGTTCCCAACGTTTTTCCGATCAACGGGTATAGTTAACTTCCTGTTGTCTTGGGCACACAGAGTTTACTAACATCGGCTTGGCAGGCCTGTACGCACTCTTCTCCTTCAATTTCTTCTTCTTCTTCTTCTTCTTCTTTCTTCTTCTTTTACCACCAGCTCACGCCATTTCCATCTCTCCTCCCATAGCCTTTTTGATTCTTCTTCTTCCCAACACTCATCCGGGAGCGGGAAACGTGAACATGTTATTTTAATATATAATGATAAAGTTTATTTTGTAAAATATGTTTTACCGTGTTCTGTTTGTCCTGACAGATGACGAATTCGTGACAGCGCACCGTATCCCCCGTGTCCTGCCCAAGGATGACCCCGAAGATCTGATTATCAAGTCGACAAAGAGCAAGATAAAGAGGGAGTCAGAGGACTCCTCTCCCGTCCTCGACGTGGGGGCGTTCCTCCTCACTCCCGAGCAGACGCTCCCGCTAGAGACGGAGGTGACCGAAGTCAAGGCGGAAGTACCCGAGCGGCCGACCAAGGGAGCCAAGACAGAAGTGAGGACAGAGTTCTCGGTGGTGACGAGCAAACCTAGGAAGGGGAGCAAGGAGAGGGCAATCGCCTTCACTCCCAAGGTAAACACAAGGACATCTGAAGTATATTATTTTATTTTTTTAATTTAATATTTTTTTTGACGTCCATCTTGATCAATTATAAAAACTGATTTGCAATGGACGTCAACTAAATATAAATTAAGTAATTTACATAAATTCACACAAAATAAAGAAAATGTAATTAAGTAGAGTTTGAAATAATAATGTACAACAACAATGAAAGTGATACAAACATTTTATATACAACATATTTTAATTGTACACTAAAAATATGAAGGGAAAATTATACAAATTATTTTATATTATATTATTATACAATACATATAGTGATAATTATGCATGTACTACAACATCTGCATTATATGAACTACAGATTTAATTTACACTATGTTGTACAAGTAAGGTGTCACTTTCTATACAGAATAGTTCATTTCGTGAACAAAATTGAAAGAAACCAATCGTTCCTATCATGATTGTACAGCGAACAAAAAATTGTGTTTGGAAAAAAAAGATTTTAAAATTTAAAGGAAAATTGCTGACTTAACCGTAGTAGCAGACTTATTTTGAAGTACAATATTAAAATTTAATTTATCGCTTTGGATAGTCGGGAAACACTCCCGTAGGTGGAATTGTTAATATTTAATACAATTCATAAGTTTAAAACTAACTCAACTAACTTCTGAATTGTTAACTTGAGTGTATTCGTTCAATTTAATCTTATGAAACTTAAAATTGAATGACTTACTCACCTATTAAACGTTGGAAAGATTATTTGATGTCTATAAATTCTTGACTAGAGTATTTTCTAACCCGTGACTTTGGAGCCGTCCTAGAAAACGTGGCACATAATAAACTCAAATGTTGATCCGGTTTAGCCAAGTTGAATCTGGCAACGCCCGAGGGTGGAATAGTGTCCAGCTTGTTTAGTCGGTGTTTCCTAATTAAAATACCGGTCTTTTAGTTAATCTTGCTCGCGCGTTTATGGCGTCGACGCTGACATGGTTGGCTTGGTCTGCTTTAAAGCCCCCCACTGACTGAATGGGTAGACTCTAAATACAAATTAGTATTTTACCTATTTTTTATTTTATCTCAAATTAGGGCACGGGTAATTTAGAGTAGACAATATACTCATAGGCAGGACTAAATGTCATTTAAAGAATAATTGAAAATATCCCGCTTGTATTCTTACATTTTTGTTTGTTTCGCAGGAGACGTCATTAGCGCCCTCCTCCCCAACCCTGGACGTGAATGTTGAGACCAAGGGAGACACCGGTAAACTGGAAGGAACGATCATCGGCGCCGACGAGAAGAAGGTGATGATCAAGAAACTCTCCGCCGTGGACCACGTGACCAAGGTGTCTTCCAAGGATGAGCTGACGTTGAAGGAAGTCGAGGTGAAGCCGTCGTCAGAGCTTGGCGTGAACTCCCCTCTGGTGGTGAGGAAGAAGGGATCATCACTGTCCCTCTGCAGAAGAACAGGCAGTCAGGTGGGTCACTTGTTGACGTAGTCGTCTTGTTGTGAAACGCTCTACAACATGTCAGTTTCAATTCACAATTAGCTTAATATTTTAATGTATAACGAGCAGTATATTTTTATTGTCTAATTTATTATCAAAACTATTATCCATTGTACAAAACTTGCGATTGTTAAATTATTTAATACTTTGTACTTTTAGTTTGGTGGAGGTGCCGGGTTTTCTAATACGCAAGCTCAATATAGGCAATTATTAATTTACACAAACAACGTTGTGGTTGAAGTTAAACAAGTGGAAGAAATGGAAAAGTGGTCGGATAAAAATTGTCTCTTCTTTCATGCCAATTAGCATTATACCAAACCGCTATACTTACTAGCTTGATCGGTGTAAGAAACTTATAGGCTTATTTCCGTGTCATATCCCGTAGAAAACACGTTGTAAATATCAACAATTTAACTCCAAACCAAAATATTCTTAATCACTTCTTTGGTGGAGGTGCCGGGTTTTCTAATACGCAAGCTAAATGTAGGTAATTATTACTTTACACAAACAACGTTGTGGTCTGGTTATTTGTGGCCACATTACACTACAGAACAGGTGGAAGAAAGGGAAAAGTGGTCGGTTAACAAACACTTACTCACACATACCTTTCTTTCGTGCCAATCTATTTTATTTGCTTCGCATTCCAATCCGCAAATTCCTAGCTTGATCGGTGTATGAAACCAACAGGCTAAATCGTTCGTGTCATATGTCATATACCTCGTAGAAAAAAACGATGAAAATATTAATGTAACTCCAAACTGAAGTATTTTAATCACTGTTTGGTGGAGGAACCGGGTCCAACTTTTAACATTGATTTTGTATTCAATAGCATATTTTTTCCTGATGCCAGTAAGCATTAATTGATTTTTATAATAAAAATCGCACACATGTCACGGAGACGTAAGTACGATCTATTAATGAGACACATTTTTTTGTTACAAATTTTAAAAAAATCCAATACAACACTCGTTGGTCTTGTGTGTGGCTCGTTGGTCTTGTTGTTAGCGTATCTGCTTCCAATGCAGAAGGTCCAGGGTTCGATTCCCGCTAAAGTCAGAAGTTTTTTAACTGCAGAGTCCATCAGTTCGTGTCTTAGGAGTTTGTAAACGGTGACTTTGGAGCCGTCCTAGCAACGAAGCACATAATAAATTCAGAGTTGTTCTGAATCGGTCTTGTTGATTCTGGTGTTGATCCGCGGGTGTTCGCACTGTCCATACCACTGATTGCTATATTTCCTATTAAAAATATCGATCTTTGGTTGGTTATCGCTCACTCGTCGATTGCGTCGGGCCTACAGGGTAGGCTTAGTCGCTTTGATTTACTGTCCCCCACTGAAAGTCAGTTATATAACTGAATGGGTAGACTCTAAATACAATTTATTTATTTATTATTTATAAATACAAGTAAAACTATCAAAGTGGCAAACATGCAAAGTTTTATATAAATGGTGTGCTAGCTGCTAGAGGAAGAAAATAAAATGACAACGTTCATATTTTTTCATAATTTAAAAAAATCTCATTTTATAACAAACTATTCCAACTAGCCTAGCTCAGTAAAAGTTATCTCCGTTTTCTAGCTAACCCCCTCCTCTATGTTGCAGTACCCCCCAGGAAGTGTCCACCACAGCCCCCCTCCCAAACCACACTAGTCAGTCACCGTCCGAGATATTCGAGATCCTCCCCGTCAACATCATCCCCAAGATGACCGAGAAGAACAAGAACAAGAACAAGGACTTTGACTTCGTGGACACACCCTTGGACGACAAGGTCCTCACACCGGCAGGATCCAACCAGCAGTCCAGGATCGAGGTCAAGAAAGGACCTAACGGACAGGACTACGAATACGAATACGTCTATTATTACTACGATGACGATGAAAACGACGCCGCTGGGGGAACAGGAGGGAAGAAGACAGCAGTAGTCAAGGGGAGGTAAGTAGATTGGCTAAGGGGGTATGGACATGACATTTCTATATAACCCTACACTGCCACCTGTCTCCGTATGGACAGTAAAAACAAAATTAACTAGAACAGTGATGATGAATTACGTAATTTATCTGATTTATTTAATTTCCTGTTTGAAATTCCAATTTGTTAATTTATTTTTGTCATCCTTTAAAATTTTTGTGTCGATTCCTGGCACGGATTATAAATTATTTATCATATGGTGCCTCGGTTCGCGTCGTGTATTGACCCAACACCCAACATCATCGGAAGAAAGCTCGATAATGACATAATATTTCCGGGATTCTTAGCGTTCATCCTAAATAGAAACCTTCTTCCGCGTAAGTGTACTAGTACTACAGCGTACTTACATTAGTGATGAGCCGCGCTCAAGTGAAGTGAAAGAGAAGACAATACTGGTTCTAGGCCTAGTGAAACTCGCTTGTCGCGACCCAGCCTAGGGAAAGACACGCGTACGCCTCTAAAGATGCTTCCTTGTACAGGTGCGAAACTTTCTTCAAATAAATATAGACGAAACGTCAATTTGTGTTTGTTGATTACGGTAACAATTACACTGTAAACATGATTCACGATAACCACCTAATAATTATTAATGTAATCTTAACATGACGGAATTTCTCTAATTTTCTTGAAAGTTATCTTGTAAAAGTAGTATACTTTTTGATTATTTGTTCACTTTAGGAAGTAACGGTTATGAAAATTAATTTACTTTTAATCAAGATTGTGATTTTGATCACGATATTAAATCACTTCAGTTATATAATGTCTTTTTGATGAAGAAAGATGCGTAAATCACTATGGTATCATACAAGATAGAATTACTTTTATTTTGTGTTCTGACATATCATTTGAATTTTGTTTTTAATGTATTATTTCAATGTTTACAAATGAGGTTTGTAATTTTGTTTTTTTAAATGTGCAGTGAATAAAATGAATTGCCTTGTTTGTAGGCACATATTGGATTTTACTTAACTTCATCGTTTCATGGGTGAGACTGTGAACTAATTGTCAGCAAAACCTTGATACACTGTTTGAAACTAAATCTTTATAATAAAAAATCACCATCACATGACAGGGTTTTATTAATATCTCAATAACGCTGGAAGAGCACACATTTGACAGTTAGCACATAGCTATTCGCTCGGCCAAGAAGCATACGACGTATATATGAAACTTTGCAAAGTTGTCAATGAAGTATACATAGACAGCCCTACAGAAATAGATTTTACATATTTTGTATAAATGAGTCAGAATAAAATCACGAATATAATCAATTTTTGACTTTTTAACAAAAAGGAAAATCGTGAAAACTAATTAATTTTTTATAAATTATTTTAAAATAAATTTTAGAAATGTGTTACCATAGAGCCCTATATTTCCACTTTCGTGACATACGTTCAAAGTTCCAGGCACCTGTAGTGTCAGTCAGGTGAGCGAACAGCAATTTGCCTAAGTCCATGTCCTATACTCTCTTAACCTAATATGAATTTAAAGAATTGTTAGGGAGCGAAACAGACCCAAAGGCATTACTTATCTCTCTGTCCTTCGGTCGTCTGTGCGTGTCATGTCACACGGTAAAACTAAACATGACCTCTGACTGACATGTTTGTGACACGTGACATGGACGATACAGGACGTGTTTGGTTTGATGGCGCTGGGAGTCAGTGGGACAGGTCGGACCTCACCCAATAGGGGTTCACCTTGAACCCGGCACCTCCACCAAATGTAATCAACCCAATCAATTCAGTTCAATAGCAATTTAAAGGGGCTTTTACTCCCAAAAAATATTTTTACCACGTATTCTATAGCATACTAATCTAAATTGACCATTACAAAATTGTATCTACAAAATGTGACCTAACAAGAATTTTAAAATTTTTACACAAAATTTTGTATAAAAATTGAGTGTTGGTGAAATTCTTATATTGGATTATATACATATTTTTGTCTTACATAGATAGGCTACTAAAATAGTTCTATAATAGAACAAAGTATCAATCTAAATGACCCATTTAAAGGATCGGCTTTGAAACAATGCACAAATATACAAACACGCGAAAATATGGCTCACGAAACAATTCACTTCTTCTTGGCAATAAGCGATTTGTAACTAAACGGAAGCTCCAATTTAAAAAACTCAAAATGTACGAAAAGAATAGGAAGAATAAACGATTATGCAGTATCAGGTGAATATTTTTTCTGATAAAAATCCTCCAAGGTCATGGGGGGTAGAGACAGTCCCAATGTTATTTCTTATGGGAGATATTTGCCGACGAGACCTATAGCTCGAAAATTATCAAGTTTTAGAATTTGTCTCGTGCCATGGTGAACCCAATGGATCAGTACATTTATAGCTAATTAGCATCTGTGAAATATGTTTTTTTTGTGTTTAGCGGGTAAATACCCTTATAATGGGTGGAATATGTATCAGGCGTTGATAAAACTTGGTGGGGATGGTGGGCTCGAACTTAGGTGAACCCCATTTGAGCATCTACCCTTTTGAGTAATCAAACTACGGATCTCTGTAGTAATATAAAATCGTGGTTTTAATCAGAACTTTAATCTGGGTCTCCCGCTTTCTGAGTGGGCGCCATAACGATTTTCTTGAAACCATGTTGCGTTCTTCAGATATTAAAAATAAAACTCGACGATCTTACATTTCTTCTCCCTCATTTTGACGACGATTCTTTGTAATTACCACACATGAAAACGACGTCGACAGCTAAACCCACCTTGTTATTGCAGCACCACCTCGACCACGGCCGGGCCCACGACCACCTCCCGCCTGTACCTGCCCAAGAAGGAAGCCGACGCGACTCACCACGAGACCACCCGAGGACGCACGAGGGGACAGGCGGCTGCCGTCGTGCCCGAAGAGAAAGCTAGCGCTAAGACGAGGTACAGCTCCATAGAGCGCGCCACCACCGCTGCCCCTGATGCAGCTAACGAGATCATCCCCGCGAGGGGCGCGGCCTTCAGGTACGTAGCTAGCACGCTCTACCGGGGACTTGGCGCGCCAAGCATCCTAGCTCATACTAGATTCCCGACCTGGACGTAAGGAGCGGATGAAATCATGTAGAAGCCTGTGATTTACGTTTAGGGTTCTCCTACTCCCTATTCTACAACACGGAGAAACGCTCGTTTCTGGTTTCCTCCCAGCTGCGCTCCGAGCCCCCGACGTCCATGTCGGGAATCGAGCATACTGACGTCGAGGCTAGAGAGCCTACTACCAGAGAGTGGCCATACATACACTGCTTCCGGCGGCCGTCATGCTTTTGCAAAATTATTTATTAATTGCGTCAGCTGACTTAAATATATAAAAGTTGCCTTCAGAAAGTTTTAGTCATGTAGGTGACATTTATTTTTCAAGCCTGTTGTCAAGCAATATTTGTTTCTTTAAGGCAGTTGCAGCAAAAAAATTGTTTGACAAAAACATGGTGGTAGTATATGGCCTCTCTGGTGTTTACTTATCCAGAATCTCTAGTCGTGGCGTACCGCTAGAACTGATGTAACATATTTAGCGGAGGTTTAATCGAGACGATACGAGCCGCCGTGAGGTTCCGCTCTAGCCAACAGTCTGCACTACCTCACCACTTTTCGTGCGGTCGCAACTAACCCTCAGTTCATGACGTCACAGCAGTTTTAGAGACGGGCCTGAAAATGAAGACCTCAGCCCAGTTTGAAGTCGGGCTGGTGGTAAAAACGGTCGTCTTGTTTCACATTCATTCACTATTGGAGTAATTCAATTTTTGACTATTATGATGAATATATAAATGAACAATTAATGACACGACTTGTCAAGGTCAATAAACACTAACAATTTTTTTCATGTGACACACAATTAAATCTGACAAAAACACACTCAAAAACCATTTTAAACAAGTACTTATTTCATTGAGGAACGTCTAATTGCAATGTTTGTTGTTTTGCGTGTCTCCTGCAGGACCCGTGGTCGCACGTTGACCACCGAGGAGCCTGTAGTAGCCGAGGAGCGTCTCCCCGTGAACACCCGGTTCCCCCCTCGCTCCCGCTCCAACCACAACAGCAACAGCATTGCATCGACCACTCCCTTACCCCAGGACGCCCCCGTCACCCGCGTCAGGGGATCCAGTGGCACCAACAGCGTCCGACGGCCTAGTCTGGATTTAGTCGACTCCAGCTCATTCAAAACACAATCCAGCGACGCCTCAAGGGACCAGGACCCCAGGCCAGAGTTTCCCAAAACTCTACCCGCCGGTAAATAAAAACAACAAATTTTTAATTCACTATATCAATAAAATAATTCACGACGAGATGTTGTCAAATGCGATTTGGTTAGAAATTAGAATAAATTTGGATAAAAAAGATGTACAGTCAAAAACATGCCATACATCTAGATATTGATCGTAATTACAAGTTCCCTTGTATACTTATACTTAACACCAGTTTTTCTAGTTTTTTATACCAATGAATATACTTCTATTAGTTCAAAGTACCAATTCTGAATGCAATTTCTATTTCATAAATATTAAGCAGCAATGCTAGTATATTCTTGATTTATATTTTATACCGATTGATAGAAATCCTAAATTATCAATATATCGCCCAAGTCGTATGTTGTGTTTTTTTTGTATTTTAAATAAAAATCAATTTTAAACTGTGCATGTGACTAGACATTTTAATAATATATGATTGTTTTGACTGAAACGTTGATCCTTTCAGTTTGAAATGTATCCTTCTAGGACCTGTAAGATTTTTGGGTGTCACAGCAAACGAAGAAGAGGAGGTTATTAAACCCCGCGGTCGAGGTCGCGGTCAGGCTTCAACCACCTCCGCCCCTGCATCTTTGAACGACGAGGAAGACGTCGACATCCCGTCAGAGTCGCACAGCCGAGGACAACTGAGTCGCCGTCCGGACGCCGCCATCCGCTCCAGGGGTCAGGTCGTCGCCGATGACGAGGAGGACGAGGGTAAGATAAAACTTTACTACCGTTTATGTTTTCAGAAAACTACAATTTGAATCTGCTACGAGGAAAAATGAAATATTAACTTTACTGTATGACTAGAGAATCCAAACTAGACACGAAATTAGGGAACAAAGGTTTTTGAAGAAAGCTTTTTGGTCCAGGGATTTGCTTGATCCTCCTGAATACGATTTGACCGAGTGCAATTTATTTCTGGCATGAGGTATGCGCATGTGGTATGCATATCAAATAAAAGTCTGGGCCATTTGCATATGATTACTGCTATTGTTACTGCTATAGGACTTTTGTCCATTTTACATAATTGCATTTAAAAATTAAATATCAAATTTAATACATAATATTTGAAAAGCCAAGGCAAAATTATGTGTAATTCAAAACAATAAAACATATTTGAGCTGATTGACACCGAAGCAACATGTTTTGTGTCCTAAAATGCCTTAGGAGCAGATTGTATGCTCCACCCCTAGGGTTACTCTACGGCAATATGATGCACCGGTGTACACTAGATATATATACATAAATCAACCCGTATAATTCTTCCCGCCCTTGCAGATATCTCTAGCGTTCCCGCATCCGTGACCGAAGTCCCCGACGACGTCCTCTCACTGACCACCATCACCGACGTTGACATGGGTCTGACCAACGCTGCCATGGACAAAGCAGCGCTCGAACTTTACGCCGTCCTCAGTCAGGCCAGAGCCGAGAGCAACTCTATTGACGAGGAGACGTCTGACGATGATCTAACCACCGAGCTGGTAAGTCAGGATTCAGTCAGTCTCACTCAAAGACAGAGGGAGAGTTAACCATTAAAATTTAATAGATAATAATATATACATATTATAATAATTTTATGAAGAAACAAATTAACCAACTTCACTAATTTAAACATCGTTATTATACTTATTTTATTTACTCATTTGATTATTTTCAATTATTATTGTATTTTCAATATATAAATGTTATGGATATGTCAAAATCACATGTTGATTTAATATGGAGCTGCCTTTTTCATGTTGCTACAAATGTGCCCTTTTTATGGTTTAACACTGTACTTAACCCATTGAAAACGAATAATATGATATTATTGTACATTTTGGTCCACTAAAATGCCTTCTTTATCAATCAGCATCTAACTAAAATCTAAGTGTTTAAATTAAAGGAGGACGTGTCAACGACATTAGAGCCTACAACTGAAGCCCCGACGACCACAACCACCACGACCACCACCCCAGCTCCGACCACAACAACCACCACCACAGAGACGGCAGTAGCAGCCGGTAGGGGACGCTATCGTCAGAGAGGAAGCGCAGGCGGAAGTGCACCCAGGAAAAGTTTCCGAGCTGGAAGCAGCGATACGGCGAGCACGTCAACTACAGAGGCACCAGCCGAGACCAGTACCAGGGCCAGGGCACGTTTTGGTAGTAACAGGTAGGTGCATTCGGGACAATTACTACCAAGAGATTTCCCATTCATGAATGAAAAGTTTGTGGAGTGCGTTGTTCTTACCGCTAAAAGGTGTTGTGTTATGAATGGTAAGGCTGTCTTTATAAAACTTTAAACTCACATTTATATGTCTTATAATTTATTAAAGCAGGGCTAATATTGAACAAATCATTCAACGTTTCGGAAGAGCCATTAAGACAATGTTCTCAACAATACACATAAATCCTTCAGTTTGAGTCTGATGGTTGCATTTATATTACTGAACTAATAGTGGATCAGTTATATCCTGCATAAACACTACTAGCGCCTCTTATAAATTTGTGTTTCTGTTGCGTATTCACCAAATAACGAAAATTATTAAAATTACCGCTAAGCGGAAATTGGACAAACTCTTCGTCATGTACGCCTGGTTACTTGTGATAATTTCACCAATGGGGATGTGAATTGTGGACAGCTGTTTTCTGGGAATTCAATGTGACGATCTTGGTAATTTCTATAAGTTACGTATGCTAATTGATTTTGGTCCTTCAATCCTTCATGATGTTTTTAACTGTGCATCATGTTCGGTTCTCAGAGTAACGTCAGCAGGCGGTCGACGAGGCTTCTCCAAGTCCACCTCCCCCCGGCCCGAGGAAGAAGTCTCCAGCGAACAGGAAGCCACCAAGTCTGAGGCGGCCCCGCCCACTCACCACCGAGCCGGTGGATTGCCGAGGAACCGCTTCGGCTCTGCTCGGCTTCCGAAGGTGACCACGCCCACAAGCCCCTCGGCGGCGTCATCGGCTGACGAGACCCACGCTGCCACTCTTTCGTCTGCAGCGCCCGTCAAGCCAGTCTTCGCTGACAGGTAAGACAAAACAAACATGATTTTTTTCCACACCATCACAAATAATTTTATGGAAATCAAACCAGAAATCAAAAAATCATTTCAGCCGGATATCGAACCCGGTCTCCCGAAGGCCGGTTGGAACCAAAGCTACCGAGTTTGTCAACTTATTAATAACTTCTGGATTGTTGGTGCATTTAAGATCTGAATTTAGTTGGTTAGTTGAGATTGCAGCAGAATCGTTGGAGTAACCAAAAGAGTTTTTTTCCGGGGTTTATCTCAGTCGTCAATGCAAAAGCAAAGGAATTGAGACCTCTAACCCATTCCTCAGACTTCTCTTCATAATAATTATTGTCCCAACTAGGAGATTCATTGCATCTCAGGCACTGGCAGGCTACCCACGGGAAATTAAAAACATAAAATTTGACCAATGTTATTACGCAATATCTTCAAAATTCTCGTGAAGTGTGTCTCTAAAGGATAATATTATTCAAAACTAGTTCTAATGTGCATGGTGCAAATTTTAATGTGCAAGTCGTAAGTCTTGGGAAAAGAGAGTCGTTTACAAAACTGTCTTCATAAATAAACTATCACTTGACTCTCTGTTCTTCAGTTCCGGTATCAGACACAAAGCATTTTTCATTGGCGCGTCTTTAGATCTAGTCATAAGAACATAAGAATTGGATTTTGGGCCTTACACACCTTTTGCCTTACGACTTAGTACGAGTTGGGAACGCACAAATTGAAATATCAAAACCGTGAGGAAGTGCAAAACCCCGAAAGTGAATTCCCAGAAATGAGACAAAATACACTAGCAGGGAATTGCACTTTCGGGAAATTGCACTTACAGGATTTTGAAGTTTCAGTTATCATCATTTTCAGGGTTTTGGCCTTTCTGGGTTTTTTACTTCCGCGACGCTCGGATCATGGGAAAATTATTTTCTGGGTTTTAACACCTTCCCTTCTTCTCAGGTTTAACTTGAGGCGCCGAGGTGGAGCAATCAAACTGCACTCTACCGCTGCCCCAGTTTCCGAAGAAACCAAAGCCGAGTCCAGCGGCGAGGAGACAAACGAGTCATCGGCCGAACCCTCGACCACAGCGGCGTCAGTCCGAGTTCCCGGCAGGTTGGTACCATTGCTCTTCAATAGACTCTTCATCACTCAAGCTTTATCATTTTTATTTTCATTTATACTATGCACAGTTTCTAAATAATGGCATGTCTCTAGGAATCGTTTGAGCGTTGGCAGTGGACCCCGCCCACTTCGCCCAGGCGCCAGGGTCAACATTGCACCACGAGGTCGCCTAGGAGCAGCCACTTCGACGACCCTTGCTCCGAGCACAGAGCCAGAAGATGCTGGTAGCGAACAAACCAGCTCGTCTAGCCAAGAGGAAGCGCAATCTGAAGAGGTGAGGAGGACAAAACCAGCATTCAGATTTAGTATCTTATTATTCTCGGGTGCACCAAGAAGTGTAAAGTAGCCCTACCTAGGTCTTCACAAATTAAATACTGATCTTCTCGATTGGCAATTTAAGCTAGACCTAATAGACCTGGCAATATATCCTACTGTAACCACTTCCATTCTTGCACCTGCAGACACAAGAGGTTGTGACAACGCCTGCTCCCGATGCCCTCACCCGTCTGAGGAACCGACCGCGCCTGCGTGTCAGCGCCGTGAAGCCGACGACAGCCCCGGCGCCAGTAGCGGTCAGGAGACCCCTGATTCCCCGGAGGAAGCTGGGACACCCCGCCGAAGTGAAAGAGAGCACCGACTCAGAGATTCAAGACTCCAGTAGTGGTAAGTTTCAAGTCCAGTGATTGGAAATTCAGTAGGCTTACTGGAATTGTTCGTTGAAGACTTTAGTTGAATTCAATGAGTCCCCAAGGCTAAAGCCAGTGGCGTAACTATGGGGGAAGAGGGGGGACTACCGACCTCTCAAATTTGGTCAGAGGGGGGAGAGGGGGATACACTCACTATTTTTCATGGGGTATTTATTTAGATATTATAAATATTGATACATTCGCTTACTTCGCTATATTTGTATACACATCTTTTACAAGAGTTCTGTAAAAAAAAAAAATTAAAAAATTAAATCACATTCTTAGAATCGAAAAAAATTCCGGTGCTATGTGCCGCCCTGGACCCGCATCAGCTCCCAAACCCCCATTATTTCCAATCGTGTACTTAAACAGAATATAAATGTATAAATTATTTTTGGATGACACCACTGACTGACTGGCGAACTGTTTGCTGACCACTGATCTTTGGAGGTTGTGACCACTGATCTTTGGAGGATGCAAATATGTTCGCTTCCCCCCCTCCCTCCGAGAAACAAGGGCTAGTTAAGCCACTGGCTAAATTTCGACTCATTATGACCTAACTGAAACTTTAAAAACTTAACAAAAAACTTTCCCTCTCTAGTTGCAGATGATACGCCGCCATCGAGTGACGAGACACCCGAGTCTGGTGATGAAGTATCAAGTCCCGCGACTGCTGAACCAGAACAGCCCCAAGGGTTGGCGTCCCTGGTAGGAAGGAGGCGGGGAAACGCATTGCGTAGGCCGCGAACGCTGTTGCCAGGTGGCAGCAGGGCATCGTAATCTGCTCCTGTCGTCAGAGTACCATCTACCTACAAGCTAAACATGGCGTTGTAAACACCAGCTAGGCCTATTAAAACGCATACCCACAGTGGAGTTCTTCTGATTATGTAGACTATACTTTAAACAAAATCGGGGAAACGAACAGGTGGTGGGTTTACACAGATGTTTTAGTTTTTGTTTTAAGATTTTATGTGTAATGGTATTGGAAATAAATTTAGATGAGATGACTAAGGACTACTTAGCTCTGCCATTACCGTGACACGTATGAAAGCTTGATTCTTATTGGCTGTTTTTAAGGATGTAACATTTCGTATTTAAAAAATGAAAGTTAATCTTCATTAATTAATCACAAGCCTTAAACCTTCACCGTATGTGTGAAAGTTAGCATGGGTTTTGTAGTTCATTCTTATGCCTTTAATGGATACCTTAAACATCTATGTAAATCAACCATTAGCAAAGCAATGTTTTGTATTTGAAGTGAAAATGTCTCAATCTGGACATTCAAGTTAACAGATTGTAAGAAAGCAATGCTACATAGTTCACTTACAAACTTCAGTTTACAAAACTTTAATGATTTCAAATTGTCAAAATGCAAACTAGCTGGTAATAAGACTCCCAGGTGCCAGAATCCATTACCGTATGTTATCATAGGATAGATACCGATACAATATACCCTACTTCGTTTTTTCTAGGTAAATACGTGTTGTGAAAATGAAGTTTGTTTGTGTGTACTCAAACTTCCAGTTAAAATACCCTATAAAATTTTTGTATACTCCTCATTTATGGGTCTTTGTTAACTAAGTTTGTTTTATTTTTAAAAATTTAGAAATATCTGGGTTGCCACTCTGTATTATTTCCCTATACAGCTATATATATTAATTTATATATATTACAGTTAGGCCTACATAGTTATTGCAACACAAAGAACATATGGATATTACTATATTAGTTTGTTCAATACCTAAACACACAATAAATTGGAAGGGAAAATAATAATAAACACCTGCAGTTTATTAAAATTTTAATTTTACATTTAAAACTTGCAACCAATACAATGAATACCTAATGATATGGAATTGCAAAGGGATTTTGAAACAAAATTGATTATGATATTTATTTTAGAGGTACTGTAGGCCTCTTATAATCTGTAGAAAAGTAGTTTATGGTATGTATTTGATTGAACATAAGAGTCGTGTACAAATGTCTAGGCCAATAATAATCCAATATCATATTGGCTAAGAAATTTAAATAATATTGAGAATTGTGCCATGGTGCAATAAAGTATGAGCAATCTAGACTACAGTTTCATCATTTTGGTTGAATACTTTCTGAATTGGTTTTATGTACATAGGATACTTTATTTTGTTCTGAGTAAGCAGAGGTAAAAATGTGTTGTAAGTGCTCAGATGCCCTCACCATAAAAACACATACTTGTTATTTTATCTGGCTGGCAATCTGCACATATTGGCAATCTGCACATATCCTATTCCTCGCTCTAAAAATCGCATGTGATTTATTTGAGCTCAAACCAACATCAATAAATATGTTTACTAGGTATGAGCCTATATATTTTTTAAAAACAAATATGAACTATAAAGAACATAATAATATGTCAAAGCAGAAGTGCCAATTCCTTCAACAATGGTGTGACTACTTTAAAACAATGTAAACTTTTCTGATGAGAAAAGACAATCATTTATTAAATTAAGATAAAACATCAACAAGCGTTTATTTATTTCCCGACCGCTCACTTTGCACATCCAAACTAGCTAAATGGACTTAGAATAGTAACTGGCGTTATCTCTCTCATGACGGAATTCTCTACTCAATGGTACAAGCAATAATAAAATATTGAATAAAGGCTAAAAATATGTAACATTGAATTAAACTACAATCATTGCTTTTGTTCTTTAAAAAATATTTTAAATCGGATCATGTTGTGAATGTCAGACGCTGAATGCATGGCAGTAACCAAGGTGTACTGAAACAACGTTCAAGATTCCTCAAAATTCCGCTGAAAGATTGAGTAAACTTTGCAATCTTACCTCGCACTTCGTACGGGCAGTGTTTTCCATAGCGTTTTATGAATTTGCAAAATACTTTCCATAATGGGTTTTTATGAATAAAATATAAGATCACGTCATAATTGAGAGTAAAATGAAATTCCCTATCTGAGGGGCTCAGAAGCAAAGTGAACCAACCCACACAATTTTCTTCCTGAGATAATTTATAAAATGCAGCTTAAACTGTTAGGTTTGGATTGCAGTCTATTGCTTTCCTAACAAATTAACTTAAAATATCACATCTTGAAATTTATTAAAGATTCATAACTTCAGTAGGAAATACCTTATCAAAGTGGTTGGTCCATTTTGCCTCTCAACAATTATGTTATTTTAAATTTATCTTGTGGCTTGGTCCAAATCATTTTGTGATTGTAATGTGCTAAGTACATGCTTTAAATCATTATTAATGTTAACAAACAACGAATTTATCATTACAAACTCACCTGGTAAAATATACGAAGATGCAGCAGACAATAACAAACATTTGGTGGCTTGGTCCACTTTGCCTCTGAAACTTTTTCATGATTTTAGGTTGGTCCAACAGTTTTCTTTATAGATACGTGTTAACGGTGGCGGTGAGAGGTTGGTCCGTTTTACCATATTATTTTGAATGTGAGTTATACAGAAATGCACCTAACTCTATTTTAAAAAAAGTGTGGGTTGGTCCACTTTGCTTCTGAGCCCCTCATCTATGTGACCGTTCGGGCACCGCAGCCAATCAGCGGTGCGCTAACAACAAACGTATGCACCTTATACAGCAAGAGTTGGGGTGTTTTCGAAGTATCACCCAAACTTCATGGGTCTAAGAATGATCTTGAAATAGTACTGTCATAATCGGGAGTATTCAGGTATCTGAATTTTGTTTGCGATACGAACATTCCTTCCCGGGGGAAAAGGCTAGGGCTTACTGTGTTTATCACAAGTTAAAACGGTTCAACTAATTCGAGTTAAGAGTTCGTTCGAACTAATGGTGATAAACAATGCGATATAGTTAAAACGGTTTAACTTTAGCCGGGTTTAAATTTCCGTGATAAACGTATCGTATTACTGGAACCGTTTTAGTTAAACCGAACTGAATTAATGTCTTATAGGCCTGCTGCTGGGCTATTCCTGAGTTCCACCCGTCCACGACACGGGACCAGACGAGTGTTTGTGTACCACTACCACGTGACCACGACCACGTTCACCCGTTCAAGATGGCCGATTGCTATTCCTGAAATCGATCTCATCCCGTTTTGTCCACCCGTCCCATCCAATTTATCTCGGCTGGTCATTGGTCAAGACCAGCCCATGGTCTAAAGAAAACAGTGGCGGACAACATCACTGCAATGCACGTTTAGTGAAGAGAAATAATGTTTTATGAGCTTTCTTTGCATGTATGTAATGTGGAATAATATTATACTGTACTAGGAAAACGCTTAAGTCCCACCGTGTTGTTGGATGAGAGTAATTGGTGCATTGAGCTGCCATGTGTTATGCGGATTTTCTGTTGTTCTGTAAAAAAATCATTACTAAATTGAATTTTTTTAAATTAAATTAAATTAAATAAAAAATATAAATTAAATTTAAATTTTTTTTAATAAATCGTAATTTAAAAAAGGAAAAAAATCGCAATATTGAAATTTTCATAAGAAATAATAATTCGATTACCCACAAATTTTACACAAATAAGTTATATTAATTCATAAAATTAAGGTTCTGTGAAAAAATCATTACAATAGGATAAAGCATGTAGGTGTTATAAGTCAAAGAATTGTTTTAAAAAAGGAAAAAAACATAAAATTTCGATTTTCATAAAAAATAGTTTTCGTTTGTGCTCAAAATTCACACGAATACTAAATTTCATAAATTAAGTTCTGTGAAAAAATCATTACAATCGGTTTAATCATGTAGGTGTTATAAGTTGAAGAATTTTTTTTACTAGGAAAACGCTTAAGTCCCGCCGCGTTGTTGGATGAGCGAATTTGGTTTGGCATTGAGCTGCCATGTGTATGCGAATTTCTGTTGTTCCTGTGGAATAATCATTATTAGTTGAAATGTTTTAAAATTAATTAAATAAATAAAAAAATGACTTAATTTTTTACATTTGTTTTAATTAAATCGTAATTGTTCAAAAAAATCGTTAAAATTGCGATTTTTTTTAAGAAAAAAATTCTCGATGCACCAAATTTAACACGAATATATTAATTCATAAAATAAGGTTCTAAAAAAAAAACAAATTTCAATCGGAAAAGCATGTAAGTGTTATAAATCAAAAATTGTTTAAAAAAGAAAAAACCCGTAAAATATTTATTTTATGATAAATATTTTTTTCAATTTCGCTCAAAATTTTACAAGGGAATATCTTAATTCATAAAGGTAAAGGTTTTGTGGGAAAAATCATTAATATCGGATAAAGCATGTAGGTGTTATAAGTCGAAGAAAATTTTTAAAAATCGAAAAAATCTTAAAATTGCGATTTTCCTAAGAAAAAATTCCGATTTCGCTCAAAAAAAGTGGCAGTTCTAAGTTCAGAGATTTCGAAGGTCTCCATAAAATTTCATCGCAACGGAGTATCGGTTTAGCCGGAATCGTGGAAAAAACAGCAAAAATACAAAAAAAGAGAAAAAGAAAAAAAAAAAAAATTCCGGATTTTTCTCCAGTGAAGTAGAATGGAATCTTTGCTTCGCTCGCTATTCTCATCCAAAATCGTAAAAAATCGAAAAATTGCGATTTTAATGAGAAAAAATTTTCGTTTGCGCTCAAAAAAGTGGCAGTTTCTTTTTCCCATAATTTCGAAGGCCCAAAAAATTTCATCGAAATTGGAGTATCGGTTTTCCCCCGGGAAATCGCCCAAACCCGACACACAATACTAAAAACAGAAAGAAAGAAAAAGAAAAAATAAAACATTCCGGATTTTTTTTCCCCATGTTAGTAAAAATGGAATTTTCGTTTCGCTCGCTAACCCCTCGTACGCTCACCCAATTTTAGAAATTACCACATTTTAAAATTCGCCCGTTTTTTTTTCAGTGTCATCTTCGACGGATTGCGATTTGATAACGAATCTATGCACCAAGAAATCCCTGATTTTAAAAAAAATAGTTGGTAAAAATTTCGACGTGGTCGCTCATCAAGCCTTAAAAATACAATGCTTGTTGCCGTCATAATAACAAATTTCCATTGTAAAAACATTATTGAATATTACAATGATTAAACAAATTAATACTGGAAAACCTTAAAGTCCCCCCGGGGCGTTGTTGGATGAGCGAAAATTTTTGGTGCATTGATTTGCCATGGTTATGCGTTTTTTTTCTTTTGGGTTCTGGGGAAAAAAATCATTACTAAGTTGAATTTTTTTTTAAAACCTGGGAAAAAACCCCAAAGTCCCCCCCCGGTTTTTGGGATGAGGTATTGGGTGAATTGAGCTGCCTTTGGGGTGTTTTGCGGTTTTTTCTTTGTTCTTGAAAAAATCAAAAAATTTTGTTGAAATTTTTTTAAAAAAAAATTCAAATTAAAAAAAAAATTTTAACTTTTTTTTAAAAATTTAATTTCGTTTTTTTTAAAAAAAGGAAAAAATGTAATTTTAAAATTTTTTTCATAAAAATAATTATTTGATTGCGCAAAATTTTTTTACACGAATATATTAATTTTTAAAAATTTTTAAGGGTTCTGTAAAAAAATATTATAATGGGATAAAACATGTAGGTGTTATAAGCGGGAAGGGAAATTTTAAAAAAATCTTTAAATTTTGCGATTTTCATGAGAAAAAATTTTTCCAAATTACGCTAAAATTTCCACGATATATAAAATTTTAAAAAAATTAAGGTTCTGTAAAAAAAATCTTTACAATCGGATAAAGCTTTTTAGGAGTTATAAGTCGAAAAAAATTTTTTAAAAATCAAAAAAAAAAATCGTAAAAGGGCGTTTTCCAATGAGAAATAATTTTTCGATTGCGTTAAAAAACGGGGCAGTTCTTATTTCAAAAGATTTCGAAGGCCCCCCCATAAAATTTCATCCCCAATCGGATTTATGGGGTTTTAGCCGGAATCGTTTTAAACCCGCAGACAAAAATACAAAAAAAAACGAAAAAAAAAAAAAAAAAAAAAAAAAAAACTTTCCCCGGGATTTTTTTCTCCTTGTAGTGAAAGGGAATCTTTCGCTTCGCTCGCTCCCCCGGCTCGCTACCTCACCCAAAAAATTAAATTAAAATTAAAAAAATTTAAATTTCATTTTTTTTTTAAAAATCGAAATTTTTAAAAAAAAAAAATTTTAAAAAATTGGGGCGATTTTAGAAAATATTTTTTCCCCGATTGCGCTAAAATTTTAAACAAAAATATATAATTAAATAAAATTAATTTTTCTTCAAAAAAAACCCTTAAATGGAATAAACCCTGTAGGGTTAAAAGCAAAGAACTTTTTTAAAAAAAAAAAAAAAAACTTTTAAAATTTCGTTTTTTTATGTAAATTTTTTTTTAATTTGCGTTTAAAAATTTCACAAAAATATCTTAATTCATAAAAAAAAGGGGGTTCTGTCCCAAAAATCATTAAAATGGGATAGCATGAAAGGTTGGTTTAAAAATCGAATAAATTTGTTAAAAAATCGAAAAAAATCGTAAAATTGCGATTTTCATAAAGAATAATTTTTCCGTTTGGGGCCCCTAAAAAACGTTGCAGTTCTAAGTTCAGGATTCAAAGGGCACCAAAAAATTTTTCATCGAAATGGGGAATTATGGGTTTACCCCGGGAATCGTTGGGGAAAACAGAAAAAAAATACAGAAAAAAAAAAAAAAAAAAAACTTTTTCCAAAAATTTTTTTTTTCCCAGTTTAGTAAAATGGAATCTTCGCTTCGCTCGCAAACCCCTCGCTCCCGCCTCCATCCAATAATAACGCTACGTTATGATATTTAATATTGAACACAATAACTAATTTTACCAACGTGAAACAGCATTTATTTTAACATTGAATTGTGCAATAAGGGATATCCTCAAAATACTTAATTTTTAGTATATAAGCATGCAATTTGGCATGGTGACGGCATACTCTACAGGTGATTTAGGATTTGGGCCCCTTCCCTAAAAAAATTTACCCCTAACCCCCCTAAATTCCAAATGGCAAACCAAAAAATTTTTTTTTCCTTTTTTTTTTATTTTTCTTTTATTATTTATTTATGTAACGTCTACCCTCAATTTTACCTCTATGGTCATTTTGATTCTTTTTCACTTAAAGTTTTGCAATTTTATAGCTAAATTTAAAATTTTGGAGGTTAAAATTAAAATATAAAATAAAAAAAAATTAAAAAGTGTTTTAATTTATTCCGTAAATTGTTTTTGAATTTTGTTTTTTTTAGTTTTTATTCGTATATTCCCCCAAACCCTTTTTTAAATTTTAATTTTAAAATTATATTTGGGTATTCGGGATACCCAAATATTAACCCAAAAATTTCAATTAAAGAGGGGCGTCTAGAAAAAATTTTGAAAATGTCTGTAATTGCTAAATTACGAAGGGGTTTTAAAGAAATTTTGCGGGTTTTTTTTCTAAAAAACCGGGTCACCAAGGGGATTGTGGGGGTTTCCCCGTGAAATTTTTGGGGACAGCCCAAATATCCAAAAAATTCACCTGCTAGGGTAGATAAAATAGACTACGAATTTTTAAAGGAAATTTTATTTTTTACGAAAATTTGGGGTTTGGTTTTTTGAAAAAAAAAATGTTTTTTTATTTGTCGGGCTGGAAAAAGCAGAAACCCCAAGGGGAACGTGAACGAACGGGCACGCCCCAAGGAAACCCACCCCCATAAAACCGGGGCCCGCGGGGATCGAGAAAAACCCCCGCAATCTTTACAGGTTTTCGTACTGGTATTTTTTCCATTGTTTTTGTCAAAAATGTAGACAATATAAACTACATTTCTTATATGCACTTAAAAACATGTTTTTTTTTTTTTTTAAAAATACTATCCAAACTTACAAAATTTTTCCCCGGCCCATGGGTTAAAACCAAAGGTATTCCCCCCACTTTTAGGGTATTTGGAGGGCATTACCCAAAACTAACTAGGAAAAGGGCAAACCCCGTTTTTAGATGATTTAAAGGGGATTTTATGTTATGCTTTAAATTGTTATTTGTTATTTGTCATCTGTTTTTTTGGGTTATTTGTGATATGTAACGGTTGGGCCCTTGTATGTATACCCGATAGGGGTGTCCATGTACATGTCCATGGTTTTAAAATAATAATGTTTTTGAATACCCCGGGAAACATCTCATAACAAGTTGATTGATACATTGGTAGGCTGTAAATGACAGTGTTTTGAGTTTATTTGTTATAAGGGCGCGTCAACTGTATGGCTATAATGCGCCACTCTAGCCTATGATAGGCTAGGGAGGAAATACCAACGTTGTCTATATCCAGTCTTATGTATAGGAGGAGAAAAGGGAATGATACCGAGTACAGGGTACTAAACATATAGCTCACGCACTCGTCTTAAAACGACTATGGCGTTTTTCTAGTAATAAGAGATATATTATGTGAGTGGAAAATTGCTAATTTTTTTGTGTTGAATTTGGGGTATGGTGTGGACGTGTTAGATATTTTAGTTCATAATTAAATACTAAGAACTCATCTTGGAGCATTGTTGGTGTCACATTTTGCACTAAAGTGCTTGTAATAATGTGTTGTGATTCTCGATTTGGATCAAAGATCTATTAAACTACGTTGATTTGGATAGTCGGGAAAAACTCCCGTGACTTTGACGATATCAACATATTCGAATAAAGCCCCGCTTTATTCGACTAGTCGCAATGACTAGTCGACTAGTCGATCTTCGTTTTCGGCCCGTGTCAATATTCAATATGGCGGCAGTTGGTTTGTTTTGATGCTGAAAGTGAAATGAAATGTTTAGATAGTGCCAGTTTATTCAATTATATTGTAATTTAAATGTTTGATAACAAAAGTGTAAGTATTCGCCCTTTCGCTATATCTATGTATTATTAATCTTTCACCGTGTGCATCCACAGGCCTCAGACCTAGCCTACCTTGTGGGCCTATACAGGCATTTGTAACAAAGCTTTTTGTGTTTTACATAACCTCACCAACATGGATAGAGTACCTAGGCCTAGGGAGGCTACTAAACATTCTTCCGGTTTAGCTCTACAACCTAGCTGAGGGCTTTCAATTCAATTCAATTTATTTTATTCCTGCATGCACACAATAAAACACCAGTAAACAATATAAAGTTTTACAATAACCTAGGGCTAGGTCTATGAGGTTTGGCAATTTCTAGATGCATAGACCTAGGCCTAGGCCTACATTTGGAAGGCAGGGTAGGGGGCCTAGGCCTCTAGGCCATACGCTAACACTAAAATTGCCCGCATATTGAGCGCAGCACAGGCACAGCTCATGTTGTAGGCCTTTCTAGGCTAGAAAACTGCAAACAATGTTATTCAATGGGGCGCCGCATATCAGACCCAAGTCTGATAAGCTACGCCTAGTCTCCAAATTCAATGACATTGTAGGTTCACAGCTCTGTGCTAGGCCTAGGCAAAGACTGCCCCACTCAGGCCTCTGTCTCAATACGCGGCCGGCTTAAGCCCCGTGCTGCCTACTAGGCTTCTAACTTTTTGGTCCCGGTTAAACTCTAGTAGGGCTATACCATCACACTTTTTATCTAGGCTAGGGTCGTGCAAACAAAATTATGTAAAACCACGGCTCTTAGCACGAACCTAAGGCCCAGTTCCCATCATCGTCATAAGAATTGTTATTGCATTGAAAAGGGGATAGGACTAATGCTAGGCCTACGTGTTAAATAGTTTTTGTTTTAGTCATAAGAAATTGTTATAGAGCTTAACAACAACAAAATTCTTACGAAGGAGTAAGAACCAATTAAACGTTAATTAATCCTTACGACCGACCAATCAAAAGGAGTAGGTAGGCCCTACCATAATTTCATTACGACAGGCCAGTAAAACATTACTAACCAATCAGATATCGGATTTCTTATAGGCCTAACTAAAACAATTTCTTGCGACGGTGATGGGTAGCCTACTGGTCCTAAATATCTACAAAGGGAGCTGGAAAACACCGTAATACCCGCTCGTTGTGGGCCCTTAGCCTGAAAAAAAGTGTGATGGAATAGAGTCCTAAACAGCCACTCCGGCTCAAAAGGGGAAAAGTACAAAAAATCAAAAAATTAAATAAAAAAAAATGTTTTTACCATTAGAAAGATGATGCATGTAATTTTATGAAACCAAAAATAGTTTTTTTTTTGTAAAATAACTATTAGTCTGTATTTGCCATTGAAATTATAGCTTTTGTTGGTGTAAGTGGAAGGTGATTTTTTTACAAAAAGTTGGCAGCCTGGTATTCTAAAGAATAAGCTGGTACCTCCATTTTAAGCAGTTCATAAGTTAAGTTTATGTGTGAAGAATCTTAACTGTGAATTTTTCAAGTCTTTATGTAATTATATCACACCATTTTATTAATGAATATATGTAATCATGTTTGTGATGTAACATCCGTGACAATAAAGGCAAATAAGTTGTTTTTTGGTGTATAATAGTTCTTATATTTTGCTACAAGTTGGTGATGTTGACAATGTACTTGGAGGCTAACCTTTAACATGTTTTAAGTGTTCATAGCTTTAAACATTTCTGAGAAATAGTGTCACGGATGTTACATGTCACGGATGTTACGTGTCACGGATGTTACATGTCGCGGATGTTGTTCAAAGATTGTGATGTGGTCACACACTTGAAATATGATCAATCAATTGGATTGAAGGGGTTTATTTAAAAATAAAATTGCTGATGTGTAGCCTAATCTTTTTCTTGTCTAGATTTTTAATACAGGACATGTTTGGTCCTTGTCACTGTTATTTCAAACTTCGATAGTATTTGTAGCCTATTACATGTTTGTAAAAGTTTGTATTATTATAAACAAACACTACCCTACCTTTTTCTAAGTTTTATGTAAACATTTATAAAACATAACATATTGGAAAACTATAATTATATTATACAACAAAGGAAATACGTTAAAGAGTTAAGAGCCGAGCTTGGCCCAACTCAAATGCGCGCACTCAGGTGTTCATGATTTCTGCTGAACGGTTGGTAATATCATTACCAAATTTTGCATGGATGTTATTAAAGTACATTTATATTTATATCCGCAATTGGTTGCAATAATTAAGCCTTAAAAATCCATTGCCAGACATAGGCCAAAGTCCAAAACGTGGAAAAAAAAAGAAATCCAAAACAAGGATTCCAATTCTGGAAATTCCCACCAAACCGTTTATCTTAAGATAAAACAAGTTCACCTACGCGTTCACATTGATTTAAACGTTGATATTCAGTATGCATATTTGAGTTAAAAAAATCTGTTTACTTGGAATAAATGACCAAATGGAGTAAATTTCGGTGTTTCACTAAATTTTAATTCAAAATCAATTAATTGGGTAATTAAGAAATACGCGTAGGCCTACTGGATAGCATAGATTTATTCTTTATTGCCAATAGTGTGAAATTTGATAACAGTGTTATAAACCGTTTACCCAGAAAAACCAGAATGCTAGCGTCTAAACTTGTCTCCGCACCAGCCTCAGCAATTCCTTAACATCGCATTTATTTTATTTTACAATTTTAATTTGAACCCAAAAATTTTAGATACTATAGATAAGGAGTGCTTGAATTTGTAACTAAGAATAACATAGTAATATAAATTGAAAATGGTTAGAAACTGGCACGGCAAAGTGTGTGTAACATCCGTGACAAAAACCAATGTAACATCCGTGACGCACACAAAAAATCATAACAATTAATATCATTTATTTTTAAAACAATGAATGGGTGATTATAAGGGTTCATCTTTCATGGATAAGCTCTATGTATATGGAAATGTAGCTGTCTGGGCCCGGGACCTGAATTTTCTACTTTTGATGATGATCCGGGATCCACTTCCCAAACAATGTAACATCCGTGACACCACATTTCACTCAATATATCTAAAAATTACAATTCATTTAAAAATCTTTTTCACCTTCTGGTAGGTAGTGTGTAAACACAATTGTTTCAGTATAAAACATTACAATTAATTAGTTAATATAAGATTTTTAGCTCTATAAAGAGTGAAATGTAACATCCGTGACAAGCCGGAGTGGCTGTAAACTCCTAATAGAGTTTTAACATAGGCCTATGGGATCAATTTTTAATAGACCTGTGCACAATTATGAAACAGATGCAGATTCGTCTACAAAGGTCTGGACTCAGGAAAGGCATCCAAAAGTTCTTGATCTAGCTAGCCTAATGGTTTAATTTGTAGAAGCTTTAAAAATTGGCCGCGGATATTGGTACGGTCAGCTGTAAATGTAATAATAGTGCAAAATTATTCGTACTGCCAAAGATTTGATCATTGGCTCTAGGCGTGCAGTGGTAGGCCTACTAGTGATGTTAAACAAACAAAAAAAACCTACAAAACCTTTAACGTTTCTATTTTAAATAAAGGACTTTGAACTAAAAAGGAGTGTCTCAACTTTTGTTAAACTCCCACTAACAAAAGTTGGATCACCCCAACCAAACAAGTTCCCCTTGCAGTGGCGGATCCAGGGGGAGCAGTAGGTGTGATCGCCCCCCCCCCCTCCCCAATTGATTCTTGAAAAGCAAAATTTTATTCTATAAAGAATATGTTCAACCACCAGAAATATCAATGTTCTCTTTTTTTCCTGTGCAGAGAGGGGCTTTTTCAGCCATTCTTCTTTCTTGCTCCAGTATAAAATAGCTTCTTTCTCTAACCTGCTTAATATCATTGGGCACTGGGCAGGGAGTCAATGCCATTCTGAAGTGTGGCGCACCTTAAATGGTGTGCTCTGTCTTGGGGTTCGAAATTAGTACCGGTACATAATTTACAAGTGGCCGGTTCGGTGGTGTTGTTGAATCTGTTCAGATGGTGTCATGGTGTCATGGCCAGTTGCAAGTCGGAACTGGGCTGTGGCAGTTTTACGAGACCACTTTTTGACTGGCCCTTTTTTGATCTCATCAAACCATAATTTCATTGCTGCAGCCTCTTCTGTTCTGTTTTTGAAGACCTTTTCCATGAACAAGCCAATTTCCCTTTTTACAATGGTGAAATATCAGAGAGAGCTGGTGGGGGATCTTTTTTGGTGCCGCTTTTGGCTAAAAAGTCAGCTTTTTTGCTCTCCAGAATTTGACAGTGGCTGGAGATCCACTGAACTTCAAGTGTTCTGTCTTGTTGACGGAGGCTAGTGATCGAGTTTTTGAAGAGGTTATCAGGGTGGTAATTAGTCTAATTACATAGCTGCTTTTGTGATGAACTGTATGGCTGAGATGCTGTTGCAGAGGATTCTCAGGTTCTCTTGCGATTATGATTTGAAAAATAAAATAAAATATAGTTTATTGCTTTTAGTCAATTCCTCACAGTCACACGTGATTAGGCTCTTTGGTTTTACCCAAAATCTTCACATAGGTGTCTATAAGTTCAGAGGTTTCAATGGTCCCATGAAAATTTCAGCATGATGGGCATAGGCCTAGTCATTTGATCGGTAGAGAGCGAGCAGACAGAAAAAAACACACGTTCAGCTATTTTTTTCAGTGTAGGCCTAGCAAAATTAATGTCTTAACTATGCTCATCCAATACCATTAATTTTAACACTGATTTTGAAAATGTGAGGGTAGGCCTAGCTAGGCCTAGGCCTATAAACACATGAGCGACAGTGATAATAAAGGGACTTCGTTCAGTTTGTTGTTGGGTCTGCATATAAAACATATTGAAATATTGGCCTACCCTCTCTAATGCCATTAAAAATTGTTTTTGAAAAAAAATGGTTTTAACCGGCCTGGTCAAAACTAATTTTAGCCGGTTTAACACCACCTTCAACAGAAAGAATAACATATTTAGGCCTATGCCCAATCATTTTTACAATAATTTTGAATACATTAGGCCTACATTATACCATGTAGGTAGGGCTTTATGCCAACTTTTACAATTTAGGCCTAAACAAACTTGGTAGGTAGCCTACCTAGGCCTACCTAGTAGGCCCTACCTACTTAATATCTTAGGTAGGTACCGTATTTTGTTTTTGTTTTCTGATATTTCATGATTAGGCCTAAACACTATTATTCCAAGTGAGTAAACAAGTTTCTACTGCTTACCTAAGGTGTGAAAACAAATGAAATTTAGTGGATTTTGAATTGGTTCAAAAATGTGATTTTTGTTCTCGTGTTGGCATTATTGATTTCAAATTTACTGCGTTTCTGCTGCCAACCTCGCTGAATGTGTTGTGAGATCACGCCTTCACATAATGAGATAGCATGACCGTTAAAATATTCCAGTATTACAAAATCGTTTTCTAAAATGCCAAAATATGTTGTAGGCCTACGTCACTTTCAGAAGCAGTTTAATGCTGTTTTACAGTTTTACTGTATTTTACAAACAATTTTAGAGAGTGGTTCTGTGTTATTATTCCTGAACAGACGGCCATCATAATGCGAGGGTAACCATTTCTGCGATCTCTCGGCAGTGGCATCCATTGAAAGTGAAACACAGTTCAGCCTACTGACTGAGTGCTGATTGACGTTAAAATAAATACACAAGGGCAATTCCACAGCTAAGTGTCCCTGACTAGAGAAAATGAAATATTTTTATAGAAATGTGTTTCATGAAAATTTAAGTGTCCAGGCCTAAATTAATATGTTGTGCTTTGGAAATAATTTATAAAAGTCCATAAAATTATATTTTTTCTCACTTTTGCATGTATTTTAATTTTCACTATACCACTGCAGGTTGGAGAACATTGTAAGAACATATTTTGGTTATTTAATTTTGGGTAGGTATGTTTTTAAGCAAAAACTTATTCATTTATACTCCTTTCAATATTTACATGTTGTATTGACAAGATAATACAAAAATAGTTAAATAATTGTCCGAACTTTAACCATTTAACTCTTTTTACCAATACACTGTTTCCTAATGTAATTCCGTTACCAAAAATCAATAATTTTTAAAAATATTATGTATTTGTATACTTAATTGACAACGAAAGTAGTTTTTTTCTAATGTTTCACTAAAATAAGGAAGAGTTTAATCAAAAATAGTTTTAAAAATATGTCTTTACTCCATATTTCATTGGTAACGGAATTACGGTAACGGATTTACAGAACACTATTGCTTCAAAAACAGTGTTAAATGTTGAAAAAGTAGACTCCCTTGTTTAGTAATCACCCTTTTTTTCATTAGACTATCATTAAGAGTTAGATTTAACCATATGCAAGCATTTTGAAAATTTATCATTCGCTGGGGTAATTCCGTTACCAAGGTTTGTAATTCCGTTACCGAAAATAAATAGGCCTACCTTAAAACAGTTTAAATATCAACCAAAATGCCAAACATCCTTAAAGGTTTCAATAATTTGCATTACACCATCATTAAGAGTTAAATTAAACCACATGCAAGCATTATTTAAATGTGTAATTTGCTGGGGTAATTCCGTTACCGGGGGTCGTAATTCCGTTACCGAATATAAATACAGTTTAAATATACTAGTAATTTAATTATTTTTAATGAAGGTATGTTATTTATGTTTAGTACTATGCTTCTAGATGTTGTAGAAGCTGCAAAATAGATATTTTTATTGCACAATTCACAGGTTTTTAACAATTACTAACTAAACCAGGGACACATGGCACTTTCAGCGTAATTCCGTTACCAGTCAAAAACCTGCCTGAAAACTCATTTAAAATAATTTTAAAATAAAATAAACTTGTGCTAAATTTTGTTCATTTGAAGTCCTATGTAAGTCAGTTTATAGAACAGTTATACAAGGTTAACTTATTTGCAATATTGTCTTTTGAATGTGTTGTTAGCTCTCTGAAATGTAATTCCGTTACCGTGGAATTGCCCACAAATAAAGGCTGTAGAATACAGAAGTTCATTAATCATTAGCCTACAATGATCTTATTCAAAAACTGATATATTGCAGTAGTAGGGCCTATATGTAGTTTTTCTGACTTTAGTTTTAGCCGGTTTATGCCAGTTTTAGCCACTGGCCTGGACAAAACTAATAAAAGCCGGCTTTTTGCCAACCCTGCCTTTGAGAGGTCCTGGATCAGCCCGTCCCCTTGGGATTCTCTTTAACACTTTTATTATCTCTGACATAGAATTGCGTCCGCAACGAGGCCAAATGTAGTTTGCAGAAAAACATGGACCAGAAATAGAATGGTAAATAAATGACCAAACAAAGATTTGAACCGCCGACCTTTCGCTACCACTCTGCCACAATGCACTATGATATTTGAAGCTATTAGCCTAGTTAAGGTGGTATCGTCGATTACCATACGATTATTCACTCCGTTTAAAGTTTGCATTTTCTTTTGCTCGCAATTTATTTTCAAATTGCAATGTGATGTGAGTAGGTAGCTAGTTAGTACACAGCCAAACTACTTTATCTGGATGTAGGCCTACCATTAGGCCTAAATAAGTCATTGTCAGAGTGAGAAGTGAGCTTGTTTTTTTAGTTGGCCCTGCAAGAAGGGTCTCATGACCAGATCAAAGTCCAAATCGAGTCATGATGCTAAATGATTTTTTGTGTGTTGTCAATTAACAATCAAGAATACACTACTACTAGCAATGAAAAGAGCAATGCAAATTGAGGGCAGTCCCCTATTCTGAATAAGGTCTGCTGCACTCTGGGCAAGAATTTCTGCCTGCTACAGACAGGCACTTACTTAGGTGGTAGGCCTAGGCCTACTATAAAATACTTTTCCAATAATTGGGTAGCCTACGTAGCCCTACTTATAAAACTTGACCATTCTTCATTTTTAAAGTAGGTAGATATATTACTATATATATTCTTCAATTACACAGGCTGAAGGCACACTGAGTCTAGACGTATCTTTGCGAATAACAAGTCAAGGTGGAGGAAACAACATGGCCGAGATCGGATCATCAGCTTCCAGTCAGGTTGACGAATCAAGTCGTCCTTCATCGTCAGTTAGCTCGGACCAATCATCACGCCAAACAAATCTCCAACGAATCCAGCAGAGGAAACAGCAGGTAGGTTTCAATATATGTTTAACTTTCCATTTTGATATGTGGGATAGGGTAGGGCTATGCCATACATGCCATTCGGATTCCTACTGCACTCGCACCATGTAGGGGAGATTGGGGTAATAAGGAATTGGGGTAATTGGGAACAAGCCCTATAGTTAAGAAATTTGAAGATGTAAATTTTTATGAAAAATTGTTTGGTAAGGAACATACCTTCTTCTTTGATAATGTAATCAATTCTACTGAAAACAATAACTTTTGATTGGTGTTTTTAGGACTCTTGTAAGGTACTGCAAAAAAAAGTGTAAAATGTTTCTAACAATGTTTTAAAAATCAAATTTTCCTTTCTTATAAGAATTAATTGTAGTAAAGACTGTACGCTTATTTTACTGCTTACATATGAGAGTGCCTTATTTTGATTTTTGTAATTGTTTATCTCTTTCCTCTCCTAAAAGTAGGGGGTAATTCCTATTTGTCCCAAAATCTTAATTTGTGGGGTAAAAGGGAACACCCATGAGGGGTAAATAGGAATACTAGGGGAAAATAGGAATGAGTCATATAGTGTAATGCTATATCATAGGGGTAAATGGGAACAAACATGTCTCGTCATGCAGGTAGGGTAATAAGAATCCACAATCATCAACCACTGGAAATTGAAGTAAAATTCCTAGAGCGTAGAGGTAATATCTTTGCTTGGCCCTTGAGGGATGACTTTGACATCATTCAAGAGGCAAATCTTTTCCTAGGCCCAATTAAGCTCATTGGGATCACTAAATTTAATTTAGAACCAGATCCAAAAATAATTCAATCATTTTGGGAAAAGTTTAAAACACAACAAGTAGGCCCTGATGAAAATCTGGGTTAATAAATTAAATGTGAGGGAAGTGTTCCTTATTGCCCCCACTTAAAAAGTGTATATCTTTCCTATTAAACAGTAATTCATGCATAACAATTTCTATATTTGTAATTTTTCATGATACAAATACTTTTTTTAAATATTAACATCATGCTATGAGAAGCTTTGTGTAGTTTTAAGACAAAAATTACAGTTTAAAAAAAAAACTGTAATGTCATGTTTCTAGCTATTAAAAAAATACTACAATTTGCATCTGTTCTAACTTTGTCAATAAGCAAGATATCAAGATGAATTCTTTTGCTACTTAATTATACTACAAATACCTATGTTCCTATTTGCCCCATGTATTTTTAATGCACCTACCTTGCTTCTTATAATGCTTGTTCCTTATTGCCCCAAAATGTTGGGGTAATAAGGAACAATATGCGCGTGTAGAAAAAAATCATTGCATCTAAAATAACACATGAATGCAAAATATTTAATTTTATTAAGAAAGCCAATGTTTCAATGTATCTGATACCACTAAAACATTTATAATATGTTTTTCTAGTTATATGTAAATTGAGATCATAGGTCAACTTACACAAATTTGTTCCTAATTACCCCAATCTCCCCTATTATTATTTTTATTGATAGCTATTTTAGTGGTACCTAGAGTTAGATTTGGAGCCTTGTTCTTCTACCATTATTTTAAGTTTAGGGTAGGAGGGTAGGTACCCTAGGCCTATTCTTGGAATAGGAATTTTGCCTATTTTTTACTATAGCACTAATTATTTAGATTAGTAGGCCCTACCTATGAGCACTGTGCTTAGGGCCTATGTGGCCTTCTCTTGATGATGATCTATAATTTGTTGTACAAAAATAACTATTAATCATGTAACTTTAATTGGGTATCTTTTACTTTGTAATGTCAATTTTGTCAATTAGCCCCACTCTGTTTATTTAACACTAGTAATTTTGTAAACTAAACTCCTACATATCAAGCATTTTTCTTGAGAATAAACATGTTTTTTAATCTGAAGAAAGTACCCTGGTGAAAAATCTTGGCAAGATCTTGACAAGATCTTGCCAAGATCTTGCAAGATTTTACAAGATCTTGTATAATCTTGGCAAGATCTTGTATAATCTTGGTAAGATCTTGTATAATCTTGGCAAGATCTTGTATCTTGACAAGATTGTGGTTGGTCTATTTATGTGGTACCAGTACGCCTACTTGATGGCTGCAATTTCGATACACACTTTGCCACCTTATTAGATGTTTATCCGTGGCTTGTTAATGTAGGCTAGGGCCTAGGGCAAACACAGGCCTAGGCCTAGTGCCCACCTTATTAGATGTTTATCCGTGGCTTGTTAATCTAGGCCCTGTGAACAAGAACATAAGCTTAAGCAAGTAGGCTTGCCCACCTTATTGCTAGGGCCTAGGGAGCTAGGGCAGATATTTAGTCAAGAATCTTGCCAAGAATATTCTTGTTAAGAATCTTGGCAAGATCTTAGCAAGAAATAAACAAGATCTTATTTCAATGCAAGATCTTGGCAAGATCTTGACAAGATCTTACTTAACACAATTTTCTTGGCAAGATCTTGGCAAGATCTTACTTAATACAAGTTCTTGTCAAGATCTTGCAAGATTTTACAAGATCTTGACAAGAATTTTTACCAGGTAGGCTAGGTAATGTCATTCTCATCTCACTTTGCACCACTTAGGCCTAAATTAGGTAGCCAGCCCATTAAACCACACAAGTTTGCAAAAAAAACATCTTAACATGAGACCAATAGTCAAATATTTTATTGTAGAAAACCAATATGCAGTGTTGTTGTTTAGCAACAACATCCTTGGAGGGGCATTGTGTTCCACTGTAAAAATATGAATTTTCAGTAGTGGCAACCGTAGGCCTACATTTCTAAAACATGCCTGATATTAGTAAACCCACTGCCTTACTGGAGTGGAAAAGAGAAAAAGAGTACCTTGTAGGTTACCTAGGTTAGCATTACTTACTAGTATGTAGTACAACTAAACTTTAACATCCAAGCACGTATTGGTCTTGATGCCAAAATTATCTCCTAACCCCATCAATATTCTAATTTTTGGTTTTCATATATCCAGGTTTACAATTGGCAGCATCATAAGAAACTGCTGAAGCTTGCGATCTACTCTGCTTGCCAAATTGAAGAGTGTAAATGCAATGGCTGGAAAACTCCAACTCCGCCAACAAAACCACCCAGAGTGGACCCTTCTCAGCCCCTAGCAAGCTTCAGTGATCCATGTCGCAACTGTACTCATGAACTAGGTAGGCCTAATGTTTTAATCGGCAAATAGAAGAAGTTAGTCCATCATCTGTCAATGTTTATGTGCTGGTTTTATAGATTATCATAATGAATAATAATAGGCCCTATGGGCCTAGTACTGTATACACCGGTACGTAATACTATATATACTATATGTTTTACCTTGGTTTTATAGTCGGCGACAATGACGCTGTTATGATGGTATTATAGACAGAAATTAAAACTCCACCGGGGATTGAACCCGGACCTTGGCTGTCCGGGCCATTGCTCTTACCAACTGAGCTATGAAGACACCAGATTAAATCCTGTCTATTTCTTGGAACTTGTTTTATACATTGTTAATAACGAGTGTAGAGCAGATTGCACTGCCTATTAGACTATACGAAATGAACCCGGGTTCAATCCCCGGAGGATGCACTTTTTTAAATTTCTGTCTATAATACCATAGGCTAGTACGCCTAGTTATTTTTGTATGTGTTACCATTAGGGATGACTGATGAGTCGTTTAAACGTTAAGACGCCAAAGTCGTTGTTAGACGAGTGAGTGAGCCATGTGTTGACCGTTGAGTACCCGGTATCATTCCCTTTACTCCCCCTATAGCCTACCTAAGACTGGATCTAGACAACGTTGGTCTTTCCTCCCTAGTCTATCATAGGCTAGAGTGGCACATTATGGCTATAGTTGACGCGCCCTTTTCCAAATAAACTTAAAACCCTATCATTTATACTTTTTTTTTTTTTTCCTATACCAAAAGCTTGATTTTTCAATCATTTTTCTTCCTGGCTATCCAGTAAATATGTGCTTCCTTCTCTGGCCCGCTCAGGTCATTTGGCAGGGCGTCAATGTCAGATTTAAGTGCGGCGCAGCTGAAGAGGTGCGCTCTGTCCTAAAAACCCGATGTACATAGTTTGCAAGTTGCTGGTTCCTTTGTGATTTGAAATCGACTCAGGTGGTGCTGCAGGACGTCATGTCCTGTGGCCAGCCGGAACTGCGCTGTTGCCACCTTTCTTGTCCAGGATTTGTCTGGCCCTTTGAGGACCTCGTCCCGCCATGGTTTGTGATACATCTTGGCCTCTTGAAGTCTTCCATAGGATGTCTTGAGGCCCTCCTTGGCAAGGTTTTTGGCAGAGTTGTAGGAGATACTCGCCGTGTCAGGGGCAGACTTCTTTGAGCCCAACTTGGCTAGCGCGTCAGCCTTCTTGTTGCCCAGGATGTATTATATACTATACCATCAATCAACTTGTATGCAGATTTTCCCGCGTGTTCAACACATGACTCGCTCACTCGTCTAACAACGACTTTGGCGTTTTCCTAGTCTAGTTGGATAGCTAAGGCGCCCTTATACCCTGATTTTGGGAGAATAGGCAGTTAACCTGACACTTCAATGTTGCTCCTTGCTGTGGATGCAACAGAATGGTGGGAGGTCATTTTCAAGACTTATGCCCAAATTCATAGTCTTCCATTGGGAGCCCAAAGACCCAATGGACTCCTCTAGCACGAAAACAGAATTCATAGTTCTCCCATTAAGCAAACAGCATATTGGGAGCCCTTTGGGTGGCTGATCAGTGATCAATAATCAGTGATCACTGATCAGCCATCAGTGACAGTGATCATATGCGAGGCATGAGCCTCCCCTAGGGGTTTCTTTGTCTGTTTTTCATGCACAGTGTTTGAACTAATAATGTAGGCTTCTGTTTAGACTATTTACTTTTTTTTAAAATTTCAAACCAAACTTGAATTTCCATAACATTTTAAACCAAAACTAGGCCCTACATTGAACTCGAACCAAACTTACAGGAATGTTTTCCGTAATAAACGGTTACTAAATAATAGGCCAAGCCTGGCTGACTCATATCTGAAAAGGTCACAATCACAGCTAGGTTCAACAATTTATCACTTAAAAATTGTCTGAATTGACTTTTTGACACTTAATCTCACCCAGGAGGCCAAGTCTTGAGTCCACTCGTTTCAACTCACTTCTCGTTTTGAATCGACTAATTTTTTCTTACTTTCTGTTTTCTTAGAGGCACACATTCGGCATTTGGAAATGTTGACTGAAGATGAGGTGAATCGCCTACTAGGCATGGTTGTTGATGTTGAGAATATCTTCATGAGCATGCACCGGGAGGAAGATGCCGACACCAAGCGTGTCTACTATTATCTATTCAAACTGCTTCGTAAATGCATCTTAACGAAAACTCGACCGACCATTGAAGGGCCGCTCGGTCAGCCCCCCTTTGAGCGCCCGAGCATTGCCAAGGCCATCATGAATTTTGTTATCTACAAATTTGGTCAGTTGTCCCAAAGAGAGTGGCAAACAATGTATGATCTAGGAAAAATGTTTCTGCACTGTTTAAATCACTGGAATTTTGAAACGCCAAGCGCCCGAAGGCAAGTGGTCACGCCGGAGGAAATCTCCGCATACAAAGTGAATTATCCAAGATGGTTGGTTTTCTGTCACGTCCCAGCATTTTGTGACTCGTTGCCTCATTATGAAACCACAATAGTGTTTGGGAGGACACTGCTTCGAGCAGTCTTCAGGTCTGTTTGCCGACAGTTGATGGATAAATGTCACAGTGAAAAAGACAGAATGCCACCAGAAAAAAGGGTCCTGGTACTGACTCATTTCCCAAGGTAAATATCATCACTCATCATTTTTTTTTTTTTTTTTATAAACTTAGAAAATAATATAATTAAACATCAAACACACCATAAACCCATTTCAATACCTGCCTAATGGCCCGTTTACACTTCGGCGATACCGCGAAGCAAAGGGGCGAAGTTAGCTTGTTGACCGTTTACACCACTGCAACGTTGCTTGTCGAAGCGAGGTCTGACAATTTGTTTCGTAAGTTAGGTTATAAATAGGCCTACCCGTGCACAATAATTAAGTAGTATTTTTTAGGGTTGCCGTTCGATACGAATTTCAGTATCGATAATCGGACCAGTTAAATCGATTATCGATCGCGATAATCGATTTAAAAAAATATCGATCAATAATCGATAATCAAATCAAAATTTGGCCTAAACTTGCTCGTATACCGACGCGGACCGTGGACCTTTTGCGAGTGCATCATTTTAGTGTTTTTCCACGCTATATTAGCAACGTCTTTCACAAGCTCCCCCTCCCCCCCCACGTGTCTGGCCGGCGCGACGAGAGCGAGCTAAGTTGAGTAGACAGATCGCGCTATGCTACCCGGCTTGAGTGTTGTGAAGGTCGTTCTTCTTGGAAATCGTGGTTCTATGAAGATTCATTTCAGCTTTTGTTGAGATTGTTGTTCATTCATTTACGAGATATTATCAGTTTAACTATTCAATGCTCCAATATTTATTACGTCACGAGATGAATATTGCTAGACATTAGTTTGGAAGACGACGTAATATTGGTGTGAGAGAACTGATAAGATAATATTATCGTAGCACTATGGAAAGAAGAAAAGCGATTACGACTTGGCGTGGAGTGGGGAGGAATGCATCTCGATAAAATACTTGTTGACCTTGCTTGGCCGTGACGCGCCGAGGATGTGCAATCAGCGCCTGATCGGCGCGGGAATTCAGCCACCCGAGTCGAGTCGGCCCGTAACACACACGCGTCATGTTGGTGGCCTATACTGCACAGTGCAGGCGCTTCGTACTTCACGCCTTACGAGTGTTGTAGATCTCGCAGTGGACGCATTTTTCACGGAATAAAGCGATTAATGTCTTGACTGGTACTATTTTATGAAGTTCTGCAGAGCGGGCGGTAAATTACAAAATTTCGGGCGGGCGAGCTATTCGATTATCGAAATATCGATAATCGATTCTGGTAGACTAAATCGATTATCGATCGTTTCGGGAAATAATCGTATCGATCGATATATCGATTATCAAACGGCAACCCCAGTATTTTTACTTTCTACCAGCTTCCACAAGGCATTCCAAATGCTGGCCTCATTTTCTATAGCTTCAATAAACTGGAAATCAAACTCACACTCAAGATTAGGGTTGACATGGCAGAATCCAAATATAATAGTTATAAATAGATTCCTCAATCCTCACTAGACAGTTTAAACCAAGTTTAAACATTCACGCGCCTTATGATATAGCCCTATGTACATTCAAAAGATGTTACCTGTCTTGTTTGCCAGCTCCCCACATCTGACACCCACTAGATTAAAAAATTCCAAATCTATGGAGGTGCTTTCCAAGCAAATCATGTCCTGTTTGTAGCCGGAATTGAGCTGTTTCTATTCTTCTACTGTAGCACTACGTTTTCCAGTCAGCTGGTCGACTATGTAATGTATGCCTATGCATTTTTTAAAAATGTAGCCTACCGGTAATACCAGTACCATATTCTGAATTCAACAGAGTAAGTAATTAATGGACTAATTTGTGGATATCTTCTTTTTAGGTTTCTTTCCATGTTGGACGATGAGATTTACACTGAAACGTCACCGATATGGGATCCAGAATTCAAGCAGGCTCCTCCTAGTCATTTGCAACCAGTCGATGGCAAAGCCCTCAGTCCGAGATTTGAAAAGTTAACTGTCGTACCGAATGAGAAGGAAAGTTTCACTACAATCAACATTAGCACAGGCCTTGGCAAAAAACATCTTCGAGAAGGGGGAAGGTATGACAAACATATTCAATATCATACTCGATGATACCGAGATTGTAGGCCTAAATTACTTAGGCCTATAACTTCTGGATTGTTTGTGCATCTGAATTGATTGGACTAGTAGGCCTACTGCAACAATGCTGCTGCCAGTGAATTGACCCGGGTTCGATACTCGGCTGAGATGGATTTTGTAATTTCTGGATTCATTTCCATGTAATCAGTAACAGGGTGTTTTATTTTATTTAAATCTAATGATCAAGGCCTATTTAACACATTGCCTGCCGCACCACCCCGGTCGGCGCCGCGCGCGCCTTGCCAGCCATTTCCGGGAGTTATAGCCTTTTTTTACATCGGCGGACTAAAATCGCATTTCCTTCCTTTCTATTCAACATAACCTATTTTTTTTATTTGCATTACGTTTAGTACTTCCACATTCAATGCCATACACTTTTAACCTTGGCAAATCCCCCTGTGCCAGGCATTTTGGCTCTATTGGGGATGTTTTACACTCTTTGAACCAGTAGGCCTATAGTAGGTTTAGGCCTAGGAGGTTCTTGGCTTACAGGCACAGGTATAGCTGTTTTAGGCCTAGGCCTACTAGGACCTGCTTCTTGAAAATTATGAATAGCCCTACCTTCAACAGCTTTCGGCAAAAACATATCCATTGAGCACGAACCCCCTTGTTGTAGGCCAAGTACATTTCGTCGAAATCCATCTCCACTTGCAACCTCATCAATTCCGTCATTATCACTATCTTCAAACTCACTACATTCATTGCTACTAATATCAGAGTTGTCTGACTTATCACTACACAAATTAAATTCACTTTCTGAGTCCTCATCCATGTATATTTCACACAAAATGTCATCGTTTGACAGACGTTTCTCGCGCGCGGAAGCCATTGTGAATAACAAAAACACAGAAACGAATTTCCACATTCACACACGTGTTTCCCGTCGATAAATAATCATCCTGGCCGATAATGCACTGAATATACATGGTGCTGCTATCTGTCGGTCATATTGGGAACTTACAAGGCTGTGAACTAGTCGCAGTCGATAATACAGACCAATTCTATGACGACGAGCTAAAAACGTCAATCGACGTCCTTGGCAATAGTGCTACTATGCTCGCTAAAAACGTCAATCGACGTTTTTGGCACGCAATGTGTTAATAAAAATCATTGATTTAAATCAAATGCACTTTTTCTTCATTTTGAGCAACAAACAGTAAACATAATTTGTTATAACTGATTTTAAGGCAGAGTTTTCCTTAAAATAATTTTTGTATTAGGCTATATTTTCTGAAACGCTCGTGAAAGTATTTGATTCGCTCACGAACTTGACAAGTTTTGAAACACTGATATTGTTGATTTGTTAAAAATCTGATTTCAATCGAAAAGTTGATTTAAATCAAATAAATCATGATTTTCTATTTTTTAAATAAATAAAAAAAAACACACAGCATCAATTCTGTAATCACTTGCACCTAGTCCCTACGGGAGTTTGCTGGTTGATGGAATTGAGAAATAACACTATCACAAAATATTTGTCGATAATTTATCACAAAGCTGAGATCTAACCGAGATAATAGGCTAAATAAAGTGTGGAGCATAAATTTACTGCCCTTAAATTCTGTCACAATATAATTCAACTGTTTGTAAATGAGCAATGAGTCAATGACTCAGCCAGCAGAAGTAGGCTACTGATTCCTACTTAAAGGTCATTTTGAAATTTTTAATATTTTGAGTCTATTACAATAACAGATGTTCTCAACTCACTCGCTCTTTATTTGCAGTAGCGTTGGTGAGAAACGTGCGATGGTGCCAGAGGCAGTGGAAGTTAAACGACGGCGACCAAATGAAGTGGCTGAGGATTTACCTGAACAGATGGTAGCAGAGATAGTTGCCACGATTAACGACCCACAATTTATGGTTGGACCTGAAGTAAGATCTGCATGTAATTTGGTTCTTATAAAAATTAATACCCAATAAATGGTCACTTTTGTTCTTGTACGTAAAAATAATTGATGGCCTAAAACACGTTTTGACTTTTGAGACAATATCTTATTCTTATAATATATATAGGCCTAATAGCCCTAGGAAGCAATAAAAAGAAAGACAATATTGCATTGGTAACTCCTTACGTCATACTCATAAGAGTTTGATCCTCTCCTCTGTCAATGCGAAGTAGGCCTAGGGCTTACGATCTAGCGCTGTGCGGGTTATTGCTTATTGGTTTTCTGCTGTGCCGCCAACTATGCTAGGCCAAACTTCTTTTAGTGTTTGCCAACATGCCGTTTTCCAGGAGCTGCGAGTTCAAATACTAGCTGTAAGGTCGGAGGTCGTAGTATCTTGTGAAAATTAATACTACTAGGGTACAGTTCTGTTAAATATGATTTACAAAACAAAATCTGAGATGGCACTAGGCTGTAGCTGTAGTAGGCAGGGCCTATTCTGATTTTTTTACGAGATGCTTGTTGAGTTTCACAACTTCATTATTATTGCTTTAAGTTTATTACGATATAAAATGCTTGTTATCAGAGTCAGACAAATGTTTCATAGGATCTAACTCTAAGGCTGTTGCTTTTCAATGGATTGTAATCTTTTGAAGTTAAAAAACAGCTAAATCAGAATGTTTGACATTGTTCATAGCCTTGCTTGTTGCTTAGGCGCCTGTTTGTACCATGCCTTGTTGAGTGGTTGGCAGCCTGGAAGACCTTGATGGTTCATGTCTGTGCGAGTGGTTGGTTAGCGGCCATCATGTGAAAGTTTTATTGCAGGCGCGGCAATTCAAATGCTAGAATGGTAAAATAGTGTGGTCACGCTGAGTAGGCCTACTAATCTGCGAGTGTCAATTGCCCAATTTGTAAGCAACCCATTTTCACTTGCAAATTTCAAGCTTGCAAGTGGAATAATATTGAGAGTTATAAGTTATTTGACCCCAAAGTTTCTTACAGCCAAGAGTTTATGTTAAGTAAAAGTATTTCTTTTCTTTTAAAGGGTGAAATTGTGTACAATGGGCCGGCTGAAACTCTACGCTAAGTCTTTATACTCCACTCCAGTAACATCCTACTTGGAAGTACTTCTCAGACTAATGTTCTCCCATTGTATCTTTTAGGCGGTGTTTCCGGAGAACGCCCCACGCGATGAGGCAGCAAAACAAGAAGAGTTTCAGGGAATCATTTCGTTTCATGTTGTGGGTAATTCTCTAACAGAGTCTGTGAAGAAGGAGACAATGTTGTGGCTCATTGGGCTGCAGAACATGTTTTCACTTCAGCTCCCTAGGATGCCTAAGGAATACATCACAAGGCTTGTCTTTGATCCGTAAGTACTAAGTAGCCTAAATAAATAATTAAATAAAATAAATAAATTGTATTTAGAGTACCCACTCAGTTATATAACTGATATTCAGTGGATTTTCAGTGGGGGACAGTAAATCAAAGCGACCAAGCCAACCTTGTAGGCCCCGACGCAATCAACGAATGAGTGATAACCAACCAAAGATAGATATTTTTAATAGGAAATATTTAGGGATGTGCGGGTAGTGGTTTTTGAACTCGGGTCGGGCTCGGGTCGGGTAATTGAAAGTACCCTCGGGCTCGGGTAATTGAAGTAGGCTCGGGTCGGGCTCGGGTAGTGAATTTTTTTTAAATTTGTGAATCCATTTTTAAAAAAAAATCCTAGAAAACAGTTTTGCATTGGTTGCAGGTAGCCACTCTGGGCTGTGTTGACACGAAGTACTTCCAAATCGGCGTCTTATGAACTTTTGCTTGAGTAGGCCTAGGCCTAGTACAGTGAAACCCCGCTATTATCGTTTTCCTGCATCAATCGTTCGTTATTCTCGGAAATAATATCGTAACGATCGTTTTCTAATATTTCCGACCCAACCCCAAGAAAAACCGATGCGATCGCGTATTTTTCTCTTCCGGCCGACGAAATCATGCGTTTGTACCAGCCATGCATCTGACGAAATCGCGCGTTTGCACCAGCCTTTCGGTCTGACTCCGCCCAACGCTCTGCTGCGCGCAACGATGCGCACTAGATCGGACTTCTAGGCCTGCCGCCTAGGCATTAGACGATGTTTATTAGCGTTGTTTCTTTTTCACCATTCGCCTACGTACGTAATATTCAACTTGCTTTATGCCGTTATTAGCGTTGAATAACCAGAAGACGAGTAATGACGGTCAGTAGGGGCCTAGGGCCTATTACTCCAGCGGGGACAGCGCCGGAAGACGGGAAGAGCCAAGGACACAGCATCATAGCATAGCCGCGCCCACGTCGTAGCGATTGGTCCGCTCCGACGTCAGCTGTTCGTTTGGCGTGTGAGCGGGAGGTTTAAAAGGAGCAGATTGGCGTGTTTCTTTATTACTTCTACCCGACCCGACTTTTTCGGGTAGGAATTGACGGCCCGACCCGAGGTCGGGTAATTTTACCTACCCGAAAATTACCCGTTTTTCGGGTACCCGCACATCCCTAGAAATATTGCAATATAGCCTAGGCCTACAACTCATTACTAGGGCTGTGCGAGTACTCGAATATTCGAGTACGAGTCGAGTTCACGGCGAGTTCGAACAAATTCGAGTTTCATTTATTTTGAACTCGAATATTCGAGCGTCGGTAAAAACAGCATTTTCATTTACCGACCCGTCAAAAGTTACGTGTTTCGTCCGTTAGATAGCAGCATACGCGGCAAAGATCGTGATACACGATAGTCGAACTCCTTCTGAGGTGAAGCTCGTTATGATTGGCCGGCTGAACTTTGCGAGATCCAATTGGAGCTGGTCATACGTCACATGCGAGCGTTGATTGGCTGTCAGTTTTGAAATCATTCACGTCTACCGTAGCCGCTTTCGTTTACCTCGCCAGAGCAACCTGTTAGTCCGGAAAGTAAACCCGGTCAGTAGCAGGTTACTCAGGTTCGTTCGGCAACTATGCCAGAGTAACCCGGTTTTACAACCCGATCACCAAAAAAGTGACCTGCCTCGGGAGCAGGGTTAGTTCAGGTTATGGCGGAAAATACGAAACGATGTGAATTCGATAGGTGGTGTTTATAAGTTGCTATGGGTGATACGTGGATATTTTGGCGCAAAACATTGTTATTGAGTAGGCCTAGGCCTTGTGCTGCCATTTTAACAATCAACATTAACATGGTAAACGTTAATAACGTTGTTTATATATTTACGTTTAACTCTTGCTGTCACGGCATCCATTTGCAAACAAACCCACCTCCGAGTCGCTTTCGTTTACTTGGGTTGAAAATGCTAACCTGGTGACGTAAAATCACGTGACATAACTGACCGGACGGGTTACTCTGGCGAGGTAAACGAAAGCGGCTCTTGTATCACCACTTTTGTGTCCGAGATGTACGTTGTTGACAACAAAAATGGCCACGATTCACGAGGAGAGAGCAGAGCAGACAGATGATTCGTAAAAATATGCGGCGGACTAGGCTAGGCTTAGGCGTAATTTCTTCTCTAAAGCATAGGCCTAGCATAAAAAACAATTTTGAAATATTCATGAGATGGAACACTTGTCACAATGCAGGTAAACATTCAAACAACACACGGCGTGACAGTACCAGTGACAACAGGTAGGCTAGGCCTAGTAGCCTGGCCAGGATTTCTTCTGGCTAAGATTAGGCCTAGGCCTAGTATATTTTACCGATCTTAGGCCCTAGCTAGGCTTACAAACTCAGATCGCCATACCAAAATGCACCCAGCACTAGACCTAGGCCTGTACAATAGGCCTAGACCTAGCCTATGGCACCCTTCAAAACCAAGGTTAGTTGTAGGCCTAGCTAGGCCCTAGGTCTCCATTTAACCAAAAATATTTAACCCAGAAGATAGGCCTAGGCTTTAAAACTGAAGAATTTGTTTGATACCTAGGCCTAGTAGAAAGTCTGAAATGGAGAACACATTTTCTAAATTTGGAAATAAACTCGATTTAAAAAAATATATATAAAAAAAAAAAAAATTAGGCCCTAACATCATTATAAATTATTTTTTAAATGAACTCGAATTGAACTCGAATTGAACTCGAAAACCGAACATTTGACTGAACTCGAACTCGTACTCGACTCGAATTGAAATCTCCCGTTCGCACAGCCCTACTCATTACATTGGAATCGACTAGTACCGTATTTACTCTATTAGGCCACTCGAGTAATGGCTGTAGTACTCCTAATGTTTCTACTCAAATTTTGAAGAGTAGATTACAATACTATTGACAAATTGCTCCGCATAATGCCCACACCCCATCTTTTCAACTTGGTATTTGAAAATTAAAATACCCCTAAGGTACCCGAGACCTATATTCTCATCAATATGGTTTCGTTTTTCCATATCATGTTATTGTTATTGATAGAGATGTGCAAAAATGGTTTTTTAAAGTTTGAAAATTCGCGCCTTAAAAATAAAAATTCGCGACTTGTCGCGATTTACCAAAAAACACAATTTTCTCATGCACAACTTTAAAAAAAAAAAGTTTCAGGATAATTTGATTGATTTAAATGATTTAAAGGAAAAACCAGCTCATGAGAGTGAAGTTCAGAATCAGTTTTAATTCTAAGCTCAATTTCAGTCTTCAGTTTTCAGTTTTCAAAGTTTCCGACAGTTGTTTTTTTACCAGAATTAATTTCGTCTACCCGGCACCTCCACCAAATTTACGAAATTATGCATTTTTTATGTAATGTCTTTTGATATGGATAAGAAGTATTTTGAGCTTACTCTCGTTCAAACGATTATTTAGATCTCACAATCGCGTTTACGACCCGGCGCCTCCACCATATGTACCAGCCAGTATTAATTTAATTTCGACTTCGACCCGGCACCTCCACCAAAACTTTGAATTTTTTTAATTTCGTGACCTAATTCGCATTTAAGGACATAATTGCTATTTTCGCCACGAGTTCGCGGTATCAACTAAAATTTCGCAAAAATTCGCAAATTGGAAATTGGTACCATTCAATCACAATTCATGAGATTCATGTACAAACTAAATTTGAAGGGATTATTGCAACTTTAAAAAAATTTGCGAATTTCGTTGTCACCATTTTTGCACATCTCTAGTTATTGATTGTGTGTTGTATTGTATTGCCAGAAAGCACAAGACTCTGGCCCTAGTCAAGGACGGTGGACCCATCGGCGGAGTCTGTTTCCGGATGTTCCAAACCCAGGGTTTCACGGAGATCGTGTTCTGCGCCGTCACAAGCAACGAGCAAGTGAAAGGCTACGGAACGCATTTGATGAACCACCTCAAGGACTACCATATACAAAACAAGATTCTTCACTTCCTTACATTTGCAGATGAGTTTGCAATTGGTAAGTTATTTTAATGAAAAAATTAAATACTTTAAATAAATAATAAATAAATAAATTTTATTTAGAGTCTACCCACTCAGTTTCAATTCCAGCATAATATTATGTGAATGAGGAGACAATGATCAATGCACCTCCTTGCATGTAAGTACGTCTTTAATTGAGAGAGCGTAGCGAGTGTCTCCACTTGACTCTTAAGGCTCGAATGTCTTTTTTTTCTGTTACTGCTTCGGTACAGGTCGCACCGTTTCTCTGATCGACCTGAAATTTTGCACACATGTAGGCCTACATACCACCTATGCGGGTTGCTGTATAGTTTTTGAACAAAATCCGATCGTTGGTTATAAAAAATAAAATAAAAAATAAAAATGTTCCATCGTTATGAAATTTTGCAGGGTAATAAGTACAACATTCTCTCCTATTTTACAAATTTTCAGCTAAATCGGTCAAGACCTTAAAGACTTATTGGTATGTAACATTATGGGAATGTCGTACTCGGGTCGTGTTGGGTGCTCGCTCAACAACGCGACGGGACTTAAGCGTTTTCCTAGTTATAAGAAATGTGATGAGGCAGTACGGTACACAGTATAAATCTATGCCCCGTATCAGTTATTTGTTCTTTTAATCAGTGGTGTATTCAAGCTCCCCCCATTGCGTCGAGTTGATCGCCTTTTGCACTTATGTCGTACTCTTAACAACATCCCACCAAATATATTCCTGTGTATGCCACTGGTTCTAATGTTTATTGTTATTTGTTAGTAGTATCATCATGGCTATACTGTACATTCAACTTGGCTTCCAGGTTACTTCAAAAAGCAAGGATTCTCCAAGGACATCATGATGCCTAAATACCAGTACCAAGGGTATATCAAAGACTATGAAGGTGCCACGTTGATGCATTGTGAACTAAATCCGAGAATCGTGTACACGGAATTCACTGCTGTAGTCAGGAAGCAAAAGGAGGTGACTAAACTAAACTTTAATACGTAGTACACTATTTGTTTACTAAGTACTAGTAGGTGTTTACTAGAATTGGTCTTACAATATAAAATTGAAAATTCATCCTTAATCGAACAGGTGACTATTGACTGCATTATTGATCGATAATACTATCACCCGATATCAGATATTTAAAAAAAATCCAACACCAGAAACATGTTACACTGTATATTATTCTCCGCAAGCGGCTAAGGTTGATAATGCAAGGGCCGTTTTCTATCGGGGCACACTTTGGCGATCTGCTTCACCCCCTTTTCCAACAGCACATTGTGTTCCCAAGTGGTCACACACTCAAGTAGGCCTACTGACCACGCCCAATATTGCGTAACTTTGGTGATCTATCGGGAACCGGTGTATTCAACATGGCAAGGCCGTTGGCGGAAGAGTTACCGAATAAGAGGAGGCAGAAGACTTTGTGTCAGGTCTGGATAACCGGCAACTAGGAAAGACTAAAATATAGCCCGAGTCACTGGAGCTAATGCACTCACTAACCTTAATGTTAATAATTTTTTATTTTGTGTGGATATTAATGGGGAAAGATAGGCCTAGTAGGTAGGGATGGGCGAATGTTCGAAATTCCAAACTCGAACCAAACTTTTTTTGAAGTTCGGTTCGGTTCGAGTTTGAAATTTGAAGTTCGAGTTCGTGATTTATCAAAATTACGAACTTGCTCCGAACTTTTAAACTTGCCGCTGTCGGGCGCGAGAAAATCCTCTAACGATGAGGCAGTATTATTCATTCGACTATCGATTTCCTGCGATATTTTCGATAATTGAAATGGAAGCAGCTCTCCACCAATTGCGTACCTTCTAATGTTCGACTAATCGATTCGCAGCAATAATGCGATACATCATGAATGTATCCACCAATGAGAAAGCTGCTAATATAAGACGCCAAGACGAGACGCTGTGACATTTACGACGATATTTACGATGTTTTATAGAGTAACAAGTATTATTTGGAATCACTGAACAATGATTAAAGACCGATTCACCACGTTTATATGCAATTATGTTAACAAATAAATTTCTCGCAGGCAAGTTTTAACCACATTTGCGTCAGCTTACACACCTTAATACGATGTCGATAAGCTACATAACCTCAAAATAGATCGTCATTTTACGTTTGTTATTCAAAGTTAGATAACAATAACATGCCCATGTTCTAGGCCTAATAAAATTTAACAGTTGCGGTATTTAGACGAGAACTGGCCGCGATTTCACAACAATCTTTGTTAGGTTTGGTTTATGGACCAGGGCCTAGACCTAGGCTAGGTACATAGGGAATATTTTAGGCTTAGGGCTAAGGTTAGGCTAGGGCTAGGCCAAGTAAGGAAAAGCCTACACTGTAAGGAAATTTGCCGTTTGATCTACAATTATGTTATTGGCAAGAGGAGCTGCCAAACATATAATGGTAGATGTACGCATACGTGTTATGAACAATCTACTACACCTGAATGCTAGAAAGTCCCTCCAATAATGGTAGATCTCCAGTCCCATTTTAGTCACCTATGATATGTATTATGAGCAAACCACTCTCACATAACTTTAGATCATTCGTTCCGTTGTAGTCAAACGTACTATTCTTGTGAGTGAACTACACTCACATAATTGTAGATCATTCGTTCCGTTGTAGTCAAACGTACTATTCTTGTGAGCGAACTACACTCACATTATTGTAGATCGTATGTTTCGTTTCAGTAAACGTTATTTACATCGTGCACAGCCTTCCCTTATATAATTGTAGCTTGCTAGTTCCGTTAGTCAAACACAGTTTTCTTGTGAGCGAACTACACTCACATAATTGTAGATCATTCGTTCCTTTAGTCAAACGCATAATTGTCTAAGCGTCTGTAACGCGATCTAGGAGCAAATAAGCAAACTAAAAACTAAAAATTAGATTTATTTAATCATTTAATTATCGTATGTAGTACTAGTTCAAATCATATATTTCCTTCAGCAATCGATCATCTGTAAATGTATACATAGCATATGTTAATTTGACACGGTTATAAAGTTACAAGATTTTTCATGGTGACTCGAACTCGATCCAACTGGTACACTCCAACTGTAAGCAAAGACTCAGACCGTTGCGCCACAGAAGACGCTGAATACGAGAGGGAGTTATCTCCTATAGATACAACAGCAAATCGACGCAAATATCGTAGGCTTTGTGCACTTGCTCTGTGGCCTACCTTTATTAATATGCATTGTATTATTATTATTATTATTATTATTATTATTATTATTAATTCACATTTTAAACTTTCGCGGCCCGTTAATATTAAATCAAACGTGTATGAGTTTCGGGTTATTTCGCCGCGTCGCGAGTAAACATTATACGTACCTCGCCGTTTCGTTACCTCTGTGGGTAACTATTCATGAGAACTGAGGCTGATTAGTTTGCTTCAGCCTCAGCCGAACACTCCTCCGTGGCGGTGTCTTCTGATTGGCTGGGGTGGCACACGTGGTGGAGTGGGGGTAGTTTTCTCCCCTGGTTGGAGAGGATGACGTCAACACTTGTTGTTGTTGTTTTTGTTGTCGTCGATGTAGTGGTAGCTGCGGTTGTTGTTGTTGTTGTTGTTGTTGTTCTCTGTGTTGTTGACGTTGCTGTTGTAGTTGTTGTAGTTCCTTGTGGCGTCGGGATGCTAGTTTGATGACTGGGGCCCAGGAGTTACTCAGTTTATAGCCGCCTACGTCACCGTTGAAGTTGTTAGGTGATTTGGCTATTTCTATTGACTCCCTGATTAGGCGTGGCCATAGGGCAGGTTCGTTGCATATTATTCGGGTTTCATCAAAAGTATCTCGTGGTCAGGATTGCTGATGTTATCGACGGCATGTTTGGCAACAGCCGACAAGTCTTCTCTCAACGAGTTACAGTGATGTCGATGTTCTTTGACCCTTGTGGCGACAGTCCTACACGTTTGCCCTATGTACGCCTGGCCACACTTGCACGGTATTTTGTAAATACCGCTCCCCCCTAAGTGATTTTTGTCTTTTGGAGACCTTAACATACTGGCGACTTTCTTATGTGGTTTAAAAACAGTTTTGATTTGAAACTTGTGTAGATAACGACTAATACGATCTGTTGTAAATTTCACATATGGCAAATGAGCAAACTTGGGGGGCGTGTCCGGCTTGACAGAGTGGTCGACATCTCGGGGTGTTCTATGGAAGGCTCTACGGATGTCAGATAAGCTGTAACCATTGTCCTGTAATGTTTCGGTTAATATCTTCTTTTCTTCGGTGTAACTTTCTTCATCGGACAGGCGTTTGGCACGTGATACTAGAGAGTTGATAACTGCATGCTTTTGAGATGGGTGATGGTGTGAGGTGGCTTGTAAATATAAGTTAGTATGTGTAGGCTTCCGGTAGACGGCGTGACCAATACGACCATTATCTAACCTTGTCAATAACAAATCAAGAAAGGGTAACTGTTTTTCGAACTCTATCTCTACTGTCAATTGAATACTCGGATGTATGTTGTTTAAATGGGTGTGAAAATCGTGTAATTCTTCTCGCGTGCCCGGGAACACACATACTATGTCATCCATATAGCGCTTCCATAGGACAGGTTTGATAGGAAATGTCGACAGAGCCTTGATCTCGAAATGCTCGAGAAAAATGTTGGCGATGACCGGGCTCAATGGACTTCCCATCGGACTTCCTTCAGATTGTTCGTATATCTTGTCCTCGAAAGAAAAGAATGTAGTGTTGAGACAATGCTCAGCCAGTTTGACAATGTGTGGAGCAAGGGGCATGATTTCCGTCAACACCTTAATAGCATCCGGAATCGGCCCATTCCGGGTGCCGATTCCGGATGCTATTAAGGTGTTGACGGAAATCATGCCCCTTGCTCCACACATTGTCAAACTGGCTGAGCATTGTCTCAACACTACATTCTTTTCTTTCGAGGACAAGATATACGAACAATCTGAAGGAAGTCCGATGGGAAGTCCATTGAGCCCGGTCATCGCCAACATTTTTCTCGAGCATTTCGAGATCAAGGCTCTGTCGACATTTCCTATCAAACCTGTCCTATGGAAGCGCTATATGGATGACATAGTATGTGTGTTCCCGGGCACGCGAGAAGAATTACACGATTTTCACACCCATTTAAACAACATACATCCGAGTATTCAATTGACAGTAGAGATAGAGTTCGAAAAACAGTTACCCTTTCTTGATTTGTTATTGACAAGGTTAGATAATGGTCGTATTGGTCACGCCGTCTACCGGAAGCCTACACATACTAACTTATATTTACAAGCCACCTCACACCATCACCCATCTCAAAAGCATGCAGTTATCAACTCTCTAGTATCACGTGCCAAACGCCTGTCCGATGAAGAAAGTTACACCGAAGAAAAGAAGATATTAACCGAAACATTACAGGACAATGGTTACAGCTTATCTGACATCCGTAGAGCCTTCCATAGAACACCCCGAGATGTCGACCACTCTGTCAAGCCGGACACGCCCCCCAAGTTTGCTCATTTGCCATATGTGAAATTTACAACAGATCGTATTAGTCGTTATCTACACAAGTTTCAAATCAAAACTGTTTTTAAACCACATAAGAAAGTCGCCAGTATGTTAAGGTCTCCAAAAGACAAAAATCACTTAGGGGGGAGCGGTATTTACAAAATACCGTGCAAGTGTGGCCAGGCGTACATAGGGCAAACGTGTAGGACTGTCGCCACAAGGGTCAAAGAACATCGACATCACTGTAACTCGTTGAGAGAAGACTTGTCGGCTGTTGCCAAACATGCCGTCGATAACATCAGCAATCCTGACCACGAGATACTTTTTGATGAAACCCGAATAATATGCAACGAACCTGCCCTATGGCCACGCCTAATCAGGGAGTCAATAGAAATAGCCAAATCACCTAACAACTTCAACGGTGACGTAGGCGGCTATAAACTGAGTAACTCCTGGGCCCCAGTCATCAAACTAGCATCCCGACGCCACAAGGAACTACAACAACTACAACAGCAACGTCAACAACACAGAGAACAACAACAACAACAACAACAACAACCGCAGCTACCACTACATCGACGACAACAAAAACAACAACAACAAGTGTTGACGTCATCCTCTCCATCCAAGGGAGAAAACTACCCCCACTCCACCACGTGTGCCACCCCAGCCAATCAGAAGACACCGCCACGGAGGAGTGTTCGGCTGAGGCTGAAGCAAACTAATCAGCCTCAGTTCTCATGAATATGTTACCCACAGAGGTAACGAAACGTCGAGGTACGTATAATGTTTACTCGCGACGCGGCGAAATAACCCGAAACTCATACACGTTTGATTTATTATTATTATTATTATTATTATTATTATTGTTATTATTGTGTTCTATAATTTAATCATATGGTTCAGTTCGTGCTAATAAGTATACGGTATTTTTTAATAGCTCAATGGTTAAATGGAAGCAGGAATTAATACTACACATTTGATGTATATGAGCATAACTTTATATATGATTGGTGCTTGTAGTCTTCAAACAAAGGGCTGCCTTGTCCGTGAGATTTATGTTTTATGTTTATGTTTTGTCTCATTTATTTGTTATGAGTGCAAGGGTCAAAGACTTAAAGTGTTTCTCTTAGGTGCCAGATTTCAATGACCAGTTAGTGTTTGGTTTAATGGTAGGTTTAGATGAAACCAAACACTAACTGGTCATTGATAAACCGGGCTTGAGCAATACGAATTGCCGCGATAAATAGGTTGAATGATACATTATTGTACATCAAACATCCAGATGCAAGTGATCTCTCCCAGAAATACCGTGCTGTAACAATATGCTGCCTGCAAATCTACCCTCACAAAATAGGAGATTAACCGGCCTCCGTAAATAGGTAGTTGCTACTTAAGTTAACGTCGAATCTCGGCAGATTAATGTTAATATCATCTCAAACTTTTGCGGTTCGCGTTCATTTATAAAACGGAAAACTGGATTCTTTAATATATAATGGTAGTTCTACGGATTATGAGAGTCTGGAGACGACTTCACCATTTCATAATTGTAGATTGTTGCCCTCGTATAATGGTAGATCACCCAAGATTTCTTAGAGTGTAGCCTAGGTTAGCCTAGAATATAGAAGATAATAGGTGTCTAAACATGTTTTATAAGCTCTTATCTAAACCAAGACTTTGGAATTTGGTAGCCTTGCCTAGGCTAGGGCTAGGCCTATGCCTAAATTTAGAATGCTGTGCCAAAAGGGCTAGGCTAGTCAATCCTGTCGATGAAGGTCGATGAAATAGATCTCGACAGTAGGGAGATATTGTCTTAGCCTAGACATTAAAGTATGCCCAATTGAAATTCCTAACTCCCTGCTTTTGGTTTTAACTTTTAAGCAGATTTTTTAAAGTTCGGTTCGAGTTCGGTTCGAAACTTAAAAAACCAAGGTTCGCCCATCCCTACTAGTAGGCCTACCCTAATAAAAATTTATAAAATTTTGGTAAACTCCTTTGGTAAACCAGACAACTGCTCTTGCCAGACATTGCTTGACATTATTTATAGTTCAAATGAAATCGCATTGTTTTAGAAAGGAAAGATGATTTCTTGAAGGTAATGCATTAGCTTATATGGAGCACGTGCTTGTTGTTGTCATTTTGATAATTTGTCAAGCTCGGCTCGAAATGTCGAGCCATAAACCAAGTTTTTACTTGATCTGAAGCTGAAAGGTACCTCCTAATACTCAGTTCTGCTTGTCTAGATCTGTTGTGTTGATGTTTCAGGTCGTGAAGAAGTTGACCGAGATGCGGCAACAGGACGTGCAGAAGATTCATCCCGGCTTGTCTTGTTTCCAGGAGGGAGTGAGGGGAATCCCTGTTGAAAGCATTCCAGGTATGTTCACTTCTTTTGATACCGCCTACTTATTTATCTTATTCAACACATCGCACAACAATGTAGGCCTGCTGTAGTACGCCTATTTACACTTTTCTTTAAAAAAAGGGAAAGAAAAATACAATGGATGGGAATTATTTTTAATAGTACATTCTTTTTTAAACTTATCTCAAGTGCATAATAAAGTATGTTTGGTAAATTGCTAAACACCTAGCCAGACTAGACTTCAAAGAATGCATGCATGCTTTATAGTAGGGATGACATCGGGTAGTAAAATTCGGGACCGGTTCCAGCACTCAAATTACCCGGGTACCTGGATCCTGTTACGTCACGATGTGTGGAAATGCTGTTTCCTAGCCTACTACAAGTTGGTTTGAAGATCATACCGACTGACTAGGTTTCCGTCTCTGGAAACTTTTGCAATAATTGTACACAAATAAAGAATCGCATTGATAACCAGGCAATGATCTTCATTCTTCATTAAATAGTGTTAGGATAGGATCCAACAGCTTACCTTTGAAGTGTGATGGAAGCTGCCGAATTTTTAGAAGTTTTAAAGTTACAAAGATATATACAAAACACATAAAAACGAGACGTTTCGACAGGAGGTCTTGATCACTCAGGAGTTGAGTGATCAAGAGTGATCAAGACCTCGTGTCGAAACGTCTCGTTTTTATGTGTTTTGTATATATCTTTGTAACTTTAAAACTTCTAAAAATTCGGCAGCTTCCATCACACTTCAAAGGTAAGCTGTTGGATCCTATCCTAACACTATTTATCCCAGCCGATTGGCATACTTCTATCAACATAACCTTCATTCTTCATTACACCAAAGATTAGTTGACCAATTACTCTGTACAGGTACAGGTGTAACTCATCGTAGTAGGCCTAGGCACAGAAAGCAGGGGAAAGCACGCAAGCATGTGGGAAAATCTCTCACTACTATCGCCCGTGCTGAAGCTCTCTTCTCAAGATAAGCTTGGGAAAGAAAGAAGATAAGCCCAGGAATAACAATCCTATGTGTCGTGATTACGAATTTCGTGAATCGGTTGAAACATGAATGCATCGCAAATTCTTCTCCCACTTAGTTCCACTCCGACCATCTTTGTTCCACACATACTAGCCGGTCAGGTCAGCAGCTGTGAGTTGATTGGATCGTACGCGCACCTAGTTCGCGCATGGCATGCCATGACACTGCTCCAGATATATTGCCGCATCTACCTCTCTTGCACTCACTCCTAGGTGAAGAGTGAAGATAATATTGAATGGTAGTGAGTGTGTATATCTAGTATCTACCTATTGGCATATAATTTCCAAGTTGTAACAGTTTAATGTTTTGTCTTTCCAGGGATACGCGAGACAGGGTGGCGTCCAGTTGTTCGAGCCACACGAGTCAGCAGAATCACTGAAGAATGCAACGATCCCGACTCCTTGATCATAACACTGAAGAATGTGTTGCACTCGGTAGGCAATTCCACCTTATTCCATGAATATAGGACTGTCAAAAGTAGCTATACAGTAGTATTCACGTTGGGTTTACACCACGTTTTCTTGGTACGACCCCGTGAGCAAAGTTAAGTTCTGGTAGTGCAATCGATTCTTTTCAAACTCTAGCACCACTTATTGTGGTGGGTAAAAGCCACTGTGGTTTAGTACTTTCAATTTGTGTGAAAGGTTCACATTTTTTCCAAAGAAATGGCTCAATCCTTTCAGGACAACAGCCACCACAACAGGGGTGTTCAACGGGGGTGTTCAAAACGGTAGGAAAATGGTCTGGCTTTGGTCTCATTTCGGTCACAATCGGTCTATCTGCAGGGGGATTCTCTAAGGTCCACATTCAAGTGATAGTACACCACCATGTTGATCATAAAACGGCATCAAATTTAACGCAGCACTCACCTTCTGGTCACAAATATCAAATCATTGGACTATTCACTCTTAACACACATTTTTGTGTGTGCACCTGGGCCCACTGTTGTGTTGAAGCCAGAGGTAAGGACACAGTAACAGTGTATGTACTACAAAAAGTGAAGTTTGGCCATTAGACAACATTGTCACACGACAAATATTCTTAAAAAGGTGTTTATCCTGTGTGCGACCAGCTGAACTGTGCTTTCTCATGAACCAATTTACAGTCATTGATTCATTCATACGCGCGAGTAGTCTTCCAATTTCAACACCCTTCCCGTCTTTACATCGGCAGCTTTGAGTCATCGCAAATTCGTAGGCCTAGAGTCAAACGTCACTACGACCGGACAGAACACTAATTTTTTAGTGTTTCTGCGCTCCGATTACGAACTTCGGCGCATTGGCATCTGTTTTGTCTCGAGTGCAACCTATATCGTATAGTTTGCTCAAGGTCAAGCCTTGTTCGGCGCTATCTCTAACCCCCCCCCAGCCCCTCCACCAACCCGCGCCGAATTCCGTATCAGATCATTCAACATTCTCACGCTCATTAGGCCTTCACGTTGTCACGTAATAATAAATATCGGACATTTGAATAACGCTGTAACATGGCTGTAACTAGGGATGTGCGAACCCACTATTTTTACGTCAAACTCGAACTTTCCCAGTTAAAAAAACGAATTTTACAAAACTTTCAAACTGTATCGAACTCGAACCCAACTTAAGAGGGAATGGGACACATTTGGCAGTTGGCACATAGCTATTCGCTTGGCCAAGATGCATCCGACGTATATGAAACTTGGCAAAGTTGTCAATAAAGCATACATGGACAGCCCTGTGGTCATAGATTTTCAAAATTTTGTCTTAGTCAGCCAGAAAAAAATCCCGGATATGGTCAATTTTGGAGTTTTTAACAAAATCAAAATTTGTGAAAACTAATTTATTTTTTATAAATTATTTTAAGACGAAATTTGGAAATGTGTTAGTGCAGAGCCCTATATTTCCACATTTGTGACATATGTTCAAAATGTCAAACACCTGTGGTGTCAGTCGGCCGAGCGAACAGCAATTTGCCTAAAACGCATGTCCTATACTCTCTTAAAGGTATATCAAACCGTCATAATAGGTAAAATAGTGATAAGTCTGGACCGGCACCTCCACCAAGAAAGTATGTAATTTCTGGACCGGCACTTCCACCATCCATTTTTTGTTTTTAAATTTGTACCTGTAACCTGAGAACCATTTTATGACTTATCAAATAATATGTGATCGCACACCACTACAAATTAGTAAAAAAAAAAAAAAAACAACTTTGAACTTTTTTCGAACTCGAACCGAACTCAAACTTAAAAAAATTTTGAGTTCAAATTTCAAACGATCGCACATCCCTAAATTTTACTATCAAAACATCTGCTGACATCATACTTCACAAAGACAATGCTGAAGACGAGAGGGTATGCGACCATTACAATCACAGTGACCGCCACTTGCGAGCGTGGAGAGTGTTTTTATGACGCCATGTATTGTCTGGTACTGTGTCATAGCTCGCGATCGGAAAAACCCGTTTTGAGCAGTTTGGAATTCCATCAAATCCACGATTTGAAATAATTTTTTTGTTGTAACATCGTCGATTACGATTAGTAATGTAAACGACTAAAGGTGTAGGCCTACTACACGTTTTTGTGACCAGAGTGTAAACGTTTAGTGAAATACTGTACACTCTTTCTGACATCCCTAACAGGTAGGCCTAGGGCTATGTAAGCGAAGGCCACTAGGCCTTCAATGTTTTAAGTTACTTCACACGTGTTTTAACCCATCTGCACCCATAAGCGTACCAGTACGCATATTTAATACCCAACACTATAGCCATAAGCGTACTGGTACGCAATTGCGCGCGCCTGCATTCAAATAAGCATAGGCGGCAAACTACTGGTCGGAAAGTCGATCGAACAGCTTTTTCTTGAAGGGGTAGCATGTGGCTCTACCTAGCGTCACTTTTATGAACTTGGTTCATTTGTTTTCGATTTATCATCGACTCTTTTATTGAGCGGAATATTGGCGAACTTCTGAGTAAACATGGCGTGTTCTGACAGGCGTGATTTCGGTTTGCGTAAGAAAAACGACGATATTTCTCAGATTTTGGATGTTTTAGGCTCGGATTTTTGTGACAGTTATAGTGAAAGTGAAAACAATGACTCGTGTTTGCTTAGGCCTAGGCCTGTAACAGTTATAAGTGATAGTGACAGTGATGATGCAGATGTAAATATTGACGACAGTAGTGAAGAGAATGTAAATATTGATGATAGATCGGTGATGGAAGTGGATGAAGCTAGTGATGAAGACCCGCCAAACGTAAATGTGCGTAGGGCTAGGCCTAGGGTGGATGTTTTGGGAGGGGGTGGTGATCGTTAAGTTTTGACACTTTTAGTGGAACTCTTTAACTAAGTGGAGCGCGCCTGAAAAGTGCGTGGTTTCGGGGGTCGCGCGCCTTACTGACCGTGCGGGTGGGATGTTTAACCGGATATTACATTTGTCTTTCCACTATAATATAGCCTCCATGGTGTAGTCAATAAAATATATTAGTGTTGGGCTATGAGTGATATTGATAGTATATCATTCAATTATCGATATCACACGAAAAATTTCGATAAGATATCAATATATCAAAATGTAATTGTCTGTAAAATAATTTAAAAAATAAGAAATTCATAAAAAAAGTCAAAAAAGTCATTAATTTTGTGGCCAAATAGGGTTGATAAGGTTTCACCATAAACCCATTTTACTATTTTTACGATCTCACAATCGAGTTTTATGACCCGGCACTTCCACCATATGCAACAGCCAGATTAATTTAATTTCAACTACCTACCGGGCACCTCCACCAAAATTACAAAATTTAGCATTTTTGTGTAAATTTTGATATTTCAATACGAAGCCAAATATCGATATCGAAAATATTTCCACTTATCGATATTGTATTGAAATATTAATTGTTTTGTCCAGCCCTAAAATATATACTTATGCTCTATAATTAGATGTTTTACCTTTTAAATTCACAGATAAAAAATCAAACAACTGCCTGGCCTTTCCTGAAGCCTGTGGATAAGACTGAAGTTCCTGATTACTACGATCATATCAAATATCCTATGGGTAAGTTATTATGTACTTTCAAAGTTAATTGTGCTATCACTATCAGCCATCAACCCGTCATACAACCTAGCATTGATGACGAATATGGAATAACAACACTTAATAGCAACCGATGAGATGTGTTGTTGGTTTGTTGCTTCTTCTTGTGGAGACTCCATGGCTGTGACTGAGCTGTGAGCCTCCCGTACACTGCCGGCATCTAGTGCAAGCATTTAAATTACATTGTGAATGATTATGAACAAAACAATCAGTTGAACTATCAAAACATGCTGAAATCAATCTTCAAAGAGCCAAGACTTCGGAGTAGTTCGACCTTCACAAAGACTCTTCCAAAGACGAGGGTAGCACAGCATTGTTTATACAACTATCACGGTGATGGGCCATGCACAGGAGGGCTAATATGAGAGAATGCCGCTGCACGTATTGTCTGTCCCATGAAATAGATCGAGAGTCTGCGGAAAAACCGTTTTGAGCTGCTAGGAATTCCATCAAATCTACGATTTGAGGAGAATTATTTCACATTCAAATTTTTAGTCAACAGTGAAAAATCAACTTTTTGTTGTAATGACTTTTTTAACATTACAAACAGAAATTTGGGTGGGACCAATTTTTGGTATAATGATCATTTTTTAGTAATGGGAATGGCCTTCATTGTAATGACTTTTGACTTACTGCACATAAACTTTAGTTGAATGAACGTTAGTACCAGGAGAGGAAGCTGATGAGGCCCGGCCGCCAACGACCAGCCTGTGTGCTCGATGAATGTTCCGAAGGCAGATGTACCATACTAAAACATATAGCATATCATATATCAGTAAGACTAAAACATTGCTTGGGTCTCCCCCATGAGTTGACCTTCCACCTTACCGAACACTTTGAGTAATTCATTCATAACAATTAACAACGTCTACTGATCTTGACGCAGCTGCTTTGTTATCTCTCTCCCTCCCCACTCAACTACCAAGGCCACTGACCTTGAAGCGACCGCCACTATCACTGACTTTTCTCTCGCCGCCCAGGGCCTCTATTCTACCGGTATAACTCGGACCGAATGGGATTCGTATGTTTTTTACAGTAATAGGTTGTGGTTGGTCGAGGTTGAAGCGCTTTTAAAGCTTTTTAAACTGGAGAAGGGTTGACAGTTTGGGAAAGCAAAGAAAACATAAATCCCAGCCTGAAGGGCTGAGACGAGCTTTTTAAGATCTTTGTTCGTAAATGAAGCAAACAGTTGAATGTTGCATCATGAAGATGACAGAATGAAATAGATGTGTGTATTATTTCCAATTGGGGAGTAATGGGTAATGGGAATGGTATAATTTTATGAAGAAAGGGAACGCACAGGACTTTTAGGGGTAGGCCCTTACTAAAGGTAGGTTTTCTTTGAGCATACTGTTGTTATTCGTTTGAGAAAGTTAATAATCAGGTTGTGTTTACTTTACCTGTAGGCTAGGGCTTATCTCCCACCATTTTCTCTAACCAAACCTAGAAAATAGATGTTCATCTAATTCTATCTATCTACATATCTCTTGCCTCTTGGTATTCGATCTCAGGTCTCTGGCATTCTTTGACATGAGACAAAGTTGACCAATTTGTCCTCTGCTGCAACACAGTCCAAGCCCTAAATCCTAGTTACTTCCAAGAAACGAAATCGTCGATTAATCTCAACTAGGTAATAAAATTACCAAACAAAAATTTATGCCTACGTCTGCATGGTTTCTGTACTGTAATCTGAGAGTCTGTCAATGGATCCATCGTACATATATCATGAATCATGATGCATCTAGCTTAGACTTACTGTGACTGACACACAAGCCGCCACACTCATAAATAAATAAATAAATACAGTAAGATCTCTCTTATCCGATCTCCTCTTATCCGATGTTCCGTGTTAACCGAGCCGCCAAAAAAAATAAAAAAAAATAAAGTTTTAAATATGTAAATAAAACATAAAAATAATTACAGACGCCGCGCCGCACTTTTTTAAATGTACTCGCATACATTTGTAGGCATGCCTTACGAGTGAGTGCAAAGAAGATAGATCGGCGATATATCTCGACTTTCGAGCAGTGTGCATCAGTGTACTGAGCGTATAGAGTTCAGTGGTCAGTGTGCGTCGGGCGCATCGCCGGTAAGCGTCAGTGCCACCCACTGAGCATATAGAGGTCAGTGTGCGTCGCGCGCCTGCGCGTGCGCATACGATCCAGCCATCTCACACACAGCTGTTCAAAGATGGTCGTTGTGGAACTAGATGCAATCATGTTTCAACCGATTCACGAAATTCGTAATCACGACGCATTGAATTGTTATTCCTGGGCTTATCTTATTTCTTTCCCAGACTTATCTTGCGTCGTGAGCTTCAGCGCGGGCATAGTAGTGAGAGGTTTTCCCACATGAGAAAGAGAGCTAGGCCTAGGCCTATGTTTGCATTGTAGGCCTAGGCCTACTGCGTCGAGTTTAGGCCTAGGCCATACGTTTTTATTACGTGTTACGCCATGTAGGCCTTATTGTGTACGTGTGTTCGTGAGCTTGAATTACAAGCTATTAATCATTTAGTATACCCTGTATGAAGTGTATCGTGTGTATTTTTGTTCCTTTATCCATTAAATGTGTCATATATCATTTTACCACATCAGGCTATGCTACGAGAGCAAATAAACAATTGATCCGCGCCATCCGAGTTTTTCGCAAATCCGAGGTGCCCCCGGTCTCATCCAACTCGGATAAGAGGGATCTTACTGTAAATAAATAATAAATTGTATTTAGAGTCTACCCACTCAGTAATATAACTGATTTTCAGTGGGGGACAGTAAATCAAAGCGACCAAGCCAACCCTGTAGCAATAGCAATAGCAATAGCAAAAAGCAATAGCAAGCATGTGAATGCTACACAGCCTTGGCTGAGTGGTGGCCGGCCATGACCTTGACAAATCATCGTTTTGGGGGAAACTGCTGGGGTTACGCAACAAGAACGGCTATGGGGTATTGATTTTATTGCATTCTTTACTGGTAGTTAACAATAGGGTGAAGTACTAGCTTCTACGATTTTAGACTCATTTAATTCCTCTTACAAGGTAAAGTGCTAGAAATTTCATAAAAAGCTCAATTTTACACATTTTAATGGTACATTTTTTGGCCTCACTCCTGGCAAAAACATACTATGGAGGTTCTTAGATGCATGCAATTATTGGGCTCTATCACATGTTTTATAATGGTACTGAAAATACTAACAATGATTCGTTAACTGGTACAGTAAGTTCTACATTCATAATGTATGGACTACATCAGAGATCGGCAGCAGGCTGGTCCGGACCGCAAAGATTAAAAAATTGGACCAGCAGAGTATCTTACTTTAACAGAACACTAAAATATAAAACGATGTAGGCATTAATTCATTCTTATGTTTTGTCTTATCATGCTTTATCTATTTGAGCGCGAGACTTATGAGATGATCAGGTGCACCGCACCTTTCCTAGAAAATTTGGTTTGGTTGTTGCATGCCAAGAGTGAGATACACATGTTTCTGCACAATCGGCTTTCATGAAGTACCGGTAGATACGGAATGCATATTAAAAATAAAATCAATTTTAATTTTAATGAACAGGTGTAGCCAATTACTCTGCACCTTCCCAAAAAATCGTAATACTGCATGTTCATAGCGTGTCACAGTTTTCAAAGGTCCCCTGAGATAAAGACAAAAATTGTCAAAGTATGATTTTCATGAGAATTATTTCTTCAATTGTACCCAAATTAGTAGCATATATATATTCAAGTTCAAACTTCAAAGATACCATGAAAATACAATCCTGATCGAAGTTACCGTTTTTCCTGTAGAGAACAAACAGACGGACCAAAAACACAAAACACAATATACTTTTCTCAGGGTATCCAAATTTGAAACTTTACCAGAGACATTTTCCGGACCGTGATTTAAATTTTGAAGAGCATCCGAACCCCACTAGAAATTACTTGCTCTCCCCCGAACTACATAACTATTTGTGAAAAAGTTGGGTAGGGCTTACTTGAAGGGCCAGTCAACTAGGTTTAGGGATGAGCCGATATTCCAAGTTTTTCTAAGGTGCCTGGTTAAAACTAGTAGGCCTATACATGAATACATGACATTGGGCAATAAAATATGGATTTGGTTAACAAATTAATTGAACTAGTGAATTAGTTGGGAAAAGATAGAGGATTCCAGCACTTACCTGAAAATTGTGGGTGGTTGTTGAGGTCAAGTGACATTTCAGCAATTTGTTTCTTCTTGCATGTATCTAGTGTCTACCCATCACTTCATCACTCATCAACCGGATTAGCTAGATTGCTATGCAGTTTCCAAACAAAGATTTGGCTACATCTTGGAAAATAAACTGAGAATGATGAAAAAAAGAAAATATGAACTAAATAGTTGGCCTAAATAGTAAATACATATTGAAATGTGGTGGATCCTTTGTTTTCATGGTGCAAGTTTCCAAACGCAGATGTAGATGTAGTACTAGTATTGGTGGATGTATGTAGTATTGGAGTGTGTTTCTGTAAGTATATGGACGATCGGATCACTTGTATCAAGGTTTCTGTAAGCACCCCTTGTTATACTATGATTTCACCTTCCTCCAGCCTCCTTTTATTTCATCTCATCCTCTGCAATGCGCTCCTTCCACCTCATGCATGTTTTCCTCAACAGTCTCTTAGTACGTATGGTACCCGTACTAGTATCTATATAGTTTAGATTGGAGAAGGGTTACAGTTGGGAAGCATAGAGACATAAAGCCCAGCTGAAGGGCTGGGGGCGACAACTGTTTCACTTGCTGATGACAACTGTAGCTAATTTAAAGTGTACCTTAATCCACGCGCGTTTCGACCTTCTGGACTCTTCAGGCGATGGTGGCCACTAAAAATCAGCCTTACTACATGCAACCAAAATCAAACACATACCAAACTGTGTAGTGCCACGAAGTAAGTAAATTCTGCAAGCATGTTGTCATCATCAGCAAGGTTACTTCAACACCATTCATATGGGCACACAGTTCAGCACAGACAGTAAGGGGTTCCCCAACTCTGTGCTCGGGAGACAAGAAATCCATGACTTACCTGGATCGAACCAGGACCCTTGGCAACAAGAGAAAAGCGCCTCTGCTGTTGCTGGCAAGGGTGCCTTTCATTCATACAAAGAAAAGGTTAGAGATAGGAAGGTGGAAAGTCACAACACAGCACAACCAGTGAGGGGCTTCCCTCTTAGACTCTGGTGCTTGGGCGACAAAGACCAGTCTTAACCGATTTTGAACCAAGACCCTGGCAACGAGAGAGGCTGCCCTACTAATTGTGACTGGATTCGAACAAAGGAAACAAGACTACAAATTGCAAGCTCTTGGCTATAGCACAGGTACACGTGCTATATTAGCTCTTGCTGCAGATGAAGAGTTGAAGAAAGCGAGTAGAGTCATAACAGTATCTATATATATATATATATATATATATATATGCACACATTGTATTTTCGAGTAGTTCGTGTGTTTTTTATTTTATTTATTCCAACGTTTCGGGTAGTTCTCCCTGCCCATCTTCAAGGAAATTAAACATAAATAAAAATAAATAAATAAAATAAATAAATTAAATTTACGTTTAATTTCCTTGAAGATGGGCAGGGAGAACTACCCGAAACGTTGGATTAAATAAAAATAAAACCACACGGACTACCCGAAAATACAATGTGTGCATATTCAATCCGTGAAAGTCTGCGATATAACATATATATATATTCTCGTCATTGTGGGTTCTTTAATCTTTTGTATTCTGTTCTCTTCAGCTTTTCTTTTGTAGATATAATATAGGCCTACATACATACATTTATTTCTCTTGGCACATAATCAACATGACACATCATCATTAATTGAGCAAATTTTAACATGATTATAATGCAAAATTAGATTTCATTTATTAATATAAATTGAAATACAATTCTTTAAACATTTACCAAGGTAATTTTTTATTTAATTAATGAACAATAATTTCTAAGCTGGAATAGCTTACAAATATTGTTCATAAATTAAATTAGTAGGGTGTATATCCAGGGTAATATGTTCTGCAACCGGCAAATTTAATTTATTGTTTCTATACAGAATGACTATGTATATCACAGAGCTCGGAATCGGTTCAGGAAAATCGATTCGGGCGGAATCGATTTGAAGTTGTTGATATACCTGTCGGTTTTGGCCAAAAAAACATTTTGTTCCAAACCATTTCAGAAAGTGATTTGGAAAACTTGAATCGATTGATATACACGTCAAACCGTTTCAAGGGAAATAACAACACTATGACAACGCGATATGTCATTCTCAGAATTCAAATATTGACTTTAATTCGACTTCCTATCTGACTTTCGAAGTTAAAAACATACCCTTACACCATTATCTATACTTTTTAAAAGTTTTGTACGGATGCAATCATATTATCTAGAAGATAAACATGACTAAATGTCACTTTTAACCTAGAAATTTGTTTTCCAAAATGGTTGCCGTGTTACAAAGTCTCTAACTGTTTCCCTCAAGGTTGAGATTTACTGATATACACTTCTTGTTCAAACCGTTTCAGCCTGAATCGTTTTGACTAAACCGTTTCCGAGCTCTGTGATATACGTAGTCTATGATGTCCGTATTCTTCAATACAGAATGTCAAAAAGTTACTGATTGATAGACCTACGGTACATGACACTACTAAACTACTGTTATGCATTTTCTTTTGGATGAAATGTATGCATATTGTCTCTCATGTAGATTTGAAGACAATGAGCGACCGACTAAAGACTCGATACTACACCACAAGGAAGCTGTTCATCGCAGACATGACGAGGATATTCACAAACTGCCGTCTCTACAACAGCCCGGATACGGAATACTATCGATGCGCCAATGCCCTGGAGAAATATTTCCAGACTCGAATGAAAGAGCTCGGGTTGTGGGATAAGTAGCACTCGGACACAGCTTCCCCCACTCCTCCCCTTCCACATTGATCTCGGTTTACTTGTAAGATGTTTAATAGGATAGGTTGTACTTGTAGGGATGACATCGGGGACTCGGACTACCCGAACCGGAACAAGATTCGAATCCTCACACATCATTCGAATAGTGTTTGGATACGGTTTTGTTAAATTGAACAACATCAACAAACATTGTGAGAGTGATGAAAGAGATAGGATACTAACACTTTACCTGAAGTGGAATAGACACACCATAATAGAAAAAACACAAAAAACTACAGTACATTTTTGAAATGTAATTCAATGAAATGTAGTTTATGTAGTTTTTTAGGTGTTTTATGTTTTCTAATGCGACATCCATGACTGTTCCACTTCAGGTAAGGTGCTAGTACCATATCTCTATTATCACTCTAGTGATCCAATATCGTGGCATTCTTTTCAACAAACTAAAACATTGCAAATTTATAGAAATGAAAAGATCATGTACATAGAACGTACTCAACACTTCAATCACAAATTTAACTGTTGGGTAGTTTTAGTTTCCATGGCCAGACTTTTTCATTTCTATAAATTCACAATGTTTCAGTTTATTGATGACAACCTGCGGCTTTATTTGTTTGTTCTTCTGTTCAATTTCATCTGTTTCATTATAATACTTCAGTGTTGCTAAGGACCTTCAAAGGCTTGAAAAAGTGGCTTATTCTTATTCTCTTTCTAAATTTGACGTCATCAATCATCACTGACGTCATTAGCAATGTACGATGGGTCCCGTTTATGACTGAGATCGAGAATAAAACCTAGTAACAAAATTACCACACTCGTTCTCATTCTTATTAGTAAATAACTAAAAAATTGTGGCCTCTGGAGATGATCAAAATAAAACATTTCCAAATCATATTGAGTAATATATAATTAATAATACAGAATCAAATTTGGTATGAAAACGTTATGTAAATACTTTGAAGTACTGTTTAAGATCACAATCAGTCGGCCACCTGCATGTGTCAACTCCACGTCTGTTTGTTTGTTTTGATATTGATACCATTGTTGATACTTTTGTCAAGAAACGAATTACAGCTATGTACACTTAACGTTAGAACTAGTACCGAGACTGAGACTGTGTGAATAAAATGAGAATATCGTTCAGACACCTCCTAATAGCCTACACAACAAACTTTAACTCTAACTCACTCCCCACGCTGTCACCCAAATCCAAGAGGGGCTGGAACCTCCTACAGATTTGTCTACCTGATGTCATCCCTAGAAGGTTGATTTATGGAAAAATTGTGCCTCTATTTTAAGTGTACAGTAGTATTTTGTGAAGGACAAAAGAGGTAGGGTGCCAACAGCTTACCTTAAAGGGAGTAGGCCGCGAAAGATAACATAAACACAAATAGACAAACTACATACGGTAATCAAAACGTTTACGGTCCAGGTGTCCTTCCTCAGTGAGTGTAGAGAGAGAGACTGAGTTATTGTTGTTATTGTTGTTCTTTTTATGTTATCTTTTGCGGCGCGCCTACTCCATCCATTTAAGGTAAGCTGTTGGCACCCTATCTCTTTTGTCATTCATATGATCCAGCCTTTTGGCATTCCTTTCAAACACATGTACAGTAGTATTTGTATTTTTTATATAGAGGCCTGAAGAAATGGCTATACCCGCCTAAGCTGAATTTATAAATCTGATGTAAGAAATGAAAAATAGGATGGATTAGCTCAAGAATAAGAAAAATGTAACAAGCAAATGCCAAATAACTAATAAGTTGTGTCAAAAGACTTAAGAGGAAAGTTTTTCTAGGTACTTATTTCACTTATTATTTGTAAAGGTTTGGAAACACAACCTAAGGTATCTTCATAGTAATTTTTATTAGGTATATGTATACAGTACCTAGTTTTAACACTTGCAATGTGAACCATGGCTTAGTTGAAGTTGTTAAATAAATAAATATGATTAGGTCAAAATCCAATGATACAACCTGATTTAACTTGTTGCTACCTAATATACAAAGTTACAGCTATCAGTAACTAGCCTACATACATATGTTGATATTTTAACATTTTAAGACCGCAACAACAAAATGTGAATAAAAGCAAGTAAAGTAACAGTAAACACTAACTAGGTCAAACCATGGTAAAACACAAAATATTCTTATTATTGAATTTCTAGAATTCACTTTCGGTATTAAGTTTCTGGTACCATAATTTAACGACGTGAGTTTGTTTGGTATTTAGCTGATAATAATGGCCAACCTAAAACATAGTAATAAGTATAATGCAAAAGTAGTGGGCTCGACTCCAAAGCTAAATACTACTAAATACAAATCCTTAATCCAGGTATTTATGTATTTCCCCCAATTTGTGTTAGTATTTTATTTTACTAATTAGTAATAATGTTATGATCAGTTATGATGACATCCTGGTATGATGTTGTTATTTGTGTACATTATGCTTAATTGTCACTAGTACTATGTCGGCATACTAACATCTTCCAAATTATTGTACCTCCCTTCTTCTTTTTTATAATTAGACCAAATTACTTTTAACTTGGTTTTAGTGGAGTACACTGTACAGTATGTACATAAAAGGGTTGCCACTTGATAATCGATACATCAATCTATACGATTATTTCCCGAAATAAACGATAATCAATTCTGTCTTCCCTGATTGATTATCAGTATTATTGATAATAATTCATAATCGAATCGCCTGTCCGCCAAAATTTTGTAATTAACCGCTCGTTCTGCAGAACACGTTATAAAATATTTCCAGTCAAGTCATAAATTGCTTTGCCACTATGATATCTACAACAAGCATATGGCGCGAGATCCAAAGTGCAATGCATTGCCCTAGCAGTCCACCAGACGACATGCATGGCGTGCGTGTCCGGCCAGGCATCTTCACTCACCGTGCTGATTGCACCATCTCGCCACAACCACAACTGATATTGTAGAATGTAGTACGTTGCTCAAAGTCATTACTAGCACCTATGGAGGTAAATAAATAAATAAATCAGTATTTAGAGTCTCCACTCAGTCACACAACTGATTTTCAGTGGGGTACAGTAAACCAAAGCGACCAAGCCAACCCTGTCGGCCCTGACGCAATCGACAAGTGAGCAATTACCAACCAAAGATTGGTATTTTTTAATAGGAAATATAGCAATCAGTGGTATGGACAGTGCAAACACCCGCAGATCAACGCCAGAATCAACAAGGCCGATTCAGTACAACTTTAAATTTATTATGTGCCTCGTTGCTAGGACGGCTCCAAAGTCACCATTTACAAATTCCTTAGACATGAACTGATGGACTTAAGTCCAAATGAGAAGTTAAAAAACTTCTGACTTTAGCGGGAAACGAATCCTGGACCTTCTGCATTGGAAGCAGAGATGCTAACCACAAGACCAACGAGCCACACAAAAGACTAACACCGCTCCGTCTCAGTATCGCTTCACTTCATTCTGTAGTGCTAGCTAGCTTGTTATAGTTGGTTTCAGCTAAGAATGCCACGGCTGAGGGATCGCAGCACTGTCGCCTTCCGACTAGCTTCGCACTACTGCGCCACTGTTTGGGAAATAACAATACATGATACCTCTTTAGAACCAATGATATTCAGTACGGTACTAAAACTGCTTCTGAAAATTAAAACAACTTATTTTAAATAAACAAGCTAAGGCTCCGATGAAATGGAACGGGAAGATTAAAAGAGTTGTGCGTGAATCGCTACACATTACGTAAATATATTGTCACCCATACACTCCCCAAACACTGGCATTGAGGTTGGGAGCAATTGTATGGTAAATTTGAAATGAACAATACTACCAACAAGAGAACAAAAATCAACTTTTCAAAATTATTTGTTTAGCCATTCCTACTTTTACTCTGTGATGGTAGAAACTTACTTCAAGGCCTTAGAAAAATAGTTTTTGATAATTAAATATCATGATAGTAACAATATATTTTATTGATTGATAATCGATTGCACATATGCAATTATCGATATTCAAATTCATATTGAATGGCAACCTTAGTACATATAGGCTGATCTTAATTCTTGATGAGTAAGTTTATCATTAAACAAAATTATGTACCTGCTACTCTGTTTAAAATTCTGAACACTTACTTGTTTCTATGTAGTGTAGAGTCTTGTTTTTATTTGTACCGCATGTGGGATGTGGGAATGACTTTGGATGTCTAGTATTAGTTTCACATAGCTCCGAGAGATTGCACGCTATGTTCAAGTGCTCGGCGGCGCTAAACGAGTAAACTCGTGTATGGCAGACAACGTGTAAATTAATTAGTATTTAACACACGAATGTTTGTATCATTCCCTGCTTGGCACAGAACAGTTGGTTAGTCCTACTTTACATGGCAGTGAAGGTTTTAAAAGAGAAAATCTTTTGCTTTAGGTTACACCCACCATTGCCAAACTCTTACCAAAACAGTGTTTCCTAATTTTGAAGACGAGTGATCTAGGGTGCCTTGTACGTGAAATTTTGCGTTAGTATATTGTAAATTTTATTTAATTAGTATTTAATTATCTGCTTTTGCAAACACTATGGTTATTGTATGTGTAGTAAGTTTGCTCAATTCTCTATACAATCGGGAACAAAATGAACTAATCCCTGTAGCAGACAGTAATATCTGTGCTCTAGAGACTTTGAGGTGTGATTCTGCATGGCATATTGAAATAGAGACATGTCTCATTAATCCTTGTACTTTGTGTGTTTCATTGGTTTTTTTTTTACTTATTAATTATTATACCTTCTACTAACTCTTCATTCTATTTCTAGATAAGACTGTGGAGATTAAAAAAAATCTAAAATGGCCAGGTAACATTCTAAGGTAATAGATAATCTAATCAATGCCACATCATTCATACCAAACCCATATACAACCACTGCATGTATGTATGTATGTATGTATGTAGTATGTAGGCTAGTTGTATGTAACACATGTACAATATTTGTTATCTGTGCCAACACTGCACAAAATCATCTCGAAATTGGATCTATTTCCAACATAAACCAAGAAAGTTCAAACTGTAATTGATTCCAGGATGTTTTAGGACATGTCTTCGATATAGCCCTGGATATTCTTTACCATATTAATGTGTGTTGTGTATTGTTATTTTATCTATACTATAGATCATATCATCATATATTTATTATTTAGTTAGTTACTATATATGTACAGTTGCATGTAAAATGCATTTTTTATTTTCATTCCCTTTTTAAACATTAAAATAAATTTTCATGCATGAGTTCAAAATACTAGGGCTTGGCTACGATATATCATTGGAACTATTGATATCATACAAAAATTTCGATATCGATCGATATTGAATATTGATTATCAAAATTGTATTATTTGTGTAAAAAGAATGAATAAATTTTATTTAAAAAAATGAATCAAAGGAGTGACCATGCTATTATTAATAATGTATGGCTGAAAAGAGTTCATAAGAGCATATTGCCAAAAATGTTTAATGATATGTACTGTTCTTTCTCACACTCACGTTTAATGACCCACCACCTTTGCCATGTGTTATAGGCCAAATTCCCTATAAGCTACCCGGCACCTCCACCATATTAACCCTAGAAGGAACAACCTTAAATGCTGTAGTGGTAGGCTAATAAATGGAAAATGTGGTAACTTAGTCAGTCATTTGCATCCGAAGCTTTGATCTAACATCAATACATGATGCCTCAAACTATTTTGATTGACTTATTATAGAATATTAGGTAATATTAAAAAAATTATAAATTTTGTCAACATTTATTTTGGATTTTGTATTAAAAATTTTCATTTCAGGTAGAAAGTAAAACTATCTTGTTATGCAAAAAATGTGCTTAAGGACATATTCTTTTTGCAAATTCCCGATTGCTCGGCTGACTGACACCACAGGTGTTTGAAATTTTGGACGGTTGTCACGGAAGTGGAAATAAATGGCTCAACAGTCGCTCTTTTCTTACGTTATATTTAAATAAACAGTGAAAAAACACATTGATTTTCACGATTTTGTTACCAGGGCTATTGTATCACCTTCTGGCTATACCTTTGAAAGTCCAAGAAACATGTCTGAAAAGTTGGTTGAATGAAAGAGGACATTCAAGATAACAGTAAAAAAAAATGTTTTAAAAAGTTTTTGGCAGGACATAACCCCACTATTGCTCATTATATCGCTCATGATTTTTGGACAATAGTGTAGCCGCCACATCCACATCTAGAGCAAAATTAAATTTTGAGCATCGATTTTTTGTATGTTTTTTCAAAACACGTAAGCATAAGGAACAACAAATTTCTGAAATAACAGTTGGTGCAAAAAAATTGGACTGCCCATACAAAACTAGTTTTTTTTTACCTCATGACTATAAAAAATTAGTACACGTCATCAACAAGGATGATACAGAATGAATTTAATGCCCAGGGGGCCAGTGTTCAACACTTAACGTTTGCAGTCACCTCTGAAAACGGTCACATGACTGCCAAAACGTAAGTTTAGAAACGATTGCAAGTTTTTAAACCACAATGCACGTTTCCAAAAGTACGTTTCCACTCGCTAGCCAAAGCTCGTGGTTTGAACATGAAGTTGTAATAGAAACTTATTGAGCTCCATGGTTAGACCGTTTTATACCCTTTTTGAAATTCACCTAAAGTAATTCCATGCAATACGTCAATCAATATATTAGTGTGACGTCTTTCCATCATGGCCTCCCCATAGGCCATAGCAATGCATACCAACTCCAAGTGTTGCCACAGTTTCGTTCAAATTGTAAACCAATGGAAGGTATTTTCGACGAGGTCCCTGAAACTCTAAACTGTTCGTGGTGGTCTTGCGAACGGCGAAGCCTAGTGTAAATGTAGTGGACCTAGAATTTAACTCAGTAAGCAGATTTTCAAACCCGGCACCTCCACCAAAAATATTTCAAAGTTAGATCATACCATGGAGCACTTAGTATTATATGTTGTCATTCTATTCTCACGGTAAGCTGTTGGTCTTGTTGTTAGCGTATCTGCTTCCAATGCAGAAGGTCCAGGGTTCGATTCCGCTAAAGTCAGAAGTTTTTAACTTCTGATTTGGACTTAAGTCCATCAGTTCTTGTCTTAGGAGTTTGTAAACGGTGACTTTGGAGCCGTCCTAGCAACGAAGCACTAATAAATTTCAGAGTGTTCTGAATCGGCCTTGTTGATTCTGGCGTTGATTCGCGGGTGTTCGCACTGTCCACACCACTGATTGCTATATTTCTATTAAAAAATATCGATCTTTGATTGGTTATCGCTCATCGTCCGATTGCGTCGGGGCCTGCAGGGTTGGCTTGGTCGCTTTGATTTAAAGCCCCCACTGAAAAATCAGTTATATAACTGAGTGGCAGACTCTAAATAAAAATTATTTATTTTTAATTGCTCTCAAATAACTAGATTCTTATGCGAACAACGTAGTCCAAGCAACAAAGGACCATTTGAGACGATTTAGAACAATAATTCCCGGGAAAGCTGAATTTTTGCACAGACCTTGCAGAAAGTGTACTTAATAAAGGGTAAAAAGTCCTCAAAAATCGGGCTTGAGCATTGGCCGCCATCTTGGAAAATGTCTGCACAGAAGTGGTTGTTTTCGTATAGGCCTATCTTCAAAATGGCGGAAGATAGACGAAAAGTGTTAATGGCAAAAATATTCCCCTTAATATTTGATACAAAAATGGTGCCCACTATATTTTCGCTAGAGACAACGGTTACGTCACAAAATCATGGTTTATATGTTGCTTACTGGAGTACAAGCTGATTCTCATTTTCGCGCCCAGCATCAAACAATTCCCTGTAAATCAGTGAAAAATCGATTTAAACACAAAAGCACTTTTGTACAGTGTTCATGAAAGCTTCCATTAGTATTTTAAATAATCAGGTCTGCAAAATCAAAATTTGCATTTACCCGGAATTTGGGTTTTCCATTGTTGGTATTTTCTCAAAATTGCCATATTTGACAAATATTTCTACACATTGAAGTGACTTAAATAACGAACCGATTACATTTTTTACATGGTCATTTTGTTTATATGGATTGTTGTCAATTTTTCTTTTGTCAACCTTCAGTTTGAAAAAGATTTTTGAATAAAAATCGAAATATCACTAATAATTTAATAAATATTGATAAAGAACAGTGTTATGTCCATAAACACTTATTAAAATAATCAATACCTGTTCTACTAGTTTCTTGTATCGAACCGATTACAATCAAAGTTTAAATCCAATATGGATGCTAATTCCTAATATTCACTATTCACACAGGTTCAGATAAATTTTAGGACGCAGAAATGCTCATTTTACCAGTTTCCAAATTTCTTATTCAACTTGAGTCACATATGTTTGCAATTTTGCAGAATTTTGAAAAAAATGAAGGCACATCATAGCACTTTCCCCAAAGTTGATTTTAAAATATAAATAAAAAATAAATTTAATTTTCTACTATTAAAATATGTCAATGGTCAAATACACCTGAATAATTAGGCCCTACACATTTTCTGACCAATTTATGTTAAATGTTGAAAATATGATTTGATAGGGGAGTACATATTATGTCCATATGAAGTTTAATTCAGATTAAATGATTTATGGTCCCAGAAAAAGGAACGTGCCGAACATCAAATCTGTTTTCTCCATCATCTTCAACTATCTACCTCATCCGACTCGTCTGTATCTCTCATAACTCGAACCTCTAAATCTTCATATAACTTTGTGTAGCTAATTTAAAGTGTGGAAAGACTGATCAATCTCTGTTTCAAGGTTTTGTAACCGCAGCGATGTCAAATTCGTGTTTCTAGTTTCCGGTACAATGATGAACAATGTTCGGAAAAGTATTCAACAGTCTTGTAAAGCGAGCTGACTCAAAAATAGATTATTCACCTTTTCAGCGATTTTTCTCTGCTGCAAGCTCTGCTATTTGTTTGGTAAAAGGTATTCGGTTTCGGATAACTTTTCATAATTATTTTGAACTTAGTAAATTTCTAGTTACCCCTTACAAACAAACTCACTAGAAACTAGGAAGCTTCACATACGCTTTTTCAGGTGCGTTGTTGGATGAGCGTAATTGGTGCATTGAGCTGCCATGTGTTCACGAGAAATAATTTTTCGATTGCACTCAAATTTCACAGGAATATATTAATTTATAAAATTAAGGTTCTGTGGAAAAATCATTGCAATTTTGATAAAGCATGTAGGTGTACGTCGGAAGAATTTTTTTAAAAATCGAAATAAATCGTAACATTGCTATTTTCATGAGAAACAATTTTTTGATTACGCTCAAATTTTACACGGATATATTAATTTATAAAATTAAGGTTCTGTGAAAAAATCATTCCAATCGGATAAAGCATGTAGGTGTTAAAAGTCGAAGAAAGTTTATAAAAATCGTAAAATTGCGATTTTCATGAGAAATAATTTTTTGATTGTGCTCTAATTTCACACGAATATATTAATTCATAAAATTAAGGTTCTCTAAAAAAATCATTGCAATCGGATAAAGCATGTAGGTGTTATACGTCGAAGAATTTTTTTTAAATCGAAAAAAAATCCTCAAGTTGCAATTTTCATGAGAAATAATTTTTCCGTTACGCTCATAAACGTGGCAGTTCTAAGTTCAGAGATTTCGAAGGCCTCCAGAAAATTTCATTGCAATTGGAGTATCGGTTTAGCCGGAATCGTGTTAACAGACACACAAAAATAGAAACAAAAAAAAGAAAAACATTCCGGATCTTTTTCTCCAGTGTAGTGAAATGGAATCTTCGCTTCGCTCATCCAATACCATTCAAAAGCTATTATAATCACTTTTAAATCTACTTCACATTCAAAATACTAATGTAAACAATTTTGATTTGTAAACCCAGTATGCGAAACTAGGAATACGAGGGATCGAATTTATGTTTCATTCTCCATTGGACTTGATTGTTTTAATGATGTGTGTGAAATTTCACAGAACTCTCAATTAAAGAGTCTATTACTTCTTATCATGAAACGCTATTATAGAACATCTACTGAGGTGAGTAAAATACAATGGACTACTACTAAGTAGACTACTAAGTATACGAGAAAAGATTGCAAGACCTGCTCAATATACCAGAATTATTTTGTGGGTTCGGTACACCTTGTGGTGACCGCCGTGGAAGTAGGCCCCTAGTCTGACATTAGAAATATGATTTGACAAAAATTATCCTGAATGAATGATGATCCCTAAACAGTTGTTAAATTAAATGTCACACATTTCAAATTTTGTCTTGAATGTCTGAATCGCGACAAATTTTGCTGAAAATGTTAACATCACCTTACAAAACTAGTTGAGGTGGTTTGTTTAAAATATCAGCACAATCGGTTCAGTGGCTGTTATTTGATTGGCAATTGGTCCACGGTTAAAAAAAATACCATTTGTCATATATTATTCCTAAATTCCAAATTCTCGGTAAGCAGGTGACTTCTACTAGTACATTAGTGTAACAGGAAAAGCTGTCACGGATAAAGTGATTGGAATGATGGAAATATTCGTTTCCATATTATCCAAGAAGCTCATTTAGATGGATACTTAACCTCGATAGTATATGCATATAAATAAACGCACTAGAATGGCATTTAGATAATTGTAATAATTAAATCTCCGTCGCGGCTTCTTATTGTAGCTAGTCGCGGCCCACATTACATCCAGACGAGTAGATTCTATACTTAGACCTGTGTTTCAAGTGAATCAGACGGGTAAATATTATTTACGCCACATAAGGTTTGAACATGTACTTGTCACAGTCATAGTCACCTAATTTGGTCATTGACCTTATTCTAGCGTTCGACCTGCGTTATTTTGACCTTCGTATGGTATTACGAAAAATGAAGGTCATTTGTGTGCACGTTGATTTTGCATAAACTTATGAGTTATTATTAATTGGGAAATATGCAATTAGAAGTGGGTATTGCTAATTAATTTCTAAACGAGTATGAGCTTACGATAGCATCATCTGGTAATTAGACATTATTTAATTGTTCAATGTTCATACTGGTGTGTATAATTCGAGTGTAGTTGAGCTTACCAAGGCTTGTCGTACTGGGCTGTTGAGCAGCCATTTCTGCACCGGTATGGAAAACTAACTAGGTGATGGGAAATCTGTCTAGAGAAAGCATAAATAATTGTTTGGCTTTTATGTGAGACAAGTCATTCATACTGGCTAGTTATAAGATACCGACAGAAGTGGCTCATGAGTAGCGAGTGGGATTCGGGAGGTCACGGGTTCCAATCCAGCCACCGGCAATCCTAACTGAAGTTTTTACAAGTTATCTCCAATCATTAAGACGAATTTTGAGATTAACATTCCATACTAGGCCGCTTCGCGAACGCTTTTTTTAGTCGCGTTGGTGGATGAGCTTTTTTGTAAGTTTTTAGTTTGCGTGGAACCACTTAACCTTTGCAAGTGCTTTTTGAATGCATTGTAAGTGATTGTTGTCAAATTTCTATTGTTACTTGTTAATTGTTATTATAAACCTAAAAAAACTCATATAAAAACCTTTAATCTATGGATTCTGGCTAACTTTTTCAACTTTTTTTTTCACAAGGTACTACATCACCATAACCTTAATGTCCATGTAAAATATGAACGTTGTAGCCCCACCCGTTTGGTCAGAATCGGCCAAAATATCACGAAAATATCGCACCAAAAATCGAAAAAAATCTTAAAAGTACGATATTCATGAGAAATATTTCTTCGATTGTACCCAAAAACGTGGCAGGTCTAAGTTTAGAGATTTCGAAGGTCCCCTCCAATTTTCATCAAGATCGCATATGCCGTTTGCCCGGTAGAGTGCGAACAAACAGACAAAAAAAACAAAAAACATTGGAGCTAAATTTTTTGAGGGGTCAGTGAAATTGAAGTCTTCGCTTCGCTCATCCAACTACCCTAAACCCTAGTTACTATAATTTGTAACCTGAAGAGGGCGAACACCGATTAAAAGTGATGTATACTGTCCTTACGATTTTTATGATTTTACTGTTTATCGATTTTTAGTCGTTATGGTAGTTATTTAGGTAGGCATTTATTTCGTACTGATGAGTCTTCTGGGGAACGTATACAAAGTGTGGTTGCTGTGGTTTGACTGAGTGATTTTTACGTGGTTTTCCTCAAATTACGCCCTATGGAAACGCTCATGAAGCTGTGCTTCACTGTTTTAAGCAGGGTCGCGTTCGGGAAATTGTCTGTATCTAAGTATTCAATTTGTGCTCAGACAATTCGTCGCGAAGAGACAATAATTTCTACCCAAAATCAAATCATGTGTTAAGTTTTGTACAAGATAAATGAGAGTAAGAATACGAACATTTATTACTGTAAGCGAATGGACTACAGCCATTTTGCCAATATTAAAACGAAAATAAATTATCTGGTTTAAGTAATATCTCACAAAACAGTACGCAAAATTGAAAAAATTGCTTATGGATATTTAATTTATTCTAAGATTAAAAACACTACTGATTATAATATTTTAAACTTTTTTGGACGGGATATTCTGATGAAACCGCTTCGACTTTGAGTTGAGTTTTGTGAGATGTTACTAAAATCGTGCAAATCGCGTTGTTTTAATATTGCCAGTATAAATCGTTTCTATTTTAATTTCTGTGCGAATGTAATGCAAAGTTCCACCACATGTCGGCCAATGGTTTTGGCTGGGATCCACAATCAAGAATTAAGGAGCGTATAGAGTCTTGCAAGCAAGGGAACGGTAAACGAAATAAGCCGATCCGGTCCTTGCCCGAATATAATTTGGCTTCCGTGCCTACGTAGAAAAGTTGAGCGCATGATAATCAACGCTCGTGACGGGTGGGTGCTAAGGAGAACAGCTGGTTTTCGTCGCCACGGTCGAGGGCTTCGTCAGGCGATTCGGTTCGGGTCTGCGAGAGGGGAGGTGAATGACTTCGTAAACTTTGGGGAAAATAATTCAAACTTCTTGATTGTATTTTTTAGGACTATACACTACTCAAAATAAAACAAAGATTACGATATTTCAAAGGTTAATCAACCTCCTTCATCAAGTTTTTAATGACAGTGTTGACAAAAAAATCACAACAGAATGGTCTTTAAAACAAACAATGCCATCTAAACAAAACCAGGCCTACTCTAAAATTGTTTCACCATTGTAATTTCTAGACTGTAATTGCAATTGTAAGAGTTCTGGATTATCATTGGGCTGTTGCGTCGTGTGCCGACGTTTCGCCACCATGTTGGTGGCTGTGTTGGCCTATAAAGCTATACTTTTTTAAATGACCTTTGCTATAGTTAATCGAACTATAAAGTTTTTTCAGACTGAGATCAGCCCAGGAACATTTTCTTTTTTCCAACGTTTTGTGGATTATTAGTGAAAATCGTAAAACTAGTTTTTCTAACCTGATATACTATTTATTAAAATATTTTCTTTTAAATACAAAGATAAAGATAAATGAGATAATTGAATCATAAGATAAAAAGTTTTATCCGTCCTTATGTGTTACCCCTATTGTTATTTCTCGGAGTTTAAAAACATGCAAGCTGGGGGGGGGGGGGCGCCCTGGTCCTAAGCCCAAATGTCGATCAATCCGAGCATGATGGCCACTTTGCCTGTGATCCTTGGCTCTTGACCATTGCGCACAGTGAAAGCCTGCAGCCATGGAGGCAGATTAGTAGTTTGGCTGACCCTGGAAAGTTAGGATTAACTCACCTTGTTTGTCATCATAAACAATAGTGACACCCAATTTGTTGTCGAGAAACTTATTTAGAACGTGAAACAGCCATAAGTTTGATATTCTCGATAAGCTAATTCTCTGAAATAAATAAATCTGTGTCCCACTCAGTCGCATAACTGATTTTGAGGAGGGATTTCATTTAAAGCAGTCCAAGGCAACTATGTCGGCGCTGACGCCTTCGACGAGCGAACAATGGCCGCTGAAACACCCACCAAACAAGTTGGACACGATTCCACTCGCGGGCTACACCAGAATCAACACTAATTCTGAACGTTGCTAAGACGGCTCCAAAATTCACCGTTTACATATACCCAACCAACAGTGAGGTCCCGGGTTCAAATCCCGTCGAGACCGACAATCCTGACTGAAGTTTTTTTCCGAGGGTTTCCTCAGTCGTTAATGAGAATGCAAGCTTCACAATAATTGTCTTATCCGCAACATACCTAGTTAGAACACCTGCACCATTGCATCCTGGGCAAGCTTCCCACAAAAATTAGTATTATTAGTATTATTATTACATATACCCAAATTGCTAAGAATTTATGCCACATCAGGTTTTTAATCTTTTCCTGCAGCGGGATTCCGATTCGAACTCGGGACCTTCGCTGCTTTGAAAGCAGGACCAACTCACTAACCATTGGAGATACTTGGGTCTGCTTACTGATGATAATCTAATGAGTGTATTACTTACTAATAGTTATCCTTAGCACTTATCTTTTCTCGTACAATGTCTGTGAATTTGAATGGTGTAGGCCTATAATTCTGAAACAATTTATGGATGTATACGCTCTTTTCAGAAATTTATGAGGGTATTTGTTCAACAGAAGATCTGGGGGGAGGGGGAGACCCAGAAAATTGTTGATTTTTATTAAGTTAAGTAAGTAAGTAAGTAATTTTATTCATTTGACTAATACAGAGTAGAAGTATAACACTTTCGCCTATTCTCTAGAGAGAGAGAGATAGGTGGAGTGAAATGAATAAGGTGATAATAAAATTAAGGTTAACAAATGTATAGATAATACATAAATAAGTAATAATACAATATGAAACATAAAAAAATGCAATTACATTTACAATGATGCACACAATAATAATTACTACATTGTAAATATTGATATTAATGACAATCAACAAGGTAATTTATTTGGGAGAACCGTCAGATAGAAACTCATGAAGTGAACTTAAGATTAGATTTGAAAAAATTGTCAAATGGGCATAAGCGAATTTTATTCGGAAGGTTATTATAAAGAATTGATGCTAAGTAGTATGGACCTTTAGAGAAAAGGGAAAGATTATGAGAGGAAATGTGAACTAAATTGCTGGAACGTGCAAAGTGATCATGAACAGTTGTGTTTTGCTGGAAGATGTGGGTATTAAGGCGAACAAAAAGAGATGCTGACTGAATCAGGACACAATCATGCTAGTGTTGGGATTTCTAATTGTCGAAAGAGTTCCCGACAAGATCGCTTTCTAGAAGCTCCCGCTATTATCCTGATTGCTCTTTTCTGGAGGATGAAGACTCTTTTTGCATGAGGCGATGGCGGCATTTTACGACGTTTGAGAGTGACATAAAAAACAACGATTTTTTTAAACCTACAGTTTGACGAATGAATTGTTTTTTATGTTGTGATTGCCAAAATATATTGAGGACTTGAAATTTGTTTTTTCTCGTTATAAATAGCACGACGTATTTTGGTATACCGAGGGATGTACCGTAAAACTATTGTTTTTGTTTGCTCCGTATATCCCACCATGACGCCTCAAGTGACTTCTTCCAAATGAATTATTCAATTTAAAACACTGAGCAAATCTTAACTAAAGAATGTTCGTTTCTTTCGCCACATCCATGATGATAACGATCCCATTCCATTATCACATATCATTCGAGAAAAAAGTGTGACAAATTATTTTAGCACAGTCTGTAGTCTACGTCTGTTTCGTAATGCTAAAGTCTTCATGTGTAGAAGTTATTACGTTACGGTAATGGTCTCCAGCTAGCGTTACCGCTCGTCTGCTCCCAATAACAAGTGGATTGACCCCTCCCGCTTTCAGCCGGCTTGCTCTATGCCCATATAAGGCGATACTTACTACAAGTGCATGCTTCTATGAACGGGAAACGAACTTCGTTGCGCTACACGATTCCATTCATGGCAAGATATGTTAACAATTCATATAGGAGTTTACTCATTTATCACGATTTAAATGTCGTTTTAGTTAGTATGAAGAACAGAACGGAGTGAAATAGTGAAGGCATGAGTGTGTCGGTGTTATGTCACTGTATGTCGCCTGGCCTTGTGGCTTAGACTTGGAGCAAGACTCGTCTACGTCTCGTTGAAGCGAGGACGGAGGGGCGTTGCTTGGAATCCCACCACAGAGAGATTCTCACACATTCATACCTCGCTTAAAATAACTGTTCTAAGTAATCAAATGAACATCAACAACAACATATTCAAGTATATAGACATTATTATGCCTTTGTCGGTTGTAGTGTTGAAACTTATGGGTCACGTGAGGTTACCATACGTACTGGATTAGCCGGGATCGTTCCGTTTTTGAACACTTGTCCTGGCATCCCCGAAGACATTTTTTTAAAACACTCAAATGTTCCGGAACATTAACCATTAGTTTAGTTGTGTTTTTTTGTTTTTTTCGCATTCTTCTTAAATTAAATACAAATTTTTACACAAATATTAGATTTCAATGACTAATCAGTTATTCGACAAGTTTTATTGATTGATGGCTGATTAGTAATCTTATTTCGGACATTTGCAGTTTAAAGTCCAAAAAACAATTATGCATATTATTATGTCGCCATGCGTTGGGCGGTTAGGGGTTTTGATTGGAATGTACACCCGGCGTCAGAAGTAAATCAAGGGATGGGTATTGTTGATAACGAGTCCCCTTGATTTACTTCTGACGCTTGGTTTACAACGTTATGCTACAAAATGCTCAATTTTCTCAGCAGTAAAAACTAAACGATATTTTGACGCACATCTTACTGTGAACCATCGCAAGATTTCTCGGAATTATTATTAGCATACTATATCTTTACAAAGTTGTCCTATAATCAACTTGAATCTTACGCCAACACAAATCTTCTGATATGGTGTTCTACTATAACCTTATATCGCATTTAAGCAGGTTTCCCCACATAACCCACTAATGTGGTTGCAGGATTTCGTAGTGGACGCAAAAGTTTTACTATACTATATAGTTGGAAAGTAATATTCAGTAACATTTTCAAAAATTTTTTGTTCTCGTTCATAGGAGAATTTCAAATATGTTACGAATCTAATAAATATTATCATTTGTTTTAATAGATGAAAAACAATCCATGATGCTGTAACAGTTGAGAACCCCAAGATCTTTAATGTGGTTTTCACGTATTTTGGAGAATGATTAAGTTACATTGTTCCTTCAAGCAAAATTTAAATTATTGGATAAGCGAAGCGAAGACTTGAAACCAGACCCACATAAAACTTCACCTGACTTTCCGAATTCTACCATACAAGCAATATTCCGAATTTGATCAATCAATAAAAAAAATCGTCAAATCAATCATAACAAGACCTGCCAACGCTTTCAAATTCAATCAAAGTTCTATTTTTATCGTATTTTTTCACTTTATAATACTCTCAACTATAGGGCCCAAAAAACCATTACTCTCATCCATCAACGTTACTAGAAAGTAGAAATTGCATTCGCGGAGCTAACAATCCTGATGTCGTTTCGCTATGTATCGAACTTTCCATATCTTCCCATAACAGTGTGATACATTCAATTATGGTAAAGATACAGATGCCTCCTTGTTTTCCCCTCCGAAGATATCTCTTTTTAAAGTCGATATATGCGATCTAAAAACGGGCCAATCATAATAATTATTTTGTTTACGCCTATTGTTGACAATTACACGTACAATCCAGCTATTAATTATGAAATAAATATCTTAATTGTATTTAGTACAAGGTTCAAATAAACTATTGTGACTAACTTAGGTTGAGCAGACTTGTTTAGATTCTGTATAATATTATTTTTTGAAAGTAAATTGAGGAACGTCTCACATGTAAGAGCTTCATTATAAGACACAATTAAATGATTCACCTTTTAACTGATAATCAAGTCAAATAAAGATTTTTAGATGAAAAATTACGAAGAAGCTGAATTTTTGCAGATCTTTTTCTAAAACTTTACTTCACGATCGGACAGGAACTTCGGCCGCCATATTGGAAAATTGCGGCCAAAACGTGTTTGTTTTAATTCGTATATTATCTAAAAAAATTGATTGGCTTTGACAAAAAGTATAGATTGCGAAAATATTCACCACCAAATTCCCTAGAAAATTGGTACAAGGAACTCACGAAAAATTAGCTAAATATCTGAGCTAATTATATAAAATGAAAGTGTTATACAAATGAATAAAATATTGTAAACTATCAAAATAACTATGTTTAATACATACATATTTAAAATAATTTTATATTTTATTGTCGAAATTTATGGCATCTTGACTTAGAATAACTGCACGGTAATAAAAAATAAAAATGATTTTCAAGGTGTTCGACGTACATGCAAAAATATAACGTAAAGGAAAGTTATGTATTTTCGTAGTCAAGTGTCCAAGATTGTCTCGGAGGAACTATGGTAATCCTACCCTAGAGTGTGGGCCAGTCCAGACCGGTTGGGAGGGGAGGTAGCCACATACAGTGTCGTGAGAACGTCGAGTTGCAAGAGTGCTGGGCGTAGGTCTACGTCACGCGGCTAGGCGGGCGGGAGTCGAACCGGTGGGCCGAGAGTAGAGCTAATTATAGTGGGTTGTCGGGTGGGCTCGCTCGCACGGTCATTATACCACCTGCATACACGTTCGACAGTTAGCTGTGTGTGTGAGGTTATTGTGTTTTTAGCCCTTGACGTGCTTGACAATATAACCAATCTTCAGACGACCCTTCCCCGCGTAATTACACGCAATGCAACAATTATCGAAATAATGTTTAAAATACATAACATGATAAAATTAATGAAATAAAAAAAAACTTAAGGATTGGTTTTAAAGGACCTCGTATAGTCAGAAGTCTATTGTGATTTTTTGTTCTCGTGTAGGCCTATATTAATCTTCTATGATGTATTACAAGTTGTCTCATTTGTTACTACTAGGTCGCTTCGCTAACGCTTTTTCCAGTCGCGTTGATGGATGAGCTTTTTTTAAAAAAATCGTAAAAGTACGATCTCTATGAGAAATACTTCTTCAAATGTCTCTTAGATCATAACATATATAATTTTAGTGATTTTCAACGTTCCCGTAAAGTTTCATCAAGATCGGAGTAGCCGTTTGTCAAATATCACGAAAATATCTCATTAAAAATCGAAAAAAATTCGTCAAAGTACGATTATCATAAGAAATATTTTATCGATCGTACCCAAAATGGTGGCAAGTCTAAGTTTAGAGATTCCGAAGGTCCCCTCAAATTTTCATCAAGATCGCATAAGCCGTTTGCCCGGTAGAGCGCAAACAAACAGACAAAAATACAAAAAGAAAAACGTGCCAAATATTTTTAGGGGTGAGTGAAATTGAAGTCTTCGCTTCGCTCATCCAAGAAATAGTGTAAAAAAATAGTGATAATAAATAATAAAAATAATAATAATAAGTAGTGTAAAAATAGTGATAGTAGTTTTGATTTGAATGATTGATTGATTTGATTGAATTTGAATATTTTTCAAAAAAATTACAGACACAAAATCACTTTTTATTACCTATTTAATTTGAAAACAGCTTACCGAAAATATAATTGCAATGTAATTGCCCGTTCACTGGCTGTACAAATAGCCTACTGACAAAGAAAATGTTCTTACAGGAATATTTTTGGATAATGTAACTTTAACTTTAATATTTGCTATATTGTATGTACTTATTTTTAATGTAATGTCTTTATTATGTAAAGCCAGTTTACAAAACTCAACCATGCTGTGTTGTACAGAAGCCACAATCACGAGTCGGCCTTTTCTGCTTCGGAAACTTCAATTCCATTTCCACTCGCATCGATAACAATCACGTGATATGATTTATTGTTTTGGAAAATCGCTAAAAGCTTCACGCGCTGTTGTTGCAGTGCCTAATTACCAACATCAGCTGATGAGCAATCTGTGTGTTACACACGCATGCACGTACGCGCATACTTTCAAAGGCAATACTTTAATAATTTACCACAATTAAAATATTGTGATAGTAAATTGATATTCCGAATAACGTGTCTTCTTACAACCGTAGTTAATCAGGAATTTCATTAGTAACGCGTGCATGGATTCACGGGCTATGTGTGCGTGTGCGTGTGCGTGTGCGTGTGCGTGTGCGTGTGCGTGTGCGTGTGAGTGTGCACGTACAGTGTGTCTGTTTAAACGTGAATATATATTAGACCAACTGTGAGAATACTCGAATTTGAGAATATCACTCAGTTTAATACAAATCAGGGCATCGCATCGATTCAACCAAAAAATGGCATCAGTTTTTTCCGATCTGAAAACCAGACCAAAATCCGTTATTGGAACTGCTTAACGAAGTCAAAATTTCATATTTCTGGTGAAACATTTTTGGTTAATTTCGGTAGAAAATTACTCAGAAATTTAAATCGCAGTCTGGTGAGGTACCTACTACCCCTTCCCCTCCCCCCCAAACACAGATCATAATGTAAACATGTTTATCATCGCTTCTACTGAAATGTTGCGAAATGGGTAGTATTTAAGACTGACGTGTGTTCAATGTGCTTGGGGTGGGGGCGGGGGGTTGTAAAGGTAGTGGACATTCTGGTATCCTCTCCTCATCACTTGGTCTCACGTCTTTTCAACTTCCTTCCATCATATCCATCACGTGACCGTGTGTAACTCATTCATCAGCCTTTGTTTCTACAACTTTTTCTTAGTTATTCTAAACGTGAGAGGTAGATATGCATAAACATCGCATCTATGAATGTATTAACTATACATGAAAACTCGTGTTCTTCTTGAGAGCCACTTCGGACTAGACTCTACTGTACCAGTGACGTCATTGACATCCACTTGATGGTCTGTTGCTCACGTTTCGTTCACCTGTACTGTACTGTATGTACTGTACTGTACTGTACTGTACTGTACTGTAATGTAATGTAATGTACTGCCATCTTCATCTAACATGCATCCATTGCACACAGAATGTTGATAAGAAGTAAACTTCGAAATTGAAACATTTGATTATAGTCAAGAACGAAAATTTAAATTAATTATTGTTTAAATATTGTTGGCATCTAACCATTCTTCTCGATTAATATAGAGATACATAGTAAGCGCCTATACGTTTTTTCTTAACGGGGCATTTACCCCCAAAACTTATTTTTTACCACATAATTTATAGCATTATACTACACTAAAATGTCCGGATTAAAAAGTGATATATTGTTCCTGTGATCTTACACAAGTTTTGTTAGTTTTTTGATCCTAAATTGGCAAGTTGGCGTTTTAGGGAATTTCTCTAAATTGGCCTTAACATGCTTATTTTTGTTCCGCATATATCTTTAGCATCGTATCAGTCTAAATGGCCTGTATAACATCGTGTTTTGAAGCTGAGCACAACCTCTCAAACACTCAAAAATATGTCTTCCAAAATCACACCTTTATTGGTAACCACGAACCACTTTCCCAATTACAAAACAAAATATAGTTGATTTATAGAAAGGTATCAATACGTCAATAATGGCCAATATGTTTTGGTTCAAATCCTCCAGGTCACGGGGCATAAAGATTGTCCTTGTGTTATTTCTTATGGAAGATTTTTGCCGATGGGACACCTGAAATTACCAACTTCGACAAAAAAATCGGTCTGGTAGAACCCATAATTTTTCTGTTACCTTCTAATTCATAACTATTTAGCCTACTTATATATTTTTTTGAATTAGCGGTAAATACCCATTTAGTAAAGTTCAGAGATAAAGTGTTTTTAGTGAATTATCTTTCCAATTAGAGTGTATAGGATATATGTTAATTTTCTACGCACAATTTCTTTGCACCATAGATTACAAATCTTGCTAAAGTAAACAAATCACATCAATTCTGCTGATTTATAGCAGCGCGCGTAGCAAGCGTGTGAAGTAGCAACTATGTCACCACGCGCTACAAAATCTTTCATTTACAAATATTTTGTTGCTTTCGTACCGTATATGTCCATTGAGTAAGTCTGTCATGCAGGTCTTACATAAGTTTATACATTTTAGAAGGGTGGTATCAGTCACTGCTTCATCCCCATAATATGGCGAATGTCCGTAAGACACTGCCAATATATATTTTTTTAAATGAAACTATAAAACAGGTAGTAACTTTCATTGATGGACTTTTCACTGTTATTTATACATAATATCTTTATTTAAAAGGTGATATTTGGACTTCTTTACAGAAGTGTTTCTCAAACAAATGAACTAAACTGCCAATACACGTATAGGCTAAAGAGGGTCTTCGACCATGTTTTCCTGTTTCCAGAACCCATTTATCTGACAACTAGTCAACATCCGATTCAAATCGAGTATCGATTGAACATATACATACGTCGATTAAGAATCTGTTAATCAGTTATTATTCGAATAAAAATGTCGATTATTGATTATCAAAAGCAGTGCATTGAACGTCACCTCATCACCTTATTTTTTGTCACTTGGTGATAATTAGTAGTTACTGTTAGCGCCATGGGGACGAGTCTATAACGGGTACGCACCTTCCCAATATGTTCATAATATTATAGCGCCTAGTGAAAGTGGTGCTTGAATGACTCAACGTAGCTGTCTATCCCTATATATGGTACTTGTCTCAGGTCAGACCTATTGAAACGACTAGCAGATATCTTTCTTGACAGGCTGGTTTCGTTGCCTCACCACCCAATCAATCAGATAGAAGTCGACATTTTCTCTTCCTATACCCGAAACCCATGACATTCTGCAACTCTCCATGATGACTTTCTCGTGGATAACCAGCCTAGGGTGCAATGTAGGCTCCTCTTCTTTTTTTCAACTATAGGTATTTTGGAATTTGGACAATTGTGAAGGGATGTCCGAGGACTCCATGCCTTGCATATCTCGGAAAAACTTTCAGCCGAGGAGGAGGATTGCCGGTGGCGGGATTTGAAGCCACGACCTCCCGAATCAGAGTTTCGCCAAATTTGCATTACACACAATAGTATTGAATCGTGATGCTCTTTATCAACGTGTCGATAAAGTTTGTTTATAATTTAGTGATCAAACCAAAGACTTATTTATCTAACTAGACTATTATGAATTCGTGTTTAAAATCTTACTTACGATGGACCATTGCTATGTAATATGTATATGCATATGGTATTTGGTATTTGGGCAGCAGTGGCGTATCCAGGGGGCTCGGGGGCTTACCCCCCACCCCCTCCCCGAAGTCCCAGCTTTAATTATATTCCGCATCGTTAGGTTTACCAAAAAAATAAATACATTCATTAATTTACTTTTATTTTTCAGTCCAGAAAAGCACGTTCACACTTTCCATTGCGTCGTTTGTTCGTATTGATTTAAACGTCGAGAGTTTACTCTAGACAGGTGAAATAAATTCCGGAAGTTCATAAAATTGAGTAAACTACGGAGGTTTCACGATTTTTTCTATTCAAAATCGAGGAATGCGCGGACTGGATTTAATTGATTGGTTCTTTATCATCTTTAACGTGTAAGGAGTTATTAACCGTTAACCCCTAAAAAACAAAACAAACCACAACAGAAAGTTGAGAGTTTAAACTCGTCCTCGGCGACTCCTCGTATACGGGTGTGGCTTCAAGGGAAGAGAGTCCCTGATGTAGCTAGGACTGAGAAATGAGGAGCCAGGATGGATGGAGGCCACGGGACTGACTGACTGATTGTTGCTGTTCTCTAATGCCTTATAAAGATACGCGATCGCTCACTAGGTCAAACAGAAGCAATTCCTTTATTCGGTATAATGACGAAGAATCTGCTCCTAGCTAGGAACTCCATGGGAACGAGTTAGTCGAGCAGGCATTGGTTTCCCACCTAGCTTCCCATACGTGTATGAATAGTAAACAATGGGTAATAAGTGGGTGAATTCAAATCTATACATCAAGATGCTTTCTTTGTAGACTAGACTAGACTTTGGGCTCGTCACAGCCAAAACAATATTTTTGTGTTGTGAAGGGAGTCAGCCGGCATAGTTTAGGAAGGTCCGAAACATAGTCTATTAATTTTCTCTTCAACGAAACAATATGCCGATATGAGAAATTCTCTTTGCTATAGCAGCTATCTTCTGCAACTTAAATAAGATTCTGCTCTACCTGTGATTTTTTCAGGATAACTTCCCGAAACCAGTCAGATTAATACCAAACTTTGCACAGATATTAGGGTCATGTATAGGATTTTGGATATTTTGTAAAATCATCAAAATTGTCAAATTTCGGAATTTATTTGTGGCAGTTCGTAATAATGTTTAGTATTCTTTGGTTATGTAAGAGTGACCATATCCTTGCTTGTCAACCACGCAAAGTTTAATATCAGAGGACAACTGATTGCAGGGGGGAAATGTCAAATAGGTATATAAAGCTGACTTAACTAATTTCAAGCGTGTTTCACAAGGAAATCAAATTGTTGTCGTCGGTTTGGTCTTTTCGCCCACTGCGCACATTCAACAAATAAATAAACAGGTAAGCCAACTCAAATCCACTTGACAAATTGAACCACGAAAAAAGATTAGATCGGATTTTGGGTAGATCCAATGTATATATATATATAATATATATATATATAAGATGTGGATTCTGCGGTGATTTGCCCTGTGTTTTGAGTTGATGGCTCTAAAAAGAACCGTTCTTCTCGACGTTTCGAAAAGCTGTGGCTTTCCATCTTCAGGAGTCGACTCCTGAAGATGGAAAGCCACAGCTTTTCGAAACGTCGAGAAGAACGGTTCTTTTTAGAGCCATCAACTCAAAACACAGGGCAAATCACCGCAGAATCCACATCTACATCTACCAGCGGCCCTGAAAGCCTAAGAATCCATATATATATATATATATATATATATATATATTGTAGTACAATAGACATAAATTAAAAAAGTGCCTCCACTGGGGATTGAAACGATTTGCAAAAACTATAGAATCAAAATGTTAAATAAATGGACGCACAAAATGCATTGGTTCCATTTTCAAAGAAATCATATATTATATCTCCAAAGAAATGCAATCAGATAAAATGGCTTTGGATTTATCTTCCTGCAATTCATTCCATATTCATATTTGTGTGGCTCGTTGGCTAGTGGTTTGAGTCCCTTGATCTAGAATTCGATTCATGCTTCAGGAAGAAGTTTTTTGAAATTCTGAAAGAGACATTATATCCAACAATACTTTAGTTTGTAGCCAATTTTGGAGCCGTCCCAGCAACGAAGTTACGAGTGTTGATTATTCCGAATTATCCTTGATGGTTGATTCTGGTGTCGCCCGCGGTATGAAATTGTTCCTAATCTCAAACACTTGCTGCTTTTTCGTTTTAATTGTTAGTCTATTTTATTTATTTTGTTCCGACCCACAGATGAATCGTGAGGTAGCACAAGCCTAACTTTTTCTGTAGGTAGGTAAGATGGGTGGGGGTGTGTATAGTCTATCTCTATACACTATAGGCGTACAGGATTATCTGAGAATATCTTCATGCACGATCAAGTCTACACCATACAAGGTACTTGCAGAACTATTAAACTTTAGTATCGGTTTCTTAATTAAACACACAAGTCGACCAAGAATGAATTATTCCCTTCGCATGCTCTAATGATTAGTATCAATTACAATATAAAAACAATTAATGGCGTACATGCATATGCAGTGTCGTTGCAACTAATTACGAAGCTAAAAAGAAAACTTGAGACGATTATTTAAAAAATCATCATTTTCTGGTGTGTTACCACTATTTACTACATTAATTAGGTAGCTCTTATACTTTAACAATAAATTGAGGCTGCACGCTCTTTTTAGCTTTGCAGAGTTCTTTGATCAAAATCTTGTTCGCGAATCCAAGGTTAAAACCATTGAAACAGCGACGAAAATAATTGCCTTGTACTTGAATTTTATACACTATAGATAGACACTTTGCATAATATGTAGATTTTGCTTTCCTCCCAGTTTCACTGACCTTTATTATCGTGCACAATGTGAGATGCTTTTCAGCTGTTTCCAGTAGAAAGTAGCTATGATATATTCATATACAACTGGGAAAATTGTTTTAATGATTGATGATCGAAGCAGTTTAAGATATAAGATTAGAGAGAAAACTTTTATTTTTTATAAAACCTATATGAAATCTCTGAACATACCACTTGTTTGGGTTAACTTGAAGTAATGTTTCTTTTGAAAATATCACCTTATTCTATTCGTGTTTGAATGTAGTGAATGCATCTAGGGAGATGGACCTAAATTCCCTCATCCATCAACGTGACTATAAGAATTTTTCGGAAAGTGTCCTAGTATTAAGAGGGGTCGCCGAGGCTGGCGCGGAGACGAGTTTAGACACTCAACTTACAGGTTTTTTTTTCGGGTAAACGGTTAACAACATCGGAATATTTCACAACAACGTTATAGGATCAGTCTATGAGATCCAGTAGGGCCGACTCGTATTTTTAGATTAATTCATCGGTTTTTAATAAAATAATCGTAAAACCTCCATAATTTACTTAATTTTGGTTAAACTTCAGGAATTTATTCCAAGTGTACAGATTTTTATCTCAATTTTTCATACTAGATAATAACTTTTAAATCAATGTGAACGCGCACGTTAATTTGGTTCTATCATAAGATAAATGGTTTGGTGGGAATTTCCAAATTGAAATCCATGTTTTCGATTTTCGATTTTCAGCTACCCCTCTAAATATAAACAATTACATCTACGTGAGTTTTTCCCGGGTTGATACAGCTATCGTACGGTTTATAGTTTTAGAATGGATGGACATGACCGTAACGATAAGATTCTGAGTAATCTGTCAGCGATGTAGAATTTTACGTGACCATTAATTAATCAATATCTATAGCCTACTATCTTAGGCCAATTACAATTTGGATCGTTGATAAAACCGAATAGTGCACTTATATCCTTAGGAGACGCTTTTTGTGTTTTTATATGAAACATACTATATTTAACTTTTCAATTACGGTTTTAATTACAAATTAATTTAATGTGCTCTAATTTACGTGGTTATGACATTAAAACTAAATTGACCCTTTACCTCTTCACATTTATTTAAACGAAAAAAATACGTTTTTCTTACAAATTATTAGTTAACAACCCAATTTCTTATTTTAATTACACTATTCTTATTGCCAATTTATGGAATTAAGATATTATAATACTTCATTCTCTTTGGTCCAACAAACTCGAGATACATCTCTCTAAGATTGTTTCTATGTTAGTTGTTATAAAACTCATCGAATTGCGAAGCGTTAACCAATTAATCCAATTAGACAGTATAAGGAAATTTGTTCTAATTTTAACTATTTTCGAAATAATCAGCTAAACGCTCTGAAGAACTTTACTGGCACCATTTGTTCCGCTCCGCATCCTACCTCACACTCAGCACCACATTAAATATATATCTGTGTTTGAAATCGATTTAATATTCAGTTCTAACTGCTATCTCGTATTTTATAAAAATGTCCTTACATTGTTAATGTATCCTCAACATACAAATTGTGAAAGATTTTCCACATTTGCCTTTCAAAATTTGAAGAAAATTAATATAAACGGACAAATTTAATTTTATGTGTAGGAAACCTGCCTAAGCAAATTCAGATTAATTAAGAGAGTATAGGACATGCGTTTTAGGCAAATTGCTGTTCGCTCGGCCAACTGACACCACAGATGTCTGAAATTTTGAACATATGTCACAAATGTAGAATTATAGGGCTCTACGGTAACACGTTTGTAATTTTTGTTTTAAAATAATTTATAAAAATTAAATAAGTTTTCACGAATTTTGATTTTGCTAAAAACTCTAAAATTGGCCATATTCGTGATTTTTTTCTGACTGATTAAGTCAAAATTTGGAAAATCTATGACCACAGGGCTGTCTATGTATGCTTTATTGACAACTTTGCAAAGTTTCATATACGTCGGATGCATCTTGGCCGAGCGAATAGCTATTTGCTAACAGCCAAATGTGTCCCATTCCCTCTTAAGGTACTGTTTATATGGAAATCAATCCAAAACTCCACGACCGACAATCGGAAGACCGGGGTTCGATACCCCGCTGAGATGATTTTAATTTATTTATTATTTTTTGTATTATCAATCCAGAAATTACAAAATCCATCTCAGCGGGATATTGAACCCCGGTCTCCTGATTGCCGGTCGGGGATTTCTGGATTGATTTCCATTCAATCAATAACACCTACAGAAGAGTTTCCCGATTAATTAAATTGAGTTGTATACTGTTTTTATTCGAATGAAATTTAAATGTCTCGTAGGAAACCTGTCCAGGGTGCATACTATTTTTCAGGTGTCTATACTCTAAATAGGTATTTTAGAGTTAAAAATTGTGAAAGGAATGTCATTTTTCAACCTTCAGTCAGGATTGTCGGTGGCGGAATCAGAACCCTTGACCTCCAGAATCAGTCCCACTGTTGGTTTGTTCGGATGATCAATCAGTTATGGTGTGATGATAGGTGTGAGGGAATGTATTATATAGGACTTATACCCTGAATAAGCCTTGAACCGTTTCCCCTTAAAATAAGTTAAGTTGTAGATAAAGGTGTGAAGAAAACAACTCACAAAAACGCTGCTCAAAATTTAATTTTGGACTCACTTGATTTGGTCAATTTTTCATTATGAGGTTATACGTCCCGTCCAAAAAATTCAAAAAACAATCTACTTCACCTCTACGAACTTTTCAGACATCTTTACTGCATTCTTTTGAAATTATATGTAGGTCGAGGGATTCCCCTTAGAATAATATGCATCATTTTTTCGTCCGTCCGTCCGTCATTCTGTTCGTCAGTGCGTGCGTGCGTGCGTGCGTGTGTCATGTCTCACGATAAAAACTGAACACGACATGCGTGTCGTTGTCGACATTGTCCTTTAAGGAGCTAGGATGCAGAATATTGTGGTGGCCTTGGGGATTAGAGGGGAGTGGCTAGCCCCCCGCAATGTTTCAATGTTCGCTTACCCGGCACCTCCACCATCTATATGTTAATCCCTATAGGGGACACATTATATTATCCTCCTCCCCCCCCCTGTAGTACTGCAGTATAGCAGATCATACACAAAATTCGTGTGGAGGTAGATCTATATTTTAAGAGTCAAATCAATTACTCGAAGTATTCTCACTCCATTCTAAAGGTTTAGATATTCAGCCTAGATTTTGACAATTTTATATTTCGTTGCGATATATTCTTATGAATAAAATGAATAGTTAATTAAAGGGGTATACACCTTCTCAATTCAAAAAATAGATTTGTAAAGGCTTATTCGTTAGGATTTTACAGAGTAAAAATAAAAATATTGGGCTTACAATGACTCGTGTAGAAATTTTTGCACTTAAATTTTCGAGCTAGATCTCATCGGCAAAAATCTCTCATAAGAAATATAACATTGCGCGATCTTTAAGCTCCGTGACCTTGGAGGAATTTAATCAGAAAAATAATATTTTGGCCTGTTTGAGTGTATATTTATGCACTTTACACACACATTTTAAAATGGCCATTTAAGAATGGATCTATGCTCCAAGTCGATAGTATGTATATGAAACAAAAAATTAAGCAGGCTAGAGCCAATTAACTAGATGCACCAACAAGAGTCTGCAATAGTTGTGATTTTTTTTCTGGAACTCTTCCTGAAGCCAGTTTTTATCAGATGGATATCAGATTTTGCACATAGCTTATGGATATGTATATACAGTCTTCTGTAGCGGCACAGTTTTTTTAAACAATCACACAAAAAATAAAAAAATAAAATATATTTTTAGGATTTTGGATTTTTGTAAAATCATCAAAATTAATAAATTTCGGAATTTATTTGTGCGTATTGCTTTCCAATGTTTAGTAATCTTTTACTATTGAAGAGTGACCATATCCTTTCTTGACAATTATGCAAAATTGCATATCGATCGGATGACAACTGGAAGCAGGATAGTTCCCAAAAAAGTTACAAATAGGTATAGTTGATCTTATCATGTTTAAATTTTTACAAATCACGTTTTATAGGCTCCTAAGTTTTATATTTTCAATTTTAGTTAGTTTATACCTATGCATAGTATTTTTATGTAGTCGTTCGCCGTCATTTGACTTACAATTATTAACTCAGCCGATGCGCAGATTCATTTGACTGCATCTGGAACAAATTGTCATGGTTTGGTTTTTTTTGTTTTTTATATTTTTTTATTGTTGTTTTTTTTTGTTGTATGTCTCGACTAACGTCGAACGGAGGCTCGGATCGAGTTGAAATTTCACATCGCAAGCTTTGTTCTCGATTGAATGCATATATTTGTGGCAAATCGTTCAAAAGTTTAAAAAGTACATTAAAGTTATCGAAAGTTTTTTGTCAATACGGCGACAAAACTGAGATAGCCAATCATTTAGAATGTCCGTCCGGTCACGAATATGTTAATTTTAGTTTGATCGATAAGTAGTGTAGATGGAAATTACATTATAACAAAGTAACGTTGCCATGGCAACGAAAAGACGCGCGAAGTTTCTAATGCACTGCCACCCAGAAGTAATCAAAATACTTTCGAGGAAGTAGTCTATTATTTGTCAACAAAGAGTTTAGTTTTCCCAAGGATCGAGTCAAGATCCTCTAGATGGCGGTGGATTTAAAAGTAAAGATTTAAACACGTGTTTACCCAAATACCTTGGCAATAATAAATAATACTGGAAACGCGAACGTCGTAAATTTTTAAATTTAAAAAAATGTGCAATGTGGGTCTAGCTATAGCACGTGCTCGCTTATCAACGCGTCCAACTGAGCGTTTCCTAGTATTTATATTTTAGTGTTTGTTCTGTTGAAGACGATTCATGTCTCAAGAGGGGTTCGAACCTCCGTCCGTCCGTTCGCAAAATATGTCCAACTGCACAGTAATAATGCCCTGCGGCATCTATTGAGCCGCGGCACGCGTCTCGCCAGCTAGAAATGTAAACGTCGAGATTCTATCTCATACAGCTCATAACTATAGTCGATAGCAGGTCAAGTGCAAGGAATGAATGAATGTACGTCCAAATATGGACGTGTGATTTCACATTTGAAACTTATCATCTTGTGTTAGCTAGATGTAGATGGCAATGTGCTTTCATTGACTATACAAGTAGCGTTGCGCGAGAGTGTAATATGATTGGGGGGGGGGGGGGGGATATGAGGCTGTAGCTGAAGGCTCTCACTTCACTCGCACATTTTTCTTCTTCGTATTTATTCAAGCCAACGGACATATCCATAGTAAAAGTAACTAACATTCTGCAATAATCACACAGGCATATTATACAAACTACAAATATGGTATAGAAATACGGTATAAACAGAGAAGGAGAGAGAAATAAAAAATTATAAAACGTAAAAACAGGGAGATCAGTATGTTAGATTAATTGGTAACCTTTAGGAATTATTTGTATATATATATATATATGTTTTGTCTTAAGCTTCGTGATCATATATATATAATATGCGAAATAACCTTTTTGATTTTGAACTTTTTGCACCTTTATTTTAAACAATGATGAATTTTGCAGTATATATTTTTTTTAGTCAGTAGCCACCTTCAATGACTTGTGTGTGGGATTACCCTGCACATTTATTTCAAAATCATGTCATAAAGGTTGAATGAAACCAATTAAATTTAAAATGTTATCCAAAAATAATAACAATCTAGTAAAAATATTAATCTATTATCCATAAATATTATAATATATTTATTACCAGAATCTAATAAATTACTTTGTAGCGTTACGTGCGAAAATGTGTGTGAATTACTGTTTTAGGCTGGTAATATATATTTTCTTGTGTATAACTGACAGTGTTGGCTCGAGCGTTAAGCGCGCGACTCTGATTCGGGAAGGTCTCGGGTTCAAAACCCGTCGAGACCGGCAATTCTGAATGAAGATTTTTCCAGAGGTTTTCCTCGGTCGTTAATGTGAATGCAAGGGATCGAGTCTTCAAACAGCCCTCGGACATCCCTTCACAATAATTGTCCTTTCCGCAAAATACCTAGTTAATAGTTATACACCTGAAGAGGGGCTGAATGAATTGCACCCTGGGCAGGCTTCCCACAAAAAAATTCTTGTGTATTTGTATTACATAAGTAAGGCTTGTAGTCGAACAATTATTCATTACATATTGTGATGTGAAATTTTAGTATTAGATCGAGAGAAATGGGAAAAGTGGACATCATTTTGATTGATTGATTGATTTTCATTAAACTATTTTGAACACAGGTCCAACTTTTTAACGTAATGTGTTACATTCCACATAATATTCTATCTGGATAATTTCAAGTGTTTCGTTCGTTGTGTATTGATACTCGACAAATACACGAGTTATCCAGAAAACTGAAAATAATTTAATAAAGTACAGATAATGAAGTGATTGGTTTATCATATAAGATTGAAAAAGTTGCATACACATAGTACTTAACATCCAATGTTACCAAAAATAGCATGTAGGTAAAAATGTTAAGATTGTTTAGGGGCGGTATTCACCTTGGACCTTTTACCACAGATAATAAAGCACACTTACTCTATTATCTGTGCTTATACTAATGAGTGACTAAAACATTGACATTGTTTTCTGTGAAATTGTAACCAGACAGGAATTTGTTAAGTTAGCTATAGTTGCACTTTTCTCAAAATAACGATAAGCACACACAGTTATTTATGTTCAGTCGCCACAATGGTGTTTTCATAATGCAATGCTGCTTGTGCATTGTTTTGTTTATGTTCCCAGGTCTTCAAGAAACGTTATCTAGAATTGTTTTTCCTGAAATTCTAAATATAACTCAGTCAAGATTGCTATTAAATTCTATCTAGCTCATGTTCGAAGCGGCTGTCTGGTTCAGGTTCCAGCTAAGAGCGAGCTAGCGCACTTCAGCGCATCACATTACGATGTAATTATGCTGTGTTGTAATTAGCCGGAGTAGCATGCAAGCAAGCACTTGTTTATGCTCTGATAATAAGCCGAGGTGAGGTGAGGAGGAAATAACACAAGAGAATCGGATGTCTAGAAACCACCAAGCAGACACTTTACTTAGAACGGTAACGAGTTTGTCCTTATTTGGATGTCAACAGGCCGAGTGGCTATGCAGATACCGACGATTGTGTGTTTATAAGTCACATTAATTAACTAATTGATATATAAAACGTCACAAAAAATGTTTTAGAATTGCAACAAGTCACGTAGAAAGTTTTTCTTCTGTTGGTTATCACAAGATATATACATGATTAAGTGATTAGTTCAAGCAACTATCTGGATCAATAAACATTGATGTCTATTTGTTGTTGTTTTTTGGTTTAAGAAGAACATATAAGTACGTTACAAGTGTGTTTCACTTGGCATAGGAAGGGTGGTGATTGTGGGGTACCCATCTGTGTCTTCGACTTATGAGGTCTACAGTTAAACTACTATTAACAAGACATCTAACTTATCCAAAGGAATGTGATTACCAGTCGAAAAAAACCTTGGGCACAATAACATAAGTTCCCTGGAATTTTGAATTTTTGGGTCGAGGGGTACTCAAAAATGCCGCTAATTTGCCCCTTTCTCGTGAAAAATATATTTCGAAATTCGAGTTTATAGTCTTATGTCGGTCATACCTTCCACTTTTGCAAATGGTACTGCTAAAAAATTCGGCCCTAATTTTTAAATAAACAAATACCCGTTGTTCAAGTTATCACGGACCTACGCGCATTCATTTCACCTAGCACTGTAATGAAAATTAAATGAATGAATTATGATGATGTTTGAAGGCAATTAAATTGGAATAACGACTAGAAAATTAATAAAATTGTCCTTGACTGGAATACTGGACAGGTGTTTATGAAAATCCGGGCTGTCCTGGTTCCTAGGAAAACCGGGACGTCTTGCCACCATTGCAAGAGAATGACCTTGAGTGGATTGACAGATGATGAAAATGAGAGGCTAAATTTGTCGCATGGTTGTTTTGGATTACTTATAACCTGCCTACACATACGGTTTTCATCCGGAACTTCATCCGTTCAGTCCACATTGAGGTCAAAACCCTACGTGTAGGATTATGCACTAACTATACGATGTAAAACAATAAGGCTGAACGAAAGAATAGCTTTTTATAGTTGCATTAAAAGTCAAAATGATGCGATTAATAGATATCATCTTTATCAAAATATCTTACCAAGTCTTTGTTAGATAAGCTCACGTAAACCCCACTTCTACTTCCCTCTCCTCTCGCACACCTGAAGTCTTACCCCTGATATAATGTCGCTGGTTATGTAGATGGTGTTTAGATCGTTAAAAAAAAATCTTTTTTTGTATTTTTTAAGCATCGGTATAAATCAATGAAAATTGGTGAAATTATGTTGACAATTTTGCTGAGGTTTGAGATGCGAACGTTCAGCGTCTTGAATGCAAGGCTTTTGAACTTTTAGAATTAAATGCAGGAAAACCAACTTCTTATTTTAGTTCTGGTTTGATTCCTCTGATAGATAATCAAATAATTATTTCTTGGAAATTACTTTTTGTTTATTATTTATTTAATTCCGTTTTATCCAGGGGTGCAGTCGTAAATCTAATAGTGCCAGGGCCGTCAATCGTCAAAGTCAATACCAAGAATATTGCATTGCTATACCCCACCCCCCCCCCCACCCCTCTCCCCATATAACAATAATTCAAAACAATAAGAATTAATTTCACAGCATTTTTATTTTATGCAGATTTTCATATTTTCAAGTGAAACAATAGTATGCCACCCTTGTGCATGGATTTAATAAAAAAATGACAAGAAGTGTCACGTCTTTTCACTCAGTATTCATCAGTTAAACAACAACACAATATCAAAATAACTACATGTATCCTAATCACCAACGATACAACACTTCCAACTATTAAATTTGGCAATTTCAAAGACGATATTCACGGTATTTTCGTGTGGATAAGGACAGATTTATAAATATTCTCTGAAAAGTGTAAAGGCGTAATGAAAACTACAAAAAAATATGGACATAACTCGGTTTTTGTACAGTTTGGTCTAGGTGCGCCCTGTCTGAACATAATATTTCAGCCAGGGCGCCGCCCCGGCCCGCACGGGTACGAATGCATGCCTGGTTTTATCCCTATGTGTACTCAATGTCTAGAAAAATGTTCAATTTTGGTCGACGTTTTCATACTTCGTATGACCAAATTGGACCAAAATTTGACAAACACATTATGTACGAAGATCCTCATTATCTTTCAGAGTAAATAAAAAGTAAATATTGTAACCATTTTTTATAATTTGTTTCAATAGTGATAGTTATACAATTTTTAATCATCAATCTCACCTACAATAACAGTCTTCCATCTTTTTAATATGTATTATCATGTCATTATTTAATACAATCTAGAAATTAAAAAAGTCCGCCCCGACCGGGATTCGAACCACGGATCTCCCACATTCCAGGTGAGCGTCTTAACCCCTAGACCACCAGGACGGGTACATTTCAATCTCTGAATTGTAGTTGCATTATACATCTGAATGTCCCGGTCGGGACGGACTTTTTTAATTTCTGGATTGTATTAAATAATAACATTTACACCTACGGGACTGTTTCCAGATCAACCAAATCGAGAAATTATCATGTCATATCGTAATAATACTAACGGAAGTCGTAATCAAAGTGTAAACACATAAAATACTAGTCCAACTATCTAAATCTACTTAAAAGTGGTACACATTTCATTTTACGATATTGCGCTACAAACCCCTTCTAGTTTGAGTTGAAAAGATAATACATCGCTTGCTCTGAATACTACCAAGCAGCGCAGCTCAGCCGGAAACGTGAAGGACCTCGGCTTCCACGTGTGTTCATCGCTGTACGAGTTCATGTCTACTTACGCCAATTACTTTAATGATAATAATTCAAGTTAGCTGCTCAAAACATACACGTGGACACATGTTAGAACTTGGTTCCACGTACTGCGAAAATGTAGGTGGAATTGTAAATGGTTAAGAAGACAAATGGTATTAATAGCTACACTTAAATTTTTTTCTGGAACTCTTCCTCAAGCCAGTTTTTATCAAACTGCTACCACACTTTACACAAAACTTATGGTCTTTTAATACAGTTTTCTATAGAGGCACATTTTTTTCAAATCAATCATAAAAAATAAACAATAATTCAATTTATTTTTAGGATATTGATTTTTGTAAAATCATAAAAAAAATTGTGATTTTTTTTGTGCGTAATGCGCAATAATGTTTAGTAATCTTCGATTTTCGAAGAGTAACCATATCCTTGCTTGACAATTACACAAAAAATGCATATCAATCGAATTACAATTGGAAGCAGGAAAAGTTCTCAAAAAAGTTTCGAATAGGTATAGTTGATAAAGTTTTTGGTCATCCAACAGCAATGTCTCTCGAACCAGATAAACTCTGAGAAAATATAAATACCATTACTTGAAGTAATTTAATGATGTATGTCATAAAATAAAAACAAATGAGTGTGTTTGTGTATATATCAGCGTTATTTCAATCTTAATAAATAAAGGAAATCAAATTAAATATGGTAAACAGTAAACGTAATTTTATTAAGGCCCGGTTCCACTGAAGGTGTATAATATTAAGATTAGCTCACTTCCAGTTGTTATTTATCTTAAAATTAAAAGTAGAAAATTTAATATCCCGTGGTAACCAAAAGTCGAGTTAAGTTAGTAGAAAACCTCATCTACCTAACTGCAGAGCTTATAATTTGGTGAAAAAAAAACTGAAATTATTAATAAAGCTGTTATTTTAAACTATTCCATTATATGGGACAACACACTATACAACATACTTGTCACTAGTCCATCGTCTCGATTACCGTGTCGTGTCGTGGTCGTGTAAACCTAAAGATAATAATAGCCACCAGTTGAACCACAGGGTTGAACGCCTCCTAGACAGACATAGCTCAACACCATACTTCAAGATATGCGCGTGGATGACCGCATCAGCTCTCCAGCCACCATACAAAACTACGCTTCGAATAGAAGGAAGCACGATTGAGTGGCTATTGACTTATACCTGTCTTGTTAACGAAAACATATTTCCAATCAAAATTGTTTATTTTTTCTTCTTCATTATTTTTTCTTTGCCCTTATTTGTTTTAGCTGTTTACCGGACAAACGGTTACCAAAATTTTGATATTTTTTTATGGATTCATTATTATATTTTTATAAGATAAATTTTAAGATTAAGACCAAATGAAATTTACAGCTAAAAGAACCACGTGCCAGTTAATTGTAATTTTTTAAAATTTAAAGAACATAACCTATTTTGGAGTCAAATACTACAGCTGTTTATTTCTGGGATTTAACATGAATACAAATTTTTGATATTGTTTGTTGTTTTGTTGAGATTTTTGTTGTTGACTTAGTTTGTTTTCACCCTTTAATTTGTATCAATTTTATTTTTAAATATTTAAACTTACGTTACATCATAATTTGTTATTATTTGAGTTTGATCTCCGAAGTGATCACTTAAGTTTGATATTTCCCTGTCCAGGGAAAATCATTTCATGCCTTTTTGCTTCAGGTGCCTAACTAGCTATTTTGGAGTTATGTACAGATGACACAAAGAATGTGCAAGGGCTGTGCTGGCTGGCTTGCATTCGCAATAACGATCACTGAAGAAAAACCTTGGAAAAACTTTTCAGTCAGGATTGCGGGTGACGGGTACGACCAAACCTCCCTAAATTATAGTATTGCGCGTTATGCTTGAGCTAAATATGTCGGCGTTCATGCATGTTTCTATTTGTGAAGAAGAATGGGAATTGACTTAATTATTTGTTAACAAGTAATTAGTGTTCGAATCGGAAAATCTTCTAGGCTTAATTTTTATTTTCAACGTGCAGTCCAGAACTTTAACTTGTTTCCCCAGTGAAGGGGGGGGGGGGGGTCCCCAACCCTTTTTAATCGAAAAACTGTAACCATTGTAGGATTCTAACATTTTAAATATGACTCCATTCACAGAAAATAATTCATAAGGTGTACGTTTTATAATTAATTGTTATTCTGGAGATTTGCTGATGGTAATGAAGTTCATATTTTCTGTGCGATTTTGTTACCCTTGTAAAATTATTTATAGTCCCTCTTTTTTTAAATCAACTAACATAGTGCTGAAAATTAATATACTAAAATGTACAAGAAAGAGGTGAGCCCGGGGGCGGGAAATGTTTCGATTTCCAGGCTATTTGGGTAGAAATCGATGCCTTAAAAAAATGCGGTTCCATCTCTGATGTACAAAAAGTGACAAATCTGTAGCATGGTACGTAACGTATGGTAAAAGCTGTATTTCTCTTTGGGGGGATGGGTGCCACAATATTTCGTTTTGGGGTGGGGGTGGGGGGGTTTAGCTAATATATTTGTATATTTATTTTTAAGGATGGCAACTCCCGCTCTCCCCACCCGAATTCGACCACTGCAAGTAACTCAACTTTTACATAGCTTCATTTTAGGTAACTTGCTGAAGACTGTTTGTTGGGAATAATCCGCTAGCTGGTCCTGGTCTTGTGTATTGCTATAGCTGCGACGGTGGAGGTGGTCGATTGAATTGAGCAGATAAGATCCCACCGTCATGATAAGGCCCCCACCGTGTGGGAACCTAGGTTAGCACACGGGACCAGATTCACAGTATATCTCACACCTCAAGCAAATTGTCTAAAGAACCCTCTCACAATATTAATATTTATTTGTTTCAATCGTATTTAGAGTACCCATCACTGTAGAGGTCCGTGAAAGTGGTTTTATTTTGTAGTGAATTTCGTTTTTAAATTGAAAATTTCGATGTTATTGGTTTAAAGCTGTACTTCAGCTGTTTTATCTATATTTAACCAATTTATATGCGTGTAATATTCGTTCACGGCTTGCATATCATTCTAGCCACAAAACAAACAAGTTTGAATGTACTTTTGTTCAGACTAGTGTAAGTTACTACAAGTAAATTCATCACTTTCTGAACTTTATTTTATAAAAACTTAGTTTGGTTGAACTATACTGCGTAAAATATTAAAAATTACACAGTAATTTAACAATAATTCCCATTTTTAGTGTTTTTGCTAATTTTGTGAATTTCGGTGCTATACGAAATTTACTCCTATTTCGGTGTTTGGCGGTGATTCAATTTTGGCATTTTCTGGTTTAGATTTGATCAAATCATGCTCATTATATGAAATTAAATGGTGAGCACATATTTCGGTTGTATCGTCAGTCACGAATTTCAAGGGGCTCTACCCATCAGTCATAATACGTCACTTTGTGAAGTAGTTACTACGGTGACACTAGTTATGACATTTAACTCAAATCATCCCTGCAACAGTTCATACAATCTGGAAGAATTACTACAAACTGTTGGGTCCAATTTCGGGCTTCGATGGCATTCTTTATTAGATTTAACTTGATTGTTTTTGTTTTACATAAATTCTTAAGCATAGGGATAGCAAACATATTCTTATGAGATTACACCCATTCATGGTCAACGTATTGTGACTGATGAAACATCTACGTAATTGTAGGCCCTATTACAGGAAATATGGATATTGTTATACGCCATTATTGGCTAAGGTTTCTGAACATACTCCTTGAAGGTCACGTGGCATACATAACGTCGCTATTGTTTATGGCCTTATGGGGAATTTTCATGGACGACATTTTTGACCTAGATAAAAAATTAACAAGTTTGTTAATGTTTGCTTATGCGGATGAAAACACCTTTAAGTGTAGCTAGTTGTTATTTGGTCTAGGTGTGGAAATACGAAAAATATTACATATAAGACTGTGTGTGAGATGAGCTCCGGATATCTGTTTTTTACCATGTTAAACCCCATTTAATAATCGCTTGATCGCCAAATCCAGCGATCTTCAAATACATTGTGGACCACTTTCACCCTCCAATTTTCATCCCAAAATTTAAGAGGTTGTTTGCAAAGGATATTTGCATAAAATAATCAGCGAACATTTTCATTTGTATTCTTCACAGCTTTGAAAAAACCTTTGGTGTTCTGTTTACGTTCAGCTTTAAAAAAAGAAAAAGCAATCTTTAACAATGCGATCTGATAACGACATGAAGACATCATACTAGAGTTTCAAAGCGTTGCAAAATAAAGCCAATTGTATTCTGCATCATAATCTGGTTTGTCCAAGCTCATCGAAAAGTATATAGAGTAGCATTATAATGTTATTATATAAGCAAAATAGCATTCTATCCTGATATATTTACTAACTCGTACGTCAATAGGCGATCGGCAGCGACAACTGAGTAAATACAACAAAGCATGTTATGTTACAACCTTGTTGATCGACAGGCTAACACTAACACTAACAGAATAGTTAATTCACTGTCACGGCAAGATTACCGTGCTGAGCACCATAGGCCGCTTCGCGAACGCTTTTTCCAGTCTCGTTGATGGAGGAGTTTTTAGTTTTATGGTTGATTAATCGATGCCCTTAAAGTACGATTTTTATGAGAAATATTTTTTCTATTGTACCCAAAATCATAACAATATCTAAGTTCCGTGATTTCTAACGTTCCCATAAAGTTTCATTGAGATCGGAATAGGCGTTTGCCCGGTCGCGGGTCAAATATCACGAACATATCGCTTTTAAAATTAAAACAAAATAAAACAAAAAAATTATTTAAAATTTATTATTTATTATTAAATTTATTCTATTGTACCAAAAAGCTTGGTAGAACTAAGGTAGAGATTTCAAAGGTCCCCTGAAATTTTTATCAAGATGACATGTGCCGTTTGCCCGGTAGAAAGCGAAAAAAAAGACAAAAAAAACATTCGAGCTATTTTCCTCAGGGTAACTGAAAGTCTCCGCTTCGCTCATCCAACTAAAAGTTGTCACTTTCGATCGACAAATTGTCATTTATGTTAGTAAATAGGAGGCAATGCATACAATCTACGCTCTGAAGAAAGAAACTAAACTAAACCCAACAGACAAACATCAACCCATCAGACTTGGAGACTTTCTTGTGCGCCTATCGTGTTGCACATGCGTGGAGATGCAGTCAGGCTAATCGAGATGATGGAGAGAGCGTCGTCTGATATGAAGAATAATTGCACGTTCTGTGGTCACGGTAAGTGTTTCAATTTTCTAACTGCTTGTGCGTTTATAATCTTTGTCGTTCTTTTGTACTAGGAAAACGCTTAAGTCCCGTCGCGTTGATGGATGAGCTTTTTTGTAAGTTTTTTTTATTGCGTAGGACCACTTTTCCTTTGCAAGTGCTTTTTGAATAAATTGTAGGTGATTGTTGTCAAGTTTCTATTGTTACTTGTTAATTGTTATTATAAACCTCAAAAAAATCATATTAAAACCCTTATTTCTATGGATTCTGGCTAACTTTTTCAACTTTTTCTTTCAAAAGGTACTACATCACCATAACCTTAATGTCCATGTGAAATATGAACGTTGTAGCCCTACCCGTTTGGTCAGAATCGGCCCAAATGTCACGAAAATATCGCACTAAAAATCGAAAAAAAATCGTAAAAGTACGATATTCATGAGAAATATTTCTTCGATTGTACCCAAAAACCATACACCTCTAAGTTTAGAGATTTCGAAGGTCCCCTCCAATTTTCATCAAGATCGCTTATGCCGTTTGACCGGAATCGTGCTAACAAACAGACAAAAATACAAACAAAAAAAACAAAAACATTGGCGCTAAATTTTTTAGGGGGTCAGTGAAATTGAAGTCTTCGCTTCACTCATCCAATAACCCTGTCAAAATGGTCAAAAATACCGAAATAAGAATGCATTTTTTGATTGATTACAACTAGGAAAACGCTAAAGTCCCGCCGCGTTGATGGATGAGCTTTTTAAAGTTTTCAGTTTGCGTGGGATATCTTTACTTTTGCAAGTGCTTTGTTTTGCTGCCTACGCATTGTAGGTGATTGTTGTCAAGTTTCTATTGTTACCTGTCAATTGTTATTATTTACCGTAAAAAACTTATATTAAAAGCTTTATTTCTATAGATTTTGGCTCACTTTTTCAACTTTTTCTTTCAAAAGGTACTACATCACCATAACCTTAATGTCCATGTGAAATATGAACGTTGTAGCCCTACCCGTTTGGTCAGAATCGGCCCAAATGTCACGAAAATATCGCACTAAAAATCGAAAAAAAATCGTCAAAGTACGATATTCATGAGAAACATTTCTTCGATTGTACCCAAAAACAATACACCTCTAAGTTTAGAGATTTCGAAGGTCCCCTCCAATTTTCATCAAGATCGCTTATGCCGTTTGCCCGGAATCGTGCTAACAAACAGACAAAAATACAAACAAAAAAAACAAATACATTGGCGCTAAATTTTTTAGGGGGTCAGTGAAATTGAAGTCTTCGCTTCGCTCATCCAATAACCCTGTCAAAATGGTCAAAAATACCGAAATAAGAATGCATTTTTTGATTGATTACAACTAGGAAAACGCTAAAGTCCCGCCGCGTTGATGGATGAGCTTTTTAAAGTTTTTAGTTTGCGTGGGATATCTTTACTTTTGCAAGTGCTTTGTTTTGCTGCCTACGCATTGTAGGTGATTGTTGTCAAGTTTCTATTGTTACCTGTCAATTGGTATTATTTACCGTAAAAAACTTATATTAAAAGCTTTATTTCTATGGATTCTGGCTCACTTTTTCAACTTTTTCTTTCAAAAGGTACTACATCACCATATCCTTAATGTCCATGTATAATATGAACGTAGTAGCCCCACTAGTTTGGTCAGAATTGGCCCAAATGGCACGAAAATATCGCACAAAAAATAAAAAAACTTATATTAAAAGCTTTATTTCTATAGATTCTGGCTAACTTTTCCAACTTTTTCTTTCAAACGTCAATACATTACCATAACCTTAATGTTCATGTGAAATATTAACGTTGTAGACCCACTCGTTTGGTCAGAATCGGCCCAAATGTCACGAAAATATCGCACTAAAAATCGAAAAAAAAATCGTAAAAGTACTATATTCATGAGAAATATTTCTTCGATTGTACCCAAAAACAATACACCTCTAAGTTTAGAGATTTCGAAGGTCCCCTTTAATTTTCATAAAAATCGGATATACCGTTTGCCTGGTAGAGAGTTAACAAACAAACAGACAGACAGAAAAAAAAAAAAACAGCTAAATTTTTTGGGGGTCAGTGAAATTGAAGTCTTCGCTTCGCTCATCCAATAAATGTTAAAAAACTACTAAAATAGCAGCGTTCATTTATCCATTTTTATAATTTAATGGGTGAAATTAGTTTTGAGAATGCTAAATACCAAAATGAAGAAGTTTTTAAAGAAGATTTTAAAACCATTCAATATGTTATCTTTTACTAAAACTATAGTTTGCCCATAACAATTGGGAATGTCTTAAATCCGTTTTTTTTCAGTGTTTGTTGTTGATTGAATGGTAATTCTTTATTTGTGTAAGAAAACCGTGTCATACAGTTCTTGATGAAAGATTACAAAATTTGACACTTCACTACAAAACGCTTACATTTAGGTTTCGAAACGCTCCAAAATGCAAATTTTAAAATCAAATTGCGGTGCTAAACTGATTATATTATGAAAATGCTCCTTACACCCATCTATAGTACACTCAGTTTTGTTCGATTTATGAGTGCAGGAATAGGAACGCGATGGACATGAAATCAGGCCCAGTCGTTGGTTGCGACAAATTATACGAGAAGAGTTGAAATGTATTATTGTAGTGAGAATGCCCACTGTAGGGTATACATACTGTTTACCAGGCGTGACCCTCAATTTTAAGTATATAGGTAATCATGATATTTAGGAAGGAATGTCCGACGAAGGGCTGTAGTGGGAATCGATCCCAGCATCCTCGCAAGACTAAGGAAACACATGGAAACACTTTCAGACATTATTACCATTAAATGGACGACCTTCCGGATTACTCACGCTAGACCTACATATAGTTTTGCATCACATTTATTTACAAATTTACACTTTTCAATTTTCATATATTAGCATCAACTTATATTTTATAACTGCTATATCTTATTGTTGCTTATCTTATTTGAAGAAGAAAGTTTAGAGAATTTCCCATGTAGGTCTATTCAGTGGTTTTTTTATATTATTTATTCGTTAATGAAGAAGTAAATTTTTTTTTTAAAGTTGGCCAGCTCTATAACAGAAGATACGCTCCAGATGGTTATGGCAGAGTAATATATTTATGGTAATAACAAAATTTACACTTCTATCAAACCAAATTTTGAAAAAAACATTACACAGTAATTTACCGGTTTTGGGCAAAACACAAACTAAGTTGCCTTTATTGTCACCTGCAAATCATGTACAAGAAAACAGTCCAAAAATTCCCAAACATATCAGGGTGTCCATTTTTTTAAAAGTTCTTTTCTCAGCCATTTCACCGCTTTTGGGCATAACAAAAAACGAAAATTAAATTGTGTTCTCGCCGCAACTACCAACCTTTGCGCATTGGTAACAAGTGTAGCACATATGAAATCAGACTTATCATAACAAGCGAACCATTAACGATGAAAGCAGAGTGAAAACAACGACACGTAGCCGACTCCCGTTAAAAGCTGAATGAAAATATCCGCAAGTAGTCGACTCCCGTTGAAAAGTACAATCCCCAACATCGTCAGAAAACCTTTGTACCTTATGTCATTTGTATGTGTCAACCTTACTTCACACACATGATCGTCATCGTCTAGCTTAGCCTCGATGTATTGCTCGAGATAGGTTCCCCTACGAAGGAAGGCCTATGGTTGTTGAGCATGCGTTCCCCTGCGCGCGATGGCGATGCACAGGTCGACGCAGCGTGTGACGTCATCCACACGGGAGTATAAGAACCTAATCGCGATGGCGGAGGGTCTCATTAGTATTGTTGAAGCCGGTCGGTCAACTAGTCGGATAGTGAAGTGAGTTGTTGTGTATTCAGTGCGTCGAGTTTTAAATAGAAAAACTTATTACAATGTGTGACGACGATGTGGCAGCGTTGGTTGTGGATAATGGATCCGGTATGTGCAAAGCTGGCTTCGCGGGGGATGATGCGCCAAGGGCTGTTTTCCCCTCGATTGTCGGTCGCCCGAGATACCAGGTAAGATATATACCCATTTTAATTGAATTTAGTTCGATTACATTTTTCGTTTTATTCTTTTTACATCAAATCGCATCAATATACAGGAAAATTTTATGGTAATGACACGCCCACATGGGAAGCAAATGGAAGTTTAAAAGCTTTTGAATTGCACATTTTGACAGCCGAAGTTTGTAGATTCTAAAGTAAATTGGATAAAAATGAATTGCACCTTGTCTATTTCTGTCGTAGGCCAATTTTAAAACTTTAGATTTGTGTACCTGAAAATCAAAATAGCATATTTTCAAATCGAATATCTTCTCTTTTTCTAAAATACCCCGGCATAGTAGCACTTGTGTGTAAAAACTACCTCTATGGGTTCGAAAAATTAGCACGGATAGTAAATTACATTTTGTTATCTGTCAATGTCACCTTTCAATCACATCATTTCTGGATCAACTTCTATTATGATTTGATTTGTATTATCTCTCAGTCCAGTGTCAAGTTTTATAACAAATGTAAAGTAAATCACACAAGTATTGAGCAAACTTTATGACTGCGGCTACATCACATAGTTGCTATATTTCTATAGTTTGGTGCAGTCATCAACAAAGTACATAGGCTAAACTTTAAAGTAAAAATTATTTTAATTATTCAGTTTGTCATGTTAATATTGTTTTCTGTCGTTGGTAATGCAAAATAACTGTGAATATAATTCCAGTTGTAACACACACTTAATTTAATCATATGTATGTTTAATGGGTTTTAAATTTTGGGTTGATTATCTGGCGTAAAGATTTTGTATTTCAAATCCCCCCAAATAATCGTGATTTTAATAATACAATTTGATGGAACAATTGATTTTAGTCGAATATATTATTATACCACGTTTTATAATTGTGCGCGATTGCTCTAGCCGAACAGACTTAATTTAGATTTAGCAAATTTAATTTAACTTTTACTTGATATAATTTAAAATCAAGAATACAATATATACTGATGTGTAGGCCCCTAGATTAGAAATATGTCCCGATCCTCTGAACATATTTGGTGCAGTGTAACAAGTGCAACGACACATGTTCTCCGTCAGCTGCAGCGGATAGATATCTTAAGATAACCACGATGAGGCAACGCCCGAGAGTCGAGCGCTTTATTACACGGGCAAGATTTGACGGCCGTGTACTAATCCATTAGAGCCAAGACGTTGGTTTTAATAGTCAGATCGGGATATTCAATTAGAATCAGTATATAGTACGAGTGTACTAACGATCTGCCCCCATATAACAAGCCCACATTACCGGTTGCGTGGGTCGAGTTAGTTTTGGTTTATTTACCTGAAATTACCAATGAATCATTTTGATACCTTTTTAAAACCTTGACTTACTGATTGTGTTTTAGTAATACAAACCATTAGGAATTTCACTGCTAAACATATTTTACTTAAACTTGGAATCTAATAATTATTTCGACTACAATTTACAGAATTCTAAATACTGCTGTACAGTACCCTACTCGAATTATTACTTCTTAAGTTTTATAAAATATATTTTAACGGACAAAATGTTCAATGATTTGTATCTAAATATTAAAATATTCTGTTATATTGTTTCATTACAGTGTTTTAGTATTGATTCTACTCACAAGCAGGTTTGTGCTGCAGGCTGTATTGATTTTGAGTCAGGATCTAGCTAGCATAAAAATAATTGTTTTGTCATAACTACCGGTTTATGAAAGCCTCTTTTAGCGCAATTCTACAGTAATTGCGGCCTAATGCCTTTGTTGATTTGACGTTGATTTGATGCCTGAATTAGTAAGAATATGTCTTGTCATTTTTATATAACCTATATATAGGACTTACATCCCCCGTGGAATGTGAATAAGAATGCAGTATGTGTGACATTTTGTCAATCAATCAATCAATCAATAAGTCAATCTATGTTAGCGGTAGTATTCCCTATAGCATTCATGAGTTTCTGAACATTTCTTCGTGATAAAAATCGTAGTTTAATAGGATATTGATATTGCATTCTCGAACTAGAGATGTGTCGGTATGCCCGTTCTTTTCGACATGTTTTGTCTATTTATATTGATAAATTTCCACCTCCACACTTTATTTATTTCATTTTATAGTTGACCGATTAAAAGGAAGAAACGAAATAAAAGTTATCTTGATAATTTAATGTAGGCCTAATAATTATTTTCTCTGTATGTTATCTCGGAAGTACGGTAATACAACACTTGTGTATGAGGGCCCGTGGTTCGATTCCCACCTTGGGTTACGTTGATTGTAGACTTCGATGTGTTCTCAAGATTCATTCAAGCCACTCGCACATTCTATAGACAACCACGTGACCTGAATAACAAGAACAATACACCTTGTCTGATATCCGAAGACTAGGTAGGCGTAACCGGATGGTGCGTCCATTGCATGACGTCACAGATCCGAGTATGTGCACCTGATTCACATACCGTTCCTGGTGATAACGAATCCTTACTCTAAATCTGAGGAAAGAAACCTTGCACTAGATGAAGAGTAATCGACATTTCAAGTCTATTTTGATTGAGTAGAAATGGGCAGTTGTTGACCCGTCTTTCTGCCACGCCCCTAGTCTTACGCGCACGACCTTTAACTTCGGTCAAGGTCACGGCTTACACCTAAACAAGATCGCATAGTTTCTAATATGAGTCAAGGTTGAATCATTTCAGAATGATCCCTATTTGGGCATAACCTAGCAGATGCAACCTTATACACATTGTGAAAGTGACTCGATCGTCTAGAAGCGAAGAACCGTGTTCAACTAATTAGTAACCTGTGGTTGAACGGTGGCGAAAAATAATTATTCATCTGTATTAATATGCTCGACTCTTGTGTCAACATTGCAGACAAGAACCGACGTGAAAATATGTTTCAAAACAATGTAAATGTTTTCGTGCAATCGGGTCTTGCCTCTTGCTCAGTTCATCCAACTGCCAACATATCAAATTTTTAAATTTTAATTTATATTGGTGAACTAAACTTATTCACTGTGTCAAATTTGTTTTGTTTTTTGAGCTTCATGAAAATACAAAATTATTTTAACACAAATGTGATGACTATGATTTTTTAGCAGTATGGTCAATGCTGTTGCATAATAAAAATTTACTGTAAAAACTGGCCTCTACTGGGCTCGATCCCCATCAGGGAAATTTGTTAGAATCTTTCTATTTTCCATACAATTACGTAAATGTGAAGCGATAACGAAATTATTATATATTCCAATATGGCCATGGATACAATTCACATAATTGAATGAGGATGACAATTTGCTTCATCAACCTGGTGTTTCAATTTAAACTTGAACTTAGGGTTTTGATGAACTTTGCGAAAAGTTAGATGAACGTCTATGGGGGATAGGTGCGCGCTAAACAGGTCGCGAAGAGGGTCAGCAAGAGCAACGAAGAACAGCGTGTAAATCACCGAAGAAAGCGATGATAAACGCTAGACATGAGAGCCCCGTTTGCGTACACCGGTCACCATCTTTCAAAGACTTAGTAGAGACGATAAGTATAGTTGGTTGCAGCGGTCGCAAGCCAAGATTGAGATTATACGTTTAAAAAAATCGGTTTTTGACACCGTACTTTTGACAGTACTCGCTGACTCAGCATTGCAATATTCTCACCGAGTTTGATGACTGGTCGACATGTCACTGCTTTGCTCCGTCACCGACATCGTTCTTACCATGTTCGTCATCGAATACTAGGTGACTATACTAACAATTCTTATCACTTATTTTGAATATTTTTGTAACATCATAGATATGAATGAGTTCAGGTATATAAAGAATTTGAATCATGGAATAACAAAATTTCCAGTAAAGTTGCATGCAACATCGGCAATGCATACCATATTAGATTTAGTTTATTATGATTTGATTGCTGCTTGATTTGATTGATTTATAATCACAAACATCACAAACAATTCACGAATAAAGTAAATTTTGTAATTTCTATCAAAATAAAAAAATCGTAAAAAACTATTTATTTTTTAAAATTGTTTTAAAAGTTCTAATAAAACTTATTTTAGAATAGTGTTGCTGTACAGACCTATATTTCCACTTTCGTGACAACTGTTCAGACCGTTAGGTCATATTATCGTGCCACTTAAATCTATAATAGGGGAGGGGGCATAATGTGGGGGATGTTGCAGGCCCGTGGATTAGGGATTACTACACTGATTTATTTAGCGAATGCAAAATACCAAAGCTATCGACAAATTTAGTGCAAAATTAGGACTACAATACAACAAACTGGATAATTTTGGACTCCTCGTAAAACATCTTGATAACTGGAACTTCAATGAAATATGTTGACCCGTGCTGTAGCAGTTGCGTGTATTATGCTTGGCAGTGAAAACTCTATTCCTCTCTCGATTCACATCGAATGAAATTAAAAACATTGTGGTTTCGTGTAGTTGAAACCGTGTCGAGTGCCATGGGAAGCTCCCTTTCTTCTGATGATAGCGATAAACCTAGCTAGGTGAATTAAATATGGGATAATTAGTTTGACTTGATTAAATAATTAATTCAAGACCGGTTTTGAGAAACGGAAAATACTTTGTTAGATTTGTTTTATCATGATGTTTATGATAATGAGCGTAAAGGTTTGTTTCGAGGGAAGGGAATGAGGTTATGTCACATATTTGTTCTCAAATCTAGGTGATGAATTATTTTGCGAATGGAATATCTTCACTCACAAAGCCATGTCCAACGAAATCCTTTTATAAAAATAAAATATGGTATGCTTCCATAAAAACTCATTTGAGCGTTTAAATTTTTTTAAAAAAGTCGTCACCTGACTCACAATTTATTTTTCTTCTAGAGCTACTTTTGTTCATATTTGTGCCTTAGGAAGGTCATCTCGTATATTATTGTTGATTTACAGATACTTCATGTGGTACAAATAACCACCAAAAATAGCTTTAAAATTACCATCACAGAAATACGAGAATTGATCCAGAACACAGATAACGAAATGTAGACTTTAAAAAGTACTTGACTTTGCTTTGGTTTGCTACTGAGCCGATTGTATTGTGTTTAAAAAATTTATTATTGTGTTTGGAAGTCAATTCATTTCAATTGCAGGTTATATTTTCAATTGTCATCTCTATGCAATTCGTTCAGCTACCAGGTGTTGGCTCATACGGTTGATTCATAATTTACCAGTTAAAAGCGTATTGAATCACTATTGGACGTGGATTTAACCCATATAAGGAATAGCTTTTCGTTCCAGACTTTATTAGTGTGACGTTATTCATCATGGCTGCCCTAATTAGCAACGCTATCAAAAGCTGACATTTTCGTATTATTACGCTTGAGCACAGATTGGATTGGTTATCTGTGGTTCAAACTATGACTCTATGACGTATTGCTGTATTTGGGTGCAGGAGGAACCAAAGTTTGTTAGGAATCAAATTTTTTGCTAGGGACATCCATGGTTGCTGTGACGTAACAATGTGTAGTATATTGCCATCCATTCCGTCAATAACAACTCATTAATTTCGGACAGCAACACACACTGGCTTCTCATAAGAGATGTTGAAATAACACGCTAGAAGACTAAGCTAAGAAACTGTGCATTACGTTGGGAACATTCAGGTCTAAGGATCGCCAGTTACCACGAAGACTTGCTCAACGTTATGACAATACTTGCTATACGTCGTCCCCTCATCACGCACCAGTCACAACTAACCAATCGCCAGTTACCACTTGCAACTAACTATAACCACCATCCACTTACCACTAACCAAAAAACATTCACTACTCCCGCCAAGTCACCAGATACCACCACCATTAACACCTACCATTCAGTCACCACTAATGACTAACCAATTATTAGCAACCTCTCACCACTAACCAGTTATCACTCATCGCTCATCAACACCCATCAACAATAACGCTCATCAATAACCAGTTATCACAAACCTCTCACCACTAACCAGTTACCACTCATCGCTCATCATTACCCATCAACAATTAACGCTCATCAATAACCAGTTATCACAAACCACTCCCCACTAACCAGTTACCACGAACAATCACTGACCACTCCCTACTCGCTACTCACCAGTCACCATGCAGTCAACAGTCACCACACTTATTCACATTCATCGACAATTGTTTCGGTTATCCTTCTTATGAGTTTAGGTTCCACCTAGTTCTAGTAATAAATTGTTTAGAAAACACAATTAGCTCCAAATAAAAACACAGTATAATGACTAGGTTTGTGCACAGTTGCTATAAATTCGGCAAGTTGTAAAGAAAGGAATAAACGCTTCATCCAACAATTCTTCATAAGGCAACTTCATTATGAATGATAATAATGTGGTGATATTACATGGGACCATCGTAAAACGATTCTTATTTATTCTTGGAAAAGTGTACGTAATTTTCAACTTTATTAGTACCATAAAACACTTATACCCAATATATTATTTAGAAGTGATGATTATGTATAATATATATATATATAATGAGATAACACACGCCTTTGAACGTGTGGACGAAACTATCCAAAGCAGGGCAATGCCCTTTTTAAATCAATCGAAGAATACTCTGATTTAAAATGGCAAATTCAACGCCTTGTTGTTTTTGTTAAAAGACAAAGAATTGATTTGAAATTGTAATATCCATTTCAATAACGACTTCGTTGGATGGCTGGATTTCGTTCGTTTCGCTATTGCGGTAGTTCATACGGTTTTTACCAAAATAATGCATATAAAACTTTACTAATCAAATGTTTTTCAATCATATAGGTATAAAAAATATAAAAAAAATCGCCGAGCTTTCTAGTTTTACAGAATATACACTTTCCCTAGTTATTAACATTGACATTGTAGCCATAAAATTTTAAGCATTTCTTCCGAATTACAAATAATTTAACAAAAGCTCAACTAGCTCAGCTATTGCTAGTTATAATTTACATGAGATATACAACCGGTATACCCATCATGTTTTATTTTTTAGATCATGTTATAGCCTTTATTTTTAATGGTTTATTTTGTTAACCATTTAAAAAATGGTTAACAAAAATATGTGAAAATGTGAGAAGGCATGGTGCCATGCAAGATAATATGGCGTTAATGGAATTGTTTCACTTCATGTTAAAAATATAGATTTTAGTTTAAGTGTTAATAAATTGATTTGTCTTTATTTAAATTGTTACCCAATAAGTCACAGAACTGATTATCTTTGTAGGGACTGAATAATTTCAATAGTATTGATAACGACCCATAAATTTGAAATATGTGCAGCTTTAAAAGTTCAGTGTAGTGAACTAGATACTTTGGAGTCATTTACAAGTCGACAAAATTCAAAATATAGTGAAATACCATAATTTGTTTTATTGTTGGATCCCTTGTAGTCAAATACAAGTTTATTTTTTGTTGGATGTAATGTGAATTGGAACTTAACTAACGGACATTTATTTGAAAGGAATATTTTTTTTTTTTTTTTTACATAATATTACACATAATTCCAATAATGAAAAATCATCAATATTCCTATTATGTAATAATAACAAAACGGGAAAAGAAGAAAACCCACCCAGGATCGAAATCCAGTGCACAAAAGTATCCTCAAACGTGTACCGTTAGGCTATATATTATTTTAATTTATAATATGCCTACAAGAAGAAATACATTTTAAAATAATTGAAAGACGACCGTATAGTTGGGTGGTTGAAGTTGTAACAAATACATATTTATTTATCGATTTCATTGATCGGGAAACACCCCTGAAGATGTAATTTATAATATAATTTAATTTATATATATTTTAATTTATAATAAATATAGTCTGAGCTACTCCCCGCAATCCTCCTAATAAAGCATAATTTGAATTTGAAGATCAACCCGCAATTACAACTGTATAAACACCCAAACTAGTACAACAAAGAAAAAAATTATAAACCTTAATTAAAACTATATATACCACAGTATGGACTGTATGGAAATCAATACAGAAATATAAAAAAATCAATCTCAGTCGGGTATCGAGCCCGGGTCTACCGATTGCCCATCGGATGCTTTAACCCGTAAGCTACCGAGCAGGTTAACGTTATTAATATCATGTTGGATTGTGGTTGTTCTCCGACCGACAATCGGGAGACCCGTGTTACATCCCGGCTGACGGATTTTGTAATTTTTGGATTGATTTCCATAATAATATATAGGACATGTTTAGTTGAAGCATGATAAGTGATGTTATTGTTCTCCCCTGCAGGGCATCATGGTGGGCATGGGACAGAAGGACAGCTACGTCGGCGACGAGGCCCAGTCCAAGAGGGGCATCCTCACGCTCAAGTATCCCATCGAGCACGGCATCGTGACCAACTGGGACGATATGGAGAAGATCTGGCATCACACCTTCTACAACGAGCTGCGAGTAGCCCCCGAGGAGCACCCAGTCCTGCTGACCGAGGCCCCACTCAACCCCAAGGCCAACAGGGAGAAGATGACACAGGTGAACCTCCTCTCTATCCTTGTCCTCTTTAATTAGCTCTTCTGCGTGCACCATATTATGATTTGTGTTTAATCTAGTCTTATTTAACCACCTCGGCATTTTTCTAGAGTGCTTTCGAAAACTCATCTAACCATTTGTGGTGACTATATGATACGATTTCTGGGCGCTCGCGTCTCAAACATATGGAACTAAGAGGTGTGGTTTACAACATACTTCATCTTCCTACTATTTATCCATCTCCTACCACCTATTTCCAACTGCCATCTCTACCATCTATCCCTTATCATAAATCTCCTATACCATCTAACTTTTTCCATCTTCATCTTTATCATCTTCCTCATACCATCTAATTTCAACCATCTTCCTCATACCATATCTCCTACCATCAATCCCTTATAAATCTCCTACCGTCTAACTTTTACCATCTTCCTCTTTATCATCTTCCTCTTAACATATAATTTCTACCATCATTCTCCTACCATCTTCCTCCTACCATCTACCTTCCTACCATCCATCTACCATCTCTTACCATATCTCCTACTTATAATCCACCTGTGTTCTCCCTACTCCTCCCATTCTGCCCACCAACTGTTACTTTGCGCATTTCTTCGAGCATTCCATCACATGTCTCTTACCTCTTCCTCTTTCTGATTCTTTGTTAATCTAATCGCTTGTTGTTGTTTTCGTTCTCCATCTTAACAACCCAAGTATTCTCACTCCTCACGTGTTATTCTATAATATCCCTTGCCTTCTCCACACTCTGCATTCCGAATACCTTCAATTCGTATGATTATTGCAACATGATTCACCTCTACATGTAACGTTCTCATCAAACCCTCATCTCCGACAGCGTGAACCACGTGTTTCTCTTTCATCAGACGTACACGTGCTTATCTTGATTAAAAATGTTCCATACATGATCATAATGCACGTTATAATTGTAACTTTAAACGTATAGAAATTCTACACGATCATTCAATTAATTAGTGCACGAAGTACACTATTTTCTAATTGAAAGTCAAGGTGAAAGACACTCAACTTGCATCTATCGTGCTGTGGTTTCAATGCCCATTCACCACGCCTAATCAAATAGCGATTAAACACAATGATTGGTAAATGAGGTTCCATTTTATAGGTCGTAAACCGAAATCGTATTTATTTTAATGATTCTCAATAAAAAATTGTTTTACCATTACCTACGATGACTAACTGATTTAATTAAATAAACACCTTAATCTCATTTATTAGGGCTACACCTAGTGTGCGTGAGTGTCAAGGTTTCTCTTGATGTTAAGACTAACCTCGTTTTTATTTTAATGAATTGTGAACCTAATTGTTAATAACAGGCTATTTTCCCTCGTTATCCAGTCTACTGACCCGAACTCTTATTATTAATAGCAATTAAAATGCCGTCAATTAACAGGTTCCGTGGAGGAGTTATAATAGTCGTCTAATAACCTGTCCAATTATCAGTAACAATGCCTGATCGTCAACACTCGTCAGTCTTATGGTTGAACGGGCGATGAAAGCTATATTTAAGCCTCTCTTTTCAATGGATAACTCAAAAGCCTTGTTAGGATTGTTCAATAGAAGTAGGTTACATACAACGTTGAAAGTAGCTTAGCACTTCCATACGATAAGCTGATTCTTGAGGTCACCGGCAATCTTCACTGAAATTTACCACGTGTATATTTTGTCTAATAGGTTATTATAACAAAGGTAATATTGATTGATAAAATATTGTGGAAGTGTAGAGTTGAATTGAAATGGCACTATCAACACAACGTTTTTGTTGCAGCTATTTTTACAACACGAGTAAATATAACAGCTATGGAAACTCTTATGGGTAAACTGTTCTTGGTCAACTCTGTTCAGTAAACTCTTATATAGGTAAACTGTTTTATGATGGGTAAACTCTTTGGGTATCTCCGTGGTTGGATATGAGTCCATAGCTCTAGGAGAATAAAATACCAACGCCATATTACTATGATCCTAGTTGTTAGTGCGTCGTCATCTACACATAGTCCAACTAATTCCTTCCGCATAACGCTTGTTGTCAGCTCATGATAAGAAGGATATGCTTCGAGCTAGCTCCTGAGTAAGGCTATTTGGTGGAGGTGCCGGGTTAGGCATCATATCCTCGTTCCGTATTCTGGCGTCCCTGCTTCCGTACGCCGGTGGAATACACTTAATGTTTCCATCCCTCAACCAAGTTCAAGTTTCACACTGTCATTGTTATTTGAAATGGAACTTGAATTTTATGGCCGTCCTAATCACAAACCTATTCTTTCTCACCCTCATCCCTTCCATTCACTTGAAGACTTTCCGGCTCATCGGAGATTTACCTCTGTATACTGAATAGTATTCTGGGTCTTATACTCGTTTTGCGATGATAGAATAATAATCGCTATTATAACAAAAATATGTTTTGTCTAAATTATGGTCATAATTGAGGTGAATATAGTTGGTTGCATGCCGTAAAATATTCATTATTTAAATACCATCACAGTCCACTTGAAATTATAAGATCGTGATGAATACACAACATTTTGATTCCAAATATTATTTTATATCCAGTTAGTAGTACAACTTTTATTTTATTTTAAACAAAGCTCTGCCTTTACATTAAGGTTGCCTTAAGACACAGAAGAACAACAATAAAAATAAATTTACATTTACAGATTATGAAAAAATGAAATGAAGTGTGAAGTATGATTTGTAAGTTATGAAAAAACAAATATATTGATGCTTGTTACTTCTTGCTTTGGCCGTATACGTGATTTCTAACAATCAAAATAGATCCATACTATCAAGTGATAAAGAAGACTCGTTACTCATCAGCTAAACTTATGCCATATTATGTAAATGTCTTAGGGGAAGAACAATTACTGTAATGTTAAAAAGAATAACGTCCATATTAATTATATGTGTGGCTCGTTGGTCTTGTTGTTAGCGTATCTGCTTCCAATGCAGGAGGTCCAGGGTTCGATTCCCGTCAAAGTCAGAAGTTTTTTAACTTCTGATTTGGACTTAAGTCCATCAGTTCTTGTCTTAGGAGTTTGTAAACAGTGACTTTGGAGCCGTCCTAGCAACGAAGCACATAATAAATTCAGAGTTGTTCTGAATCGGCCTTGTTGATTCTGGCGTGGATCCGCGGGTGTTCGCACTGTCCATACACTGATTGCTATATTTTCTATTACAAATATCGATCTTTGGTTGGTTATCGCTCACTCGTCGATTGCGTCGGGGCCTACAGGGTTGGCTTGGTCGCTTTGATTTACTGTCCCCCACTGAAAATCAGTTATATAACCGAGTGGGTAGACTCTAAATACAATTTATTTATTTAATTTTAATTGACAAATGTGTTGTAAAATGTGTGATATTTCCGGTTGTAGACTGTAGATGTTGTTTATATTTATTTCTTTAGCAATGTTCTTGATATTATACAGAGTATGTACTGGATATAATACGATGTTGTTTGAGTGATGCAAGTACTATTAATGTTTGTTATGTTCCAGATTATGTTCGAGACCTTCAACACCCCCGCCATGTACGTGGCAATCCAGGCCGTCCTCTCCCTGTACGCGTCCGGTCGTACCACGGGTATCGTGCTGGACTCCGGGGATGGTGTCTCTCACACTGTCCCCATCTATGAAGGTATGAGATGACACATCCTTACATTGAGTGGGGATTTATGATTTAATGCGAAAGTTGAAATATATTTGTGGAGCAAAGAAACAATGAAATAGGAGAAGAGAAGAAAAGTAGTCAAGAGAGTGATGATTTCAGGATCTCTGTAAACTGTTATTTTATCTTATTGTTGGGCGCGAGGAGCATTCTTCAAACCAACTTGGTGACACTTTAAATAATAATTAATTAATATCGAGCCCTATATCCAACTAAGTCGGGTAGGGGGTGGGAGGTTCCCACCACATTCTTGGCTCCCCGTACTTATGGAAGCCATGCCTGACGCTTCTCCCACATCATATTTTTCTTCCTCTGCATCATCTACTTCACTTTCTTCCTCTTCACTGTCTACTTCCTCAGGGACATCCACCAGTTTTTACCATATTTTTCGTTCTTCCCAACATCTTTCCTTATTTACCCTTTCCCAAGCTGCATTTCTCCTTTTTAAATCCATTGCTATATCTTCTTCCCATCTCAGTCTGGGCCTCCCTCTTTTTCTCAGTTTGTTTCCTGCGTCTTGTTCAAATTGCATCTTCGAAATCCTGTCCATCTGCATCCTCTTAATGTGTCCAAACCACCTCAGCCTTTCTTCCCCTAGCTTAAAGTTTAAACTCTCTACTCCTAGTTCTTTCCTTAACTTCGTGCCCCTCATCCATCTTCGTAACTCCCAATACACGTCTTAAAAATTTAATTTCCGCAGCTTGAATTTGTCTTTCTTCTTTACCCCCAACTGGTCATGTCACTGCACCATATGTGAATACCGTATAATAAATAATAATCAATACTCAAATCCAACCATGTTGGGTTGAGTGGTGGCACTTTTTTTCAAATAGATATAAGCACTCATGCACTTATATTTACTGTAAATAGAAATTAAATATTTAGGACGTCCTTGAATGTTCTGCATTTTTATTTCGTATAGAATTACATTTTGTACCCTTTCTAAAAATCTTCAAAATCGTTATACCTTTGTATTTCAAATGGCAACTTTTCACTTTTCAGTACATATGGAAACAGTGTTTTACCAGAGTCAAAAACGTGGCAACTTAACAGATACATTTGTATTCTAAAGTCAATGTTTGTATGAAGTACAATTACCAGGGTAAAGTAAGTCTGTTTCTGGTCTCCAGGCTACGCCCTCCCCCACGCCATCCTCCGTCTTGACCTCGCCGGCCGCGACCTGACCGACTACCTGATGAAGATCCTCACTGAGCGCGGCTACTCCTTCACCACCACCGCCGAGCGGGAAATCGTGCGGGACATCAAGGAAAAGCTCTGCTACGTTGCTCTCGACTTCGAGCAAGAGATGGCCACTGCTGCTTCTTCAAGCTCCTTGGAGAAGTCCTACGAACTTCCCGACGGACAGGTGAGCTTCAAGGGGTTTAACAGAACGAAACTCAAAAAGTATATTTCATTCAGGCTAACTAGTTATCGATTAATAGAGTAACCGAAAAAAAAACTTTGGGTCCACCCTGACCCGAAAGTAAATGTCAAACTTGCTAATTTTGGAGGTAGGTCCCATCGGCAAAAATCTCCCATAAGAAATAACATTGAGACAAACTTTATGCGAAGTGACCTTGGAGGATTTTGGTCCAAAAAATATTGACCATTATTTACTTATTCGCCTACATTTTATGTAAATCCTCTACGTTTTATTTCTGTAATTTAGGCAAGTAGTTTGGTCAAAATATGCTGATTACCAAGAAGGGGATCGGTTCGCATGTTTTTGCGTGTTTGAGTGAATATTTGGGCACGGTTTTAAGACACGATGTTTTAAAGTTTCATTTTAGATTAATAAGATGCTCTAGTATAACGGCAGCAAATTTCAGGACCAAAAATCTTAATAAATTCGTATAAAACCACAGGAAGAAGATGTAATTTTAGTGTACTATTATGCTCTAGAGTCTAGATTATGTAGTAAAATAATATTTTGGGGTAATAACCCCATGCAGAGACAATGTCTGTCAGTTCGTCGTGTACAGATTATGCGGGCTAGTTTTACTAGTAAAGTTACATATTGCATAAAATTAATTATGCTGCATAATAAAAACAATTATTTTTCTACTACGGTTCACAGTCATAACCGTTAACAACCCTACATGTTTGGATTATGACTGTTGGATGAGCTCAAGCCAACTTTTTTTACAATGTAACAATGCCCATTTAAATCTTCGCTTGGTCGGCAAATCCAGCTAATTTCACATACGTTCTGGACCACTTTTCGTCTTTCGATTTTCACCAAAAATGTTTAATTGTTGTGAGATTGTTTTTAAAGGATAAGCGAAGTGGACGATCAGAGTACATTTCAACATTATAAAAAAATAATCTTGTGAATAAGCTTGGAAGATTACTACAAATTACCTGCTTGGTGGCATATTTACGGTCAGTAAGTTTTTTTTTTAAAGTAAGCACTATTGGTGAAAGTGGTTCGATAGCGACAAATTACACGTTTTTTTGGCATTGTGGTGCATAACTCGGTAAGAGAACTATAGATTGCAAGGTTCCGGATTAAACCTCTGCATTCCGCACCAAACCTGGTTTGATCGAGCTCACCCAACAGTCTTCAAGTTTCTGCATGAAGCTTTTTGTTGCGACTTGTTCAAGGAATGATATTTCCACGCAGGCAGTGGGTGGGGGTTCGTGGAAGCATCCTTCCTTGAAGTACACGCGGCACAAACCCCCACACAGAAACTAGAATCGATGTCGATATCGTGAAAATTTCCTTGTCTTCCGGATAATCCGTAGTTTCTTTGAGCTCGCTGATAAACCGTGCTACGATCGCAAACATGACTCGATTGATTCTGTCGAAACGTCGAGTGATAGGATACATATACGGTACCTCATTGAACTCAAAAGAAGTGGCGGAATGTACCGGAACTCTGGTAGACAACAGTTATACAACACGTCCGCGGCAGCTTACGATCGATTTTACACGTCACAATGTATTTATACAACATTGTTCACCACTGTACAAAGTTCGAAGTCACGATAAAATTGGCACAAGAACGCCAGAAATAAAGCTGTTGCAGAAAATGTGCGTTCGTACTTTTTGAAAAACATATACATTTTTCCAAAGATCAAGGTGAATTTGTTTGAACGTACTCAGTAACGTGAGGACTATATTCGCAAATAATTTGTCATACACATTTTGACCCGTTAGGTACAACGAAATATGTAAACTTTGAGTAAAAATGAAATTTGTTTATGGTCTTCGGTGACTGGAAAAGTGTATATTATTCTTTATTCAGAAGAATATAACAATTTAGTTCTGTATCGGAGTGTGGATAGTACTGCGCTCACCCAAACCACTTATAAGCATGACAGCTCATGATAAGAAGGATATGCTACGAGCTAGCTCGCGAGTCCGGTCATTTGGTGGAGGTGCCGGGTTAGGCATCATATCCTCGTTCCGTATTCTGGCGTCTCTGGTTCCGTGCGCCGAGCTTGAGGGGGGGGGGCAAAGGATGACCGTCTATTTTTGATTCAAAGTGTTTTGACGTAGGCAAATTGAAAATGACAATGATAAGCTACGAAAAATAAGTATTTAAGAGTCTTTTCTCAGATTTAAGGAAGTAGACGATCAAACAGCTGCAGGAAGTCGCATTTCGCTCAGTAAACCTAAAAATCAAGAGAATATACACCGTACATATCTTGGTACTAATGAAATTGAAGAAGTCACATCCAACGTATTGCAATCACGACAATATTGACCAGCTACCACTAACAACATGCCTAAAACTTGTTAAAATACTCTAATCACACTCCTAGAACCGAAAAAAATCCGGGATTATGCGCCCCGGACCCAGGGAAAGAGCGTACACCCATAAATATTTTTGGATGAGACCTATGGGGGCCCCACATATTTTTGGCCCTTGATTTGAAGTTATGTTACTGACCACATTCTATTATATATTATAACTTTATTTTCCATGTGACTGAAAATATTGCCTTGAACTGAACTAGCATTACGTTTTATATCAGTTTTATATTCCAATCAAGATTTTTGTGTAGTGAATCAATCACCCTAATCACGAACTATAAAAGCAGTTAAAATTCCACCCACTGATCTGTAACGTATGTGTACGTCTCTATATTTGTGTATTGTGACATACTTGCAATTCATAACCATAATAATTCAAGAAATAATCATGTCCACTGGTTGTTTAGGTTATCACGATTGGCAACGAGCGTTTCCGCTGCCCCGAGGCCATGTTCCAGCCCTCATTCCTGGGCATGGAGTCTTGTGGCATCCACGAGACCACCTACAACTCCATCATGAAGTGCGACGTGGACATCAGGAAGGACCTGTACGCCAACACCGTCCTGTCCGGAGGCACCACCATGTATCCAGGTATGCACATGCTTTGCTCTGACAGGGTACTTAAAAACCTTGTTTTGTAACTGGGAACAGGACATTCTATAACATATTTGGATCACAAGGTCCGCTTCCTGCTCTGTATGAACTATGAACTGTATGTGTAAATGTAAAATATTTATTAATTTTTTTAAAACTTCTATTGTGGACTTAAGTACATCAGTTCTTCGCTTAGAAATTTGTAAACTGTGACTTAGAAAATCGTGTCCAGCTTGATTGATCGGTGTTTCCTATTTAAATATGTCGGTCTATAGTTGGACATTTTTCGCTCGTCGATGGTGTCTGCGCCTACAGGGCTGGCGTCGTCAGCTTTAAATTTAATATCCCCCACTGAAAATCATTTAATATGTGACTTTGTTGGTAGACTCTAAATACCTTTTTCTTTATTTCTTAAATAAATTATTGTCACATAATTAATCACTCGAGAACCATAAATTCGCATAAATATCAAACAATAATACTAAAAAAATTGTTTTCAATTCTCAAAGCAGTATTGATGTAGTATAAGTACAACTAATCTAGGGGGTGGAACCATCATGAGCTACGACAATATATTTCTTTGTCGTCGCACAACTCACATAGGAATCATCGTAAAATATCTTGCACGTAAAGTTAGCGTTAAGGTGACACAACATACCGGTTTGACCGGTACAGTACCGTTTTTAGAACACTTCTACCGGTGTCCCGAGAGACTCATTAAAATGATGTGTTGTACCGGTTTGCAATTTTTGGGAGAAAGTGTCCTGGTATTTTTAACTATACCGTGCATGGAAGGATTATTTTTTACTTTAAAAACAATGAAATAATTCTTCCACTTCCAAGAAAATAATTCATTTTCTCTAAGGGTGTGAGGGTATTATTAATGGTTTTGGTGGAGGTGCCGGGTCGCGCACTTGTGTGAAAACTAAAAATCGTTAGGCCTATATATTTTTGGCGCTACCTTACCAATGCTGATTACTTAGCCCTAATAGTAACCTGAGTCTTTTGATACACATTTATATTCATTTTGGAAGTTTTGAACTATTTTGGAGCACAAATAATAAAAATATGACACTATAATGTTTGTTTCAACATTTTCATGTAATATCACTTACTGAATGTCATAGCCTAGCCCTAATATTTGTGCTTGATGCTTGACATTAAAATGATCAAGAGAGAGGTTACATTTTAAAATAATTAGAGTTACTCTGTCTTCACGTTTGGAGACTACATTCTGATTTACATCCTAACATCAATAATTAAAATTAATATTTTTCATATTGTAAATAATAAATTAAGTCAAATAGCAAAATAGTGAAATTAATAAGACGAAGTACTCGGACTAAAATTGGACTCTATACAAGAGTAATGTACTCGTTTCGGACTCGACTTGAACTCAAAAACCAGGACTCGCACACCACTAATTTTCTCAGTCATTATTTGCATTGTTTTTGTTCATAGATGGAAAATCAAAATGTATCAATGTCGCAACAGAACTACGTTTTTGATTAATTACATACCTACATACACTTATTATTTCGTTGTAAAGACAAAGTGTATTAAAAGTTTAACCATTCATACCATACAAATTAAATGCATTTTCAAATTGTATTCATTCTTATTGATTTGGCCATTCATTAGTATGATGCCCTCATCAATACATTGTTTATATCCACTGAATGTTTATATTTTGTTTTGTTCTATTATTTTTTAACCACAAGATAAATTTATGACTACAAAAATATACACATTGCAACCATATTTAATTCATATTTTCATGTCGGAAAGCTATTTTCGGGTATTTCGACTCAAATATAGCTTTAAAAATTCGCCTCTCACGACTGGGGGCTCTGCCCCAAACCCCTAAATAGTCCATGGGGTACATATGCTTACATTTTATTAATTGTCCCGGTTTGTAACTTTCAAAATATGGTCTCCTTGGGTAGCGTGCTTCGATCAATAGTAATAACTAAAACGTATGAACAATTCACTAGTCTCTGTTGCATCTTTCAGTTAAAAAAAGTCCTAAATTGGCCTGACAGGTAAACGAAGAATGAACCGAACAAAATATTAATAATGTGCGTAAAAATAACACGCAAATGTGGCTGCTATAGGGTTTCTTTTTATATGTCAAGCATGTATAAGACTTCAGTTAAATAAACGCCAATCCAATGCCAAATCCTTGTTTTAGTATCTTCTGAGATCTTTATTGTTGAGTAAGAGTTTTTGTGCATAAATAAATATATGTTTTGTTCAACATTTTATATTACAAAATTCAGCAAATTTTCATTAATTAATTTTGATTTAGTAATTTGCCATATATTTTGTGGGTAATGGAAATGTTAGCTGATATTGCCTCGCCGGCCTTAATCCTGCCTATAGTAATACCCAAATCAAACAATCAATTAATCAAGCCATCTCTGTCAATCAGGTATCGCCGACCGCATGCAGAAGGAGATCACATCTCTCGCTCCGTCCACGATGAAGATCAAGATCATCGCTCCTCCCGAGAGGAAGTACTCCGTCTGGATCGGCGGCTCCATCCTCGCTTCTCTCTCCACCTTCCAGCAGATGTGGATCTCCAAGCAGGAATACGACGAGTCCGGCCCTTCCATCGTCCACAGGAAGTGCTTCTAAGCTGCACGGAAGATCGCAGAGCCAACACCATCTCGGACCAGTAACTTCGACCACAATATCCGTATCGTAACTACATAGTCACAATGAGCCCTAGGCATAGATAACAGATCAGTTCTGACTTATATTCAAGAATAACATGAATTATGTATCTGTGTACATATTGTAATCTGGACCACTTCTGCGTTCTTATTGTGTTAGTATAAGAAATAATTGTGAGATATTTATAAATACGGTAACAAATTATTTTTCGAAATTAGAAAGGAGATAAATGCCAACTTAATGGTTGTTAACTATTATAACCAAATATTAATTGGATATATGTAATGTGTTCTACACCGTACAGAGAATCTGTATTTGACTGAAGGGAGAGATAAAGAAGTTGAGACACTTGAAATTTTATTAGAACGTAAGTTTATACTATTTAACTTATTTACTCTTATCGACTTTGTAATATTTAATTTTGTTGTATATCATTTATGTAATGCAGTTTTGCTAAGAAATAAACTTTGTGGTAGTCATATTTTGTTGCACTCTGAATTAGTACCACCTCCAATTTCATACCTCGATCACCTTCACAACTATTTCAAACATGCGTCAGAAAAAATGTTTCTACATATTATACAATTGTGTGCAGACATCAAATGGTTAGATGGCCTAGTCGTGACGTGATGGCGAGCCCACAAGTATGTTGACCAAGGCATTGTACACCCGCTGAATACAGAAAGAAGAGGGGCAATAGATATTATATCTGATGCATCACCGACAGAGTTGGAGGTCCAGGAGTTCAAATCCCGTCGGGACCGGCAATTCTAACCAAAGGTTTTTCCCGAGGTTTTCCTCAGTCATTGATGCGAATGCAAGAGATTGAGTCCTCTTAAACAATCCTCTGACATCCCTTCACAATTACATAACATACCTAGTACCAGGGCAGGAGTTAATGAGAGCTCGCGTGAATTTTGGTGCTGCATGACATGGCCGAGTTTTATCATATGCATTTCGGGCATTGACATCCTGTCTCGATGCGGTAAGAAAAACACACGACTTTTACATGAGCTCTCATAAACTCCTACATCCCTGATACCCAGGTTCGTTTTCACAAAATTAATGAATATTCGCGGAAACAAGCCTGCCTACCAGGGAGGTAGGAGTTAATTAGAGCTCACGAGAACTCGGCTGCTGCATGGCATGGCCGAGTTTTATTCATTTCGGGCATTGACATCCTCTCTTGATGCAGTAAGAATTATAAACACGACTTTTACAGTGAGCTCTCATAAACTCCTACATCCCTGATACCCAGGTTCGTTTTCACAAAATTAATGAATATTCACGAAAACAAGCTTGCCTACCAGGGAGGTAGGAGTTTATTAGAGCTCACGAGAACTCGGCTGCTGCATGGCATGGCCGAGTTTTATTCATTTACATTTCGGGCATTGACATCCTCTCTTGATGCAGTAAGAATAAACACACGACTTTTACGTGAGCTCTCATAAACTCCTACATCCCTGATACCCAGGTTCGTTTTCACAAAATTTATGAATATTCACGAAAACAAGCCTGCCTACCAGGGAGGTAGGAATTCGTGAGAGGTTACGGGAGTTGCCTTTCGTTTCTGAGCGCACGAGGCGCGGCAGTTCAAATATGATCTTGCAAAATAGTAATCTAGGAAAGCTCGAATGTGTGGAGTGCAAAGGAATGGGAGACAATAAATTATTCAATAATACTCAAACATGCATATATCAAATTATTTTATTTACTAAGATGACAATACATTAGAAACAGAAAACATAAAAGTTAAAAAAATAATTGAATAATATGGCATGGCTAACTCTCTCCATAAATATGCCCCAATGCATGATGTTACTACTTCAAATTTCAAGACAACACAACAAACAACAAACAATTAAATGCGTTTTTTCACGTGATGTGTCCAACTATGTAGTGGTATCAATTGCTGGATTAGTGAAATACATAGGATGTAAAGTAAAATTGTGTTTTTGAATGGTAGATGGCACAAGAAACCACATTTTTTTAGTTCTTTTATTTGGTTACAGAAGAGCATTTAGGCCTACAAAAGCACCACTACAAAAATAGGAAAACCGTTTACAATGGAACAAATACCAGATTTCAGTTCACACCCCCATATATTGACAAGAGGGCAGTTTAGTCAAATACCCCCATATGTAGAGCTAATTTGTAGTTGCTGTCGTCTTATTGGTAACTTCGGGGCTAGTAGTCCAGCAGCTTGATAACACACAGGGAGATATTCTTTTAGTACTGAGAACACCCGGATCAAGCTCGCCTCGGTGATGTTGCCGAGAATATTTTTGTCGAGTCAAATGATACACAATTGGATTATTGGATGAGCGTAGCGAGCGAAGCGAAGATTCCATTTCACTACACTGGAAAAAAATCCGGAATGTTTTTTTTTTCTTTCTTTCTTTTTTTTGTATTTTTGTGTGTCTGTGAACACGATTCCGGCTAAACCAATACTCCAATTGCGATCAAATTTTATGTAGATCTATGAAATCTCTGAACAAAGAACTGCACGGGGGGAAAAATTGATCGAAAAATTATTTTTCATGAAAATCGCAATTTTACGATTTTTTTCGATTTTTAAAAAAATTCTTCGACTTATAAAACGCCTACATGCTTTATACGATTGTAATGATTTTTCACAGAACTTTAATTTTATGAATAATATATTCGTGTTAAATTTGAGCGTAATCGAGAAATTATCTATTAAAAAATCGCAATTTTACGCTTTTTTCGTTTAAAAAAAATTACGCTCATCCATCAACGCGGCGGGACTTAAGCGTTTTCCTAGTAATAGTATCTTTGCGATAGATGATTTCATGCTATTTTTGTGGTCACTTTGGGTACGTTCCGAATGATGCTCCTACGCGCCCACAACACCCAGACATGCCCAATATGCCCGAGGTTTAACATTGGGCGTTACGGGCGTTGTGATGGCGGCGGTGTTTACGGAATGCTTTGGGCACACCCAAGGCTGCAATAAGTTAGCATCATTCGGAACGTACCCTTTATGTACATAGTTCAGACGTATGCCGAGTGCAACGTCTCGAATCAAGGGGGCAACGTTATTGTATAAATGGCTCTGCTTTTGCAAACAAGTAGACTTTGTAAGACAAGACAAAGCATGACAAACTGTGATCGTGATGTAATAGCACAACTTTTTGACAAGGACCATCTAGCTAAAGCTGGGCACTGGAGCTGTATCGGGGCGATCTGTGTACATTAATGAGACAAACGTTACGTCCATGAAATCACAAAACTGTTATATTGTACCATGTTCTCTGTGTGACGTACCTTGTGCTGCATGTAAGTGAGACCCAATTATCAGCACTTTTTCTTTCAAGACTAATACGAATTTTGCCACCTCGAGGTTTTTGTTTGAGAGTTCACAGAACTCTCTGATAATAATTTACAAGGTGACAAAACAAGAGCACTTGAACTACTATTTGTGCAGTATATAAATCATATTGCATTACAATGATTTCACCACGACAAGATGCCTTTCTTTTGAGTTGTTTTGTAGAGGTATCTGATTAGTACTAAGTAATAAGTATATACATGTAAGGCAACCGCACCCGATAGTCCGGCTCCCAGGCAATTAACCTTTTGTAGATTTCGCAATTTCAATCCTATTTCACAATGAATAGGTTAAATGTCAATGCAAGAACGTCAATATTATTCTAGAATTAAATATTGATTTCGAGTCGAACCCAAAATCGACAAATTTGTAAAGAGGTTAGCCTTTGTGAAATTTTTAATTAAAATGAAATGCACATTGGGGCAATCCAATCACTAGCTACATGTACTCTATAGTGGTGCAGCGGCAATCGGCAAGTTATGAAAGTTGGACCCCTACCGGCGGTAGAACAAGATGATATTATACTTTTTAGAAAGATTACTTCAAAATACATACGATAAGCCGTATCCGAGAAAAATCCATCTTGTTCTACATGCCGTTTTGGCACTTTGAGTGCGTCGCGACGCTTCCGCACGGCACTTCACACTCTTTTGATCATTATTTCCAAACCAAACAGGATACCTTAATACACTTAGTACCATTGTTTAGAAGAAGAATAGCCCTCTCCATCGAATACCCACATTAACCCATTTAAAATATTGTAGGGTATTTTAATTGGCCTACAACGTAAAAATGTGACTTTTTATCAATTTTACTTGGATATTCAATGTCACTTAACGAGAAGAGTTGTAAACATATTGTTGGTTTATCAGTCTTAAAAACATGCTGTCACATGTGTTATACCATCGAGAAAAAACTTGGGATATTTTTACAATTTAAACTCGCTTTATTGGTGACTATGTGTGCCATTGGGGTTGGATATTTGCGAAAAGTTTTTAGGGGTGAAATTTAAAAACATATAGTTGGTATTGTGTTAAACCTTTTAATAAAACTATCCATCCAAAAAAACATTATTATGCGAAATAAATCTGTGCAAGCGTACGGACCTTAAAAAAAACTGGTATATTAGGCGCTGCACAATTGTTCGACTCTCAGCTTCTTGATCTACGGAACGGATCTACGGAACGAAACTGTCTTCTCCTTCACCGAGTCCCAGAGCAACAGGGGGAGAACACCTTTGTTGTTGCTCTGGACGTGATTAACAACGTGATGGGAGTACCACTGGGGCACCAGGGTGTTGACCGAATACATCGTGTCGGTGCACCCAACAGGCCGTCAGACGGTGAAACCCAGAAGAGTCGCCCCATTATAATAAAGTTTATGTCATACCAGGCGCGAGACGCAGTTTGGCGCGCCAAGAAGAAGCTCCAGGGCCTCCGTATTGTGCTGTCGGAGTCTCTCACCAGAACTCGGCAAGAGATTTTCCGGACAGCATGTGAGAGGTACGGAATGAGACTCTCATATGGCTCATTCATGTCCAATGTATAATTTATTCTAATGGTAACAACACTATAGAACCAGTCAATAATATGAATCTTCCTTTTTATTTTGCTTTTATTTACTTGGTAATTATTTTTCCATTTTTATTTATTTTTTCCCACTAAAAATGTTAGTGTTTCCCTTGTAGTAGAAAGTTTTTTGGGAAATATTAACTGTTTTGGTGGGGGGTGCCGGGTAAGATTATAATCAATTTCATTTGTTTCTGTCGGATCCTTTCGATCGTACGTAATATGAACTTCTTATGTTTTGTTGACTGTGTTATTATGTTCACAAAAGCTTAGAAATGAAGGCCATGCAAATAATAGTGGACTAATTGTTTATGATCAATAGTTAAACGAGGGAGCGGAGCGACCGAGTGTCTCCATTCAACTCGAACGGTTCTCATTCTGTGATTCTGTCTGTCTATCTGTCTGTCTGTCTGTCTGTCTGTCGAAAATCAGCCGAACCACTGAACAGATTTCGCTGAAATTTTAAACAGACATCCGGTACGAGTTTACTGAGAACTGTTAACAAAATCAGCTAGATCCATTGCGATTAATGCCTACAATAAATAAAAATGTGATTTTTTAAATTATCGATAGCATTTGTTTAGTAGCAGCTAGCGGGACGAGATCTGCATGACTGACATGGCACAGTGGTAAGCATTTAGCCTACCACACGGAGGGTCGGGTTTCGATACCCGTTAGTTTGAACTTTTTTATATTTTTACATCCACATATTATTTTTGAGGGGTGTTAAATGGGAAATAAAATTAGGTGATTTTGTTTCATCTTGGAAATTTGTTAATGTTTTACGCTAATACGTTTTGAAAACGATTCGCATTTTAAATGTTCAATTTAAATAACTAGGGAAACGCCAAAGTCGTTGTTAAACGAGTGAGTGAGCCATGTGTTGAGTACCCGGTATCATTCCTCATACTGGGCTAGAGCCTTAGGTATAGGGGAGGAAAGGGGATGTTCCCGGGTACTCAACACTTGGCTCACTCACTCACTCGTTTAACAACGACTTTGGCGTTTCCCTAGTTATTTACATCCGAGAACATTTTTTTAAAATCCGAAGATCTTTGGTGGAGGTGCCGGGTACGGCCACATAAATTTGATGTTGTCAAAAATGCTAAAAATTATTACGTAATCCTAAATGTATCCAGTTTATGAGAGAAGATCCATGATTGATTAAACGAGGGAGCGGCGCGATTGTCTCCATTCAACTCAAACGGCGCTCATTCTGTGAGTCTGACTGTCTGTCTGTCTGTCTGTCTGTACGTCAAAAATCAGCCGAACCGCTGAGCAGATTGCACTGAAATTTTAAACAGACATCCGGTACGAGTTAACTGAGAACTGTTAACAAATCAGCTAGATCCATTTCGATTTAATCCTACAATAAATAAAAATGTGATTTTTTAAAATATCGATAGCATTTGTTTAGTAGCAGATAGCGGGATGTGACTGGCACGTGGCTGGCATGGCCTAATGGTAAGCATCAAGGTGCGCGGAAGCGCACCGGGCCAAGCCACGCGCGGCTCCGCTTCCACTAGCGCCTATTACCGCACGCCTACATTAGCACTTAACACGGTGTCGCCGACGCGAAACCATGTGAGATAAAAACCTGCAACTTGCTTCAATCGATGGGCTTTTACTATGAGATGACCCATTTCAAGTTTCATCCCGATGTGATGATGCGTCTAGAAGTTATTGAGATGTCAAGATCGTTCGAAATAACTTTCTTCTCGGGCTGGCTGACGAATTATGTATCAGTTTGTGGGCCCTCATTGGTTAATGTTAGAGAAGCCAAAATTTGCACCGATGTCAGTCATCTCAGTGGCCATGCGCTATACAAACGGTAATTGGATTAGATGACCGGAAGCTTAGATAATGCAAAAAAAATATATTTATAACTGCGATGCTCAAACCTTTTGATTATCAATGAGTGAGATTTTATTTTGAATCATTGTAAATAAAGTAATTTTCTCTACTTGGATGCTAACATCCATACCGTGTACGTTCTAAAAAAATATTGATATACCATACAAAAATGCAAAAACTTGCAAAAAAGGGGCCAAGCCGAAAACGAGGAAGATACAAGTGCCTCAACTGCATAAAGTGGTGAGATCTAGAAGTGTGGCCAAGCCCATTAAATTGTTTAAAAAATAAATTTATTTATTAATTATATAATAAATTAATAATATATCAATATCCATATTATTATCTTACTTTAATTATGAAATAAATATATCAACAAAAATAACATAAAACATTAAATAAATGTATTGAAACATTTTCATGTGGAAATATAAAAATTAACAGACGTTATTCAAAATTAAAAGTTTGGTCGATGAATTTTTAGCTTGGTTGTCGTTACTGACTAACCAAAACATAACCAATCCAAATCCATCGACCAAGCTTTTAATTTTGAATGGCGTCTGTTAATTTTTATATTTCCACATGTAAATGTTTCAATAAATTTATTTAATGTTTTATATTATTTTTGTTAATATATTTATTTCATAATTAAAGTTAGATAATAATATGGATATTGATATATTATTAATTTATTATATAATTAATAAATATATTTATTATTTAAACAAAATAATGGGCTTGGCCACACTTCTAGATCTCACCACTTTATGCAGTTGAGACACTTGTATCTTCCTCGTTTTCGGCTTGGCCCCTTTTTTGCAAGTTTTTGCATTTTTGTATGGTATTTAGCCTACCGCACGGAGGTTTGGGGTTCGATACCCGTTAGTTCAAACTTTTATATATTTTTACACCCTCACATTATTTTTGAGGGGTGTTAAATAGGAAATTCGTTAATTTTGTTTCATCTTGGAAATTTGTTAATGTTTCACGCTTATATACGTTTTGAACACGATTCGCATTTTGAATGTTCAATTTAAACTAGGGAAACGCCAAGTCGTTGTTAAACGAGTGAGTGAGCCAAGTGTTGAGTACCCGGGAACATGCCCTTTCCTCCCATATACCTAAGGCTGAATCTAGCAAAATATGAGGAATGATACCGGGTAATATACACATGGCTCACTCACCCGTTTAACAACGACTTTTGCGTTTCCCTAGTTGGTATGGATGGTATGGTATGGTTGGATTGGTATTGGTATTTTAGACATATTATTGCATATGTATAGAGAGCGTTCGCGAAGCGGCCTAAAATTATTTAATTTGTTGGGCTGTTTCGTTGTGAAGTGACTGTTGGAGGGAACCATACCTGCAAATTCATATACGTTTTGCTACGCAAGGTATTTGGTTTTGGCTCTTTGTTTGTTTGTTTGTTTTTTTGTTTGTTTGTAATTATTATTTGTTGTTGTTGTTGTGTTATAAATAAATAAATAAATTAATTTTATTTAGAGTCTACCCACTCAGTTATATAACTGATTTTCAGTGGGGGACTTTAAATCAAAGCGACCAAGCCAACCCTGCAGGCCCCGACGCAATCGACGAGTGAGCGATAACCAACCAAAGATCGATATTTTTAATAGGAAATATAGCAATCAGTGGTGTGGACAGTGCGAACACCCGCGAATCAACGCCAGAATCAACAAGGCCGATTCAGAACAACTTTGAATTTATTATGTGCTTCGTTGCTAGGACGGCTCCAAAGTCACCGTTTACAAACTACTAAGACAAGAACTGATGGACTTAAGTCCAAATCAGAAGTTAAAAAACTTCTGACTTTAGCGGGAATCGAACCCCGGACCTTCTGCATTGGAAGCAGATACGCTAACCACAAGACCAACGAGCCACATCAAACTGCATAATTGAATGTTAAGCTGCAAGAAAACGGCGAAACATTAAAAAATAATACGTAATAGTTACACCATACGAGACTGGTTTCAAATTTAAATGCCTTTTATGAAAAAAAACAAAACATAATTTGACATTTTAACGCACAATAAAAGGTGTATCATAACAAAGGAATCAAATATATATCACTCCCCAATAAGCGTTAAATAAATAAATAAATAAATAAATAAATAAGGACCTCGTGTTCTAAGCTCTCAACATGCGGCCCTGGATGATGCGCGGGCATCAGTCAATTAATAGCGTCGGTGTTTACGTCAATGTTATTTATTTGATTATTTGGCAGACAAGCAGTGAGCTATCATTGTCTTCTTCTACCCCGGGCGCAGTATATCTCAATAAGATGAGCAAGAACTTAGTTTTTCACGCTCCTCCAGATCCAAAACAAAACTTGGGATGATCCCTACTAATTAAAAAATTAAACATAGTAACGATGAATTAAAAAAACTTAGTTCATGCATTATCATTATTGATTAGATTAGAATTCCTTGACTTACCTACCTAGGTGGATCCAGAATCAGCAGACGGCGACACAACCGGACCTAACCAAGCGGAGAGCGCGACTGATTCAATGACACAATGAGTCACATGAGAGGAGCCTAGCTCATGTGATCTAGATATTACACGCAGTGACGTATACACGGCATGAGACTAGGGGTAAAGCTGTAAGGTGCGGTATACTTGCTCCAACAAAAGAATGCAGATGCTTGGTAGTGGTGGGGTTAGAATGAATGAGCGGTAAAAGGAATGTCGAATTTGTGTATGAAAGAGAAATATCTTTTACCAACGTAAGCAAAAATTAGGCCCTATCTGTGCTAGATCGCAGAGTTCCTCCGTGTGCAAGATCCACGATGAGCTAGCGTAAATAGAATTGACAAAGTTGTTATGTTGGGAAAACAATTTCGAGCCACCTGCATTCTTTCGTTGGGCCCACTATATAAAGCAACATTCAAATAATGCGTTATAAACTTATTATATTATTTGTGAAAGACTGGAGGAAGTTCATCATTGCCACGATTCTAGCCGAAAATGTGTGTTCGTACTTTTCGAAATATTGTCATGTTTGGGGTAGTTTCTACCCTTGTTACTGGTATAATTTCATTGATTATTGCTTGTGACAAGACAGTGATTGCATTACGATGTCACAAGTATAAGGAGGTCATGCTTGTTGCTGCAATGACCATTGCGCGCGTGTATGGCGTACGTGTGTTGCTGACAGATGGATTATTTTGTCACTTTATTGTTATTTGTGGCAATACCAGGTGTATTTGAATTGCTGGTCTAAGCATTGTGACATGAGTTAATAGACTCGCACGCGCTCCTTCTCGGGGAACTAAGTGGCGACATAGTGCTGACTTTGCGTTTCGACACTGCAATTACTGCTAATTAATTTGGACTTTGAATCAACTCGGTGACTGAGGAGGCGTAAGCCCAGTTGAGTGGGGGAGTTACAATCTGACCAGCGAACGAACAAGTCGTCTTGGAGAGCAAGTACAATGGTGTTCTGACAAGGAATTGTTGACAAGAAGAGTAATTGGTTAGCAGTGCATTGGAAACATCGAGTATCGAATGGATTAGCCGATCAAGAGGCAAGAAGTCAGAAGAAGGTAGAACATCTGCACTCCCACGTCCGAGACTGACTCACGGCTGATCCAGGACCAAACCAGAGAGGGGGGACTTAAAGTAAGACATGGTTTCATTACTATAGGTCAAGTCACTCACTACATGGGGGTTCGAACTCACGTTCAATCAGGTGAAATGCATAAGCTTAACCAACAGGCTAATTAGGATGATTGTGGTTAAATACAAGTGCTCCTTCTTTTTGTTGAGATTGTGTTCTTGTTTGTGAAGATCCTCTCTATACATGTTCTAGAAAACCACCCCATTAAATACCTATCGATTTCGGTCACTGTTGGGAAGATTAGTCTGTGTAACAAACAACAGCTACGTTCCCCATAACAATAGTTACTTTGGTAAATAACATCTATACCAAGGGCTAATCAACCTCTCAACTTGACAATATGTCTTATTATTTTCCATCGATAAAGATATTTTTGTGCATAGTGATACCTTTCTCACAACATGATTTGTTTTTTAACTTTTGTGCCGCTTGGTCACAAGAAAAATGTAAATATCGGCGTTATGGGTAAAAATATACATTTTAATGTACTTTGAGAACTCGCAGGAAAACATGTGACTGCAATGAAAATGAGGAATATTTACGTACGAAAGTATTGTAACCATCTAGATGCTGAGCCTTCCTTTTTTTAATTGTATTTATTGTATTCTTATGTTCAACAATATTTAGAAAGTAAAACTACCGTGAATATTTCCATGATTACTCATCAGACTACAATATGAGGAATTCGAAAATCGATCAATGACCCACATAAATTATGATATCAAGGTATGTTCTAGGTTGAATGCAAACGTAGACAATAAAGAGGTATCTCCATTTCAGTTTGGTTTTATTTTTACAACGTGGCATAATTTCCACGTTCTTATAATCTTATATTGCCTTCTGTTGTAGTCAAAAATAATTGGATGAGCGAAGCGAGCGAAGCGAAGATTCCATTTCACTACACTGGAGAAAAAAATCCGGAATGTTTTTTTTCTGTATTATTGTGTGTTTGTCAGCACGATTCCGGCTAAACCGATACTCCAATTGCAATGACATTTTCTGGAGACCTTCGAAATCTCTGAACTTAGAACTGCCACGTTTTTGAGCGCAATCGAAAAATTATTTCTCATAAAAATCGCAATTTTACGATTTTTTTCGATTTTTTAAAAATTTCTTCGACTTAACACCTACATGCTTTATCCGATTTTAATGAGTTTTTCACAGAACCATAATTTTATGAATTAAGATATTCGTGTGAAATTTGAGCGCAATCGAAAAATTATTTCTCATGAAAATCGAATTTTACGGGTTTTTTCTTTTTTAAAACAATTCTTATTACGATTTATTAAAAAAAATTAAAAATTAAAGTTTATTTCTTAACAGAAAATCCGCATAACACATGGCAGCTCAATGCACCAATACGCTCATCCAACAACGCGGCGGGATTTAAGCGTTTTCCTAGTTAAAAGATATCACTTAACAGTACAATTCGACAAATAGTTACAATGAAGCATCTGCCTACACTTCAACAAATTAATAGATTATTAGTTATAGCTATACTTACTACGTTACAAAATTTAGCCATATACCTTTAGCACCCGCCGCATTTGTACTACAGGTTCATATTTAATTTTAAATTGCCCGTATTGACAACATATCTAATCTATACAACAGACCGACATTTTGTCATTATTTATTTTACATAACTATATAGCTCAAATGCCTGTTCGCTCTACTGACTGAAACACCACAGATGGTTGGAATAATACGTAGTATGTCACGGAAGCAGAAATGAAGGACTACAGTCAGACATGGGCAAAATATTCACATTTAAAGTATTTGAAATACTAGATAATTGAGTTTTGGGTATTTGAAATACAAAATAAAGATACTTTCAGAGAAGATGCATTTTTAAATACAGTGAACAAAAATATTGAGAAATTGAAAATTTAATTATCTGATGCCATTGTAATTATTTTCTTCAAACAGGCACACATAACACACACAGAAATTCCATTTAAATCAAAATTGGAAGGGACTGAACTGATCAACATTTTAAAATTAAAAATAATTATCCCCAAAAATGCAGGGCCTTTTTCACTAAATTATAAATTTTAACTACTATTTTAATTAAAAGGGGTTTTATGCATAAACTAATATTGCAAAATATGTCAACAGTAGATTTTTATTTATAGGGTACTCTACTGAGTGTTGTCTTTGAGTATCGGTAGCAGATAGTTCAAATTCAAAACTCTCATATTATTAACTCTCGAGCAACTGGGTTTTAATAAAACTTTAATAACATACATATAATTTGAATGCTTGTTCGTTATACAGAATTATTAAAATCCCTATCGCAGAAATTCACTTGTAACCATGGGTTGTAAAACAAAAACCGGGTTTTATAGAAAAAGCCCAGCCCTGTTTAAGTGGGTTTTATTTTTTGTAATGTTTTTGTTTTAAATTCATGCTCTTATAGCTCAAACAGAAAGTGAAATATTCTACAGTTTACTTATTGGGTTTTATTTTTTGACATTATTTAAAAATTCCCGTTCTTTTCATAGCTCAAGCAGGAAGTGAAATGTTCCACAGCCTACTAGAATTTACCCATATATCCTATTCCAAGCCAAGAAAGTTCAAGGCTTAGTAGATAATTAAATTCAAATTTCATCAAAAAGTAGGCCTATGTGGAATGTTGACATAATTGTTTTGATTGTCATCTCTCATTTAGGAGGATTGGAAAATATTCCTGAAAAAACACAGTCCTGTTTTGTTTTTTTTTTTCAAGTGGGTTTTGTAGGGTAAAACTCACCGTGTTTAACTGGGCTGGGGAAAATCGTACCGACCCTTCTTGTAACTGACAACAATTATGAACAATCACAATTTAATTTATTTCAACTTGATGAAGCAACGTTTAAGAAACTCGTCTATATCTCGTCGAGGTTATTTCTTTCATGGGGGGGGGGGGGGGGGGGGGGGGGGATTCGCAAGTTTTTACTGTACGTATAGTAAGCATGTCATGTGAAAATATTGAAAAAAGGTTCAAGTTAATGGCAAAGAGTAGGCCTATACTGTTAGATATACTTCCTTTCATTAATAACACCACCGTAGCTGTAGGTTGAATTCTTACAGAAACATATAGGCAAGAATTGAAGCATGAGCCGACAGTATGTTGGATAATAATACTTAAAATACATTTTTCACCCAAAGCATGTTGTTTTTGTCCATCTAAAATTTGTTCTAAAACACGCTAGATATAATATGATCATCTAACATTTTATTTTTGTAAAACTGATTGATATACATTTTCTACTGCATTCACATTTTAATTGCTGAAAAATGCACTTTGTTGAAAATTGCCAATTTATTTTCAAAACAAAAATTTATTGCGTAAGAAATGTATATGCAACGTATCTAGGATGATGGATTGAGGGAGGGGAGGATGGGGGGTTTAGATTAGTCGATGTTCAGTTTTCTAAAAGTTCCTTGGACGCTGGAAGTAGTGGTGCCGTCCGAGGGGCGTTCGTTTACTTCCACATACTCCAAGTCATCCAGAGCGACAGCTAGGTCGCGTTTAGACTTGAGTTCCTCCATCCATTCGTCTGGAAATACATCACCTTTTAGTGAAATTAACTTGACATGCAACACGAATCTGTTTGTTAATTTATATTTCTTATAAGGCAATTATTGTATTTTGTTCACGTACTTTTAAAATATTCTCTATTATCTTATATTTTTTTCGTACTAAGCTGATATAGAATGCTCAGAAATGTTGCACAGATTAAAAATTTGTAATGATCCACGTACTTACCGTTTACTACACGAAAAGTAACATTATAAACATTGTCGCTCTGCCGTTAGGATTTTGATCAACATTTTTAATTGGAAACTCGCAACATAAAAATTAATAAAAAGTAAATAATTAAAAAATCCTCCCCCTCCCAACAGTCCCACCAATCCGGACCAAAGCACTGTTTGTTTTTTTTTTACAAGTCTACAATTAGTTTTCACATTTTAATTAATAATAGTGAAACGAGATCTCTCCACAAAACCAAAGATCAGTGGTTTAAGGAACATGGTATGATCTTCCAGCGCAGGCTAGGATCAAGTATTACAGTGATACTATCGTTATTAACTTTCATATTAATTCGACCACAATTGTTTCATTTATGATATAATGGCTTGTGTCTTATCAAATAATACATAATATAGTAACATATGAACATAGTTCTTCGCCGATTATAATTATTATGTTTCAGATAGACATACCTAGCATTGTTTTTAACGGCATTTCACCTCCCAGCTCTCGCGGAAGAAGCTTCGCGTTCACCGATTGGTGCAGCTCTTCTAACGTGTTGTGAAACTGTTTGGAAAGTAAATAGCATTAGCATAGATAAGCTGCGGTATTTTACACAATGTTTAAATAATTTCAGACATCTACGAAAAAGACTAATGACATAATACAAAACAATCCAAGCGGCATAAGAAAATCCATATTGATTGTAAAATTAAATTTTATCTGGATTAGTTGATAGGACCTACACATAATACATTCTTTAGATTAAATAAAGTTTTTTATTTGTGCTTGTAAAGCAACCAAAATCTAGTCAAATCCAATCCAACCAGCCAATCAGTTAACAGATTTATCCACTTAATAAATAATATTAACTTACATGAAACCTATTTTTAATTTTTTCGCTAAAACCACTCATTAAAAACTTGACGAACGACGTTACGAGTGGGGACATGTGAACGATGTGAGCTTCTTGTAGACATCTTGGGAACATTGCCTGTAACAATGATAAAGTCATAGTAGCCAATTTACAATGAAAACTTAGCATTTAGCTAGATTATAAATTCATGGGGAGACATATTTGTTAAACATAACCATACATGGGAATAAATAAGGGTGAGAATCTAAAAATATTATATGTAAAGATACAGAAAAACGAAGAAAGCACGAAACAAATATATAAGGCGAATTTGGCTATATGAACCTGCTAAGACTTTGGATTCAGCATTAGTTTTAGTGCCCAATCTCATTAAAATGTACCTCAAAAGAACTTATATTCATTGTCTACCTCTACAAAATATAATAAAATATCTCGTGTGTCGTTACTTTTATCTAAGCATGTTTGTAAAATATCATCTCGGGGAACGGGGGGGGAGGCGGGAAGGCAGACATTTGCTTGTTCATGTGTGTCATCACAGTGATTACTAAAAAACGCAAGGACCAAATTGAGAACTTAGATATTATGGACGATCAGGGTCTATAGAATGCAGAACTTAAGTACTTTTCGGATTACATGCAGAAAAAATAAACATATTCATTATTCTTGGTCTGGTTTATTTGAAGCTCAGGAATCTTCTTATGTAATATAGCCCTACTTCGCATGAATTATCTAACAATCTGCTTCCCGCAAGTCCTCAAAATCCACTCACAAATTTTAATTTTGGTCGATATTTACAAATTTTGTGTACAAACGGGACCATAGCCGCAAAAAACAAATCTTCATCTATGAAAAAATGTTGACGTGGTTCTAAAAGTACGAACGCATATTTCCGACTAGAATTGTGGCGTATCTCGTGCTACTTTCATTGTGATTTCAAACTTCGTCCAGTTGTATACAACGCTGTTAAATACATTTCGGGGATAGCTCTCAAGGCGTCTATGAGGGTGGACTTACCTTTGACACCCTTATGAAAGTAGTGACCTCCTGCAGCGGAAACATGGCAACATGGGCAGCGTTGAACCCAGCCAAGTCCATCACTAGAACGGCTCCCAGCACCTGGTAGCTCTCATCTTCGGACACGGCTTGAAAACCGACTAGGGTAGTCCTGCACACGTCTTCGAATGTCCAGCCGTGAGGGTCGACATTGGCTGTGAAAACGCAGACGTATTTTATGAGTAGGCCTATTAAACAGTCCAAATCTACGGCTGTAATGCAATCATCATACAATTTAGGGAGAAATTAAAAAAAATTAATTGAAAATTAATCAAGTAATTTTTTAATTGTTCACTCAACCCCCCCCCCCAAAAAAAAAAAAAAAAAAAATACCCAAAGACCTAATTTACTTAGAAAATATGGAATTTATATACCCTTTTTATGTAGAACTCTGAAATTTGGTATAAAATGTTCCTTAAGCTCAGCAGTATTATAGTGGGTGGGATTTGAGTTCTTTCTTCTGTATTTTGATGGACACGTCATTGAAATACACATAATATAATAATATATGAAACATAATTTCATGCAAACTATTTTAAAACTCGCGCCTATTCGGGACGTGTCGCTCTACGTCGGGCGTAACGTGAACTACTAGCTCCACGAGTAACTTCCTCGATGCCCACCAGATCGCGGATCACATCTTGTCTTGTCTTGTGCCTTTTATAGTATAGGCTTAGTATTCATATTGAACAAGGTACATGTGCTATGACCAACAAAAAAATTAGCTTGTTCGAACCAATAGTTCAGGAATAATAATCTCCTCAAATATGTAATATGTGGTTAAAAAATAGCATAGAAAATGAACAATCAACGAAATTACAACAGAATATTATGAGTATTGATTATATTTAAATACTGTAATAAACTACCATAGATATAAAATGTACAAAATTATGTAACTAATATAAAACATTACATTTACATACATATAAATATTAACATTATTATACATATTATAAATGTAAATAAAACACTACAAAAAACTATACAATTAAATTTTTCGTTTTATCGACACTTTTTAACCTTTGACCTCTTTAATTAAAATAATTGAAATTTTGAGTTTTGTTATGTTTTCAATAGAATTGCCGAAGCCAAGCTTTGATAACAAGATGGTGATACAGTTTTAAAATGTAAAACAGATGATGATTTCGCGGCGTGCTAATCATTCGTCTATTATATCAAACCAAGCTAGACTATGTTTTCTAGATTCTCCTACCTGCTTGCACTATAGCCAGTCGTCGACCCTTTTCATCTCTTAATGGTGATGCGTAAACGGCCCTGCAAGAAAATTATGCAAACATATATCAGTCAGTAGGCCTATATTATTTGGTAATTATTCTTGTTAAAGTTTTGTTGTTTTTCAGTGGGACCAAACATTAATTTCATCACTAAGAATGAGACTCTTAATCCTTCATTCTTGCCTCAAAACCCAATGAATCTTCTAGCAGAATATCGTGGAATCTGTAGTGATTTTAGCCGACAATTCGCATGGAGATTCTCAGGACCTTGACAGTTCAAATTGTTCAAATATATTATTTACATTTTACATAATAATCTCGATTTATTTTGTCTGGAATAATCTCGATTTTTGCTGGTTAGAGGTAGCGAAGTGACAGATCGTCGGAAAAAGCTCTGTGCATCGAACTTTTTAGATTTGCACTTGTGGAGTATTTGCACTTTGTTGTAATACGCATTATTTATAATAAAACTAAAAAAATAAGTGTCGGGTTAAGACCAAAATTACAAATTGCCCGGCAAGTAGCTCTACTGTAGGATAGCACGTTAACATTCAGTTGGACTTGGACCATAATTCAGACACACCCAGAGTTTTCATACAGTACCATATACGTAATTGGCTGGAAATTAGTACATTCTACGTTGTTTAAAACATCAAAGTTTCGTAGTTTTAATTTGCCTTCACTTATTCGGTCTACCCGAAAAAAAAAAAAGTCATGCATATCAATTACCGAGAATGCTTCAAACAAACCCTAATCTTATCGACATTTTGTTGTAGTCTCACAAAAATATAATTGACTACAATTTACATTTCTATAATATTTTTGTACAGTAAAAAAAAATCACTGCATTCATCAAACAGAATTATTGAGAATTTGAATATTACTTTCTCAAACAGTCACCCTCTTTACTACTAGACAGTTGCCATTGCCAAAAATTTGGAGTTCTCTTAGCAGATAAGAATTTCGTGGGAATCTTAGCTTATCGGAGATCGACAGATCTTATAAAGGTTGCATGTGTCGTGGAGTTTTGAATCGATTATTGTTTATAAAATGTGTTAGTTGGATGAGCGTGGAGTAGTCTTCAATTTCGCGTCCAGACTTCCTTGATAAGATTAGCTTGGGTGATGTTTTGATTTTTTGTATCTCGTGTTTTGTGTTTGGTTTTGTTTAATTTTTAAATTTGTGTCTGTTTGTTTGAGCTCTATCGGACAAATGGGTACTTTAATGTACCTGCCATGTTTTTGGATACAATCGAATAAATATTTCTAAAAAAATATCGTACTTAACGAATTTTTTGGATCGTAGTACGATTTTTCCGTGACGTTTGACTCTCTACCGGGCAAACGGCTTAAACTTGATTACACTTTACATGAACGTTAGAAATCACTAAATATAGCCATGTTAAGATTTTTGGTACAATCGAAGAAATATTTCTTATAAAAAAACTAGAGATCGATATGACCTCGCCGCCCCACCCCTCTCCGCGGCTGGCACGACGAGAATCGGTCGCCTCGCATTGTTGAAGGCAAGACATGGTAACAATGACGACGCTAAACCATAATAAAAGGATGGAAATAGTCAACCAAAAACGCTCCCTATAATAATACGCTTACTTTCCAGAAGACGGGTTACTTACCCCTTGTAGATAATTGTTTCGATGGCCGGGTCATAGACGTCGAGCTTCTTGAAGAGGTGTAAACACGAATGGCGTATTTTAACGAACTTCAGAAACGTTTGTTGGGCTTCAAGAACACTGTAGTTCCTATCTCGCAGCCACATTAACATATATGCGTCATCTATAAGAGAAAACACAAACTAAATATACACAAACACATAAATTTAAGACACACACACGCAAAATAAAGAAAATCACTTGACATGTCATTGATGTTATTATTCACTTAACTTTAAATAAAATCATATTTCAACTGTTTTACACAAGTTTTTATCAAACCATAACAATGATACAAACGCAAAAGTCTGAGGAAAACCACAGAAGGGTAAAATATGTCGGTACCAAATTATTAACCAATCATTAACAATTTTGTTAATGACAGTTGATAAATGGAATTGATCTCGTGATGGAATTAGGCCTCATCAAAGTATTTATTTTGTATTATATTATTATTATTTTTAGAGATATCTGTAAAAATTGCATTCAAACTTTGAATATTTAGCGTTCATGTTATCAAATTTATCATTTGGTGGCATTTAACTTTTTCTTTCCGCCAAAACCCACAACATAAGGAGTATCTTGCACTTTTTACATACAATTACAGCAACATTTTAATTTAATATAGTTATTTAAAAGTTAAAAAGTCAGAATACAATTATGAAACCCAACTTTTTTAAATTAAAATTAGCGTTTCGTATAGCGTTTGACAAAATACTAGTTCTTCGATTAAGCGAAAACTTTACAAACGACTCTTGTCGTATGCGCCCGTAAAACGGCGATGGAACATTTCATTATTCATTTTTGCAATAATGATTAAGAGGGCACCTCCCGGCCAGATTGGGCACAAAACATTGCTCGCGGAAAAGGGTCTGAACTAGTAGAGCCAGGAGACTCAAGTAATCACTGGAAAGCTACATCTCTGATGGTTTCTTTCTCAATTTCATTGATCGGAAAACACTCCCGTAGGTGTAATTGATTTACATAAAATCTCTGCTTGTATGCTATTCAATTTTCAGTATACTTTTGAATACGTTTTTCTGCGGATTTTTACAGAATGGCAGTTTTGTCAATAATTTGCGTGTGATTTGGTGTATTTTATTTAGAAAACAAATGGTTTTTAAATTTACTTCTAAAGGTCTATTCCATAGCACTTTTACCGAAATTTTCATAGTCAAAGGAAAACGGTTAAAAGTTGGTTAAATGAAAGACGTCAAAACTTAATTTTGAGTTATGATTTTTTTTAATTGTTTAAACACACCTTTGTCTCCGCTCCGAGAAAAGGGAAAATAATTTTCTAAAATAACGTTTGGTGTAGGATATTTTTCGTCCACCCGTTCAAAACTCTTATTTGTACAACGTGACAAAACAAATCGCTCATCGAACAATATTTCAGAAAATCATTTTCCCTTATACTCGGAGCGGAGACAAAGGTGAGTTTAAACTTTAAACAATTAAAAATAATCATGGCTCAAAATTTAATATTGCACCTAGAACTAAAATTTGCATGTATTGTCAAAAGCTATTGTCCTGTAAAAAAACTTTTTTTATCCAAGTTCCTCTTTCATTCAAAAAACTTTCAGCCATTTTCCTTTGATTTTCAAAATATCAGAGAGCTATAGAATAGCCTTAATCGTTCATCAGTCCGATCGTGTTTTCGAGAGTATGAGACAAATAACATGGGCAGGATTGATCCAACGAGTAGCAAAAAGTGCCTTCGTAAATACACAATTTTATCAAATGATAATGTTATTAAAAGGATAACTTTTAGACTTATTTAGACGTCTTGAGTATATTATATACTCAAGAACAGTGCTTATATTATATACTTACGAACAGTGCTAATAATATCCCACGCATACAAAAAACTTGTAAAAGTACAGCCAAACCTTTCACACTCAAAAGTAATGAGATCTAAAAGAAGGGCCAAGCTCATGTACCCTTCTGCAGTTGCGCATTCTTAATTCATAAACTTACACTGCCCTGTAACTACATCCTTGAAAAGCTTGGCAAAATAGAATTTGCAACTATTAATTGAAACGTATAGTTCATACATTTTCAATTTACTACTAGTATGAACAGTGCTTAGTCTAAATATTTTCCTTTTAATGATAAATTTACCTGTTCTACCAGTTTCTTATTAATAAGATAATATTAATTTGGTCGGGTGCTAATTAACTAATTTAGGCGAACTACAAAGTATTACATTAAATTTTAACAGAAACACGTTTAATTAAGTTTCCGTCTCCATATTATGACTAGTTGGTCTAGATTCAACTTTTTATATTGATGGCGGGACTAACAAATGTGAGTGCGTACATACCTAATCTGCTATTGAGTATCTCTGGGCTCTTCCTGACCCAGTCTCGGAACTCCTCCAGAGCTTGTTGCCGTTCTTCTTCTTTCTCCCTAACATCTCTGGCCTTGGCTTCCTCGACCAACTTCTTGAGGACAGTGTCGTCCATCATTATGAGAGAGTTCATGATAAGTGGATGCAACTACAATGAAGAATGCCTGTCTGTGCACATGAAATTATACATAAGCATGGTGTCACTATCTTTAATTACATTAAAAATCGAAAACATATGTGTTTCTATTTTATTAGTTTATATTCATATTGAAATAAGTGATATTAGTGATTATAAAGTTATATGGTGAGGATTTTGCACTTTTATTGACAATTGATGCTGTCTTCGTATTAATTTTATTGTTTGTTTGCGAATTACAAAAAAAGGTTTTCCTCTTTTTAAACCTTCCCCGCCTGGGTAATGCAATGCGTATTGCATTCACTGTAATATAGAATTCAGCAATGAATAAATTTAAATTAAAAACCCGATTTTTGGATGTAGACAGTCCCCTCTACTACGTTTATCTTTAAAAACTCAATAAATATATCCAAAGAGTTATAAAATTATATGTATTTTTTTCTAATAAAGAAAGAAGAATCAATCTCACCCACTACACGGTATAATATTTATCACGATTAATGAATGATACTAACGAAGAATAAAAAAAATTCTGAAAAGTTTGCTCAATGAACTTCCAACTTTGTCAATTTTTTTACGGATCATGGTGGGCATAGTAATCTTTCTGTACCCCTGTAAATTCATAACCAGTTAGCCTGAATTAAATGTATTTTTTTTAAATTTAGCGGGTGGATACCCCTTTATGGTATATTGTGCACTAACCTGTAGTATGACCGTACCCTCGGGCACTGGATTAGAGACTACTAGTTTATGACAGTGAGACACGCCAAGAGGACAGCTGCATTGACCTTGAAGACGAAGACTACCGACGTATTGGTAGGGACACACTATTATGTCAAAGCCAGGGTTGTCCAGAGAGATTGTTTAAGATAACCGACAGTGGTATAGCTCGAAACTCGGATTCGGGAAGTCCCGATTTTATTTTTCCTACATGATCTTCAGTCGTTAAGGCGAATGGAAGCAAACCCTTTACGCTTGTCAATATTCCTAAGTACCTATAGTTAAGACATCTGAAGAGGGACATGCTTTGCAGCCTGTGCAGTGTGCACTGTGCAGGTTTCCCTCGAGAAATTTAAACATTTCAAATTTTGTTTTGTTTAGTGATGGATTCGCATTAAACAAACATTGATAATGGATGGATGGAAACATTGATAGAAATAAAATATTATCATAGCCCTGACTCAGCAGGTAAAACCCTCTCTTTGGAACTTAGTCGTAAAAAAGAAACGCCTTCAATAAAATCGCCAGATACCAAAATCAGGGCGCGATACTCTAAAAATGTTATGTTGTACCACCGTAATAAGTAGACTATATACAATACCGATTGACTAAAAAATTCGTGGAAAATACAATTGTGAAAAGAAAGAAAAAAAACTCTTTGACAATGTCAAAAATAAACATTTGACCTCACAGAAACACGACCATCTCTACGTTGAATGCTGTGCAATAAGTGTAGTCGCAGTTTAAAAATTATCTTAAAAAGGCAGTACTTTCGGATGTACCCTATCAGATTTAAAAAAATGATTTAATGTTCTTATAGCGCCAATTGAAAAACCAACAACCATAAGACAAAGAATTGGCTAAACATCCATTTCATCAGTGTGTGCGTGAATTCCCTGCAAGTGAATGACCGCTTGTAGGTTAACTTCAGCTTCAAATTTGTGCAGCCCTAATGTGGTCGAAACAACCTTATATTGCACTATAGCCTAATACCACAGTACACGATAGAAAACTGTCATATTATATGACCCACCAAGGCTGAACGAGCTAATACGAATGTAAGGCCTACCTTCTACAATAAATCAAGGGTTTTGAGTTGTATAACGTGTAACTAGCCGATCTTCTAATAACACTACAAATTTAGGAAGGTGTATTTTATACCGTGTCGTTGAAAATTATTATACTTCTTTAAAATAGTACGTTGCATCCTATAATTTAGAAAAATCATCTGTCATCGTTACTTGTTTTTCTTTATAGTATGTTAGGAAGTGTAAATTTCAATTTCAGGATCTGCTGCTTGTAATGGTGTGTGTTTGTGTTTGTGTATGTGTGTCTGTTTGGTGTGTGTGTAATGTGTGTTCTGTGGCTAATTGTATCGCCCCCTGGCCGATAATTTGAAAGTCAGGGAAACGTGACTGAAAAATTGACTGAGTTAAAGAAGGCGGCACATTAAAAAGAAAATCAAGGCTGGACATAACCTCACTATCGCCCGTTTTATGAAAATGTTTGGACATACGTAGAGACACTGAACCAACTGCAAATTTTAAATTATAACAAAACATTTTTTTTAGGTGGTACAAATACGAGTTGTGTACCGGTGGACGAAAACATTCGTGCACCAACAGGTATTTTAGAAATCCATTATTCTTTATAAAGAGGTGGAAGCTGAAATTGTTTTTAAACAACAAAAGAAATCGATGATCCAAAATTTTAAATTTTCACTTGGCTCAGTGTGTCCAATATAATGCCTAGCATTTTCATATTATGTCCAGCACAAAATTAAAAATTATTTTGCTGTTGTATTAAACGCCATATCTTTCTTTCAGACAACTTCCATTCACTATTAAAAAAATTGTCTCTAGAGATAAAATCAACATCAACATCACCATGCAGTAATTTTGTTGATATAATTTGTGTTTGCTGATTGTATGTGTTATGTTATCATGTCTGCTCAGCTTTGTTATAATATGTTTCAACGTCAACTGGCTATAGGCCTACTCCATAATTATTTTGAATTATTCCGATTAAATTTAAAAAATCAAATTTCACTCAAATATAAGTGTTACACAAGTCTTCCCATAGGCAGTAAGTTTGTGAGTATGTAATAAATACCGTGCTAGGATAGACCTCACTGAGGTATCTAGTTTCTCCATGCAAAGTAGCAGGGGATTTGTTGCCCTCCTTTGTAAATCAGTTTTTAAATGAATAGAATGGCGATAGACGTTGAATAAATGATAAATAATTATTATTATTTATTCCAATATGACATTAAATTATCACATTGCTGGTGGTAAGAATTAGAGCATAGCCTCATAACACAAAGTGTCTTACCACCAGGACAATATACACAATACAATAATAGGAATATACAAAACACATTCAACAATATAAAACATAACAATATGCACAATAATCTCAATATTAGAAACACAAAAAAATAAAAAAACATTACTCATAGATAACACACATAAATGTAATACAAAAATGATGGCGAGTGTGAGTGTGAATTTGAGTGTGAATGTGAATGTGAATATGTATATTTACATGTGAGTGAGTGGTATTCGTGTTAACTGGTATGATCTTGACTGTTCATTAAAGTTATTCAAAGGTATATCTGAAATTTATGAAAATCTTTTTCTGTGCGGACCTCATGAGACAGAGCATTCCAAATTCCAATCACTAACAGATCGACATAAAAAACCTTGCTGATACTGATACTGCGTTGTTCTTGCAAAGGGAGGTATCAGAGTAACAGCTCTACCGTATCTGCATGAGCGATAACCAAGCTGTATTCTGGTCGATGGATCCAGGTCGACTAGCCCGTTAAACATTTTCTTCAGAAAAATAAATAAATAAATAAGACATAATTATAGACTATAATATAGCGATGACGTCACAGCTATGGTTGCCATTAGCAACGATGAATTTGATTCTAAACAAAGTTTGGCGCCTGCAGCAGTAGCACCCAAATACAGCAATAATTCAACTTCACATACTCATCTTAAACATAATAACACAAAATAAATAAATAAATAAATAAATAAATAGATAAATAAATAAATAAATTGTAGAGTCTACCCACTCAGTTATATAACTGATTTTCAGTGGGGGACTTTAAATCATAGCGACCAAGCCAACCCTGTAGGCCCCGACGCAATCGACTGATGAATGATGAAATGAATGATCAGCCTTGTAGGTCCTAGAATTGTATTGGTGTAGGCCCTATCTATGATTTGATTATAAAATTACCATACATTTTAAAGATGTATGCAAACTATAAACTAGACTTTACAATCTAATGAAAATTAAGCATTCAACTATTTATGTTTTTAAGTAATTTCATTATTCCCTTGTTGAAACAGTGTTAAATACATTTGGAAAATACGCCAATTCGGACAGTTTAAAACTCATTTTTAAAGATACCTTTGAGAGACATCGTCTAAAGTCTAAACTACCAGGCTAACCCACTGGTTTCTAATGGGAACGAAACTGTGTTTGAAAGCAAAACTAAACGTTGTTTGAGTTGCCATGGCCCCTTGATGGAATGACCGTATGACGTCACACTAATATTATATTGGTGGCGCTTTTAACGTTCTAGCGGAATGATGATAAACAGAAACGAACAAACAGATTCAGAATCCGTCGTTTTCACTTGTGCTGCTTCTTGCGGCGGTAGAGCGGAATGCTATACTAATGTGGAATGGTCGCCTGTTATTCCCGGATTTATCGTTTTGTAGTGAATCTATTATTATTATTATTACTGTGTTTGGTAACATGACTATGTAAACGCAGTCTATACTTCTATTGATTTCGCTGATTGATTTAGGCTTAGGACTTTATTACCGGCGGGATAAAGGCCAGCGAGGTAAGAGAGAGAGGGGGGGGGGACTCACAACACAGAAAAAGAAAAACACAATAATCGGAAACGATAAAATGAGCATCATGTGCTTGACGAATAAAATATTGACTACAGTATATTATAAATGGCCTTGAAAATATCTCATGTCATGAAAGAGGCATAAATAAAACATTGTAGGAACTAGAATATTACGTCTAGATTGGTCTCAAACAGGAAGTTGAACCAGTGTCACCGACAATTTAATCCTATATTGCAACAGAAATGGGACAGCTCAGCTAGAAAGATCATACAGGCCTGATTGCCACGATACGACATGGTTTGATGCGATATGATATACGGATACCGGCATATACTTATGTAACTACTTTTAAGCATGATCCATTGAACATAAACAAAAACGAACAGAAATTACTATTGTATTGCCTTCCTCATTTTCAACCGATCATGCACGCTAACTTGGAAACTCTCGCTTAGCAGTGAGCACTTGTTTTACCGTGGGAATTAAACCTGAGCAATATGCCCCTCTTCAGGTGAACTAGGTATATGTTGCGGATAGGACAATTATGATGGGATGTCCGAGGGCAGTTTAAGAGGACTCAATCATTCCCCTGCATTCGCATTAACGACCGAAAAAAACCTCGGGAAAAAACTTCAGAGAGGATTGCCGGTCACAGCGGGATTAAAATCCGGGACCTTACGAATCAGAGTCGCGCGCTTAACGAGCCAACACTGTTGGTGTATATTCGTTTGCCTTACCTTATTATTACACACAAATGTTGGATCTACGTGTTATATTAACTGGAGAATCTCTACACTGCACCTTTTTTTTGCCTATTTTATTCATTTTGAACACCGGAACCGGTGCGGATTGTCAATTGAAAGAATTCCTTGTTCAATACACATTAAAATGTATACAAATAACTTATTTATTGGAGAGTGTAGTACCCCTTAAATTGATAATACAAACATGGCCACTGAACAAAGCATATTATTTTACTAGTGTGAATAAAAGTATTGACAGGACAGGCCTGTGCTGGTCAGAACCAGCCACAAGCGTATGGGGAGGGCAGGGGTTCCCCCACGTCGTGGTCGTCTCCGTCTGTGTCATCCGTCCGTGTTGTCATTGTCGTCGCCGTCGGGGAGGTAGTCAAAGGGAAGGGGAAAGTTCCCCGACGACGACCCAGAGCTCGCCATTAGTTTCAGGGAGAAAAACTCCCGTAATCACGGGCCAAACCACGAGAAGGTTGCGAGTTGGAATTTGAAGGCCCTTTAAGTTTGATAATTATATTCGTATAATTAATAATAGTTTTTTAAAGTTTAGTTGGTATACGGGGACGGGCGCGTCAACTGTAAGGTCATAATGCGCCTCTCTAGCCTATGATAGGCTAGGTAGGCCTAAGGTAGGGGGAAGAAAAGTAATGTAACCGGGTACTCAACACATGGCTCACTCACTCGTTTAACAACGACTTTGGCGTTTCCCTAGTATATTGTCATCAAGAATACGTATGTGTGAAAAATTTCAGCTCGATCGGACATTTCATCTGGTTGGCCCACCCTTACTAGCTGTGACTCATTTCCCATATGAACTTTGTTTGGTTAATTAATTACGATGAATTAATTGATTAATTAGTGAATCTATTCATCTATTTTCATCAAGAATACGTATTTGTGAAAAATTTCAGCTCGATCGGACATTGGGAAGTGGGTGAAATATCGATTATAAGATTCCGTCCAGACAGACAGACAGACAGACAGACAGACAGACAGACAGACAGACAAACACATGAAGCTAATATAAGCGTTGTAATAATAATAATAATAATAATAATAATAATAATAATAATAATAATAATAATAATAATAATAATAATAATAATAATAATAATAATAAAATACTTCTACCCAATTCTAGATGGCGCTGCCAAAACTTTTGAGACAGTAGTCCGATTTACTGCTGTCTTAAATTTCAAATATCGATCACAGCTCTTAACTCGAATTTTTGGTTTCCAGGAAAAGATGCAAGCTACATTCTCGATTTCAACAAAGTCAAGCAAAATCCAATACCCGCCAGGTCATTCAAGTGCGCCGTTTATTCTCTAACTATTTAGGGATTGTACATAGACTATACTGGCAGTCGTGGTTTTGTGTGTGAAATGGTTGTGTAACGGTTTTAAATACATGTTTTAAAGTCGGACATTGTGAAATGCAATGCACACAATGTGCGTGATTACAGTTACTACTTCACTTAGTTAAGTTCTCCGTGTTCGCACCCACACACCTACACACACACCACACACACGCACAAGTACACGTACACACTTCTGAAACAGGATTTCACTTCCTTATGCTCTTCAGAAATATTCAAGGAGTTTGTTTATTCAGGTTTTGTCGTTTTTTTCAACAACAAAAATGGCATCGCATAAAAAATTTAAATTTGAATATGATTTGAAATAACAGAACAGCAAAATGTGTGCAAAACCATTTATGACCCTTTAATCACTTAAGGATATATAGTACTTTTTAAAATGTATGGTATAACCTTGGTTTAACCATAGGCGACTTTAGGCATAACGCAGTTATAATGTATTATAGACATAAAATTAAAAAGGTGCCTCCACCTTTGCTGTCTGGGCCTTCATCATAATATCCCAACTCAAGGGTTAGGTTTGTTCTTCTTGAGTAATTTTGTATGTAGTTTAATTGCCAGTGAAATCTGCACTACATACGTATTAACAATTTGTTACCAACTCTTTTAATTGTTAAATTGTGTTTTTGAGTCTTTGATTTCTGTGTTGTTATATCCGTACATAATTTTACTTCCGCGACAGCGCGAATGAAATTTTTAAATCTACTCTTATACATTTTTTACTAAATGCAACAATTTTAAATGAATTTGCTATAGTATAATTTGGTTATACAAAGGATATTAACGGGACATTTTGATAAAACGGATGCAAGTTTACCATTAAGATTTTTTAAATCATTTCGTTATGGAGAAGGTTTATAGAAAATAAGTATTCATTCAAAGTAGTTACTGCGTTCAATAAAAGAAAACAATTGCACAACTATGATAAAAAGTGCTGTGGTTAGAAATTGTTAAGATATCATTGATTTTTGAAAATAAATCGCCTGACTAATATCAATTACTATAGTAATAAATCATCACGAAGGTCGAAGCTACGTCTCAAGGCCGGGGCTGCTCTGGTACATTCACCGTGTTATAACTTTTAACTTTATTAAAAATGTTGCATCACAACCATAAAAGTGATGTTCTGTTAGCGTGTCATATAGGATGATTATGGAATTTTGATGAGAGAGCAATGAATAATATTGCGCAACACCTTGCAGGACGATGATTATTACAGTTAATATTAAAAGAGCTTACCCCCAAAAATTACTTTAAACCACATAATCCATAGCATAATACTACACTCAAATGACCATTCCAAAAAATTTATCTTGTGAATGTGATGTCAAATCTCATTAATAGAGTACTGTTCCTATATATAAGGCTATAGTATCACCAGATAAGGGCCATTAACTAAGTTCATGAAAGTTGGCTGAATAAAAGAGGGCAAACCTCGCTATCGGCAATTATATGCCATTAGTGGACACACTGAGCCAAATGCAAAATTAAAGTTTGTGCATCGATTTGTCTATGTCCATTTTATAAGGAAAAATATATTTTTGAAACAGGTGCACAATTTTTTTATGTGGTTCAAATACGAGTTTTGTACAACGGACAAAAGAATTATATGCCCTACTTCTTATAGAGCAAGTATTGCAATAAGCGTAAACAAGTAAGCAGGTGACAGGACATAATGCAGAAAACATTGAAGGTGGAACCTGGAAGCCAATAAACGAATAGCCGCGAGCCAAGGTCGCGTCAGCAACTTTGTTCCACTTTTGTTTAACAATTGAGGTTAGTGTTCATTAGACATCTAGGTGCCCGTTAGGGCGCCGCAGCCAAGCCGCGGTGCGCTACACACTCAAGCACCTTATACACCAAGCAGAGTTGGGGTGATTTCGAGGTGTTACCCAGCCGTCATGTAACGTGATGTGAACTTGAAAACTATCACAATCGAGGGGATTTAGGTACCTGACAACACATGCCAAATTTTATTGGGGTACGACCATTCCTTCTTGGTGAAAAAATGTGTTAGCTACTGCTAGCTACTGCTACTGCTAACATCTAATACGTCGGCCCGCGATTCTGACCAGACGGGTGGGGCTACAATGTTCATATTTTACATGGACATTAAGGTTATAGAAATATAGTCTCTTTTGAAAAAAAAAGTTGAAAAAGTTTGTTGGAAGGCTTCCAAATAAAGGTTTTAAAATAAGCCTTAAACACTTGGCATATAATCAACAAGTAACCATAGTTACTTGACACTTGTTGACGGTATAAGCAGAGTTAGGCGGGAAAGTGCGATACGTAAACAAATGGCGGACATTTAAAATTTTTCTTCTTTGTGTGGAACGAGAAAAGGTGTCATTATACTCTCATAAAACAAATCAGAAACCGTCCCTGGCCTAGGCCCAGATGTAGAAAATTATTTATAATACAACAGTGTAGGTCTAAAGTTCCATTAGGCTATAGGACTAGATAAATAAATACTTACACTACATGTTTGACAAGCCCTAGGCCTTTCTTAGCCAACCCTAGGCCAGCACAACCTTGTTTTGACACTTCCCGCACAAATAACTAGTTTTGATTACTACAAGCCTAATGCAGATAAACAATGGTATGATAGTCCTAGGCTATTCCAAAATTACGGCAATAATAAGCTTTTTCTTTACTTTTAATAAACTCACGCAATCTCCTGTCACTTTTAATAAAAATGTAAAACAAAAGATGGTGAAAATTTTCAATATTCTTCTGATTATCTGATGATTTACATGGCTGTGGGTCAAGGCCGTCTAGATATATCGCTTCCCTCGTGTGGGTGCAGTGAAATAGGTGTAAAATTACATTAGTTGTGCGTTTGTTGTTACATGGGAAAGTTTTAATAGGACGTGAGTTGCCTAGACTTAACCAGTCCTTATACCGTCGTTATACCATGGTTATACCACCTATACCCAGGATGTACATGAATCCGGGCCTAGATATTTTACATCCTATTGTTATTGCTAATACCATAAAAATTAAATCAACTTTGATAAAAATATTATATTTTAACAAATAATTTTGTAATGGAACTTGAAAAAGTAATAAGATCACACACATAACAAAAACTTGTAGAAATACAGCCAAACCTTACACACTCAAAAGGAATGAGATCTAAAAAAAGGGCCAAGCTCATCTACCCTTCCACATTTGCGCATTCTTAATTCATAAACGTACAGTGTCCCATAACAGCATCCTCGAAAAGCTTGGCAAAATAGAATTTGCATGTTTACGTTTAAATTAATTACAAAAAAGAACTTGGATAAACTACTACCGTCTACTACGTTAAATTAATAATCGCAAATTCTATTTTGCCAAGCTTTTCGAGGATGCTGTTATGGGACACTGTACGTTTATGAATTAAGAATGCGCAAATGTGGAAGGGTAGATGAGCTTGGCCCTTTTTTTAGATCTCATTTCTTTTGAGTGTGTAAGGTTTGGATGTATTTCTACAAGTTTTTGTTATGTGTGTGTATTTCCTTCTTGAAATATGATTTCGTGAAGTTTCATCTTTTATTAATAAAGTAATGTTACTGACAACATACATAAATCATGATCAAATCAAGATTGGCGACACGCGCAAGACACGCCCCTATTATGATTTTTTCCTTTTCCTTTTCCCCCTGTTTTTCCCACCCCCTTTTTATATTTTTGAATTTGTTACCAAAATTTTTGTAATATTATACTATTTCAAATATTTACATAACTGTAGTTCATTGTTGTGTCTGCATCTATGTAATTTCATTTATTTAGTTGTCCTTTGTAAATCAGCTTTTTAACTGAATATAGGATAGACGTTAGATAAAGAAATTAATTAATTAATGTGTGTATATAAACGTTCAATGTTGAAAAATATTGTACGGAAGACTTGCAGTTTTAGTGGTTATGTTTGCCTTTTTGCTGTTTGCCTTTTTTTAAACTCGTATTTGTACCGTTTGACAAAAAAATGCGTAGATTAACTATTATTTTCAGAAAACTATTTTAGCTATAGTCAAGTTATAGTCTAAAGGTGTTTAGAAACTATGTCCAGAAAACCGATTCTCAAAATTCAATTTTGAACTAGTCTTGTATATTACACTTTTGTCCAAAAATCTAAATATAATTTCCAAAAGTGAGGTTATGTCCCGCCCAAAAAAATTCACATTTTTTTTCTGTTATTTTAAAGGCCTTCTTTCATTCAGCAAACTTTTCAGACATGTTTCTTCGACTTTCAAATTATCGGCCAGAGGTGGTACAATAGCCTTAAATATATTATATTGTACCTAATTTCATTACGTTTGAATACAACATCCAAGTAGAAAAACCCACATTTTAAAAATACACTTCAAATAAAATGTCGAAAACGGTTATTTCAGATCCGTCGTGTCAAAAAAATGTTTCACTTCGCGAATTCGCCTCCGGCTGCTTCTGCGCGGGGCGCCCGGATGGGGATGTTTCTCATTTGCCCATTGATCGGATACCGTTTTATCATATTTGGGTAAGGGGGGGGGAGGAGAAAACTAAGTGAAATGTGTTCATCAGAGTAATTTTAAACTTATCGTCTACAAATTAGTGAACATCTACAAATGTGAGAAAGACTCAACCACACCTTGAATAACAATATTGTAGACTAAAGTCGGTACGTGCACGTATAAACTTGCAATTTTAAATAATGATTGTAATGTATTAACCGATGCGCGCGGCCTCGGCGAGCCAATGAGCGTTCAGTATTTTATATTGGGGACCGCTGATTGGATGCAATCCACCCGCCGGTGACGTCAGCATTGGCTTAGTTGCTTCGGAACAACTTTATTGGATGAGCGAAGCGAAGACTTCAATTTCCCCCTTTTTTTTCTTCTGTTTTCCCCCAAAAAAATAGCTCGAGTGTTTTGTTTTTGTTAGATTTTTTGTCTGTTTGTTCGCTCTCTACCGGGCAAACAGCATATGCGATATAAATGAAAATTGGAGGGGACCGTCGAAATCTCTGAACTTAGACCTGCCACGTTTTTGGGTATAATCAAAGAAATATTTATCGTGATTATCGTACTTTTACGATTTTTTTCGATTTTTTATGAGATATTTTCGTGATGTTTGGCAAACGGCTACTCCGATCTTGATGAAACTTCATAGGAACGTTTAAAATCACTTCAAATTGTATATGTTATGATTATAGACACATTTGAAGGAATATTTCTGATAGAAATCGTACATTTACGACTTTTTCCCCCGGTTTTTAATACAATATTTTCGTGATATTTGGGCCGAATCTGACTAAACGGGTGGGGCTACAACGTTCATATTTTACATTAACATAAATATGATGGTGATGTAGTGCCTTTTGAAAGGAAAAAATTAAAAAGTTGGTCAAAATTAATAGAAATAAAGGTTTTAAAAACGAAATCATTGTACAGAATTTAAAAAAAACTCATCCATCAACGCGACTGGAAAAAGCGTTCGCAAAGCGGCCTAGTTATTCTAATGGTTACGAGTCGTTAGTGAAGTTTCTCTTGTTTCTTTCTAATGTTACTGAGAAATATTCATAGTTCATGGTAAAATTTCATCGTGATTCCCGTTTCCTGCAATTAATGAGTACGACAACTAGAAGCATGCACGCGGATATTTAATTGCTTGGTCCCATCAATAGAGCTATGTGCCTTATGTATATAAAGGGCGTACTTCACACACTCTAAATGTATATGTAAGAGGACTTCCATGAGGCTACTCACCACTCAAACAAAAAGTTTAGTTGAAACAATATGTATAGAAGATTTGCATTCTTAATTGTTGCTGTTTGTTTGATTCAGGTAAGTTTCATGAGGCTACTAGGCCTAAATCTGATCCAAGGCGAGATCAAGTAGGATTGAATTCACATTTCACAAGTCATATTTACTATAATATTAACATTACATTAAATTTAAAGAGACTCTTATTTTTCAGTGTTCAGTTAACTATTTCATGTATGTATCTATTATTTTGCTTGCTATATTTTTCACAGAACTTGATTAATATATAAATGATTTTATTCGTAAAAAACACATAACTATGGTACTTCCCAAGACATTGCTCGATGAAACATTCATAATTCACGCATTTTGAAATGTTTATTTCCGAACAAGAATGCATTATTTAGTAATCAAAATTGAATTTTACACAGTTTAAAAGCAAGTGGAAGAGAATCGTTTAAAAACTTTAAATATTGTCCATCGTCAGTTTTCTTGAACTAAGAACATTCTTTGTGTGTTCGTTCTTTAATCGACTAATTAATTACTAATGAAAATTGCAATAACTTTGTCAATTTTTTGGATTTTGTTATATTAAGCTGTCTACCGGACAAAATTAATGTTGATAGTAGCAGGGTCTGTCCATCATGTAGGATAAACGGTTAAACAGTTTATGGAATGTTAATAAAACAACATTTTGATATCTCAGTAAACCTAAAAGTGTGTATCGTTATGCTATATATATATACACACACACAGCGTGAATTGCTGCGCAATTGAAATTTACTAATTAGGCACTGGAATCAGGAGGATGGGGAGGAGAGGAGGAGTAACTAACATTTGATAAGTGATTTTGAAAGGTCCATTAATTTGGCTCAACCACCAATGAAATTTTGACTTATGGTATGCTGTGAATTTAGCACACTTTTTGCACAATTTTGCACAACCAATTTCGATTTTTGCACAAGCAACACAAAAATCTTACAACTTCATTTTGGCATAGCCAAGTTAATGCAAGTTAATGCATTGCAAACTTATACCATATTTTTGCACACTTTTTGGAGTCCGCATACAGCTGTCCCCCCACCAGAACATTTCGTTATTATTTACTACAATTCAGAAATTAAAAAAGTCCGCCCCAACCGGGATTCAAACCATGGGTCTCCTCGTGGTCCCCCTCCCACATTCCCCTCCCACATTCCAGGTGAGCGTCTAAACCACTGGACCATCATGACGGGTACAATTTAATCTCTGAATAGTAGCTGCATCATACATCTGAATGGATTGTAGTAAATAATAACAATTACACCTACGGGAGTGTTTCCCGACTAACCAAATCGAGAACATTTCGTCTCAAAACCATGTGCAAAATTTTGCACCAATTATGCACCATTTTGCACACAAGTCCCGATTTTTGCACCCCAATACTTTCGGAGATACAGCCATTTCAAAAAGGGAGGGCTAAGCTAAGCTGACCCCCCCCCCCTCCCCTTATGCGAATTTCGACTCAAAACCATGTGCATAATTTTGCACTAATTATGCACCATTTTGCACCCAAGTCCAGAATTTTGCAACCTAATACTTTCGGAGATACGGGCATTTAAAAAGGGGGGGGGGTGCTAACTTTAACGCTAACCTCCCTTAAGCGAATTTGAGTGTGCAAAATTCACATCATATCGCAAGTCAAAATTTTATTGATAGTTGAGCCAAGTAAATGGACCCGATTTTGAGCAAGCTTCCACCCATTTCGTCACCCAGAAGGAATGTTCGTACCCCATCCAAAATTGACGTATGTTGTCAGTTATACCGCAATTCTCCCTCTACTCTCCAATTAAAATAGTTTTCCAAATTAATTTCACGTTCTATTAAGGCTAGGTAACACCTCGCGAACTCCAATACTCAGTTGAAGTATAAGTTTCCTGAGCATGTTTTCCGCGGCTTGGCTGCGGCGCACTATTAAAGCGAGTACCTGGATAGTTCGGAAATAAGTGTTGAGCTGAGTTTTAAAACGAGATATGTCATCATTTTACGAAATTGAGTTAGGTATCATGTTGTGGTGAAATCCTAGCTTGAAGTTAGGTTTTCAAAAGAAAGTATATGAATGTGGACATTACTTGTTTTCATAGAAAATGTATTTCCTACTCCATAAGACTTATATATTGGACAAATTACCATTTTTTTTACTTTATTATCTATAAGTTATAATATAGTTAATATTAAATGTTTTTTTCTCTATTTTTTAAAAAGAATCTGGCCTAGGCAGAATTTTTTAATTATAATGTTTTTGGTGGACATGATTGTCTTGTTTCGAAACTCAGCTCTACAAGCTGTTTTTCGTTTTATCATCGATTATAGAATATGGTCTATACTCAATGGTTTTATGCGTCGATGGAAGGTGTGTTAATCGCACCAACGTAGCTTAATATTTGTAGGCCTACTATAGACTATTCCTGGGGTTTATGCAATTACCAGTTTGAAACCGATTTTGTAACTAAGACTTTTTTACGCGCTTCAAACAATGAAAAGCACGTTAGAAAATGACATGTTGGTTAACAACTGATGTAGTTACAAAAGTATTTGATTATATCTTAAATAACAAATAAATCAAAGTTCAAAGTGCGTTCTTTGATCTATAAAAGTTCTTGGCAACCACTGATTAGTGATTAGGAATGGGCTATGACATGATTCATTATCAATATCACACGAAAAATTTTATTCGCGTTAAAGTATGAAAATAATTGGACAAAGTTACTATTTAAATTGTGGTTGAAACAACTGATCAAGTATGGCCAAAAATGCAAAACGATTTTTACGTTCTCACACTCGCGTCAAGACCCAGAACCTTAACCATCATTATACGCACGTCAATTAAAAAAATATATATATATATAAACTATTTTTCTTAGTAAATTATAGCATTAGACTTCCTAGCAATTGACATTGACCAAAATTCATATCTTCGTTTAGTCTTTCACATTTTTTAATATTCATATTCTGTAATATTGATATCGTATCGAAATATCGATATCTTTGTCCGTCCCTACTGATTCCAGCCTTCAGTGGCCGAAGAAGAGAACGAAGATCAGCCATGTGCCCCACTGACCGCCCGATCTGCGAGCCTGGCCTGCGACAATGAAGGTCAAAGCGTAGACTGTGCGCAAGCGCCAGTCGGCTCCGTAGCGCGCTTCGTGTTTAAGAAGACCGTTGTAAAGAAGAAGAACGTTACTGAAATAAAATGCGTTTCACCCGGTGTATGGAGAAGATCGTTGACCAAAGCACAGCCCAATGCACAGCCCAAAGCACAGCCCAACGAAGGTTGGAATACAAATATTTTAAATCATAAATTTTTTTCGTAGAAACCTTCTCAGGGTGCAATGCATGCCCCTCTTCTGGTGACTGACTCTATTTGAATGGAGTAAAGACAAATTGCTTTTGAGGACTAAATCTCTTTAGGAAAAACCTTCGGTCAGGATTGCCGGTCTCGACAGGATTTAAATCCGGGACCAACCGAATCAGATTTAAGATATACTGCCACAAAGAATACCTATTTTATCTACTTACTAAATTACATTAATTATTTTTGCCTAGATCAGTCGTTGATCACAAGAATCCCGATTAATTTTTTGATAAAATTAATACAAAAAAACACCAATTATTAATACCTGATATAATATCACACTTTCTACCTACACTTCCACTTTCGTAGACTGGGTGTCTCAAATTATTACTTACGTAGCCTCGCCCGTGAGGACATGGAATTGAGCCAAAGATGAAGGAATGTAATTTAAATGTGGTAACTCTCTGACAAACGACTTTGTTTTCATAAAATAAATTTAATACCTTAACATTTTAGGCATTAATTAATAAATGTATCCATTTCAGCAAGGTGGGGTAAAAGTTAGGGAATTTAGTAGATGAACAATGCATAATGGGATAAAAATTGTGCACTCAATTGAAAACGTAAAGTATACATCGAAAAGTTTCCACAAGAACAGTTTCGCTAAAGGTTATCATTACACGAGGGAGCGCAGCGACTAGGTCTTATAATTCAAGTCAAACGGCGCTTCCTCCATGATCCTGTGAGTACGCCAAAAATCAGCCGAATAACTAAACCGATTGCGCTGAAATTTTAAGCAGACATCCGGTACCAGTATTCTGAGAACTGCTAACAAAATCAGCAACATCCGTTTCGTTTACCATGGCAACGAAAAGTCGCACGAGAATTCTGGTCACTATGCACTGCCACCTAGAAGTAATCAAAATACTATCGAGGAAGCAGTGTATTATTTGTTATCAAAGAGTTAAAATAGTTTTCCCAAAGAAATGATGTCAAGGTCCTCTAGATGGCGGTGGATTTTATCCATTCTCTCCTATTTTGCAAATTTTCAGCTAAATCGGTCAAGACCTTAAAGACTTATTGGTATGAAATATTATGGAAATGTCGTACTGTCGTGTTGCACGTACCGGTGCTCGCTCAACAACGCGGCGGGACTTTAGCGTTTTCCTAGTTATAGAGTATATTGAGAACGCCAAAGTCGTTGTTAGACGAGTGAGGAAGCCACGTGTTGAGTACCCGGGAATATCCACTTTCCTTCCCTACATCTAAGGCTGAATCTAGCCAGAATGGGTATTTCCTCCCCAGCCTATAAGCTAGAGTGGCGCATTAGGCCTCAGTTGACGCGCCTTTATAAACACTAAACTCAAACCCCTATCATTTATACTTATATATGAATGTTACCGGGTACTCAACACATGGCTTGCTCACTCGTGTAACAACGACTTTGGCGTTTTCCTAGTTATTACTAAATTAACTACAAACATTACTTATGAGGTAAAGTAAACTATTGTCTACGATATCTTACTTTAGATGACCCTGCATTTATGTATTGTTCTAAGTTCCAGACTATAAACGATTTGACGACAGTAAGGGTCTGTTCAAGATCTCACGGATTGGACTCCCGTTTATCTTTGCCGACGCAGTGTGTAAGAATGATAGTGGCCGATTGATGGTCGTAGATTCGCCGGGGAAAATAAAAATAGCTCGTAGCATCATCAGTGAGAATCCTCATTTCCCCGGCGCTCCGCTGGACACGGACCTCTGGGCTGGGATCTCCAATATTAACAACAAAGATTTTGAAACTGTTCTTGGTAAGATACCGTAAATAAATAAGAACCCTACTTAAACCCTTGATAGATTTTGAAAACAAAAATGATCGAACATAAATTTTAGCCTAAGTAGATGAGTAGAAATATGAAAAAAAGACAAAAGTAACTGTTTATTAAACTCCAGAAATGGAGTTATTAAGCAGAATTTTTGTTATTATATTAAACTTCTCATCAGATAAAAATAATAATTGTTTTTACAATATCATCAAGATCAATGCTGCTAACACAGGAAAATTTGTATGGCAGTATTTGACCTTGGCAGCATTTTACCTTGAATACCTTGGACATCTTGAAACAAATAAATAGCCTTATTCACGGCAAATTCAATGAGCAAGATCTATTTTTACGTACTTTTGATTACCAAATTTATAATAATTCGAATAGCACACACACATCCGTATCAATGATTTATTTCATAAATCTACTATATTTGGGCTATACTATTTCTTTGTACCAATTTAAAATCATTAAGATGCATTGGTGGGTAAAGGATGTTAGATCCCTGAACCAACATTTTTACAGTGTGTAGTGAAGGTTAATTATTGTGATGCTTTTTGATGGTCTTGTGGTTGGAGGCTTTTTTTTAATAACTTCTGATGTGGACTTGAGACCATCAGTTCTTGGTTTAGGAATGTGTAAACGGTGACTTTGGAGCCGTCATTGCAACATGGCACATAATAAATTCGAGCTGTTGTTCCTAATTAGCCTTGCTGGCTCTGGCACTGTCTGCGGATTGAATCGTGTCCAGCCTGAAGGTTAGGTGTTTCCCACTTAAATATGCCGGTCTCAAGTTGGTCATATTTCGCTTGTCGATAGTGATCGGCGCCGACAGGATTGGCTTGGTCCGCTTTAAATTTAATGTCCTCCACTCCCCAACTTCCTTCCAAAATCAGTTATGTGACTTGATGAGTGGGTAGACCCTCTAAATACGAATTTATTTTTATTTATTTACCTTATAGATACACAATGGAACGAACTATTAAAATTATCAATTATCATGGTTAATCAAATTTGCTAATTCACCAACAGTTCAATCTTCAAATCAGTTGCTCTATCGTACGTGCTCTTTGATCCTACAGACAGTTTCTTGTTGTATTGAGAATAGACAATATCAAAATGCATCAGTCAAGTTCATTATGAGAACTCAAAAATTCAATGGACAAGCAATTTTTTATTTTTATTTTATTATTACAACGCTTATATTCGCTTTCATGTATGTGATGTCCTGAGTCTTTTTTCTGTCTGTCTAGCAAATGTGAAAAATTCATTACAACGTTATTTAGCTATTGCTTTTCGTTTCGTCTGTTCTGTCTGTCTGTCTGTCTGTCTGTCTGTCTCTGTCTGTCTGTCTGTCTGTACTGTCTTTTCTAGTCTGTGTTTAGTTATTTCTTCTGATTGGCGCGTCATGTTCTTCTTATAATTTAACGATTTTAATTTTAAAATTCCATTGACTGACTACTGCTTATCCCACGTTTTTTTTGCACTGAACGAATTATGAATCAATTACAGTTGAATTAGAGAATCATTAAATTATTCTAATTGAATAATTCGCAATTTTCGATTTATAGGGTCTACGAATAACTCAGCTTTCCGATTTAATAATTTGTCTCACAAACTAATTTTTCAATTCGTAGTAACTTGATGATGAAAGACTTAAAAAAATCATTTTACTTTTATCTTTAAAAAAATTGTATGAAACGCTATACAATTTCCTAATTCTATATTTTACAACGTATATCAGTCTTACAAATTTATCGATATTATACAACACTTATTAGCTTATCTTGTCTCTGTCTGTCTGTCTGTCTGTCTTCTGTCTGTTGTCTTTGTCTGTTGGAGGAATCATATATCGATATTTCATCCATTCTCAATGATCCAATGATGAATTTTCACAAATACGTTTTCTTGATGACAATAGATGAATCAATTAACAAATTCACTAATTAATCAATTAATTCATCATAATTTTTAAATCAGAGTTTTATATGGGAATAGATATTTCACCCACTTCCAAATGTCCGATCTAGATGAAATTTTTCACACAGACGTATATTCTTGATAACATTACATGAATCAATTTATCACATTCACTAGTGTATCAATTAATTCATCATAATTAATTAATCAAACAAAGCTTCATATGGGAAATTAGTCACAGCTAGTGAGGATGCGCAAACTTGATGCAAAATTCGGACGCGTCTAGTGAGCACATATTCGAATAAAATAATATTACATGAAAAAATTTTTTTTTTGTTAAAACAACGCTCATATTTAAATGTACTAAAAAGTAAAAAATAAATTTTCGACCAACAAATTTTTGCCTTACTCGGAAAATAAAAGCGTTGGGCGCTTTCCCTCCATGAACAACAAAATTCTGTAATCTATGTCAATACCGAAAGCGTCCAACGCTTTTATTTTCCGAGTAAGGCAAAAATTTGTTGGGCGAAAATTTATTTTTACTTTTTAGTACATTTAAATATGAGCGTTGTTTAAAAAAAAAAAAATTTCATGTAATATTTGAGTTTAAAAATGTTCCTTTTTACAACGAAAATGATTGGCTTGGAGCTCGTCAACAGGCGAAATGATCTTACTTATTTTCAATGCGAAACTAGGGAGTAAGAATGAAAAGCTTGGCTCATCTTCTATATCACAAAGCATTTACATCCGAAGACTTTTGAAGGAGAGCTTGACTGTCATTTTTTAACATTTTTTTTTGTTTTTGTGGGGGATATTACATCTTTTGCTGTTTGTTTCCTATCAAGGCGTGAATGATGGGCTTTGAATGATTAAATTTGTTAAGTTCAGAGTTGTTTATTGACATTTTTGGGCCCACGGTCTCCCCAAATTCGCCCCATAGTGTTTTGGCGCTAGATATCTATAATGGTTAAGAGCTTGTTTAATTTCAAGTTTGTACAAATTATAACGCCTGAGTAATAATGCGTTTTGATTTTGATTTTGATTTCCCTTTGTCCCTATGGCCCGGTTTTGGTTTTGAAAGCTAAAGTGATTAAGCATGAGGGACATCTAAGTGTGGTCCAAGTTTCAAAGTTCTAAGATGTACCGTTTTCTATCTATAGTGTCTTATTCATAAGAGTACGGAATTACCTAGCTTTTGATATTTTGATTTTCTCCGGTACCCGTTACCCAATTTTGCTTTCTTGATTCAAAAGTGATTAAGAATGAGAGATACCAAAGTGTTTTTCACGCTTGAAATTCTCTCAGTTGTAGCGTTTTCTTTGATAATTTTTTAAAGTTCAGAGTTGTTTTTTGACATTTTTGGGCCCACGGTCCCCAAAATTTTAGCCTCTTATGTTTTGGACGCTAGATCTGTATAATGGTTAAGAGCATGTTTAGTTGTAAGTTTGTACAAATTACCACGCCTTAGTAATTACGTGTTTAATTATCATCCCAAATTTTTATTTTCTCCAGTCCCTGTTACCCGATTTTGGTTTTGAAAGCAAAAGGCACTGCGTCTGAGGTACATCTAAGTGTGGTCCAAGTTTCATAGTTCTAAGAGATACCGTTTTCTCTGTAGGCTCATGTTTCTCTACGGAGAATTAGCTACTAGCTAGCCAGCTAGTCAGCCAGCCAGCCGGAAGGATTTCAACGATGTTCTTTTTTAACACAGAACGGGTAACCGGGTCGGGGAGTTTTTTCTGGTAGGTCATGGATCACATATCAGCTCATATACCGAGTTTCAAGATTGTAAATCTTTCGGGGCGGCGTGTGCAGATAGCTGAAACACCCCAACTCGGGTAGGTGTATACATGCCGAGTTCGGTCATCGCCTTGTGAGTACATGTGTAGCGCTTGGCTGCGGGCGAACGACCGTCGCACTAGATATTACTGGACAGAAACTCTTCCAAATGTATATATGTATTCATTCCGAATACTGATCGTTTTAAAATACACAAGAAATCAAACAAGGTTCCTAAATACAACTCGCATACCATAGGGAGCTATAAGAGACGTTTGATCTTTTTTGAAAAACTTTGATACTATTGCAAACAGTTTTTAAATCAGATGGTTTCAATAACTCAATATCTATATTCATATTTGGTTAAGTAACATCTTGTGTAATTATTATAATCATTTTAACCAGTCATTTGAGCATCAGCTATTTTTCATAGCCACCATAATGATTTCCTGGTTCTATATTATTATACAGTCTTGTGAGAGTGGCTTGAGATAATATGCTCAGTCCGCTTTATAATTAACGTTCCCACTGAAAATCAATTACGCAATTAAATAGTAGTCTTGTTTTTTATTTTAATTATTTTAATCCTCTTTACACGATATTTTTATTTTCCAGGAAAACCCGCAAGTTCCATCTCCTTTTTTAATCCAGCAGCAGGGGATCCAGTACCCGCAACTGATTACAAGTGCGTCGTATATTCTTACAATGTAAAGTCGTTGTGGGTCGAACCTTGTTCGCACCCTCGTGGCTTTGTGTGTGAAAAGGCTGAACTACCGTGACCTATACTTCCATTGAGATAAATGTCGAAATTTGTGGAAACATACGGATACGAGTGATTGTACTTTGTTGAGTTAATTAACGCACCTACGCACGCACCAAAACTAAAAGTATAACTTTCTTACGCACATCAGAATCATCTGAGAATTTGGTTTTTCACTTAATTGAAATGGCTGTTGCTGATGTATACAATTTTTGAATCCCACTGAAAATAGATTGGAATGCGTTTTGAAATACAAAAAAAAGAAAAATGTGTGTGTATCAATCTGGAAGAGGCAGTACTTATTACAAAAAAAATATTTATGACATTAATAAACTATATTGTTATGTGCAACCCATAAACGATGTTTTAATGTTTATACTTCCATCAACGCTCACACGCATACGACGTGGAAAGACCATGCCAACATATCTAGCCACAGGCTACCCAACGCTAGCGGCTACAAACCGTGTCGATAAATTAAGAAAATGTGGTGTCTGATTTCGTGGGAACATCCGCACCAAACTAAAAGCAATAAAAGTTAGGGTGGGGGTGAAGGGGACTGCGCGACAAGACCTTGTTGATCAGAGGAATTCCAAACTAATTGTTTGTAGAAATTTAATGGACCCCTGCAAATGTGAGGACTCCACCCCATCCCTTGAAAAACTACATTTACAGAAAAAAATCGACGTGTTCGTGTAAACTTACTTATTTTTAAATAGACTTCTATTTATTCTAATGATCACGTGTTATCACTAGGTTAAATAATTGTGCGGAGTTCTCTGTTGAATAAAACTAATGTTACTGAGAAATATTCATATAGCTCATGGTAAAATCTAGATCCAATTTTGATTTCCTGCAATTAATGTGTATGATTTATAACTATAAACAGCATGCTGACAGTTTAATAGCTTTACCTGAACAAAGTTCCCAACAATAGGGTTATGTGACTGATGCATATATAAAGAGTTTTCACCTCCCACTCATAATAAATAAATAGAAGATATATCTATTACACATAAATCAAAAAGTTCATTCGAAAGTAATATGTACAGAATACTTGCATTCTTAGTGGTTGCTGTTTGCTTGATTCAGGTAAGTTCTAGAAGGGGTGATTCCATTATTTCTAATTAGACGAGAAAATCTTATTTTAAGACGAAAGCAAGTAATATTAAGTCCGTGTAGGCTACATTAATTTGATACATCATATTAAGTATAATTTTAATAAGATTAGTTTTATTTTTTTAACTATGTTCCACACATTATTGTTTAAGATATAAGATTTAAGATATAAGATATAAGTGGTTTAACACAAAAAACATATTAAGCAGGAACATTCTAAGACAATAACAGTATGAAAAACTTATAATTCAGGTATTTTAAAATGTTAACATACATAAAACACAGTTATTCAGTAATAATAATTTTACATAGTTTTAATGCAAAAATGGAATGATATCACTTAAAGAATTGTATATGACTCCTAGTCAGTTAGATGAATAAGTTAATTTTGTGTTTGTTCGTTCGTTCTCTAACTATAACTTCTCAGATCTTGGTGACTTCGATATCTCTGAAAGTCCTTCCACGTTTTTAGGCAAACGTCAATAAAATTCGGTGCGTTGCTACAGATGTGTGAAATAAAAGGTCTGTTCGCTGGACCTGCTCTAAGATCACTTTAGAGCCTGGTTGAATTAGGCCACGCCCACGCTCGAGGAAGTTAGATCACAGTACTCTTGTGTTTTGAGACGAACGCTTTTTGAGGCAAAAACCTACTCTAATTTGCTCTAAAAAAGAAAAATCAATCTAAAAAGAAAAATTTCATTCACAATTGTTGACAAATTATTATTCACGCTTCCATCAAACGAGGAAGCCATTTTATTTAAATAACACGCGTAATTCGTTATTAAATCGAACTTGCTCTAACTTGCTCTAAGTCGCTCCTCCGAAAAAGCCAGAGGTGGAAAATCATGATCTTTCTGCTCTAGATCAAGTTGCTCGAGTCCAAAAAACGCAATTCGAGAAAGTGATCTCGTGAAACGAACGGCTATTTCGTTATCCGAGCAGCTCCGAGTCGTCAGAGCTGGTCCAGCGAACAGACCTATGGAGTCGGTCAAAGGAAGAAATTATTGAAGTTTGGTTTAACAATGTTCACATCTTATTGAGCCACACCATAATATTGGTGAACTTCTGCTGTTTTTAAACATAAATTTTCATATAACATGCTCAATCAAGATGTATAGGTCCTATACTTCTTGAAAAGCAAGAATTGATGTTAGCAACTAATTAGCAAGTAACATGACCAAACACCAACTTTTGTCACACAATGGCCGAGTGTTCGTTCGACGTATTGCCTCCAGTGGCGACATGTGCCATTGTGCACTGGTGCGCTAACATAATCATAAATACTGTTTAACCATTAAAATTAAAATACGATTAGCTCATTAAAAAAAAAAAATGTGTTCATTATATATGTTTGGAAGTGGCAAGAGTGAAACAATGGTGATGACACGAGATAAAGCGAAGAATGTCAGGATTCTACCAGGACAGATTTTAAAGCAAGTTGAGAATTTTTAGTACGTGGGGAGTATAGTAGCATGCGATGGCTGGATTCAACCAGAGATAGAAAGAAGGACGCAGCAAGCTGTTGGGTTATTCCAATCTATCCGAAACTTCATATGGAACAGAGAAGTACCAAAGAAGTGCAAGGTTACCATCTACCAGACCTACTTTGTTCCAATACTGACATATGCAGCAGAGGCTTGCTTGGAATATGACACCAGTTGATGAGAGCCTTGGGCAGGTTGTAGATATGAAGTTTTTGAGAAGCATTGTAGGCTCGCTGTAACAGGGGATATTAAATACACAATGCTGTAATGTAACTGTAAAATCTCTTATTGTTGCCCCCCCCAGCTCCTTCCCATGGTATTCCAACCTTCTAGAATACTGATGTTTGAAATATTAATCAATATCATGGGCGCCCACCATAGGGGGGAAGACAAGGAAGTCCCTTTGCCCCCTCCCCCTCGATCCCTGAAAGACTGAATGTTTAGAAAATATGATCTTTAAAAAGTTGTTTTGTGATAGTTTTATTAAGATGCATTTTAATCTTAGACCAAATACCCTTCGTGGTCTAAGATTTTAATGCATTCTTAATTTACGCATTTATTCAAACACAGCTTACCAATTATTTGACGTACAATGTGTTCATATATTATATTGTACCTAATTTCATTACGTTTGAATAAAACATCCAAGTAGTAAAACCCACATTTCAAAAATCAGCTTCAAATCAAATGTCGAAAACGGTCATTTCAGATTCGTGGTGTCAAAAAAATGTTTCACTTCGCGAATTTGCATCCGGCTGCTTCTGCGCGGGGCGCTCGGATGTTTCTCATTTGCCCATTGATCGGATAACGCTTTAAAGGGGTATTTAACCGCTAAACTCAAAAAATATATTTCATTCGGGCTAACTAGTAATGAATTTAGCAATTAACAGAAAAATTATTGGGGCCACCATGACCTCCCAAAAAATAATCAAACATGACATTTTTCGAGCTAGGTCCCATCGGCAAAAATCTCCCATAATATATAACATGGGGACAATCGTTATGCCCCGTGACCTTGGAGGATTTTGATCCAAAATATGTTTTGCGATTATTGACGTACTCTACAGCCTTTTCTGTGGATTTAATATATTTTGGTTTGTAATTTGGGCAAGCAATTTGGGCAAAATATGCTGATTACCAAAAAAGGGTGTGATTTAGGAATGCATATTTTGCGTGTTTGAGGGTATATTTGGGCACAGTTTCAAGACACAATGTTATAAAGGGGCATTTTAGATTAGTACTATGCTCTAGTATCTATGTGGACCAAAAAAGAAGCAGGTTAAAGCCGATTTAAGAAATTTCCCAAAACACCAATTTTCGCTAATTTCTGGATCAAAAAATTCAAAAATTCGTGTTAAATCACAGTTACAAGATATAATTTTTTAAACGGTCATTTTAGTGTAGTATTATGCTATAGATCACGTGGTAAAAAATAATTTTTGGGCTTTTTAGCCCCTTTAATATATGTTTTGGTAAGGGGGGGGGGAAGGAAAACCGAGTAAAATGTGTTCATCAGAGTAATTCTAAACTTATCGTCTACAAATTTGTGAACATCTACAAATGTGAGAAGGACTCATCCACACCTTGAAAAACTATATTACAGACAAAAGTCGGTACGTGTTCGGATAAACTTACAATTTTAACTGTATTAGCCGTTGAGCGCGACCTCGGCGAGCCAATGAGCGTTCAGTATTTTATATTGGGGACCGCTGATTGGATGCAATCCACCCGCCGGTGACGTCGGCATTGGCTTAGTTGCTTCGAAACAACTTTATTATTCTAATGGTCACGAGTTGTTAGTGAAGTTTGTCTTGTTTCTTTCTAATGTTACTGAGAAAAAATTCATGGTTCATGGTAAAATTTCATCCTAATTTCCGTTTCCTGCAATTAATGAGTACGATTGACAACTAGAAGCTTGCACGCGGATATTTAATTGCTTGTTCCCATCAATAGGGCTATGTGCCTTATGTATATAAAGGGCGTACTCCACACACTCTTAATGAATATTATGTAAGAGGACTTCCATGAGGCTACTCACCACTAAAAAAAAGTAAAGTTGAAACGATATGCATAGAAGACTTGCCTTCTTAGTTGTTTCTGTTTGCCTGATTCAGGTAAGTTTCAGGAGGCGAGTAGGCCTAAACCTTATCTAAGACCAGATCAAGTATAGGATTGAATTAACATTTCACAATTCACATTTATTATACTAGGAAAACGCTTAAGGCCCGCCGCGTTGATGGATGAGCTTTTTTGTAAGTTTTTAGTTTGCGTATGACCACTTTTCCTTTGCAAGTGCTTTTTGAATGCATTGTAGGTGATTGTTGCCAAGATTCTATTGTTACTTGTTAATGGTTTTATAAACCTCAAAAAACTCATATTAAAACCTTTATTCTATGGATTCTGGTTAACTTTTTCAACTTTTTCTTTCAAAAAGCAATACATAACAATTACCTTAATGTACATGTAAAATATAACGTTGTAGCCCTACCCGTTTGGTCAGAATCGGCCCAAATGTCACGAAAATATCGCACTAAAAATAAAAAATAAATCGTAAAAGTACGATATTCATGAGAAATATTTCTTCGAGTGTACCCAAAAACGTGGCAGGTCTAAGTTCAGTGGTTTCGAAGGTCCCCTCCAATTTTCATCAAGATCTCATATGCCGTTTGCCCGGTAGAGAGTAAACAAACAAACAGACAAAAAAAACACCTGAGCGAATTTTTTGGGGGGGTCGGTGAAATTGAAATCTTCGCTTCGCTCATCCAAATATTAACAACACTACATTGAACTTAAAGATGGACTCAACTTATTTTTATTTTGAGTTTACTAATTCATACATTCTTTATTTTGATTGCTATATTTTTCACAGAACTTGTTTAATAGGCCTATATGTATGTGTGTGTGATTTTATTTGTAAAAATACAAATTAATCAGGTATATCCCAAGACATTGCACGATGAAACATTCATAATTCAAGCATTTTGAAAGGTTGATTTTCGAACAAGACTGGGTTATTTAGTAATAAAAATTGAATGTTATACAGTTTTAAATGCAATTGGAAAAGAATCGTTTAAAAACTTTAAATATTGTCCATAGTCAGTTTTCTTGAAAACATTTTGTGTGTTCGTTCTTCAATCGAATAACGGCTACTAATAATAATAATAATAGCAAATTTTCATTTTTTTTCAATTTTTTTTATTTACCTGTCTATACCAGACAAAATTAATGTTGACAGTATCAGGGTCGGTCTATCATGTAGGATACACGGTTAAACAGTTTACTGAGAGTAATTAAAACAATATTTTGATGTCTAAGTAAACCAGAAAATATGTATCGTAATGCTTTGTATACAGCGTGAATTGCATGTGCAATTGAAATTTACTAATTTGGCACTGGAAACAGGAGGAGAAGAGGAGTAACTAACATTCGAAAAGTGATTTTGAGTATGCTTCCACCCACTTCGTCACCCAGAAGGAATGTTCGTACCCCATCCAAAATTGACGTATGTTGTCAATTACCTAAATTCTTCCACCATCACCCAATTAAAATAGTTTTTTAAATTAATTTCACGTTCTATTAAGGCTATGTAACACCTCGCGAACTCCCATACTCAGTTGCAGTGTAAATTTCCTGAGCATGTTTACCGCGGCTTGGCTGCGGCGCACTATTATAGCGAGCCTAGTTTGAAACTAGATATGTCCATCATTTTACGAAATTGAGTTAGGTATCATGTTGTGGTGAAATCCTAATCCTGAATCATTCAGACGAATGCATCATAGTTTTTATCGAAAATGAACATGTCTAAGCGCGATTTGTGCTTGAAGTTATAGGTTTTCAAAAGAAAGTTGACATGAATGTGGACATGACTTGTTTTGATAGAAAATGTATTTCCTTCTCCATTCGTGCATTGGACTTATATATTGGGACAAATCACCAATTTTTTACTTTATTATTTAATTCATAATATAGTTTATATTCAATGATTTTTTAATTTTAAAGAAACTGGCCTAGGCAGAATTTTGTGATTATAATGTTTTTGGTGGACATGATTGTCTTGTTTCGAAACTTCGCTCTACAAGTTGTTCTTCGTTTTATTATCGAGTCTAGTAAATATGTTCTATACTCAATGGTTTAATGCTTCGATTGAAAGAGTGTTAGTCGCACCATCGTAGCTTAATAATATCTGTACTATAGACCATTCCTGGGGTTTGGGCAAGTACCAGTTTGAGACAGATTTTGTTACTTAGACTATTTTTACGCGCTTCAGACAATAAAAAGCACGTTATAAAATAACATGTTGGTTAACAACTGATGTAGTTACAAAAGTATTTGATTATATCTTAAATAACAAATAAATCAAAGTTACTTAAAGAGTCCGTTCTTTGATCTATAAAAGTTCTTGGCAATCACTGATTAGGAATGGGCTATGACATGATTCATTATCAATATCACACGAAAAATTTTATTAGCGTAGAAGTATCAAAATAATTGGACTAAGTTACTATTTAAATTGTGGTTGAAACAACTGATCAAGTGTGGCCAAAAATGCAAAACGATTTTTAAGTTCTAACACTCGCGTTAAGATCCGGCACCTTCACCATCATAATACGCACGTCAATTTAAAAAAATATATATATAAACTATTTTTCTTAGTAATTATGGCATTAGACTCCCTAGCAATTAACATTGACCAAAATTCATATCTTCGTTTAGTCTTTCACTTTTTTTAATATTCATATTCTATAATATTGATATCGTATCAAAATATCGATATCTTTGTCCGTTCCTACTGATTCCAGCCTTCAGTGGCCGAAGAAGAGAACGAAGATCAGCCATGTGCCCCACTGACCGCCCGATCTGCGAGCCTGGCCTGCGACAATGAAGGTCAAAGCGTAGACTGCGAGCAAGCGCCAGTCGGCACCATAGCGCGCTTCGTATTTAAGAACACCGTTGTAAAGAAGAAAAATGTTGCTGAAATAAAATGCGTTTCACCCGGCGTATGGAGAAGATCGTTGACCAAAGCACAGCCCAATGCACAGCCCAAAGCACAGCCCAACGAAGGTTGGAATAAAATATTTTAAATTATAATTTTTTTCGTAGAAAACCTTCTCAGGGTGCAATGCATGCCCCTCTTCCGGTGACTGACTCTATTTGAATGGAGTAAATACAAATTGCTTTTGAGGACTAAATAACTTTCATTCGTATTAACGACTGAGGAAAACCTAGGAAAACCTTCGGTCAAGATTGCCGGTCTCGACAGGATTTAAACGCGGGACCAACCAAAACAGATTTAAGATATACTACTGCCACAAAGAATATTTACATTGATTATTTTTGCTTAGCTCAGTCGTTGATCACAAGAATCCCGATTAATTTTGTGATGAAATTAATACAAAAAAACACCAATAATTGGTGTTTTGAAAATAATAATTATTAATACCTGAAATAATATCACACTTTCTACCTTAACTTCCACTTTCGTAGACTGGGTGTCTCCAACACTTAACAATTAAGAAATATTACTTACGTAGTCTCGCCCGTGACGCTTGAGATTACGGTAAGGACATGGAATTGAGCAAAATGAAGGAAGGTAATTTAAAGTGGTAACTCTTTGACTAACGACTTTGTTTCCCATAAAATAAATTTAATACCTTATCATTTTAGGCATTAATTAATAAATGTATCCATTTCAGCAAGGTGGGGTAAAAGTTAGGGCATTTAGTAGATGAATAATGCATAATGGGATAGAATTTGTGCACTCAATTAATAACGTAAAGTATACATCAAAAAGTTTCCACAAGAACAGTTTCGCTAATCGTTATAATTCAAGTCCAACGGCGCTTCCTCCATGATTCTGTGAGTACGCCAAAAATCAGCGGAATAACTAAACCAATTGCGCTGAAATTTTAAGCAAACATCCGGTACCAGTATACTGAAAACTGATAACAAAATCAGCAACATCCGTTTCGATTTAATCTCCCAAGAAATAAAAATGTAAAAATATTAACCAAATGGAAGGCCACAGCCATGGTTATAAAAAAATTATTGTGAAAGACGGAGACAGATAAAATATCTCCAAGTCGGTGGTTACTACTTGTAATAATGCTGGCTATGATTCACAAGAAACGGTGCAATAGAGTCAATCTTAAGGTAATACGCAGTTTACAACTAAGAAAACGCCAAAGTCGTTGTTAGACGAGTGAGTGAGCCAGATGTTGAGACCCGGTATCATTCCCTTTTCTCCCTCTATAGAGGAGTATATTACTCATCGAAACTAGATACGAGTTCTGGTACTCGTCGTCGGGGACTCCTTTCCCTGACGACCTCCTCGACGACGACGATCATAACGACACGAACGAAGACGAAGACGATTACGACCACGACATGAGAACCCCCTTTTCCTTTCACCTACCCGTATCTGATTCTGACCTGATTGGTCTTTTCCTCCCTAAAATCCCCTAGGCTAGAGTGGCGTATTACGACCTAGCGGTTGACGTGCCCTTAATCCAAATAAACTAAACCTCAACTAGGACATAGACTTTTTCATTACGAAGACGGCGACTACGACAACACGATCGGTTGACGCGCTCTGAAACCATATAAACTAAAACATTTTCTCTGTTTAGCTAGGCATAAATCTTCAATTTTTCATACATTGACGCTAGCGGCAGTATACTAGGGGTCGTACACTGGCCGTTCCATTTAGCCTGGGGTGAATCTATTCAACAAGGGGCTGTGACCACTGTTTGTGCAATGATTATACAGTATATTGAGAAAGCCAAAGTCGCCATGTGCCATGTGCGCCAAGCCATGTGTTGAGTACCCGGTAACATTAATATACAAGTATAAATGATAGGGGTTAGAGTTTAGTGTTTATAAGGGCGCGTCAAGTGAAAGGCCTAATGCGCCACTCTAGCCTAATAGGCTGGGGAGGAAATACCCATTCTGGCTAGATCCAGCCTTAGGTGTAGGGGAGGAAAGGGGATATTCCCGGGTACTCAACACATGGCTTCCTCACTCGTGTAACAACGACTTTGGCGTTTTTCTAGTTATTACTAAATTAACTACAAACATTACTTATAAGGTAAAGTAAACTATTATCTACGATATCTTACTTTAGATGACCCTGCATTAATGTTTTGTTCTAAGTTCCAGACTATAAACGATTTGACGACAGTAAGGGTCTGTTCAAGATCTCACGGATTGGACTCCCGTTTATCTTTGCCGACGCAGTGTGTAAGAATGATGGTGGCCGGTTGATGGTCGTAGATTCGCCGGGGAAAATAAAAATAGTTCGTAGCATCATCAGTGAGAATCCTCAATTCCCCGGCGCTCCGCTGAACACGGACCTCTGGGCTGGGATCTCTAATATTAACAACAAAGATTTTGATACTGTCCTTGGTAAGATACCGTATATAAATAAGTACCCGAGCAGGTGTAAGCACAGGTTTAAAACCCCACAGTGAAGAGGTTAAACCCTTGATGGATTTTGAAAAAAAATGATCGAACATAAATTTTAGAATAAGTAGATGAGTAGAAATATGAAAAAGACAAAAGTAACTTTTTATTAAACACCAGAAATGGAGTTATTTAGTAGAATTTTTGTAATTATAGTCAATTTCTCATCAGATAAAAATAATAATTGTTTTTACAATATCATCAAGATAAATGATGCTAACACAGGAAAAATTTTATGGCAGTATTTGATCTTGGCAGCATTTTAGCTTGGATACCTTGGACATCTTGAAACAAAAATAAATAGTCTTATTTACGGCAAATTCAATAAACAAGATCTATTCTTAAGTACTATTATGTAGCGTGTAATGTGTAATTATTGTGTTGCTTTTTGATGGTCTTGTGGTTAGAGGCTTTTTTTTAATAACTTCTGATGTGGACTTGAGACCATCAGTTCTTGAGTTAGGAATGTGTAAACGGTGACTTTGGAGCCGTCATTGCAACATGGCACATAATAAATTCGAGCTGTTGGTCATTGTTCGATTGTCGATAGTGTCGGCGCCGACAGCGTTGGCTTGGTCCGCTTTAAATTTAATGTCCTCCAGTCCCCGACTTCCCCCCAAAATCAGTTATGTGACTTGATGAGTGGGTATATATGGGTACTATATATTTTTATTTATTTTCATTTATTTAATATAGAAACACAATGGAACGAACTATGAAAAATAATCAATAATCATGGTTAATCAATATTGCTAACTCACCAACAGTTCAATCTTCAAATCATTCGTTCTATCGTACGTGCTCTTTGATCCCACAAATAGTTTCTTGTTGTATTGAGAATAGACAACATCAAAATGCATCAGTCAAGTTCATTCCGAGAACTCTAAAAATTCAATGGGCAAGCAATTTTTTTTTACTATTTTGTGTTTTAAAATGTTACCTTTTTACCACGAAAATGGTTGGCTTGGCGCTCGTCAACAAGCGAAATGATCTTACTTCTTTTCAATGTGAAACTAGGGAGAAAGACTGGAAAGCTTGGCTCAACTTCCATATCTCACCGCATTTACAACCGAAAACTTTTGAAGGAGAGCTCATGGCTGCTGTTTTTAACAATTTTTTTGTTTTTGTGGGGGATATTATATCTTTTTGCTGTTTGTTTCCTATCAAGGCGTGAATGATGGACTTTGAATGATTAAATTTGTTAAGTTCAGAGTGGTTTTTTGACATTTTTGGGCCCACGGTCCCCCCAAATTTGCCCCCTTGTGTTTTGGGCGCTAGATATTTAAAATGTTAAGAGCATGTTTAATTTCAAGTTGACAAATACTACCCTGAGTAATTACGCGTTTTGATTTTGATTTTGATTTTCCCCGGTCCCTATCGCCCGGTTTTGGTTTTGAAAGCTAAAGTGATTGCGCATGAGGAACATCTGAGTGTGGTCCAAGTTTCAAAGTTCTAAGATGTACCGTTTTCTCTGTATAGCGTCTTATTCATAAGAGTACGGACGGAATTACCTAGCCATTGATAATTTTGATTTTCTCCGGTACCCGTTACCCAATTTTGCTTTCCATATTCAAAAGTGATTAAGAATGAGAGATACCAAAGTGTATTTCACGTGTTTTTTTTAGCAAATTTTAGCAAAATTTAGCCCCTTGTGTTTTGGCGCTAGATGTAATGGTTAAGAGCATGTTCAATTTCAAGTTTGTACAAATTACCAGGCCTTAGTAATTACGTGTTTTGATTATCATCCAAATTTTTATTTTCCCCGGTCCCTGTTATCCGATTTTGGTTTTGAAAGCAAAAGGCACTGCGTCTGAGGTATATGTAAGTGTGGTCCAAGTTTCATAGTTCTAAGAGATCCCGTTTTTTTTTCTTTACCGTTACTGTAGGCTCATATTTCTCCACTGAGAATTAACAAGCTAGCCAGGTAGCCAGCAAGCCAGTCAGCAGGAAGAATTTCAACGATGTTTAGGCACTTTTTTTTACACATAAAGGGTTACGGATCGGGGTGACTTTTTTTGGTAGATTATGGACCACATTTCAGCTCATATACCGAGTTTCAAGATTGTAAATCTTTCGGGGCTGCGTGTCCAGATAGCTGAAAACCCCCCAACTCGGGTAGGTGTATACATGCCGAGTTCGGTCGTCGCCATGTAAGTACACGTGTAGCGCTTGGCTGCGGGCGAACGACCGTCGCCCTAGATATTACTGGACAGAAACTCTTCCAAATGTGTGTATGTATTCACTCGCATACTATCGTTTTAAAATACACAAGAAATCAAACAAGGTTCCTAATTTTTTCGTCGAGTCAGGGCCGGTTCTAGGGATTTTTCTAGAGTCGGCGAGATTACATTTGGCCGCCCGCTTGAACTGTTTGGCCATTTCGGCCAATTGGCCTTCCGGGATTGAGACGAGAGGGTGCCCCGTGCTGGACAGAGTAAACTACACAGGGGCGGAGAGTGGTATCCTTAGCTATACTCCCTTCTTCTTCCAATTAGAAAGTTAAGCAATGGTCACAAACTATTCCGATCCAATCCGAGCTTTCACGATCTAAATTATTCTTTTGGACACATTTTGCGTTCGACAGGTGACAAGACGGGAGTGCAGATTCCTATGGAACATCAATTTTTGATAAAGTGTTGAATGTTTAAATTTTTGTTATGCTATAAATACTATAATTGAGGATTCAGCAACATTGGCATTTATCATGTTGTTTCCAATTGAAAAAATCCGACACTTACGTCGCTTACGCCTAAAACCGTCCCTGCGTGAAGTAGCATTACTTTATAGCATTAGACTGAGCCAAGAGAAAACTGTCTTACGAATTTATTGTGTTTTTAATTTTCGTTAACATGTTCAGAAATGATAGAATAAATAATTTGATATTGTTTAACATAAATTTTGATGTTCTTTTATCTTTATACCATTAAGGTAATCTTGGTTTCACTACTACATTGCAAAGTTGCACCACTTGGCATTGTATGAATAAATATAACATCCTTTGATGTCTGAATCTCAACCCAAGGTTTAGTATTGACGAGTATATTTTGCAACGTATACGAACAACTAAATACAACTCGCATACCATAGGGAGCTATAAGAGACGTATGATCTTTTCTGAAAAACTCTGATACTTTTGTAAACTGTTTTTTAAATCAGATGGTTTCAATAACTCAATATCTATCATGTTAGGTTAAGTAACATCTTGTGTAATTATTATTACTAGGAAGCTTCGCAAACGCTTTTTCAGGCGCGTGGTTGGATGAGCGTAATTGCTTAAAAACGAAAAAAGCGTAAAATTGCGATTTTCATAAGAAATAATTATTCGATTACGCTCAAATTTCACACGAATATATTAATTAATAAAATTGAGGTTCTGGAAAAAATTATTACAATCGAATAAAGCATGTAGGTGTTATAAGTCGAAGAAATTTTAAAAATAATAATAAAAATCGTAAAATTGCAATTATCATGAGAAATTATTTTTTGATTACGCTCAAATTTGACATGAATATATTAATTCATAAAATAAAGGTTCTGTCAAAAAATCATTACAATCGAATAGAGCATGTAGGTGTTATAAGACCAAGAATTGTTTAAAAATCGAAAAAATCGTAAAATTGCGATTTTCATAAGAAATAATTTTTCGATTGCGTTCAAAAACGTGGAAGTTCTAAGTTTAGATATTTTGAAGGCCTCCACAAAATTTCATTGCAATTGGAGTATCGGTTTAGCCTGAATCGTGTGGACAAACACACTAAAATACAAAAAGAAGAAAAACAATCCGGATTTTTTTCTACAGAGTATTGGAATGGAATCTTCGCTTCGCTCATCCAATCATTTTAACCAGTCTTTTGTGAATCAGCTTTTTTCACAGTCACCATCATGTTATCCAGGTTTTATATTATTATACAGTCTTGTGAGAGCGGCTTGAGATAATATGCTCAGTCCGCTTTATAATTAACGTCCCCACTGAAAATCAATTACGAAATTGAATAGAAGACTTGTTTTTTATTTTAATTATATTTTAATCCTCTTTACACGATATTTTTGTTTTCCAGGAAAGCCCGCAAGTTCCATCTCTTTTTTTCAATCCAGCAGCAGGTGATCCAGTACCCGCAACTGATTACAAGTGCGTCGCATATTCTTACAATATAAAGTCGTTGTGGATCCTTCCTTGTGCGCACCCTCGTGGCTTTGTGTGTGAAAAGGCTGAACAACCGTGACCTATACTTCCATTGAAATAAATGACGGAATTTGTGGAAACATACGATACGAGTGATTGTAATTTGTTGAGTTAATTAACGCACCTACGCACGCACAAAACCTAAAAGTATAACCTTTTTACACTCATCAGAAACATTCGAGAATTTAGTTTTTGACTTAATTGAAATGGCTGTTGATGATGTATACAACTTTTGAATCGCACTGAAAATAGATTGGATTGCGTTTTGAAATACAAAAAAAGAAAAATGTGTGTGTATCAATCTGGAAGAGGCAGTACTTATTACAAAAAAATATATTTATGACATTAATAAACTATAATATTATGTGCAACCCATAAACGATGTTTTAATGTTGATACTTCCAACAACACTCACACGCATACGACGTGGAAAGACCATGCCAACATATCTAGCCACAGGCTACCCAGCAAGAGTGTTAACTAATTAAGAAAATGGGGTGTCTGATTTGGTGGGAACATCAGCACCAAACTTAAAGTTAGGGTGGAGGAGAAGGAGATAATGCGCGACTTGGACTTGTTGATCAGATGAATTCCAAACTTATTGTTGGTAGACATATTTGTGGACCCCTGCAAATGTGAGAACGCCACCCAACCCCTTGAAAAACTACATTTATAGACAAAAATCGGTACATGCTCGTGCAAACTTACTTATTTTTAAATTGACTACTATTTATTCTAATGATCACGTGTCATCACTAGGTTAAATAATTGTGCGGAATTCTCTCTTGTATAAAACTAATGTTACTGAGAAATATTCATATAGCTCATGGTAAAATCTAGATCTAATTTTAGTTTCCTGTAATTAATGTGTATGATTTACAACTTTAAACAGCATGCTGACAGTTTAATAGCTTTACCTGGACAAAGTTCCCACCAAGGGTTATATTATGTGACTGAAATCACACAAAAAGTTCTGTTAATAGTAATGTCAGAAGACTTTTAGACTATAGCATTGTTAGTGGTTGCTATTCGCTTGATTCCGGTTAGTTCTAGAAGGGGTGATTCCATTATTTCCAATTAGACGATAAAATCGACCGCGTTTTTCTATTTTCCCAAATTTGCTACCAAGTGAAAATATTGTGAATGTCTTTGAAACCTGGCTCTTTGAATATCATTTTTTTTCTGATCGGGTACACGGCAAATATCGCCTTTTCAAAATAATTTCAAACTCCAATCGCCACAACACTATTCTACGTAGGTAGTTGCATTTTTTTAACAATCGTTTTTCCGGCGAATTTTTTCGATTGGCGGTGCAAATCGGTACAAAGTACCGCCAAACGGTAAAAATCGCAGTAAAGGCAATTGTTTTAAAAATAAAACTTTTTTTCTCTTAGTCTGCCTTTAGAAAACCAGTTGAAAATTAATGTCACAAAAACACAAATACCTACATTGAATGGTGTGCTTGGGCGAATTGAAGTATGAAATTATTTTGAAGAGGCGATATTTGCCGTATGCCCGATCAGAATTTTTTTAAAAACATTTGATTTTCTAATAGAGCCAGGTTTCAAAGCCATTCACTATATTTTGACTTGATAGCATATTAGAGAAAATTGAAAACCACGGTCAAATAGCCTTATTAAAACGAGTGCAAAAATGAGTTAATCTGTACATTTTAGACGTCATATTTAGTATTATTATAATATTTCTGATATAAAGATAAACCAAATCGGTATTTGAGTTATACCAGTTTACTAATTTACCAATAACAGTTATAGGCCTACTTAGTTGTTCCTCTCAGCTCAGTATTGTTAAGATGTTAGTGGTTTTACACTTAAAACTTATTAAGCAGGTACATTCTAGGTATTACTAGATGAAAAAAATTATAATTAAGGCATTTAAAAATTATCTTAAAAACATCATGTTTTTAACGGAATCATACACTGTTTACACAAAAATGCAAGAATATAATATAAAGAACTTACAGATAAAAACATAATATTCCTAGTTATAGTTCAGTTGTTTTCTTTATCCTAGTAAGCCCGAAGGCTTATCGGTGGGTCACAGTATGGTAAATCAAAATAACGTAGGTATAGATCATAGCTGAAGGCCGTTTGACCATTCAACAAAATTACAATTTAATACTACCGGTATGATACAATAAATTACAAAATACACTCATAGATACAAAGCAATTGAAACAAAAAAAATAATTTGAAAATAACACAGGAAACAAAAATCAACTTAAATAATTAAACATCATGGTCAATACAAGGTACCTGTCAGTTTACTAAAAGTAACTATGGTTCTTAAAAAAGTTCTCAAGATTAAATGATTTTAGGTCTCCCTTAATCAAGGATATAATAAAAAACTAATGTTAAAATCTAAGGTGGCAATTAATTAAAAACTTTTGTTGTTATGTAACGCAAGCACCGAGACATGTTTATTCAAAGTTAATGGAACTTCAAACTTATTTTTGCTGCGGTTCCTTTCTCAGCCAAATAGGGAATGTTATATTTCACGACGTAAAAGTACTTCAAAACCAGCCTGTAAAAATACAATTCCCTAACCGATTATTTATTATAAGCAAGTCCTACATGCCCTCAACTTCGTGTTGAACATTTAGCAAGCGTATGGGCGTATGGGGTTGAATTATCTTAGTTATCGAGTTGTGTAGTCTAAATAACATGGTCATATTCGAAATCGAAGCGTTCCCCCATGACAGCAAAGCACAGATTCAATTAAAGAAATGAAAACTAATCTTCGTCTAAATCGTCTAAACAAGCGACCGAAGTTTTGTACAAATATTACCAATATGGGGCTTCCAAGAGAAATTTCGATTGATCATCTCGCCTAAGTACATATGGCAAGTCTCAGATGCTATCTGTTAAGTGCATTCATAGTCAGAATCGGTTATTAAGTTCATTCAGTTAACTTTGTGTTTGTTCGGCTCATCAGATCTTGATGTAACTTAAAGCAAACGTCACTGAAATTATCTACGTTGCTTGAAAACTACAAGAATTGATAAGACTGATAATGTAAGAAGAAGATCGTCCAGACACGTCCGCAGCAAACCCAACAACAACACAACAAAGATCCGTGATCGTACTATAGCTAATGGCTATGTATGCTGTTGGAGTAGGGTGGTGGCGAGGGGGATACTGTGTGGCAGTGTTCATCAGACCTGTATGCTGTTGGAGTATGGTGGAGGCGAAGGGGATACTGTGTGGCAGTGTTCATCAGACCTGTATGCTGTTGGAGTAGGGTGGTGGTGAAGGTGATACTGTGTGGCAGTGTTCATCAGACCTGTATGCTTTTGGATAGGGGGTGGCAAAGGGGATATAGGAATGTTTCCAGACCTGTATGCTTTTGGACTAGGGGGGTGGTGGGGGGGATACTGAGGGGGAAGTGTCTCGACCGTATGCGTGGAGTAGGGTGGGGGTTTTAGGTGATACTGTGTGGCAGTGTTAACAGACATGTATGCTGTTGGAGTGGGTGGGGTAAGGTGATACGTGTGGCAGTGTTCATCAGACCGTATGCTTTTGGATGGGGTTTGGTGGTAAAGGGGTACTGGTGGCAGTTTTATCGACCTGTTGCTGTTGGAGTAGGGTGGGGGGAAAGGGGGAAATGGGGGCATGTTATCAGACCTGTATGCTGTTGGGGTATAGGGTGGTGGCGAAGGGGATACGATGAAGTGTTCATAAACCCTGATGTGTTGGAGTAGGGGGGTGGCAAAGGGGGGTACTGGTAAGTTTTCATCAGACCTGTACGTTGAATAGGGGGGTGGTGAAGGGGATACTGTGTGGCAGTTTTTCATGCCCTTTTGCGTTGGAGTGGGTGGTGGCGAAGGGGATAGTGTGTGGCAGTGTTCATCAGCCCTTTATGCTGTTGGAGTAGGGTGGTGGCGAAGGGGGGATACTGGTGCAGGTTCATTAGACCTGTATCTTTTGGGTGGGGTGGTGGTGAAGTGAACTTGTGGCAGTGTTACAGCCTGATGCTGGGAGTAGGGTGGTGGCGAAGGGATACTTTGGCGGCACAGCCCTGTATGCTTTTGGAGTAGGGGGGGGCGAAGGGGAACTGTGTGGCAGTTTTTCACAGCCTGATGCGTTGGGTGGGGTGGGGCAAAGGGGGAACTGTTTAAAGGGTTTTCACAGCCCTGATGGTGGAGTGGGGTGGGGCGAAGGGGATACTGTGGGGCAGGTTCACAGAATGTATGCTGTTGGAGTAGGGGTGGTGGCGAAGGGGATCTGGGGGGGGGCAGTGTTCACAGACCTGTAGCTTTGGGAGTAGGGTGGTGGTGAAGGGGAACGTGGGGCAGTTTTTCATCAGCCCTGTAGCTGTGGAGTAGGGTTGGTTGAAAGTGAACTTTTGGGGGCAGGTTTTAAACCTGTATGTTTTGGAGTAGGGTGGTGGGAAAAAGGTGATACTGTGTGGCATTTTTCATAGACCTGTATGGTTGGAGTAGGGTGGTGGCGAAGGGGATATTTTTTGAATTTTTCATCAGCCCGTATGCTTTTGGGAGTAGGGTGTGGCAAAGGGGGGTACTTTTGGGGGCGGGTTTTTCACAACCTGTTGCTGTGGAGTGGGGTGGTGTGAAGGGGATACTGTGTGGCAGGTTCATAACCCTGTATGGTTGGAGTAGGGGGGTGGCAAAGGGGATACTGGTGGCGGGTTTTCATCGACATGTATGCAGGGGGTTGGCCCCTTCACCGTGGGCCCCTTCCCCTTTTTGTGTTCCCCGTCGACTTTCCCTGCCCCCGCCCTTCATTCCACCGGCGCCTTCCCCGTCGACTTTCACCGTCGACTTCACCGTCGTTTTCACTGTCGTTTTCCCGTCGACTTTCCCGCCCCGCCTTTACCTTTGGGGGTACCTTCGTCTACAGCACTGTCCAAGCCCCATAAAGCAGAAGAATTCCGCATTCCTTTCATCCCCTCTTGAATTTCATAAACTCATGCCTGTGCAAAGCTGTGCAACGATCCATCCACGGGAAAACTCGACACCTCAATCGCCTGCTTCACCTCGTATAGTAATTTAGCTTATAAAAATGATTAAAACCCCCACTCATCATCCCCATATCTGGGATCCTGCTGATTTTACAAAAAAACTTTGGTGCTTTAACCCTACCCCCAAACCAACACTTTGCCCTCTTCCTACTCAATGAAGGAACCTTTCAGGGGGGCCGGAATGTTAGATCGGAGCACTTCAAATAATGTATCAAACCCTCTTTGTTATTCTCTTTTTTGGGTTTACGGGTTTTTTTGTTCTTTTTTTATCATCTTATTCTCAAATCACATTTTTTAAGTCTTTAAAGGTCTTTTTATCCAAAAGTAATTATCACCATATCTTCACCAGTATTTCTCTATCACCTATGTCTGCCATCCCCCTATTTAAATAAAACTTATTTGTTTTTTCACCTTTGTTTTCTTCACCTGATTTACAGTAGGTATAGATCATAGCTAAAAGGCCGTTTGCCCAAATTCAAAAAAAATTACAATTTAATATTACCGGTAGATACAAAAAATTTACAAAAACCCCCTTTAGATAAAAAGAAATTGAAAAAAAAAAATAATTTAAAAAAAAACACAGGAAAAAAAAATCAACTTAAAAAATTAAACATCAGGTCAAAACAAGGTACCTGTCAGTTTACTAAAAGTAACTACGGTTCTTAAAAAAGTTTCAAGAAAAAATGATTTTGGGTCTCCCTTAATAAAGGATTAATAAAAAACTAATTTAAAAATTAGGTGGAAATTTAATTAAAAACTTTTTTTGTCGTGAAACGCAAGCACCGAGCCATTTTTTTAAAATTAAGGAAAATTAAAAACTTATTTTTGCTGGGGGTTCCTTTCTCAGCCAAATGGGGAATGTTATATTTCACGACGTAAAAGATTAAAAAACCAGCCTGAAAAAAATACAATCCCTAAGGGGGAATTTTTTTTTAAAAGCAAGTCCAATGCCCTCATTTCGTGTTGAACACTTAGCAAGCGTAGGGGGGTAGGGGTTGAATTATTTTTAGATCGGTTGAGTGGGCTAAATAACAGGGTCATTTTCGAAATCGAAGCGTTCCCCCATGACAGCAAAACACAGATTCAATTAAAGAAATGTAAACAAACTTCGTCTAAACGCTAAACAAGCGACCGAAGTTTTTTACAAATATTACCAAAATGGGGCTTCCAGAGAAATTTTGATTGATCATCTCCCAAAATACAATGGGAAGTCTCAGATGCTATCTGTTAAGTGCATTCATGTCCCCAAACGGTTATTTAAGTTCATTCAGTTTAAATTTTTTTTTTGTTGGCTCATCGATCTTGATGTAATTAAAAAACGTCACTGAAAATTATCTCGTTGCTTGAAAAATCAAAATGTAAGACTGATAATGTAAGAAAAAAGATCGTCCCTTCCAACAGCAAACCCCCAAAAAACCCAACACAACAATCCGGGTCGTACTTAGCTAATGGCTATATTTTTGCTGTTGGGGTACGGTGGTGGCAAGGGGATACTGTGTGGCAGTGTTTATCAGACCTGTATGCGTTGGGGTATGGTGGTGGCGAAAGGGGGGTACTGTGGGCAGTTTTCTCAACCTGTATGGTTGGGGGGTGGGGTGAAGGGGATACTGGGTTTGGGGAAATGTTATCTGACCTGTAGCTGTTGGGTTTTGGGTGGTGGGGAAGGGGATACGTGTGAAGGCTCATCAGACCTGATGCTGTTGGGGTAGGGTGTGGCGAAGGGGATACTGTGGTGAAGGCATCAACTGTATGCTGTTGGAGTAGGGTGTGGTGAAAGGGATACGTGTGGCAGTGTTTCATGAAATATGCTGTTGGAGAGGGTGGTGTAGAAGGGGATATGGTGGGAGTTTTTACAACCTGTAAAGTTTGGGGTAGGTGGGGCGAAGGTAACTGTTGGCAGTGTTTTCAGACCCGTATGCTGTTTGGAGTAGGGTGGTGGCCAAGGGATCTGGTGGCAGTGTTCACGACCCGTATGCGCTGGAGTGGGTGGGGGCGAAGGGATACGGGTTTTAAGTGCCTCAAAACCGTAAGCTGTTTTGGGGTAGGGGGGTGGGGAAAGGGAAACTTGTGGCAGTGTTAACAGAAACCCGTATGCTGTTGGAGTAGGGTGGGGTGAAAGGGGATAGGGGTGAAGTTTCCCATCAGACCTGTAACGTTGGAGTAGGGGTGGGGCGAGGTGATACTGTGGGCGGGGTCATCGACCTGTATGCTGCTGGAGTAGGGTGGTGGCGGGGGGGACGGGCGGCTCGCCCGGGCGGGGGTGTGGGAAAGGGGATACTGGGTTGGCAGTGTTCATAAAACCTGTATGCCCCCTTTGCAGTAGGTTGGTGGTGAAGGTGATACTGTGTGGCAGGTTCATCGACCTGTTGCTGTTGGGGAGGGTGGTGTGAAAGGGGTACTGTGTGAAGTGTTCATCAGACCTTATGGTTTGAGAGGTTTTGGGGGTAAGGTGATTTCTGGTTTTGGGAGGTTTTATCAACCTGTATGGCTGGAGTAGGGTGGTGGGGAAGGGGGTACTGTGGGCAGTGTTCACAGACCGTAAGCGTTGAGAGGTGGGGCGAAGGTGATACTGGGTTGGGATGCTCATCAGACCTGTATGCTGCTGGAGTAGGGGGGGCGAAGGTGATTTTGTGTGGCAGTGTTTATCAGACCTGATGCGTTGAGTAGGTTGGGGTGAAGGGGATACTGTGTGGGAGGTTTTTCCCCAGACCTGTATCTTTGGATAGGTTGGGGGTGAAGGGGATACTTTTTGGCAGTGTCTCAACCTGTATGCTGTGGGGTAGGTGGTGGTGAAAGGGGGGTTTTCTGTGTGGAGTGTTCACACACCTGTAGCTGTTTGAGTAGGGTGGTGGTGAAGGTGATACTGGTGGCAGTGTTCATCAGACCCGTAGCTGTTGGAGTAGGGGGGGGTGGCGAAGGTGATAAAAGTGTGGGAGTGTTCTCAACCTCTTGCTGTTGGAGTAGGGGGTGGGTTAAGGTGATACTGTGTGGCAGTTTTTCAAGACCTCTTTGCGTTGGAGTAGGGGGGGTGGTTAAAGGGGTACTGTTTGGGGAGTGGGTCATAGACCCTATGCTGTTTGGAAAAAGGGTGGGGGGTGAAGGGGGATACTGGTGGCAGTGCATCAGACCCCGTAGCTTTTGGAGTAGGGTGGTGGTGAAAGGGGATACTGTTGGCAGTGTTCTCAGACCCCGTATGCTGTGGGGGGTAGGGTGGTGGTTCAGGTGATACTGTGTGGCAGTGTTCATCGACCTGTATCTGTTGGAGTGGGGGGGGTGAAGGTGATACTGTGTGGAGGTTTATCAGACCTGTATGCGGTTTTGGGGTAGGTTTGGGGGGGAAGGTGATACGGGGGCAGTGTTCTAGACCTCTATGCTTTTGGGGTTGGGTGGTGGGAAGGTGAACTTTGGCAGTGTTATCCAACCTCATGCTGTTGGGGGTATGGGGGGGGCGAAGGGGATACGTGTGAAGGTCGCAGACGAATTCCAAATTATTTTATTATACAAATTTTAGGAACTCCAAAATTGAGGACTCCACCCCATCCCTGAAAAAAAAAGTATTAGGACAAATGTGGTCATGCATGCACGTATTAAAAACCCTTTCATTTAAGTGATTGAACTAAAAGTATACCCGTTTTTTAAAAGTTTATTTTTATTAGTACAAAGATTTGACAGTTGTACAATCTTTGGAAATCCAAAAGAGCTACCCCCCCTTTAAACCCCAAAATTGGTTGGATTTCCTTAAAATAAATAAAATAATAAAATTGATATAAGATTGGAAAATTAAAAATTAAAATTTATTAAAAGTTTTAAAAAAAAATAGATAATAAAAAAAATAAATAGTAGGCCAATAGACCCACAATAAAACATTCAAACAAGAAATGGCCTAACTTAAACATTAAAATCTCAAAATATATAAAACTACCATTAGAATAAAGCCAAGGTTCGTGTCGCCAAAGATTTACCCTTTTTAAAAATATTCGGTGAAAATTTTTCTAATTTTACTGAGAAAAATTCATATTCAGGTAGAATCAGAAACAGTTTCCCTTTCCGAAAATAAATTAGTAAATTGACAACTAGAAACTTGTACGCGTTTTTAATTCTTTAAATGAATATTGTTCCCCTCAATTGGGAAAAGGCCTTTTGATATAAGGGCTATCCCAAAAATTTTTTAAAATGTAAGAGAAAATTTCTATTTGGTTACTACCAAAATTTAAAAAAAAATCAGTTTATAATATTAAGATTTGCTTTCTTGTAGTTGAGGGTTTGCCTGTTGATAGGGTGGTGGTTAAGGGGATAACTGTGGGGCAGGGACATAGACCCCCATGCTGTTGGGGTAGGTTTGGGGGTGAAGGGGGATACGGTGGCAGTGTTTATCAGGGCCCCTATGTTTTGGAGTGGGGGTGGCGAAGGGGATACGTGTGGCAGTTTTCATCAGACCTCTATGTGTTGGAGTAGGTTTGGGGGTGAAGGTGAACTGTGTGGGCAGGTTCATCAGACCTCTTTGTTTGGAGAGGTTGGTGGTGAGGTGATACGTGTGGCGTGTTCATCAGACCCCGTATGCTGTTTTGGGGTAGGTTTTGGTGGGAAGGGGTACTGTTGGCAGTGTTCATCAGACCTGTATGCTGTTGGAGTATGGTGGTGGCGAAGGGGATACTGTGTGAAGTGTTCGTCAGACGAATTCCAAACTTATTGTTTATACAAATTTAGAAACTCTCAAAATGTGAGGACTCCACCCCATCCGTTGAAAAACTGTATTACGGACAAAAGTCGGTACATGCATGCACGTATAACCTTACATTTGTAAGTGATTGAACTAAAAGTATACCTGTTTTAATAGTTTATTTATTTATTAGTATTCAATGATTATGACAGTATGTACAATCATTAGGAATATCACAACGAGCATAGCCCTTAACCACAAAATTGGTTGTGATATCCCTAAATAATAAAAAATATAATAAATTTGATATAAGAGTTGGAAATTAAAATTAACATTTATGTAGCAAGTTTAAACAAAAATAGATAATCAAAAACTAAATAGTAGGCCACAATAGACCCACAATACAAACATTCAAACAAGTAACATAGGCCTAACTTATAACATTACGTACATCAAAATATATTAAAGCTCACCATTATGAATTAAAGCTCAAGGTTACGTGTCGCCAATGATTTACCTTGTTAAAATATTCGGTGAAATTATTTTTCTAATTTTACTGAGAAACATTCATATCTCATGGTAGAATCTAGATCCAGTTTCCGTTTCCTGAAATAAATTAGTACGATTGACAACTAGAAACTTGTACGCGTACATTTAATTGCTTGAAATGAATATAGTTCCCATCAATTGGGCAATGTGCCTTTTGTATATAAAGGGCGTACTCCACAAACTTTTTTAATATGTAAGAGAACTTCTATTTGGCTACTCACCACTTTAAAAAAAAATCAGTTGATAATATGTATAGATTTGCTTTCTTAGTAGTTGCTGTTTGCCTGATTCAGGTAAGTTACATAAACAGTGATTTCATTATTTATAACTCGCCAAAATAAGTTGGTCTAAATCTGACATATGAAACTAGAGAATGTAAGATTGAATTTACATTTTACACGACATGAATAATAATATGACTAGGAAAACGACATAGTAGTTGTTAGACGTTTGAGTGAGCCATGTTTTGAGTACATGGGAACATTCCCTTTCCTCCCGCTACATTTGGCTGGATCCAGCATGGTTCTTACCTCCCTACTATCATAGGCAATAGTGGCGCATTATGGTCTTACAGTTGACGCGCCCTTATACCAACTAAACTCAAAACCATATCGTGTATACCTTAAATAATAAACTTAAATGTTAATGTTTTCGGGTACTCAACACATGACTCTCTCACTCGTCTAGTTGTCTAAGGCGCCTTTACACCAGGAATGTTAGAGACCCGCGGGTTCAAACAACGGTCGTAATAGATTTTGTTATTTCTGGATTATTTTATTATCTCTCAAAAAGTATAAGTAAAAACATGTTTTGAAATGCATACAATACTACGGAAAACATATCCAGTACGAAATACGAGAAATGATTCCAAGGTTGACTCAATCTCCGAGATTTTTAGGTAACCTTGAGCGTGCAATATTCGATACACCTTGGTCACTGCATGCAAACAGAATTTGATAAAAATGATTTGTTCAAAAACAAAAAATATTGTCGTTTAAGGCTATTCCACCGCGTTTTTCTATTTTCCAAAATATGCTACTAAGTTAAAATATAGTGAATGGCTTTGAAACATGGCTATTTTAGAAAATCAAAAATATTTTTTCCAAATTTTTCTGATCCGGTACACGGCCAATATAGCCACCTCAAAATAATTTCAAACTTCAATTCGCCAGGGCACACCATTCAACGTACGGTGTTGGGCTTTTGTGACATTAATTTTTAACTGTTTTTCTATGGACTGACTGAGAGAAAACAGATTTTTTTTTAACAATTGTCTTTCCAGCGAATTTTTTCGTTTGGCGGTATTTTTACCGATTTGTACCGCCAAACGAAAAAATTCGCAGGAAAGACAATTGTTAAAATAAATCTGTTTTCTCTCAGTCAGTCCAAAGAAAAACAGTTGAAAATTAATGTCACAAAAGCACAACACCCTACGTTGAATGGTGTGCCCTGGCGAATTGAAGTTTGAAATTATTTTGAGGTGGCTATATTGGCCGTGTACCGGATCAGAAAAATTTGGAAAAAATATTTTTGATTTTCTAAAATAGCCATGTTTCAAAGCCATTCACTATATTTTGACTTAGTAGCATATTTTGGAAAATAGAAAAACGCGGTGGAATAGCCTTAATTAAATGTGATATTCTCAGTCTATTTCCAATTTACTAGGGAGCTTCGCAAACGCTTTTTTTAGTCGCGTTGATGGATTAGCTTTTTAATTATAAAATGTTAATATTAATTCATTCAAAATAATAAAAACATATTAACACGGCCCATACAAAGCAATCATTAGGTCTGTTGGATCTTTGATTGTTTGTAACAAGGGTGTGGGTAAGGTATAAAACCTCCTGTGAAGTTTTCATACAAGGCTGTGAGAAAGATCTAAATCTATATTTTCGTGCTATTTGGGCGGATTCTGACCAAACGGGTGGGGCTACAACGTTTATATTTCACATGGACATTAAGGTAAGGGTGATGTATTGACTTTTGAAAGAAAAAGTTGAAAAAGTTAGCCAGAATCTATAGAAATAAAGGTTTTAATATTTAACACCTCAAAAAACTCAAATTAAAACCTTTATTTCTATAGGCCTAGATTCTGGCTAACTTTTTCAACTTTTTCTTTCAAAAGTCAATACATCACCATTACCTTAATGTGCATGTGCATGAAATATGAACGTTTAAGCCCTACCCGTTTGGTCAGAATCGGCCCAAATGTCACGAAAATATCGCACTAAAAATCGAAAAAAATCGTAAAAGTACGATATTCATGAGAAATATTTCTTCGATTGTACCCAAAAACGTAGCCAGTCTAAGTTCAGAGATTTCGAAGGTCCCCTCAAATTTTCATCAAGTTCGCATATGCCGTTTGCCCGGTAGAGAGCGAACAAACAGACAGAAAAAAAAAACACCCGAGCTAAATTTTTTGGGGGGTCGGTGAAATTGAAGTTTTCGCTTCGCTCTTCCAATTATTATTTAATGTGAATTTAAATCGTAACGTATTTTGCCCAAATATGTTAACTGAACGCTAAATACTTGTACCTGATGTCTGTTAAAAATTTCAGCTCAATCTTTTTAGTCGTTCGGCCGTTCTAGAGGGAACTCACTCTCTCACACTCTAGTGCCGTTTGAGTAGAATTTGAAGACTTCAGTCGCTTCGCTCCCTCGCCTAAATAACAAAATGTTGCACTGTAAGATAAACTCAACCTACGTTCATACCTAATGGTTATTAGGCTTACATACGTCTCACGATGTGATGCTGCGTTTACACTTACTAGGCCGCTTCGCGAACGCTTTTCCCAGTCGCGTTGATTGATGAGCTTTTTTTGAATATTTCTGTGCAATAATTACGTTTTTATGTGGAATCTCATTACTTTTTCTATAGTTACTTGATATTACTTGTTCATTATACACCTGTAAAAGGCTTATATTAAAACCTTTATTTCTATGAATTTTGACCAACTTTTTTAACTTTTTCTTTCAAGAGGCACCACATCACCATAATCATTATGTCAATGTAAAATATGAACGTTGTAGCCCACCCCGTTTAATCAGAATCGGCCCAAATATCACGAAAATGTCGTATTAAAAACCGGGGAAAAATCGTAAAAGTACGATTTCTATAAGAAAACTTTTTTCAAATGTCTCTAAAATCATAAAGTATATAATCTTAGTGATTTAAAACGTTCCTATAAAGTTTCATCAATATCGGAGTAGCCGTTTGCCAAATATCACGAAAATATCGCACTAAAAATCGAAAAAAATCGTACCTAAGTACGATATTATGAGAAATATTTCTTCGATTGTACCCAAAAACAATACAGCTCTAAGTTCAGAGATTTCGAAGGTCCCCTCCAATTTTCATCAAGATCGCATATGCCGTTTGCCCGGTAGAGAGCGAACATACAGACAAAAAAACTAACAAAAACAAAACACCCGAGCTATTTTTCTTGGGGTAACGTAAGTGAAGAAGAAAACAAAAAAACACAAAGTCAAATTGAAGTCTTCGCTTCGCTCATCCAAAAAACATATTCAGCCAGTTAAAGACCAAGACGAAAATGAAAAATTCACAATAGGGAATTTGCATAAGTTCCAGGTATCGGTAAAAGTATCTGCAATATATAGATATTCTTCTAAAAATTATATAAACGCTAATTTCAGGTTTTTAAAGATAATCGTTCAATATCTGTTGAGGGTCAAAGTTTGACCTTTTAAATTTCCCGCACATTTATTTTGAAACGGCTGCCTACGTCCCTCACAATGACGTACATAAGCTTTGCGTAGCAAAGCGCTAGACGCTCAGTCTCCTATCCTTCCAACAGAGCGCTAGCGTAACAATTTGAAGCCTCTTGAGTAGGGAAAAAAACACTTCACTGCAACATAGATACTTCATCTAGTTGAATGAACTAAGATGCAGTGGATTATTTGGACGTCGTGGGGATAAACAAATACGTAAACAAATGGCGGACATTTTAAATTTTGCTTCTATGTGTGAAACGAGAAAAATTGTCATTACTTTCATAAAACAAACCAGAAACCGTCCCGGGCCTAGGCCCAGATAAAGAAAATTATTTATAATACAACAGTGTAAGCCTTTAGTTCCATTAGGCTATAGGACTACATTCAATTAATGCTAACATTACACGTTTGACAAGCCCTAGGCCTCTCCTAGGCATTGGTCCAATGACATAATATAAGCTAAGCGCTAGACACACAGTAAGGCCGTGGGGAGCATGACAATTTAAGCTACCTTGAATAGGGAAAAACCCACCGCCGTCTAAATGTATCGTACCCTTAAATTTAACAGCCTTTGTGCTAACAAGCGGTGAAAAATCAAAACCGCAAGATGGCGATTTCTCGATATTATCGAAGAAAAACAGTCTTTCTTCCGCAAATCTCTCAGTTACTCCGATTTCCGAACAAAGCAATTTAAGTTGGTGGACTATCATACTATTGTCTATCTGCATTAGGCTTTTAGTAATCAAAACTAGTTATTTGTGCGGGATGTGTGTCTGAACAAGGTCGTGCAGATCTAGGGTTGCCTAGGAGAGGCCTAGGGCTTGTCAAACGTGTAGTGTTAGCATTAATTTAATGTAGTCCTATAGCCTAATGGAACTAAAGGCTTACACTGTTGTATTATAAATAATTTTCTTTATCTGGGCCTAGGCCCGGGACGGTTTCTGGTTTGTTTTATGAAAGTAATGACAATTTTTCTTGTTTCACACATAGAAGCAAAATTTAAAATGTCCGCCATTTGTTTACGTATTTCTTTATCCCCGCGACGTTCAAATAATCCACTGCATCTTAGTTCATTAAACTAGATGAAGTATCCATGTTGCAGTGAAATGATTTTTCCCTACTCAAGAGGCTTCAAATTGTCACGCTAGCGCTCGGTTGGAAGGATAGGAGACTGAGCGTCTAGCGCTTTGCTACGCAAAGCTTATGTACGTCATTGCATTGGTCCCTCATGACGAACACGGCCGTCTAGATAAACAACGAAATTCCCTCCTTTTACCAAAGTCTTTGGTTCTTACAACAATGGCCAACAATAAACAACAGTTGATGTCATTTACCAAGTCTTATAATCAACATTGTGTTTTTACTAATTATCAATAAAAATGCGGTTAAAGCTTACGTTGTGATATTACTAAATGTATAAAATAAAATATTAAGCATATTAGAACAAACTAGATGTCAAAATGAGCTTGTGCAGCCAAGAAAATCTCCAAAAGCTAATAACTTGATATGTCGTTACGTGATTGGTTGATTGGTATCATGCAGGCTGGTGACGTATGACCCGTTTTGCCCTCCAAAATATGTAGGAAACTTTCATCCTTATTTTATAAATGAAAATATTCTCAAAATCAAGAAAATAAGATATTTTTGTGTAAAGGAAGGTGGCCTTAACCCAGTAGAACCATAAAATAATGTTATGCAAATTCCCTATTCAAGCATCTTAAAATGTTGAATTTGGAGTAATATTATAATATTTAAAATTAAAAATAGAGTCTTCTTACACAGTTTTAATACAAATGGAATAAAATCACTTATAGAACTTTAAATAATGGTTATTGTCAGTTCAGTTAAACTAGGAACCTTCGCAAACGCTTTTTCAGGCGCGTTGTTGGATGAGCGTATGTTTTTTTAAACGAAAAAAGTGTAAAATTGCGATTTTCATGAGAAATTATATTTCGATTGCGCTCAAACTTTACACAAATATATAAATTTATAAAATTGAGGTTCTATGAAAAAATCATAGCAATCGAAAAAAGCATGTAGTTGTTATAAGTCGAAGAATTTTTTAAAAAACCGAAAAAAATCGTAAATTTGCGATTTTAATGAGAAATAATTTTTTTATTGCGCTCAAAAACGTGGCAGTTCTAAGTTCATAGATTTTGAAGGCCTCCATAAAATTTCATCGCAATCGGAGTATCGGTTTAGCCGGAATCGTGTGGACAAACACACAAAAATACAAAAAAAAAGAAAAGAGAAAAAAAAAAAAAACATTCTGGATTTTTTTCTCCAGTGTAGTGAAATGGAATCTTCGCTTCACTCGCTTCGCTCGCTACGCTCATCCAACTACAATTCAGAAATTAGAAAAGTCCGCCCCAATCGGAATTCGAACCACGGGTCTCCCGCATTCCAGGCGAACGTCTTACCACTAGACCATCAGGGGCCCAAGTTTTGAAATAAGCGTTTTGATCAAAACGTCACTTTCATAACGTCACTTGATAACGTCGATTTTTTGTGGTTTGAATGAAATGCTAGTTTTGAATCTTTCTACTGACGTTGTGAGATAAACTTGCTTTGCTGTTCTTCCCGTCAGCTATCTCTCCCGCTAGCCGAACATTGCCGAACTCTGGACCAATCAAATATGAGTATTCTATGCTCCTACACCCAAAGACCTCAGACAAAGATAGGCCTACTATACATATTACATGTTTTTCTAAAGTCTTTGCATTTCCTTGTTTGTTTACGTTCTCCCAGCGCAGTGCCGAACATAACCTATAAAATACAATCAACATGCATTTGAACAGCAAGAAGGTCTTATTTCATCAATACACGATTTGAATCTGCAAAACTCAACGTTTCATAACATAAAAATAACAAAGATGCGTCGTGGAAATAACTTGCATGCATGCTAAAAGGTAAATAAAACGCGAGGTGTCTGAATGTTGACAAGAGCTAGGGGCCAAGGCGGCCCTAGGTCCAAGGCGCTAGGCCTAGCCTATTAATAGGCTTTCGACCTAGGTAGCCCTAATTTGATGTAGGGCCTAGGCCTTACCCTAGTGTGGGGCCATGAAATCAAGATTAATTAGTTTATTTATAAATTGAAAATGCCAAATACATCGTAATAGCCTAGCGCCAAATGCCAAGTCCCAAGTGTTCGAATTTAACCACAGCCTTGTATAAACATGCAAAGGACGAACGAAACGTCGAAAAATTATCGACGTTTTGATTCAAAACTTGGGTCCCAGGGACCCAAGTTTTGAAATAAGCGTTTTGATCAAAACGTCACTTTCATAACGTCACTTGATTACGTCGATTTTTTGTGGTTTGAATGAAATGCTAGTTTTGAATCTTTCTACTGACGTTGTGAGTTACACTAGCTTTGCTGTTCTTCCCGTCAGCTGTCTCTCCCTCTAGCCGAACATTGCCGAACTCTGGACCAATCAAATAGGAGTATTCTATGCTCCTACTCCCAAAAGACCTCAGACAAAGATAGGCCTACTATACATATTGCATGTTTATCCAAAGTCTTTGCATTTCCTTGTTTGTTTACATTCTCCCAGCGCAGTGCCGAACATAACCTATAAAATACAATCAACATGCATTTGAACAGCAAAAAGATCTTATTTAATCAATACACGATTTGAATCGGCAAAACTCAACGTTTCATAACATAAAAATAACAAAGATGCGTCGTGAAAATAACTCGCATGCATGCTAAAAGGTGAATAAAACGCGAGGTGTCGTGAATGTTGACAAGAGCTAGGGGCCAAGGCGGCCCTAGGTCCAAGGCGCTAGGCCTAGCCTATTAATACGCTTTCGACCTAAGTAGCCCTAATTTGATGTAGGGCCTAGGCCTTACCCTAGTGTGGGGCCATGAAATCAAGATTAATTAGTTTATTTATAAATTGAAAATGCCAAATACATCGTAATAGCCTAGCGCCAAATGCCAAGTCCCAAGTGTTCGAATTTAACCACAGCCTTGTATAAACATGCTTAGGACGAACGAGTATATTATATTGAGAGGGCGTAACGTCAAAAAGCATCATCCCACGCATGTCCCACAAGCTATTTTTCTCGTGGGTAGAAAAAGACGTTGTGGGACGTCAAAAATAGACGTATTGATTTCAAAACTAGCTTTTTGAGGAAATCGGCGTTATCAGACCACGTGTCCACTCAAAACGTCGAAAAATTATAGACGTTTTCATTCAAAACTTGGGTCCCAGGACGGGTACATTTTAAATCTCTGAATTGAGTTGCATTATACATCTGAATGGATGGAACAGTACTGCAACGAATATCTGTATCGAGAAATAAACCCTCGCTCATACCTGCGGAAAGGTCTATTAGGCTATTAATGTTTGGTGGTCAGTTCAAAGGCAATTCAGATATTCGTTGCAGTACCGTTCCATCCATTCAGATGTATATAATCGTTGGGTGTCTAGCGATATAATGCAACTACAATTCAGAGATTATAATGTAGCCGTCCTGATGGTCTAGTGGTTAAGAAGCTCGCCTGGAATGCGGGAGACCCGTGGTTCAAATTCCGGTTGGGGCGGACTTTTTAATTTCTGTATTGTAGTAAATAATGAAATTAACTTATTAAACGAGGGAGCGAAGCGACTGAGTGCCTCCATTCAACTTAAACGGCGCTTATTATGTGATTCTGTGTGTCTGTCTGTACGTCGAAAATCAGCCGAATTGCGCTGAAATTTTAAACAGACATCCGGTACGAGTTGACTGAGAACTATTAACAAAATCAGCTAGATCCAATGCGATTTAAACCTACAATAAATAATAATGTGATTTTCAAAAATATCGATAGCGTTTGTTTAGATTTTTCATATGTTCTCTACAAATGGCTCACTAACTCGTTTAACAACGACTTTGGCGTGGGAGTGGGAGAGGAGGAGTAACTAACATTCGAAGTGATGCTGAGCCTGTTTCAACACTTTTCTTTAACAAGCATTGTTTGCACCCCAACCAAAATAGCATAACTGTGTTGTCAGTTATCTAACGATTCCCCCTCCCCCCCCCCCCCCCCATTTGATCGTTTTAAAAACTCATTCAACGTTTTATGAAGGCTAGGCTAACGGTCCTCAAGTTTCATCAGCTTGCTGTATAAGTTTACCTGCATGGGTGTTCTAGTTCACCGTGACTTGGCTGTGGCGCACAGGCGAGCGTCCTATATAGATAGTTCGGAAATAAGTTGTTCTTCGTTTTCTGCTTCAAAGAAGAGTGTGTGAATTGTGCCATCATAGCTTAAACTTTGAATTACCAGAGGGCATAAAAAATTTGCAATCGTATAGTGAGGCCAAAAATGAACTTCAAACTTACTTCTTCGTTCCGTAGGTAGTGAACTTTAAATTCAATTTATTTTAATTAAAAAACTGTTTTTCGTTGTGCAGATGCGTTTTCTGTGGTGTTGGAATGTTCACGCCAAATATTGTGTCATATCAAATTGAAATATGTTATATAAACCATCGATGGTGTCCCACTCGAGCACGGCGACAAGCAGCGCCTCCTCGGCGTTCACATCACAAGCGACCTCCGATGGAACGTGCACACCGACATCGTGCGGGCCAAGGCGGCGTAGGTGCTGGGTTTCTAAGCCCGCAACCTGCACGGGTGCACGCCGCGCGTCAAGAGGATGGCCTACCTGTCGCTAGTTAAGCCCGCCATGACTTTCGGCCTCCCCGCCTGGCACCCAACCACCATTGAGAACACTACCAAGCTTGAGAGGGTGCAGAGAAGGGCGCTGCATTTCATACATGGCCGTAACCTCCTCCCACTCTGTGACCAGAACAAGGTTATGTCAATGACCATGCACCTGCAGTACACCAACCTGGTGATTTTTAAAGATGTCTTAGTGGCGTCACTGATTTTGACATGTGCAAGCGCATCATCCAGGGCCGCGTGTTGAGAAGCGACGATAGTAGGCACCCCCGCCGACAACCCCCTCCGGCCAAAGGAGTGCTCGGCCGACGTGCTTTTTCTTTCCGGGGTGGACCCATGGAACGACCTGCCGCCCTCCCTCAAAGACTGCCCAGTAAGTCATTTCCCTTCCCTGTGCAAGTAGCACTTGTGGGAGAACCAACTACATGGGCCGTGTTAGTTTCAAGTGCTTCAGCAAGGCTTTTCGCGGCACGAAATTTCTACATAGATTTTAAGTGTTTTAGCAAAATATTTGCTAGCTTCGACGCCGTTTCTTGTGAATGTAACAAGGATAACCAATAAATATATTTCAGTATTATAAAAGTTTCTCGTTGTTGTATAATTATTTATTTAAGTATTAATTTACCCCAAGAACATTATTTGTCATATTATTTGTAAAGAACATATTATGTCTGTCTAATCCATGTAATATAACTTTCCATAATCCACAGCAACATAATGTGGATTTGATTATCATTATTATTGTTGTTGTTTTAATGTGTTTTGTATAATGCAATTATTGTGTATATTATTGTCCTGGTGGTAAGACACTTTGTGTGTGTTACAAGGATAAACTCTAATTCTTACCACCAGCAAAGTGATTGTCATGCAAAATCATGGTCATGTTGAACTTTGCCCGGCCCTACTGATTCCAGCCTTCAGTGGCCGAAGAAGAGAACGAAGATCAGCCATGTGCCCCACTGACCGCCCGGTCTGCGAGCCTGGCCTGCGACAATGAAGGTCAAAGCGTAGACTGCGAGCAAGTGCCAGTCGGCTCCGTAGCGCGCTTTGTGTTTAAGAAGACCGTTGTAAAGAAGAATAACGTTACTGAAATAACCTGCGTTTCACCCGGTATATGGAGAAGATCGTTGCCCAAAGGACAGCCCAAAGAAGGTTGCAATAAAAATATTTTAAACTAGGAAAACGCTAAAGTCCCGTCACGTTGTTGAACGAGCACCGGTACGTGCAACACGACCCGAGTACGACATTCCCATAATGTTACATAGCAATAAGTCTTTAAGGTGACCGATTTAGCTGAAAATTTGTAAAATAGGAGAGAATGGATAAAATCCACCGCCATCTAGAGGACCTTGACATCATTTCTTTGGGAAAACTATTTTAACTCTTTGATAACAAATAATACACTGCTTCCTCGATAGTATTTTGATTACTCCTAGGTGGCAGTGCATAGTGACCAGAATTCTCGTGCTAGTGCTAGTAGTTAGTGCTGGCCACTATGCACTGCCACCAATGACGTACATAAGCTTTGCGTAGTTATGTCATTTACTGCCACCTAGAAGCAGAGTCGATAAAGAAGTTTCCCTTCTTTATCGACTCTGCTAGAAGTAATCAAAATATCTATCGAGGAAGCAGTGTATTATTTGTTACCAAAGAGTTAAAATAGTTTTCCCAAAGAAATGATGTCAAGGTCCTCTAGATGGCGGTAAATTTTATCCACAAAGTAAAGTTTTACCCATGGGTTTACCCAAATACCTTGCCAATAATAAATAATATTGGAAACTTGGCCCCTTGGACAGCGAACGTCGCAAATTTTAAAATTTAAAAAATGTGCAATGTGGGTCTAGCTATAGCACGTGCTCGCTTATCAACGCGTCCAACTGAGCGTTTCCTAGTTTATATATGAAACAAATACCAAAAAATACACTTAATATTAATATCTATAATAAGATCACACTTCTTACCTTAATGATCTCGTACACTAAGTGTCTCCCAACACTAAAGACTTAGCTTTTATTCTGATGAGTTAAACGTAGTCTCGCGCGTTACGCAATGGAAAGATGAAGGAAGCTAGATTGAATGGGTACTATTTTGACAATCATGCATTAAGCATTATTTAATAAATGTATCCATTTCAGCAAAGTGGGGTAATAGTTATGGCATTTAGCAGGTGAATATTGCATAATGTGATAAAAATTGTGCTTATAACGTAAAATACAACGAAAAGTTTCCACAATGACTCTTTTGCTAAAAGTTATCATTGTTACTAAATTAACTGCAAGCATATTACTAATATAAGGTAAAGTAAATTATTGTCCGATATCTTATCCTAGACCCTGCATTAATGTAATTGTACTTAAGTTCCAGGCTATAAACGAATTGGCGACAGTAAGGGTCTGTTCAAGGTCTCACGGATTGGGGTCCCGTTCACCGTGGCCGACACAGTGTGTATGAATGATGGTGCCCGGATGATGGTCGTAGATTCGCAGGAGAAAATAAAAATAGCTCGTAGCATCATCAGTGAGAATCCTCGTTTTCCCGGCGCTTCGTTGGACACGGACATCTGGGCTGGGATCTCCGATATTAAAAACAAAGATTTCGAAACTATCCTTGGTGAGATACCGTATAAATAAGTACCCTACTCAAACCCCTTCCTTGATGGATAAAACTAGGGAAACGCCAAAGTCGTTGTTAAACGAGTGAGTGAGCCATGTGTTAGTACCGGCGGTAACATAACTTTTCTTCCCCCTACCTTAGGCCTCCCCAGCCTATCATAGGCTACAGTGGCGCATTATGGCCTTACAGTTGACGCGCCCTTATACCAACTAAACTTACTAGGAAAACGCTTAAGTCCCGCCGCGTTGATGGATGAGCGTAATTTTTTTTACACGAAAAAAGCGTAAAATTGCGATTTTTTTAATACATGATAATTTTTCGATAAACGCTCAAATTTCACACTAATATATTCATTCATAAAATTAAAGTTCTGTGAAAAATTCATGACAATCGGATAAAGCATGTATAGGTTTTATTCGTCGAAGAAATATTAAAAATTGAAAAAAAATCGTAAAATTGCGATTATCATGAGAAATGATTTTTGATTGCGCTCAAATTTCACACGAATATATAATTCATAAAATAAAGGTTCTGTGAAAAAATCGTTACAATCGGATAAAGCATGTATAGATGTTATAAGTCGAAGTAATTATTTTAATTATCGAAAAAAATCGTAAAGTTTGCGATTTTCATTAGAAATAATTTTTCGATCATTTTTTCCCTCCGTGCAGTTCTTCGTTCAGAGATTTCATAGACCTCTATAAAATTTCATCGCAATTTGAGTATTGGTTTAGCCGGAATTGTGTGCACAGACACACAAAAATACAAAAAAAAAAGAAAGAAAGAAAGAAAAAAAAAACATTCCGGATTTTTTTCTCCAGTGTAGTGAAATGGAATCTTCGCTTCGCTCGCTACGCTCGCTACGCTCATCCAAAAACCCTATTATTTATACGAATATAAGTATCAAACTTAAATGCAAATGTTCCCGGGTACTCAACACATGACTCGCTCACTCGTCTAACAGCAACGACTTTGGCATTTCCATAGTCTAGTTGGCTGAAGCGCCCTTATAGCTGAAATGTGGGGGACGTGGGTTCAATCCTCTGCTCGGAAAGGTTTTATAATTTCTAGATTGTACTTAAAAAATAATTATTAAACATGTTTTGAAATGCATATAACGCAGTGTAGTCTATCATCTGTGACAATACTATGGAAAACATAGCCAGTACGAAATACGTGTAAATAGAGCGGAATTTGGGGGTACCTTGACGTGCAACATTAGATATACCTTGGACACGGCATTTCACAGCCTGGCAAATTACAAACAAAATTTTTTTTTCAAAGACAAACCATTGTCGTTAAAATAATTTCTACACATTGGCAGACTATTTTTCAATTTATTATTTCTTGTAGGTTTAAATCGCAATGGATCTAGCTGATTTTGTTAGCAGTTCTCAGTAAACTCGTACCGGATGTCTGTTTAAAATTTTAGCGCAATCTGTTCAGCGATTCGGCTGATTTTCGACGTACAGACCCACAGACCTCCTACACACAGACTCACAGAATGATAGCGCCGTTTGAGTTGAATGGAGACCACTCCGTTCGCTGCGCTCACTCGTTTAAAAATGAAGTCATTTGTGCATCAGCTATTGTTGATTGGAACCATAATGTTTTCCAGATTCCATATTATTATGCAGTCTTGTGAGAGCAGCTTGAGATAATATACTCAGTCCGCTTTAAAATAGTCATCGTCATCCCCACTGAAAATCAATTACACAACTGAATAGTAGACTTGTTTTTTATTTTATTTATTTTATCCTCTTTACACGATTTTATTTGTTTTCCAGGAAAACCCGCAAGTTCCATCTCTATTTTCAATCAAGGAGCATATGATCCAGTGCCACCAAATGAAAACAAGTGCGTCGTATATTCTTACACTGTAAAGTCATTGTGGATTTTAGCTTGTTCGAATCCTCGTGGCTTTGTGTGTGAAAAGGTTGAATAACCGTTACCTAATTCCACTGAAATCAATGTACAAGTTTGTGGAAACATAGAATATGTGTGATTGTACTTTGTTGAGTTAATTAACGCACCTACACACGCACAAAAACTAAAAGTATAACCTTTTTACACTCTTCAGAAACATTCGAGAATTTAGTATTTGACTTAATTGAAATGGCTGTTGTGGATGTATACTACTTACTGAAAATAGATTGGATTATGATTTAAAATACATGAAAAGCAAAATGTGTGCAGTGTATCATTCTGAAAGTGGCATAGGCCTTCTTATTCCCCCCCAACCCCCCACCAAAAAAAACGTCTCGCTATTATTAAACTATATTATTATGTGCAACCCATAAACGATGTTTTAATGTGAATACTTCCATCAACACTCACACGCATACGACGTGGAAAAACCATTGCCACCATATAGCCACAGGCTACCCGGCGCTTGCGGCTACAAATAGTGTCGATTAATGTCTGATTTGGTGGGAACATCCGCACCAAACTAAAAGCAATGAAAGTTAGGGAGGAGGTGAAGGGGAATGCGCGACAAGACTTGTTGATCAGAGGAATTCAAAACTTGTTTCTAGACATTAGTGGACCCCTGCAAATGTGAGATATCCACCCCACACCTTAAAAAACTACATTTACAGAGAAAATCGACGTGCTCGTGTAAACTTACTTATTTTCAAATAGACTACTTTTTATTCCAATGATCACGTGTTGGAACTCTTAAAATAATTGTGTAGAGTTTGCTCTTGTAAAAAAACTAATGTTACTGAGAAATATTCATAAAACTCATGTTGAAATCTAGATCCAATTTCGGTTTCCTGTAATAATGCGTATGATTTACAACTATATACAGTATACGCTGATAGAATAGCTTTACCTTATATAACTAAGTTCCCACCAATAGGGTTACTTTATGTGACTTACATCACACAATGTATGCACAGAAGACTAGCATTCTTTTTAGTTGTTGCTATTTGCTTGATTCCGGTTAGTTTAGAAGGGGTGATTCTATTATTTCTATTTAGACGAGAAAATCATATTTAAGAGTAAAATGAGAGCATAAATGAGTTAATCTGTACATTTTACACGTCGTAATTTAGTATATTATAATGATTCTGATATAAAGTAAAAACAGCGCTATATCTGAGCTATATCTTTGAAGAATTCGCTGAAAGAAGGAAGGGTACCAGACAGTTGGAGGGAAGCTACAGTGATACCCATACATATGGGGGAGGGAAATGCAAGCTGGGCAACTACAGGCCTATATCATTGACCTCGATAGGATCCAAAATAATGGAAAGGGTGGTAGGGGACTATGTTTAAGACATACTTAAAGAAAAAACTGGTTGACGGAGAGCCAACACGGTTTTAGGAAGGGATACTCGTGCGAGACCCAGTTGATAGGGTTGATTAACGAACTGGGGATTAGTTTGGATAAAGGAGAGAAAGTAGATGCTATATTTATAGACTTTGAGAAAGCCTTTGATAAGGTCCCTCACGACAAGCTACTAAAGAAAGTAGAAGGTCTGCTAGGGGATGATTGGGTAACTAGGTGGAAAGGGGACTTCCTACGTGACAGGAGTCAAAGAGTCAAAGTAAGGGGGGATTTATCGGAAGGAGTGGAAGTGACATCAGGGGTCCCACAGGGGAGTGTGTTAGGTCCATTACTGTTTGTCATCTTTGTAAATGATATTGCGGATGGAATGGGAGCCAAGGTCAGGTTATTTGCAGATGATTGTGTAATATATAGGATTGTTAACGGGGACGATGATGTAAGGGAAGGGGAAGGGTACTCACTAATGGGTAATCTCCTTGAGAAAGTTGAAAAATAAAGTATTCGGGGTGTGTTTCCATCACAACTTAAATGGAGGAACAGTTAGTAAGGTAACAAAGAAAGGTTTTAGATGTTTGAATTTTGTAATGAGAAACCAAAGGGGAGCTAGTGGGGAACTTAAAGGACATGCATATAAAACCTTGGTTAGACCAGTGGTAGAGTACGCTGGTGCTGCCTGGGACCCATATAGGAGTGGTGAGATAGCAGGAGTGGAGGCTGTACAGAGGAGAGCAGCAAGGAGGGTAATGCAAAAAGGAAAAGGCTGGACAGAGGAGATGGTAAAGGGAAGGCTAGTAGGTGGTAAAGGGATGATCGAGGAATTGGGATGAGAAAATCTGGAGGATAGGAGGAAAAATGACAGACAAGATAAAATGTACAGAGTAACCAGAAATCATGAAGGATGGAAGGAACTAAACAGTTTTGCAAGGGGAGCAAACTACTTGGCAAGGGGAGATCATGATTGGAAACTTGAAAGAGGAAGCTGTAGGACGGACGTGGGAAAGTTCTCGTTCATAGCCAGAACAACGGTCGAATGGAACAAACTAGCAAAGGAGACAGTGAATGCTGAAAATATCAAGGTATTCAGAAGCAAACTGAAAGAAGTGGATATGGGTGCCAATAAGTAACAATATTTGCATAAATATAACCAAAAGGATGGAAGGTAACCAAAAGGAAGGAGGGGAAAACTAGTAACCAGGAAGAATAGAAGAAGAAATCGTGAGGGAAATTAATGAAGAAAAACCTGCCACCGACAAATTGTCACTAGCAGGGGAAGAAAGAAATACAAAATACAAATACAAATCGGAGATTTGAGTTACCAGTTTACTCACTCACAGATAATAACAATAATTATTCTTACTATTTGTTTCACGCAGTATTGTTAAAAATGTAATTGGTTTATCTTTTTAAAAATGTAAGTGGTTTAACAATTAAAACATATTAAGCAGGTAATTCTTGGCATTACAAAATGAAAAACTTATAGATCAAGCATTGAAAAATGTCAACTTTAAAAAAATCATGTTTTTTTGGTAATACAAACGGAATCATACACAGTTTTAATACGAAAATGGAAGAAAATAATTTAAATAACTTATGGATGAAAATATAATATTCATAGTTAGTTCAGTTGATTTTTTTATTACACTAATCCCGAAGGCTTATCAGTGGGTCACAGAATGTTAAAATAAAATAACAAAGGTGTAAGATAATAGATAAGGCCGTTTGAACACAATCATACAATACAATTCAATACAATCAATTTACAAAATACGCTCAGAGATATAAAGAAATTAAAACAAAAAATTGATTTGAAAATAACAGGTAACAAAATATCATCCTCAGGACCTCAACTGTTGCAGTAGCAGTTCTAAAAAGAGGTTCTCAAGGTTGAATGATTTTAGGTACCTCCTATTCAAGGATATATAATATAATGATAAAATCTCAGGAGGCAATAAGTTAAAAGGTGTTAGTATAATGTAACGCAAGCACCGAACCATGTTTCTTCACATTATTATGTAAATCAATTCAGAAATTTAGAAAATCCATCTTAGCGGGGTATCGAGCCCCAGTCTCCCGATTGCCGGTCGAGAACTTGACTTTTCATTTTCACAAAATAAATTACACCTACGAGATTGTTTCCCGATCAATGGAATTGAGAAATAAACCCTCGCTCATACCTTCGTTAGGTCATGACATTATAAATCGTGTTTAGATGGTCAGTTCAAAGGCAGCAGAATCGTTGTACTGCTGTTCCAATCTATTCAGATCTACAAAACACCAACAATCCAGATGTTGTGAAGTTAACCGTATCGGAAGCTTTAGGGTAAAGGCGTAAAGTACTCAACCGGCAATCGGGAGACCGGGGTTCCATACCCCGCTGAGATGGATTATTTTAAATTTTGAATTGATTTACTTAAAATTAATTACACCTACGGGAGTTTATTTAAAAGAAACTTTAAATGAACAGGTAAATGTTATTTTACAATTAATTGAACTAACCCTTTTCTTCGACAGGCAAACATTATTTACAAAAATACAAACATCTGACAAACAACATTAACAGCTATATGGATGAACAAAATTGCAAAGAAGTTGTTTTTAATTTAAACAAAAAGAAAACCATATAAAAACGATCTATCCCTAGCTATAATTTGACAAAGCATAAAAATAGTAGTTATAGGCTCAAGAGATAGATTGATAGATAATTGGTTGTTAGTTGTAAGTTGATAGTTAATAGTTTGAGTTGATGGTTTTAGTTGATAGTGGAAAAAATGTAAAGTTGAAAGATGTAAGCTAATGGGCGTGCGTATAGGACTAATCTTGGTTGTTGTTGATTGGTGGTTGTTGTTTGTCAGATGTTTGTATTTTTTGTTAATAATGTCTGCCTGTCGAAGAAGATCAATCAATTGTCAAATTACCTACAGGAGCGTTTCCCGATAAATGAAATTGAGAAATAAACCCACGCTCATACTTGCGTTAGGTAATGACATTATAAATCGTGTTTAGATAGTCAGTTCAAAGGCAGCAAAATTGTTGCAGCACATGTTCCATTCTATTCAGATCTACAATGCATGCACCAACAATCCAGATAATATGAATTTAACCGTCTCGGTAGTTTAGGGTTAAAGCACTCAACCGGCAATCGGGAGACCGGAGTTCGATACCCCGCTGAGATATTTTTTTTTAATTCTTGATTGGTTTACATAAAATCTATTACACCAACGCGAGTGTTTCCCGATTAATGAAATTGATTAATGTTTTATCATAGTTAATGAAACTACAAACTTATTTTTGCTAGCAAGTCTGGTTCTTTTCTCATGTACATATAGGGTATTTAATTTTATTTATCTATTATATTATTATTATTATTATTATTGATTTATTATTATTATTATTATTATTATTATTATTATTATTATTATTATTATTATTATTATTATTAATTATTATCTTATTTTTCTTCGTTTCTGCTCTCCTTTGCACCACCGAGCTCATCTTGAGCCAAGATGATGCGAGAGTGCACCTAGCGTGGGGACCCAACGGTGGTGGGGAACGACAGAACTCAGAGGCTGAGGACCTTCCGCACGATGTTGCTTGTACCAAGGATTGCAGCCTTCTGCATGACACGAACGTATTATTATTATTACGTATTTATTATTATTATTATTATTATTATTATTATTATTATTATTATTATTATTATTTATTATTATTTATTATTATTATTATTTTTATTATTAATATTATATATATATATGTATAATATGTTTAATTTTAAGTTTTTGCGGGTATATGTTAAATAATTATTGTTGAATGGGGCTTTTCTCCGCGAAGAATAGCAAGGAGGTTCACACTTACCCCTCCCTGCCCGACGTTTCGGAGAAGTCACATTCTCCATCTTCAGGGGCGACGTGTCGACAGAGACTTGTTGCCTTGGGCCTGTCCACTCGCAGACTGATCAATCCTCACGACGTCGTTAGATCTCGATTGGTTTACGTGTACGTCACTCGTCGATTTATCTAATTTCGATCTACTCCTCGTCACAGGTCCGGTTTTGGTTGTAGTAACGTCAGCAACAAGACGGCTCTGTTTACGTGTTGACGTCACTACATTACAGGTGGTGTCAGGAAGTGGCACATGTGGTGGCGGACGTGGTTTTTGTTGGTGAAGCTGTAAAACGGGCTTCCAGGACGGAGGCAGTCTTTGTCCATCATCTCGTTTATTGAGACTCGTCGGTCGCTTCTCAATCTCGATAGCCTCACGGATAATTCGTACTGGAAGCTCTTTGATAGATGCTAACATACTGGTATTTTCAAAGTTAATAAGATGGCCGGTCTTCTTGGCGTGTTGGGCTAAACCAGACGTCTCTTTGCCACTGTTGACAGCAGCACGGTGTTCCTCCCGTCTTACTGATATGCGTCGGTTAGTTTGTCCTACATACACCTCGTCACAGGATGCACAAGGCACCTCATAAACACCCTGAGCCTCGAGGGGTATGTGCTCTTTAGCATTGCGTAGCATTGTACTAATCTTCCTATAAGGGCGATAGGTCGTTTTCACGTTATGTTTTCTTAACAACTTGCCTATTTTTTCCGACGTTCCCCGTAAGTATGGAAGATGCACAAAAGCTAGCGGTTTTTCTTCTTGTTTGGGTTCGCGTACTTTAGCAGTTAAGTATTTTTTAAGCCCTGCTAATAGTAGTATTAGAATATCCGTTTTTCAAAAGGATATTACGAAGGTCACATGTTTCTTTGTCTAGATGTTCATTGTCGGAGAGTTTCACGGAACGAGAAGTGAGAGAGTTGACCACCGCGTTTAATTGGGCGGGGTGATGATGTGAGAGGGCATTAAGGTATCTACCTGTGTTGGTAGGTTTCCTATACAGAGTGTGGCCCAGCGTTCCATCCTCTCTTTTATAAACACAAACGTCTAGGAACGGAAGACGTCCGTTCTCTTCTATCTCCATAGTACACTTGATATTAGGATGTAAGCTGTTTATAAGTGTTAACAAGTCATTAAGTTTATTAATCCCATGGGGCCAAATAAGAAAGAAATCGTCAACATATCGTAAAAGTAAACTTGGCTTATGGGGAGATAGTTCTATGGCACGTTCTTCGAAATGTTGCATGAATATATTAGCTACAGCAGGTGACAGTGGCGAACCCATGGGTGCTCCTTTGACTTGTTTGTATCTCTGTCCCTCATAAATGAAATAGGTGTTGGTCAGACAGTGTTTTATCAGAGTTATATATCATATCCTCGGGAATATGTAAATTGCGCAAATGTTGATGGTTTCATCGACGGGGTCTGACAGACTGACACCGATCTGCGGGGGAGTCTTGATGTCGAATCTCTTTTTACGAAGGTGATAGTGTGTGGCAGTGTTCATCAGACCTGTATGCTGTTGGAGTAAGGTGGTGATGAAAGTGATACAGTGTGGCAGTTCATCAGACCTGTATGCGTTGAAGTAGGGTGTGTGCCAGGTGATACTGTGTGGCAGTGTTCTAGCCCGTAATGCTGTTGTAGTAGGGTGGTGCGAAGGATATGTTGGCAGTGTTCATCAGACTGTATCTGAAGTATAGTGTGGGAAGGGATAGTGTTGGCAGTGTTCATCAACTGATTTTGTATAGTATGTGGTGGAGAAGGGATATGTGTGTGCAGTCATCAGGACCTGTATGCTGTTGAAGTAGTGTGTTAAACTGTTTGGCGAAGTGTTCATCAGACGAATTCTAAACTTATTGTTTCTACAAATTTTTGGAACATTCAAAATGTGAGGACTCCGCTTCACCCCATCCCTTGAAAAACTGTATTACAGACAAAAGCCTTACATTTTCTAATTGTGATTGAACTATAGTATACCTGCTCTAATAGTTACGTGTCGCCAGTGATTAACCTCGTTTAACTATTCTGCGAAGTCTGTTCTAATATTACTGAGAAATGTTCATAATCTCATGACAGAATCTAGATCAAGTTTCCGTTTCCTGCAATTGATGAGTACGTATTGCTTGTAATGAACATTTTCCAATTGGTATGTGCCAGTATATAAGGTATCACAACTCTAAATGTATATGTAAAGGACTTCATAGCACTCACCACTTAACATCATTGATATTGTATGAATTTGCTTCTAGTAGTGCTGTTAGCTGATTCAGGTAGTTACAAACGTAAATATATAATTAGCAAGGTGCCAAACATTATACAGAGCAAAAAATTCACTTTTTAAACAAATATGAATTTAAAAATGGCTATCGATAAATCAACCTATTTAAGCTACTTTCACACAGATTTTTTATACAAATTTAATAAAATTATTCAGAACTTAAAAACTTTCCATGAAATTCATAATTTATCAAAATTGAATTTGAAAAATAGGCTTATTTATAAATAATAATGGAATCTAACACAGTTATAATACAAATTTAATAAAATTATTTAAAGAACTTAAAATAATTCCCATCGTTCTGATCATGATAAAACTGTAAAATGAACTTTCAAAATCTCTTAACTTTCAGTTGCCACGCGTTGACCATAATCAAGAAAATATTTGTTATGAGAATAGCAAATTTTAATTTTTTCGATTTGTTCATGACATGTTATTTAGATGTTGACAGTAAAGTCACGCAGAGTTCACCGAGTATAATTAAAATAATTATTTATATTACCCTAGTTAACCTAAAAATATGGATGTATTCTATGCATACATCGTTTTAGGCTTTCACTTTTTTTAAATTGTGTATTTTTACATCATTTGATATAGAATCCAACTAGCGATATCGTATCGAAATATCGATATCATTGCTCGTCCCTACTGATTACAGTCTTCAGTGGCCCAAGAAGAGAGCGACGATCAGCCATGTCCCCCACTGAATGACCTGTCTGCGAGCCTGGCCTGCGACAATGCAGGTCAAAGCATCAACTGCACGCAAGCGCCAGTTGGCTCCATTGCGCGCTTCGTGTTTAATACGACCGTTGTGAAGAGGAAGAATGTTGCTGAAATAAACTGCATTTCACCCGGTGTATGGATAAGAACAAAGCCAAAAACCTGCCCAGCGTGCAATGCATGCCCCGCATCAGGTATCTGACTAAAGGTTGATTTGCATAATACAAATTATTGTGAAAGCTTGTCCGAGGTCTTCTTTAGAGGACAAAATCCCTTTCATTCGTATTAACGACTGGGAACACCTAGAAAAAACCTTCGGTCAGGATTGCCGGTCTCGTCAGGATTTAAACTCGTGACCAACCGAATCAGATTTAAGAGATCGGCCACAATGAGTATTTTATCTATATTTACTTAATTACATTGATTATTTTTCCTACCTCAGTCGTTAATCTCAAGACTCCCAATTAGGTAAAATTAATACCAAAAAAATACACTTAATATTAACACTTAAAATAAGATCACACTTCCTACCCTAATTATCTCGTATTATAAGTGTCAAAGACTTATTTTTGATTACGTTGAGTTAGGTAGTCTCGCGCGTTATACGATGGAAAGATGACGGGAGATAAATAGGGTTCTCTTTTGACAAGCGTGTTGGTTTCCATAAAATAAACTTAATACCTTACCATTAGACATTAATTAATAAATGTAATGTATCCATTTCAGCAAGGTGGGGTATTAAAGGGCATTTAGCACATGAATAGTGCATCCTCAAGAACAGTTTCGCTAAAAGTTATTATTATTACTAAATTAATGCAACATTACTAATAGAAGGTAAATAAATAGATAAATAAATAAATAAATAAATAAATAAATAAATAAATAAATAAATAAATAAATAAATAAATAAATAAATAAATAAAATAAATATATATATAAATAACAAAATAAATAAATAAATAAATTGTATTTAGAGTCTACCCACTCAGTTATATAACTGATTTTCAGTGGGGGACAGTAAGTCAAAGCGACCAAGCCAACCCTGTAGGCCCCCTTAAAGTAAACTACTATCAACGTTATCTTAATTTAGATGACCCTGCATTAATGTATTGTTATTTGTTCTAAGTTACAGACTATAAACGAATTGGCGACAATAAAGGGTCTGTTCAAGATCTCCCGGACTGGGGTCCCTTTCGCCGTGGCCGACGCAGTGTGTATGAATGATGGTGCCCGGATGATGGTCGTAGACACGCCAGAGAAAATAAAACTAGCTCATAGCATCATCAGTGAGAAACCCCATTTCACCGGCGCTCCGTTGGACACGGACCTCTGGGCTGGGATCTCCAATCAGAAAAACAAAGATTTCGAAACAATCCTTGGTAAAATACTGTATAAATAAGTACCCTGCTCATTGCTCAAACCCCTTGATGGATAAAAAAAATAGTCATTTGTGCGTCAGCTTTTTTTATAGCCACCATAATGTTTTTCAGGTTCTATATTATTATGCAGTCTTGTGAGAGCAGCTTGAGATAATATACTCAGTCCGCTTTAAAATAAACATCCCCACTGAAAATCAATTAGCAACGTTGTAAAGCAGACTTGGTTTTTTATTTTATTTATCTAAACCCTCTTAATACGACATTTTTTTCTTTTCCAGGAAAACCCGCAAGTTCCATCTCGATTTTCAATCAAAGATCCGGTGATCCAGTAGGCCCAAATGAAAACAAGTGCGTCGTATATTCTTACAATATAAAGTCGTTGTGGATCGTATCTTGTAACACGCAGTCTCGTGGCTTTGTGTGTGAAAAGGTTGACTAACCGTTACCGTTACTGAGATAAATGTCGAAATTTGTGGAAACATACAATACGAGTGATGTACTTTGTTGAGTTAATTAACGCACCTACGCACGCACAAAAATTAAAAGTATAACCTTCTCACGCTCATGAGAATCATTTGAAAATTTGGTTTTGACTTAAATGACTGTTGAGGATATACAACTTATTAATCCCACTGAAAAAAGATTGGAACATGATTTAAACTACATGAAAAGCAAAATGTGTGTGTATCAATCTGGAAATGGCATTATACTTATTACCAAAAATATATTTCTTGTTATTATTAAACTATATTATTATGTGCAACCCATAAACAATGTTTTAATGTTTATACTTCCATCAACACTCACACGCATACGACGTGGAAAGACCATGCTCAACATATCTAGCCACAAGCTACCCAGCGCTGGCGGCTACAAAGCGTGTCGATTAATTATGAATATGGGGTGTCTTGATTTGGTGGCAACGTCCGCACCAAACTAGAAGTTAGGGTGGAGGATAAGGGGACACTGCGCGACAAGACTCGTTGAGATGAGGAAATCTAAACATTCTTTGTAGACAATAGGGAACTGTCCTTCATTACCAAATTTGAATATGTCCCTACTAATAACCTCAAATACTGACCATTAAAGTTTTTTATGCGTCCGGCTTTTATTAGCGCTAACTGTGAGCGAGGAAAAATTTGAACCGGGCTTCGCGCCGGAAAACGGCCGTGCGCCATTGCAGGTGGGCGTGACGTCATCGTGAGGTTCGCCGAGGCGGCGAGCTGATAGTTCTGCCAATCAGCTTCCCCTCCTCACCTCACGATAACGTCACAATCAAAAGAGCGCGGACTTAAGTCTTTGTGCGGGAAGTCAAAACCCAGAAACTTTGAACATGCATAGAATCCACAGATTTTATTATTTATAGTTTATTTTAATGGCGATGTTTATTAAATATAATATTACAAATTACTAAATACGTGTAAGATATATTTGAAACCAAGGCCAGTTCCCTATAGTGGACCCCTGCAAATGTGAGGACTCCTCCCCTCCCCTTGAAAAACTACATTTACAGACGAAAATCGGTACATGCTCGTGTAAACTTACATTTAAAAAAATATTTTACTCCAATCAATTCTAATGATTACGTGCCATCACTAGATTAAATAATTGTGTGGAGTTTTCTCTTGTATAAGACTAATGTTACTGAGAAATATTCATACCCCCACAAAAAAAAAAAAAAACGGCAGCCAAGCTCTCCTTCAAAAGCCTTCGGCTGTAAATGCCGTGAGAGAAGTTGAGCCAAGCTTTTTATTCTTTATCCAAAGTTTCGCATTGAAAAGAAGTAAGATCATTTCGCCTGTTGACGAGCGCCATGCCAACCATTTTCGTGGTAAAAAAGAAAAATTTTAAAACTCAAAATCATAAAAAAAAAAATTGCTTGACCATTGTATTTGGTTTGCTCAAAATGCATCAGTCAAGTTCATTACGAGAACTCGAAAAATTCAATGGCGAAGCAATTTTTTTATGATGTTTTTTCCACGAAAATGGTTGGCTTGGCGTTCGTCAACTGGCGAAATGATCTTACTTCTTTTCAATGCGAAAATTGGGAGAAATAATGAAAAGCTTGGCTCAACTTCACAGCATTCACAGCCGAAGCTTTACTTGGGTGCCGTTTTATTTTCTTTCAAAATTTGTGTTTTTGTGGGAATATTACATATTATATTTTATGTTTGTTTCATATCAAGGTGTGAAATACTTGTAACCGATACTTCGAAGAAAGCGGGAATTTTAAATGTAATTTTCCATCGAAATTCAGTGTTTTTGACATTTTTGGGCCCACGGTTCACCCAAATTTAGCCCCAAGTGTTTTGGACAGTTTTTGCAGGGCTGGAAACGCAATTTGACGAAGAAGAACGTTTCCAATATTTGTAATGCAAGGATACTTCACTGTATGACGTAGAAACAAATAACTTGTCAGGAATATGGACCAACATGACAATTGAGCTAACACTTATGGGATCAATGTATACATCAGCGGATAAATCATGGAAGGGGCATAACTGGCATCACAATTGGGAAATGGATGGTGGAGGTCCCTTTGTTTTGAGTGTTGTTAAAGGCCTGGAGACTTTGCGTGGTGAGAACTTGTACAGCACTGAGCAACATAAGGATTCACGAGATTCTCGCTCCAAAAAATACACAGCAGATGTTCAGAAATTCACCTTCACCTCTCCCTTCACCTTATAAACATAATATGCAAAAAGTTAAATGTAAAATATGTATGGACGGCTAAAGAGAGTTTTCCACAACTGTGGTACTCTACAGTAGCCATTATACAATAAGTAAACAAATAAATAAATTAATTAATTAATTAATTAATTAAGAAAGAAAGAAAGAAAGAAAGAAAGAAATAGATATATAAATAATAAATAATATTTCTTGGGTGTTTAACTAAGTTACATTAAAAATAAAAGGTAAAATTGTTATAGTAACTGACAAAATTTTTCTGAGAGACGTGTATATATGAAATATTGAAAAGTTAATGATAGAGCTGTGAGCATTTTCTTCCCCAAAAACCTCATAAAGCTTAAAATTGTGTGGAGATAGTGTTACAAGAATGGGCCTGAAAGCATGTTGATATACGCTGAATAAGTCGACAAGGCGATAAACTTGTCAAAAAATCTAGGCCGAACTCATCCAACAGTCTTGAAATGCGGATGATTTATACATTTCACGTATTTTGTCGTTTAAATGATTTACTATGATATAGAGTTGCCTGTTACACTAGGCTATTGTTACCGAGAGTTCCCATGTGCAATTTTATTAAATTGTATTGAATTAAACGTACGCTTCCTGCTATTAATGTGTACAAATAGCAGCTTGAACGCTGAAGTTATTTATTTGCTTGACACGGATAAAGTTTCTACCAATAGGATAATGCGCCGTCCGTGTGTATATTAATAGCATACTCCTCTCACAGTTATTCAATATATGAGAATTGCTCACCACTCAAAACGTTCAGTTGAAAATGAACGGAAGACTCGCCTTCTTATTAGTTGCAGTTTGCATGATTCAAGTAAGTTCTAGAATTAAGTAGAATTGAATCTTTATAATAATTATTCATTAAATGTAATGTAATATTAACGACTTGTGATATGATTAATTTAATGATAAACTAAACCTTATTTTGAGTTATCGGATACAAATTCACACGTATAACTTATTTTGTTAGCTATTCTACTTGATTTAAGATATAATTGGATGAGTGTAGCGAGCGAAGCGAAGATTCCATTTCACTACACTGGAGAAAAAATTCCGGAATGTTTTTTTTTTTCTTTTTTTTTTCTTTTTTTTTGTATTTCTGTGTGTCTGTTAACACGATTCCGGCTAATTAACCGATACTCCAATTGCAATGAAATTTTATGGAGGCCTTCGAAATCTCTGAACTTAGAACTGCCACCTTTTTGAGCGCAATCGAAAAATTATTTCGCATAAAAATCGCAATTTTACGATTTTTTTCGATTTTTGACAAATTTCTTCGACTTATATAACATCTACATGCTTTATTCGATTGTTATGATTTTTACAGAACCTTAATTTTATAAATTTATATATTCGTGTGAAATTTGAGCGTAATCGAAAAATTATTTCTCATAAAATTCGCAAATTTACCTTTTTTTGTTAAATTTTTTTTTAATTACGCTCATCCAACAACGCGCCTGAAAAAGCGTTTGCGAAGTTTCCTAGTTTATTGAACACTTACAAAAAAAGATATGTACATGTGGGTAATTGAGTGCCTGGAAGCAAGAGATTTCGCATGTGGTCAATTTTTATGAATACAAATTGAAAAATAGGCCTCTGTTTTTATTGGTGATTTAGCATTGGTGCAGTCAATTGCAGTTGATCAAGATTACTGTCAATGAATAAAAGCTTATCTGTGATAAGTAAGTAAGCTCTACATGATTGTTTTATGATTTTGATTATTTCTGGTTGGAACACTTTGTTTTAAATAAAATTTCTAATGGTACTTACATTATTTTGTAAATTTTATAAAATTATATCATATATTATGTAAACTTGAAGCTCGTAAGATGTTGCTAATCGCAATCTTAACACTAAAAATGTGTCAGGGGTTACGCTGCAGACACGCATTACTCCCCCTCCCCATTGCATGAGAGCGTTAAGCTTTTATATATAATAGTGTTCAATTGTACCTTGGCTAGAATCGATCTTTGGTTGTTATCGCTCACTCATCGATTGTGTTGGGGCCTACAGGGTTGGTTTGGTCGTTTTGGTTTAAAGTCCCCACTGAAAATCAGTTATAAGACTGAGTGGGTAGGCTAAAAAGATTTTTTAAAATTTCTATATTGGCAATATAAGTCTGCACCAGAGGCTTATTCCTAACGAGTTACTCGCTAGACAAACGCTTGCTGTCTCATTCCTCCCTCCCTGTTAATCTTCAGTCCAACTTATACCCACTCTTATTTTATTTTAATATCCTATTCAGTTATAAAACTGATTTCCAAATGAGGACAGTAAAATGTAACATGTAACAACAACAACGACGACGACGACGACGACGACAACAACAACAACATCAACAACAACAACAACAACAACACAACAACAACAACAACAACAACAACAACAACAACAACAACAACAACAACAACAACAACAACAACTGATGGGCTGGACTATGACATATTTAACCATCGACATCACACGAAAAATGATTAAAATAACTGATCAAGTGTCGCCAAAAATGCAAAACGATTTTTAGGTCCTCACACTTGCTTTATGACCCGGCACTTCCACCATCATCATGCGTACGTCAACCAACATTTTAAGATATAACTTATTTTTCTTAGTAAGCAATAGACCCTCCCCCCCAAGCCATTTACATTGCTCAAAATTCATATACTCGTTTAGTCTTTAACGTTTTTTAATAACTAATTAATTGGATGAGCGAAGCGAAGATTCCATTTCACTACACTGGAGAAAAAAATCCGGAATGTTTTTTTTTTTTCTTCTTCTTTCTTTCTGTATTTTTGTGTGTTTGTTAGCACGATTCCGGCTAAACCGATACTGCGATTGCAATGAAATTTTACGGAGACCTTCGAAATCTCTGATCTTAGAGCTGCCACGTTTTTGGGCGCAATGGGGAAAATTTTTTTTCACATAAAAAACGCAATTTTACGATGTTTTTTATTTTAAAAACAATTCTTTGACTTATAACACCTACATGCTTTATCCTATTGTAATGATTTTTTTACAGAACTTTAATTTCATGAATTAATATATTCGTGTTAAATTTGAGCGCAATCGAATAATTATTTCTTATGCAAATTGCAATTTTACGATTTTTTTCTTTTTAAAAAATTACAATTAATTAAAACAATTAAGTTAATTTTTTATTTAATTTAATTTAATTATAAAATTAAGTTAATTTTTTATATAATTTAATTTAATTAAAAAAAATCTTCGACTTAGTAATGATTTTTTTCACAGAACAACAGAAAATCCGCGTAACACATGGCATCTCAATGCACCATATACGCTCATCCAACAACGCGGCGGGACTTAAGCGTTTTCCTAGTTAATATAATTATGGAGTCCAAATATCTATATCTTTGCCCGTACCTACTGATTCCAGCCTTCAGTGGCCGAAGAAGAGAACGAAGATCAGCCATGTGCCCCACTGACCGCCCGGTCTGCGAGCCTGGCCTGCGACAATGAAGGTCAAAGCGTAGACTGCGCGCAAGCGCCAGTCGGCTCCATAGCGCGCTTCGTGTTTAAGAAGACCGTTGTAAAGAAGACGAAGAACGTTACTGAAATAACCTGCATTTCACCCGGTGTATGGAGAAGATTGTTGCCAAAAGTACAGCCCAAAAAAGGTTGGAAGAGGAATATTTTTAATTTTTAATTTCTTGTGGGAAACCTGCACGGGGTGCAATTCATGAGAACATTATACAGATTATCAGAAGAATCATATCATGGACCGTTCTGCTTAATATGCATATAATTTTGTTTTCCCCTTAGTCATTCCTGGGACCCAAAGTTACCATCCGTTTTTTTAGGATGATGTTTTTATGAAAGAGTTAAATTGTTCGATTTCCTATGCTAGTCTCATTGCGCATCCGTTATGTTAAATTTTACAAACTTTACGCAGCCCTACCACCCAAAGTTACAGACAGATTTTGCCATGGTTATCTGTAAATGGAAGAGCGGAATATTCCAAACTTTCTACAGAAGGAAAAACTCTTGTCAGATTTTGTATTATTCTACCACTATTCCGAGCTAAATAATCATTGGGCTCAAAGGCTCAATGGGTTTAAAATAATAGTTGAAAGGCAAAGTTATTTAATTTCAAGAGTTAATGTAAAGTTAAAAGTATTTGTTTCATTTAGTTTTTAAAAGTAAACGGTACAATGACAGTAGTTCACGTTTACTGTGCAAGATCGTTATTCCAATCTCTCTAATATTCTTGTTATTGCCTGACCGCAAAACAACGAACTTCGATAGCACGGACAGGTGGATTTTATAACTCAAAAGTTTTTATTTTTAAGATTTAAAAATTAACTAATGACTAATAAATAAAAGTCTACAAAAAGTAGCTTGGTAACGGTTCTACCAACTCTGAATTTTAGACAACTAACAATTGCACAGATGTTTTTTGATAATTCTCAAACCTTCTATTTGCTTTCATGCACTAGCCCGATTGCAAACTATTCATAGGTTTGTTTGGTTTACCTAGTGTAGTGTAGACTTGTGTAGTGTAGGTGTAGACATTGAAATCAAATTACACTATACACTTTACCCAGGATAACCAAACGTTTTTTAATCTACACTCTGCACTAGATTCGCTTACATCGAACTGTCAAACTACTAAAACATAATAAAACAACAAACAGTACTGTTGAAGGCACTAAATGAGTCAAAATGATAGTATGTGTACTATCAGAACGATGAAAAGCTATTTAGAATATAAACTTCAATAGTGTTTATCCTAATTGAGGTTAGAGTACCCTAAGCATTTGCCCTCATCACAAAATATAGTGCCACATAAATAAAAGACTCCGAATCAGTTTCTAATGCGTAATAATCTACTTTATTGATTTTATGAGTTATATCGGATTGTCAATGAAAGAATTCATTCATCTGTTTTAAGCTGTTTTCTTCAAATGTGCGCCTAAATTCTACACCTACACTCTACACGACCTGCTCCATGGAGCTCGTGTAGAAATGCTACACTTTACACTACACGAAGTCAAACCAAACGCACTTAATACGAAAACGCGTTTTAGACTTTGTGAGCCTACACTAGTGTAAAGTGTAAGTTCGTGTAGCAAACTAAACAAACCTATTATCTACCTACACCGACAGTGTCAGCTCAAGCGCTAAACGTGCGCTACTGATTCGGGAGGTCCCAGTTTCAAAACCTGTCGTGACCGGCAATCCATACTGAAGGTATAAACTTAACATCATACTTCAAGTGAAGAAGAAGAAGAAGAAGAAGAAGAAGAAGAAGAAGAAGAAGAAGAAGAAGAAGAAGAAGAAGAAGAAGAAGAAGAAGAAGAAGAAGAAGAAGAAGAAGAAGAAGAAGAAGAAGCGTTCTTTGAAACGTCGACAGGAAACATCATCAATCGTTGAATACCACCGCTACAAAACAACACAAATCAATAAAATGTCATCAACGGGTAGCGAGACACGTAAAAGATCTTACTGAAGGTGATTTTACTGTTCGGCGTTGTTCGCGAAGCGAAAGCGCGATGACCAATCAGCGTCCGATTTTCAAGCGAAGGCGCGATGGCGCGAGGCCTCGCAAGAAACATAAACTAAGTTCATCTTTTTTGCCTTCGCGACAAGGAAATCTCCCCTTACGGCCAGTTGATCGTACTTTGTTATACATTACGGCCAGTTGGATCGTACTTTGTTTTACATTTTGTTTGTTGTTTGTTGTTGCAGGCTCGCGGTAGTGTATAAAAACTCTACAAAAAACTTTGCCCCTTCGCCTCGCGAGCAACGCCGAACAGTAAACGCACCTATTGAGTTTTCTTAACAGCCCTCGGACATCCCTTTACAAATTATTGCCCTAACTCCAATATACCTAGTATGACATTGCACACGATGCATTGCATGGTTTCCCACTAGAAAAAATACTATTGAAAAGTTTAAAGCATTTGGTTAATTTATTTTTATAAAAGTTAATGGTACAATAATGGTGTCCTACATGTAAAGTGAAAAGTGCGTAGACAAAGTATTTTTCTTATAATATATTTCACTTTGCAAGATCGCCAATCTTATCCCTCGACAAATCTTGCTACTGCCAGACCCAAAGAACAACGAATCTCGATAACACGGACGGGTAGATTTTATAACTATAATTTAAAAAGTCTTCTATTAGCATAAAGTAACGAAGAAACTGCACCGACTACGGTATACAAGTTCTAAAATGTATAAGGAGAAGACTTTGACTAGGAAATCATCTTTAAAAAAAGTAAAACTAATAATTAGGCTATACTTGTTTATAATTTGTGAGATAAATATATATATTGTGTCCACGGATAAACGGCATAATTTTTTCAAACTGCAAAATATTTTCATAATTTTCCATGATTTCCATTTACAGTTGCTGTATAGCTCACTCAAATAGTAGATATAACTAATATTTTCCAAAAATAACGAAACGAGTTTCGCTCAAAGTCTTTAAGCTTAAATATTAACTAATAAAAGTCGACACAAAGTATAGTAGTAACTGTAACAAGTTAAATCTTTTAAGATTTCACCCAACCCTGAATTTGAGACAGACAATATTTTTTGTTTATTCTTAATAGCTTTAAAGGGGTATTTAACCGCTAAACTAAAAAAATGTTTCATTCAGGCAAACTAGTAATGAATTTAGCAATTAACAGAAAAATTATTGGGGCCACCTTAACCTTCCAAAAAATTGTCAAACATGAAATTTTTGAGCTAGGTCCCATCGGCAAAAATCTCCCATAAGAAATTACAAGGGGACGGTCTTCATCCCCGTGACCTTGCAGGATTTTGATCCAAAAAAATATTGGCCATTATTGACGTACTCTACCGCCTTTTCTGTAAATTTTCTATTTTTGGCCATTATTGACGTATAGCCATTTCTGAAAATTTTCTATTTTATGTTTTGTAATTTTGGGCAAGTAGTTTGGTCAAATTTATGCTGATTACCAAGATGGGGTGTGATTTTGGAATGCATATTTTTTAGTGTTTGAGGGTATTATTTGGGCACAGTTTCAAGACACGATGTAAAAAATGAGCATTTTAGATTGGTACTATGCTCTAGGATCTATGTGGACCAAAAAAGAAGCAGGTTAAAGCCGATTTAAGAAATTTCCCAAAACACCAATTTTCGAAAATTTCAGGATCAAAAAAATTGAAAAATTCGTGTTAAATCACAGTTACAAGATATAATTTTTTAAACTGTCATTTTAGTGAAGTATTGTGCTATAGATCATGTGGTAAAAAATATTTTTTTGAGTTAATAGCCCCTTTAATTTGATTTCATTTTTTATTGTACAAGCTCGATTGTAAACTGAACGATATCTTGCTTTTGACGACCCTTCATTAACGCATTGTTCTTCAGTTCCAGGTTATAGGCGAATTGGTGACAATAAGGGTCTGTTCAAGGTCTCCCTGTTTGGAACATCGTTCGAAGTGGCCGACGCAGTGTGTCAGCAAGATGGCGCCCGTATGATGGTCGTAGACACGCCGGAGAAAATGAAAATAGCTCGTGACTTCATCAGTGAGAAACCTCGTTTCCCCGGTGCAAAGTATGACACGGACCTCTGGGCTGGGATCAGCAATATGAAAAGCAAAGAGTTCGAAACTATCCTCGGTAAGATATTGTTTAATAAATTAGTGCAGGCGGGCGTTCGCCGTCATACCAGTATGTATAGCAGTATAGTGTTTGCGAAGCAACCTTGCCGATGCTGGTGTGACTGTGATCGACAGGTGTATTGTAGCCAACCAGGGACGGTATTTTTAGTTGGGAATCCACTGATTGGTCAAGATTCACTCGCCGTGGCGTCTGCATCAGCAAGGTTGTCTTAGAGCAACTGTACCAGCACAGAGCTAGCCACACTTTGTTTTCAAGAAGTACCTCGGCCTTTTCAACCTTTGGATCTCGGGAATGGAATGACATACGATCGAGATTTTAGAGTGAATGGAAATTGGAAATCAATCCAGAAATTAAAAAAATCCATCTCAACAGGGTATCGAACTCCTGTCTCCCAATGTTTTACCCCTAAGCTACCGAGACGGTTAACTTAAGGCGAACGCCAAAGTCGTTGTTACACTATGAGTGAGTCATGTGTTGAGTACCCGGTAACATCCCCTTTCTTCCCGCTACCTAAGGCCTCCCTAACCTATATCATAGTCTAGAGTGGAGCATTATGGCCTTACAGTTGACGCTCCCTTATACCAACTAAACTTAAAAACCCTATTATTATTATTCCAATATAATTATCAAACGTAAATGCAAATATTCCCGGGTACTCAATACATGACTCGCTCACTCGTCTAACAACGACTTTGGCGTTTTCCTAGTCTAGTTGGCTAAGGCGCCGTTATACCCGAAATGTGGGAGACCTGGGTTCAATCCCCTGGTCGGGAAAGATTTTGTAATTTCTGGATTGTATTTTAAAAATTATTAAACATGTTTTGAAATGCATATAACGCAGTGTAGTCTTATCACCAGTGACAATACTATGGAAAACATAGCCAGTACGAAATACGTGTAAATATTGCAATGTTTAACTCAATCTCCGAGCGGAATTTTGGATAACCTTGACGTGCAATATTATTTACTACAATTCAGAAATTAAAAAAGTCCGCCCCAACCGGGAATCGAACCACGGATCTCCCGCATTCCAGACAGGCGTCTGGACGTGTAAAATTCGATAAACCTTGGGCACACGGCATTTCACAGCCAGGCAAATAACAAACAAAAAATATTTTTTTTAAATTCAAATCCATTGTCGTTAAAATAATTCCTGCACATTAGCAGCCTATTTTTCAATTTATTATTTCTTGTAGGTTTAAACCGCAATGGATCTAGCTGATTTTGTAAGCAGTTCTCAGTTAACTCGTACCGGATGTCTGTTTAAAATTTCAGCGCAATCTATTCAGCGATTCGGCTGATTTTCAACGTACTCATATAGTTTAATAGCTTGTCTTAAACATTAACATTGTCTTGAAATTTGTCAACCCAACTTAAAATAATTGAAAGTTTAGGGTTTTAAAAAGTTACTAGATGAACTGAAATGTTTCCTTAACCGCCTTTCAAAATTAGTTTGTAAACAAAGCAGCAGAATCATCTCCTTGGAAGCACCCCTGCCTAGTACAAAGTATCTAATAACCTGGTTGAAGTTTGATTTTTTGCGGGTAATTTGGTGTGAATTACTGTGGCAGGAACAAAAATCATGAAATAGTATGTTGAATATTAGGACAAGTTTACACCAATATTTAATTTCCTTTCGATTTTCCATCCTTTCCCACCGACTGTGATGTATTCTGTACCACTGCCCGCAGTTGTGTCTGTCAGCACTATGCTGGCAACTCGCTACTCAGTGCATGCACTCTCAGCCGCTCCGTCGGACAGAAGCTCTCAAGTCTCTCGCTCGTAGAGAACGCGTGTGTGTTCTTCGTGTTCTACTCGCACCTCGCCAGTGTATACGTATACAGTGTACCTGGAAACTATTTCTATTGTGTTTTAACATTTTATTAGTGTATATATTTCACCATAAAATCGCTCTCGCCGCTGACGCCCCCGACGCCTCCGCCGCCCGCCGCCCAGCTGAGTAATCTACACGCCCGCCGCCCTGCTACCTTGCCCAGCCCAAGTGATTTCAGTTTATTTCGCAGCTCGGTTTCTCTAATTTCTCCGCCTCTCACGGCAATCTCGATCCCTAAATCCTAATAGGGAACCTAAGTGGGCGTTGTCTGGTTCTCTCCGGTCAGCGTGGTATAGGCGATTAACCCGTGCTAAATGTTTCGTAAGCGATAGCGCGAGAACCCGACCACGGACAGGAATTATATTCATACTGTAAGAAACTATAATCTTTCCTCTTTGCGTGGATATACATAACTCTGCTCTATCACAAATATTAATGACATTTGTTTTGAGTCGAAGTGAACTCTACATTTACACTGTTGCCAAACCTTCCAAACTGCTCATGAAAAAGCACGTAAAAACATTTTGTCCGTGGCATCAGCATAACATTTGGTATCCGACTTGCTTTGTGGCTACTGTGAGGTCACTGGGTTGTACTAGATTATACATTACTAATAAAATATCCTTTAATGTGCCAACAAAATCTTGAATGAAAAGTACATTTAGCAACCATGGACAGGCGCGTGGTATGCGAGGATGCCACAGCTGCACACAACGTGGCTGCGTCTCGCTTAGGTTGCCGCTCAGTCAGAGTACATTTGCGACAGCGCGCAAACATGGGTCCATTAAACTCATAATAGTTTGAATTTAGGAAGCGTCATCGAGCAAAGTAGAATGCCATCATCTTCTTCACAAAATTATGCATCTTGTGATGTTATTGGTTTAGATTTCTTTTGCGCGAGTCAAAAGATACGGCGAGTTACATTTTCGTACCATGCTAATTCTTATGGGCGCTGAGACCAGAGAGAACCAATTTCCTTCCCGCCTTCAAAACTTAGGTTCCCTATACAGTCCACAACCCCCCCCCCCCCCCCCCTCATCGAATACCTAGTCGTCTGTTGGCCTCCCTCGCCCTACACTAGGTCGCTTGTAGGACTATCTCGCCAACGCGCAAACAGGACATAAAGGTAAGGCCTACTAGCTAGGTTTGATATGCAATCAATATTGTTGGCACCAGGACGATGATTCCTTTAGAAGGGGGAAGTGGAAAGAAAGCATAGACCGTGGTAGCATTACCTCCATCTGCTTCTTCGTAGAGGGCCGACGGCAATGTTGCCGCTTGCAACGTGACGAATAGATGATAAAGGTGATGAAGAGGCTAGCCCTGGAGGTGAGATGAGAGTGATTGGGATAAATTGATGAATGTAGTGAATTTTAATGATGAAACTACAACGTGCACACAAAATTAAATTACTATTGAAGATTGATAAACTTAAACAACCCCTGTAGCTGTAGACTTCAACGATTTTTAAAGCCACAAAGAATTGCACACGAGGGCACCTCAAACAACTCTCAAAGATGTGCTGGCATGAACAGGCAGCTCGAAATGAATGCTCGATATCGACAAGCAACGACTTGACTAGAATATTATGGTAGAACTGAGCGTTGCGAAAATAAGCCAGACAGGTAGGTAAAAGGTAACCAAAAAAATAACAATTAAATATTTTTTATTTGCATTATATTAACAACAAAGAAGGGAGTGGTTTCAGATACTTCCGCAAGTCCCAAATTAATATTCGAGATCTATTTGTAGCTTTAAATAGTTAATTTATTAATAACCCCTTTAAGGATTTTGAACAAATTTTGATCCAACATGAATTTTATCCTATGCAGATGTGTATAAACTAGGAAAACGCTAAAGTCCCGCCGCGTTGATGGATGAGCTTTTTAAAGTTTTTAGTTTGCGTGGGATATCTTTAATTTTGCAAGTGCTTTGTTTTGCTGCCTACGCATTGTAGGTGATTGTTGTCAAGTTTCTATTGTTACTTGTCAATTGGTAATATTTACCGTAAAAAACTTATATTAAAAGCTTTATTTCTGTAGATTCTGGCTAACTTTTTCAACTTTTTCTTTCAAAAGGTACTACATCACCATAACCTTAATGTCCATGTATAATATGAACGTTGTGGCCCCACCCGTTTGGTCAGAATCGGCCCAAATGTCACGAAAATATCGCACTAAACCGTAAAAAACTTATATTAAAAGCTCTATTTCTATAGATTCTGGCTAACTTTTTCAACTTTTTCTTTCAGAAAGCAATACATCACCATTACCTTAATGTCCATGTGAAATATGAACGTTGTAGCCCCACCCGTTTGGTCAGAATCGGCCCAAATGTCACGAAATATCGCACTAAAAATCGAAAAAAATCGTAAAAGTACGATATTCATGAGAAATATTTCTCCGATTGTACCCAAAAACAATACACCTCTAAGTTCAGAGATTTCGAAGGTCCCCTCCAATTTTCATCAAGATCGGATATGCCGTTTGCCCGGTAGAGAGTTAACAAACAGACAGAAAAAAAAAAAAAAAAAAACACCCGAGCTAAATTTTTTGGTGGTTAGTGAAATTGAAGTCTTCGCTTCGCTCATCCAAATATGAATAAACAACTAAACTAACTTTTCAGACACCAGAATTTAGTTATTTGGCACATTTTTACAATAGAAAACTTTAAGATAAATTTACCCAGGCAAATCTTTCAACTTTTTTACCTTGAATATCAATGATATTTTGTTAAAAAAATCGTCAGTTTTATTTACCGCAATAAACAAACTCTATCGATGACCAAGTTTATGTAAATAATAATTCGAATATAGCACACTTCCATATAAACGATTCAAATTCATAAATCTTTACTTTATTATGCTTTGTAACAAAGCAACCACAAAGATGCATCTGTGGGTGAGGGTTGATGAGGTTTGATTCACGAACCCACCTGTTTACGTTTTTAACGCATCTTGTGCTCGCAAGAGTTCTTAGATACACATTCGAACGAATTATTAAAAATTATGAATGGTGATGGATTATCAATATTGCTAATTTACCATGCAATAGTTCAATCATCAAATCAAGATTATGTGTTTTTCGAGCCTATATGATGCATTTCCCGTAAGGAGGAATGAAAATATATAACAGGTTTTGTAAGCCAAATAATTGGACATTTCACTACTAAAATGTTTATCAAAATAAAAAAGTAGTGGGCCCTAATATTCCAACTACATTACAGCAACATTCTTCAGCAATCAGTACGAAAATATTTTTAAGTAAACATAACAAACCAAAACATTTTTAGTGGCATGTTGTAGAATGTAATGAAACTTCTGATAGTTACGATATTACTAGACAGAAACTCTTCTAAATGTGTGTACACTGAACATTCGGCACACTATAATCATATTAAAATATACAAGAAATCAAACCAGACCATTTTTTTCGTTGAGTAGCATTAGAATTTGTATATGCCAAGAAAGAAGTTTACTACAACATTATTGTGATTTTTATTATCGTAAATATATGTTCAGAAATTTAAGAATACATACTCAATTTGATGTTGTTTCACATTGATTTTAATGTTCTTTTATCCTTACCGTTAAGGGCCCTGGGTTCAATAATAAGCTGCAAGGTTGCACCGTCCGATTCTTGACGCGTATTGGACTATTCTGCGCAACGTATAAGAACTAAATACAACTAGCTACAAGGCTAAACGGAGTTTGATCTTTTTCCAATATCTCTATTCGTGTCAGGTGTGGTAACATCTCGTGTTAATATTAACATTTTAACCAGTCATTTTGGTATCAGCTATTATATTATAATCCTGTCAAATAAGATCGTATATTGACGTTTGGAGGAAAAAATTGCGATGTCGCTGAATTTTTGCAGAGACCTTCCTTATATAATACTTATTAACATACTAAAACTCCCCTACAATCGGACTGGAGCTTCGGCCACCATATTGGAAAATGGCGGCCAAAAAGTGTTTGTTATCGAATATCTCCAAATTTGTTTGAGATAGACAAAATATCTCAATTGCAAAAATATTCCCCATTTAATTCCCTACAAAACAGGTGTCTTCTATAAATTTGGTAGGAGCAAAGGTTACGTCACAAAATCGTGGTTTATATGTTGCTTATTGGAGTACCAGCTTATTTCCAAATTTTCACACCCAGCATCAAACAATGCCCGGTAAATCCGTAAGAAATCGATTTAAATACAAAAGGACTTTTGTACGGGGTTCATGAAAGCTTCCATTAGTATTTTAAAATATCAGGTCTGCGAAATCGAATTTTGCATTTACCCGGAATTTGGGTTTTTCCATTGTTGGCATTTCCTCAAAAATGCCCTTTTTGACTGTACATTATTAAGCACTAAATAGCATTGGAGGAAAAATTCTTCCTATGCACATTAAAATGACTCAAATAATGATCCGATTACAACCAAAGTTTAAATCCAATATGGCTGCTAATTCCTAATATCCACAAAATCAAAGTGAATAATGTAACAAAAAGAGTGTAAAAACAGCACGAAAACAGTATTCATATTGTGAATATTAGGAATTAGCAGCCATATTGGGTTTAAAACTTTGGTTGTAATCGGATCATTATTGAAGTCATTGCAATGTGCATAGAAAGAATTTTTCCTCCAATGCTATTAAGGGCGTAATAATGGACAGTCAAATATGGCATTTTTGAGGAAATGCCAACAATGGAAAAACCAAATTCCGGGTAAATGCAAAATCCGATTTCGCAGACCTGATTTTTAAAATACTAATGGAAGCTCTCATGACCCCCGTACAAAAGTCATTTTGTATTTAAATCAATTTCTTACGGATTTACCGGGCATTGTTTGATGCTGGGCGTGAAAATAAGGAAATCGGCTGGTACTCCAATAAGCAACTTATAAACCACGATTTTGTGACGTTACCTTTGCCCCCACCAAAACTAAAGTAGACACCTTGTTTGTAGGGAATTGAATGGGGAATATTTTTGCCATTGCAACATTTTGTCTATCTCCAACCAATTTGGAGATATTCGATAACCAACACGTTTTGGCCGCCATTTTCCAATATGGCGGCCGAAGCTCCATTTCGATTGTAGGGGAGTTTTAGTATGTTGATAAGTATTATATAAGGAAGGTCTCTGCAAAAATTCAGCCACATCGCAATTATTTCCTCCAAAAATTCTTATTTGACAGGATTATTATTCATTACCACCATAATGTTTTGTTTTGTTTGTTTATTTGTTTGTTTTGTGTGAGTTGTTGGTCTTGTGGTTAGCATCTCTGCTTCCAATGCAGAAGGTCCAGGATTCGGTTCCCGCTTTAAGCAAAAGTTTTTTAATTTCTGACATTTTTGGCTTAGGAATGTCAAGTGTAAACGGTGACTTTGGAGCCGTCCTAGCAACAAGGCACATAATAAATTTCTAAGATTGTTCCAAATTTGTTTTCTTCTTAAAACTATGTTCATTATTTTCCAGGAAAACCTGCAAACTCCATCTCAATCTTCGACAAAACTAAAGAAGGTAAATTACTCCCAAATGAATACAAGTGCGTCGTATATTCTTTCAATGCAAATGAACTGTGGATCATACCATGTATGCAAGGTACTGGCTTTGTGTGTGAAATGGTTGAGTAACGGTTTCTTGTATCGTAGCCTATATACTAACATTTAAATATAAGTGTATAAATTTGTTAAAACACACAATACGTGTGACTATACTTTGCCTACACACGCACAAAAACTGAAAGTTTACTTTCGTAAGCTCTTCAGAAACATTAATATTGATCGAAATGGCTGTTGAATTAATACAACTTTATAATCATATTAAACATAGATTGTAATATGATCGATCTCAAATATGAGAAAAGCAAAATGTGTGTGTATCTACCTCAATGTTGTATTACTTAATGGAATTACTACAAAATAAACTTTCTTGTGTTATTAATTAAACTATATTATGTGCAACCCATAAACTATGTATTAATGTTTATACTTCCATCAACACCCACACGCACACGACGGGAAAAGGCCCATGCTGGCCAGATTGGCCAGATCTAGCCTCAGGTTACTTGAGCAGATAGCAGGCCCCCGGCGTCGAAACCGGGCGGCTACATAGCGTGTCGAGGAATAAGAGAAAGGGGGTGAAACCAGCTCGATGGGTAAAACGGACATTAGGTTCGTCTTGTGTTGAATACACTTATTTGATTTATATTGAATTATTGTTATTTATTAATTATGTTGTTCAATTCAATTCCAACTCAATTGAAATTGAAATTGAATGTTGTTAATTATTTTAATTTGATATAAGGATTCGTCAACTAATAGGTCACTTTTATAGACACCACTCTATCGTGTAGTAAGCGGGGGAGGCCTGTGCTATGACAGAACAAGTCACAGCTGGTCAGGGATTGGCTGTTTTCTCGCATTCTACTATAAGATACATTATCTGGGCCAATCTGTTCCCCAAGCCAAGATGGGGAAAACAAGGCATGTCCTGCGGTGCGATATATTGTAAATGGTACCCCTGCAGTATGGTGTTGACTTCCAGTTTGGCTTTAGTTCATATTACTTTTGAGACGTAATGGAACTAATAGACAAGAAATTGCATCACTATGATTGTGCGTTGAAGACATTCGATCTGTATTTAAGAACAATAAACATATTACAGGAAATGTTATTCAAATTATGTTAATAATGTTGAATTAACCATCTTTGTCAAAATAAAACGGTAACACCTTGAGTTGCTGTTTTAATTTAAGTGCATCCAACTGAACTATAAGTGATTGTTTTCGCCCGACCTGGCAGCTGAAGTGGCCGACAAAACGCTTTCTTTTCAAATGAGATTGCCATTGTAAGCCATTGTTTCAAGATAAATTAACAAATCAATACCGAACATTATTTCAAAATTTGATTATACTACGTCAAAATAAGAAGTAACACATAAATCGCAAAAGGAGTTTCAATGGTAGAATAGTTAGCATAGTTTGTTTTATGCTAGACTCAAGGTACAGAGAAAAACTGCCAGAAAGGTTACGGGATTAAAAAAGTGGTGGACAGAAGAAACGGATTTAAATGGTAAACAAATTAGAAGATATGAAAGTATGGGAAAGCTGACAAATGATTTAGGATGGGATACCTTGGATTTGAAGAGAAAAAGCGACAGGCTCTGTAAATTGTTTAAGGCGTCAAGGGATTTTATAAGCTGGGGAGAAATCAATAGTTTCTTTAAAAAGGGGATTTGTGAGGGTAGGGGGGGATCATGATTGGAAATTTTATCAACACATATGAAGGGAAATTTTCATGTATTAATAGAACAGTATCTGAATGGAATTTCTGAGAGCACTGTACAGAAAGATGATCTCATACATTTTAAAAACTCTTTGGAAAATTTGTAAATTTGTAATATTATGAAACTGTATATTTTAGTATTTTTCAATATTAATATTGGACCTTGCCACACACAAAAACTTTGTATAACTGTAAGCCAATAAATAAATGTAATGTAAATGCAATGTAAGGCGCTGTTTCGCTTATGGAACAGAGAAAGGTAAGTGATATAATTGCACGATATTTGATTTACTACTATCTCCAACGAAATTATGACCAATTCAACTACTCGAACCATGGGCTTACATGGCGATGTGTATATATGGGGGGGGGGGGAGAGACACATTGTGCGTGGATTAGGGGTGGAAAGTTTTTCCAGCTGCAGTAGTATAGGCCTATAAGAGGGGGAGGTTAGATCGCTAGAGGACTCAATTAAAAGTCTCGTTCAGACTAAAAGTACATGTTTAAACATGAATGACGCAGATTGTTATGATTTTTAAAATTTTAGTAAAACTTGTAGTACAACTTTCAAATGAAGTCCAGTCAGAAGTATAAATGGCATGCCAATAAACAACAAATTTTACAAAATCACTAGTCGTAAGCTAACCTTAAACACAGATAACAAAAACTTGTAGAAATACAGCCAAACCTTACACACTCAAAAGAAATGAGATCTAAAAAAAGGGCCAAGCTCATCTACCCTTCCACATTTGCGCATTCTTAATTCATAAACGTACAGTGTCCCATAACAGCATCCTCGAAAAGCTTGGCAAAATAGAATTTGCGATTATTAATTTAAACGTAATAGTTCAACCAAGTTCTTTTTTCTAATTAATTTAAACGTAATAGCATGCAAATTTTATTTTGCCAAGCTTTTCGAGGATGCTGTTATGGGACACTGTACGTTTATGAATTAAGAATGCGCAAATGTGGAAGGGTAGATGAGCTTGGCCCTTTTTTTAGATCTCATTTCTTTTGAGTGTGTAAGGTTTGGCTGTATTTCTACAAGTTTTTGTTATCTGTGTGATCTCATTACTTTTTCAAGTTCCATTGTAAAATTATTTGTTAAAATATTATAATTTTATCAAAGTTGATTTAATTTCTATGGTATTAGCAATAACAAAAGGATGTAAAATATCTAGACCCGGATTCATGTACATCCTGGGTATAGGTGGTATAACCATGGTATAACGACGGTATAAGGACTGGACCCCAATTCTTGAGTTCGTGGGAGATGAGTTGAAAACGCAATTAGAAAACGAAGTCGTTTTCGTTTTCGAAGGAATTGGTATTCTTGAACGGTATCGTGGAAAACGTCATGGGCTGTTATTTACGTGGGGTGAGGTTCACGAAATCCAGACAAGAGCTCGAAAACGTTCTATATTTATTCTAGATGGCAGTGCCTTCATAAACGCGGGCCAATCGAAAGACGAGTTGCATGAAATGATTTGATTGTTGCAATTATGTAAACAAACAGATGATCACGCTCATATTCGACACCTTGCTGCACATTGTTGCAACATTGTGTGTAGTAGCAAGCTGACTTTGATCATGGCTCAACATGGCTAAAAAGAATAGAATATGTGTATTATTTCGGAACATTTTTGTATAGCCTTGGTGGACAATCATACTATTGTTTATCTGCATTAGGCTTTTAGTAATCAAAACTAGTTATTTGTGCGGGAAGTGTGTCAGAACTATGTTGTGCTGGCCTAGGGTTGGCTAGGCTTGTCAAACATGTAATGTAAGTAATAATTTTATCTAGTCCTATAGCCTAATGGAACTTTAGACCTACACTGTTGTATTATAAATAATTTTCTACATCTGGGCCTAGGTCAGGGACGGTTTCTGATTTGTTTTATGAGAGTATAATGACAACTTTTCTCATTTCACACATAGAAGCAAAATTTAAAATGTCCTCCATTTGTTTACGTATCGCACTTTCCCGCCTAACTCTGCTTATACCGTCAACAAGTGTCAAGTAACTATGGTTACTTGTTGATTGTATGCCTAGTGTTTAAGGCTTATTTAAAACCTTTATTTGGAAGCCTTCCAGCAAACTTTTTCAACTTTTTTTTCAAAAGAGACTATATTACTATAACCTTAATGTCCATGTAAAATATGAACATTGTAGCCCCACCCGTCTGGTCAGAATCGCGGGCCGATTGAAACTGACGAATTAGATGTTAGCAGTAGCTAACATCCTTAAAGTGATTTTGAGCATGTTTCAAGCCATTTTTTCACCAAGAAGGAATGGTCGTACCCCAATAAAATTTGGCATGTGTTGTCAGGTACCTAAATCCCCTCGATTGTGATAGTTTTTAAGTTCACATCACGTTACATGACGGCTGGGTAACACCTCGAAATCACCCCAACTCTGCTTGGTGTATAAGGTGCTTGAGTGTGTAGCGCACCGCGGCTTGGCTGCGGCGCCCTAACGGGCACCTAGATCTAGCTGTCATCTTCTCTATACATGTATGAAGGTATTGCAAAGTGACTTAAAAATTATTAACACAGAAAAACTACGCGACGTGTCTACTTGATCAACATACATTGATACACACCCCACTTTGAATATTATTAATAAGTAATTGAGGATTTAATAAAACTTCTTTTCAAATGTATAGTCAGTAATGATATATCTATATTTGAATGTACGATAATAATATCGAGGTCGAATCGTTTGGCATAAATGCATTGGACGATCTCCTTAAACATAATATAGCAATTGTATATCCTCTCTGGGAGAATTTGCTCCTCACCTCATTAATAACTACAGGTAAAAGTTGTGACAAAAGTTCGGGAAATGACACCGTCCGCGGTGATGGCTCTACGAGGACGTGATTGTAATCGTCCTTCAACGTAAGCTCTCGTCAGTCACTCACCGTCTCGAATAGATATAACAACAGAAATCATTAGGAAAATTACCACGGGCAGCAGGGCTATATGCAGCATATAAATAATATATAACATTAATATCGTAGAGATGACATATAATGAAGATCGTGACGTACTTGGCACAGTAATATTAATTTTAGTCCGCAATAGGCACAGCTAACTTTGTGTCAAAGGTCAGGCTGTGAAGTGTACTGGGTCGGAAGCTGTAACAAACACACGCGCGCTTTCTTGGCAAGAAAAACGGTGTTTACGTTTTTGGATCGGAAACACAATGGAATGACATTTGACCAACGACGGTATGAATAACAACAATTAAGAGTGGCAACTAGTAAACACAATTTTACATAACGGTCGTCCTCTGATGATGGAGTCACGGAGGTTCCGAAAAGTCGAACTTATACACAAGTACAAGGTGTAAGCCCGCTTTAATCCTTTAATTATAATATATTCAGGCCGTTAATTCTGAAATATTTCATAAGTGTGAATGGTGCTATGTTCTTTTCTAGTAACCTATAACGCAATGTGTTAAACAATTAATAAAAATAAATAAATATTAGGCCTACATTCATTTTTTTAAAAGTATATAATTCGGAATGAAATTAATTAAAATTGACCGATAATACAGGAAAATAGAGAGTTCACCAAAATACGTTTTCCAAAATATGCATAGAAGATCACTATAGCAAAGGTATAGTCTTTTGAAAAGACCAATTAATTTTGTTATTTTCTTGGTTGAAACATACTTACTGTTTATAGCTACTTTCTTGGAAATTTTGTGTGCTGGGTTGTGTAAAAAGTATACGTTTTGGGTAGCTGATATTTTTTAACTATGGTTTACACTCACATTTGACTTGCATTGAGTTATTTTGAAATGTATAGCTTTCGCATTTTAAGTTCTACGATTATTTTTCTTGTGTTAGTACAAAATACCATCAACGTACCGGAAAATGTAAAACATTGTAAATGCAAGATAAAGCTATACATTTCCAAATACATCATTGCATAGTCAAAGGTGATTGTAAAAGCTATTTTCAAAATATCAGCCATCCAAATCGTTTACGTTTTGGACAACTTAGCAACCCCAATATTTTAAAAAAAAAGTAGCAATAGCGAAAGTATATGCAGCAACAAATAAATTGGTTTTCTCAGAAGTCTTTGACTAATATTTGTTTTGTGATTATTTTGGAAAACGAATTTTGGTGAACCCATGGGCTAAAAATAAGGTTGGTTCTTTTTTAATTTACAACGAAATTTACAAATTGCACACATTTCCTCATCGATTGTACCCGGCTATACCACCCGAGCCTACAACACTTGGCACGTGTTTAAAAAGCTCTCGCCTCGTCTCTGTAATCCCCAGACTCGCGTACATGTGATCTCGAGGATTAGTCGTCCATCACACGCAGCTCACAATCAACAGCGCGTCACGTCGTGAACGCGTTGGTTGCTCTTTTGGATTCACCAACCATGAATACATTATACACAGGCACGGTAGAACTCGAAATAATTTACTCCTGCGTTCAAATCGCTTTAGCATAAGTGCCGGTTTGCTCAAATTAATAATAATTAATAGTTCGGAAAACATTCTAGTAAATTATCGAAATACCACCAATAATATTATGTGAAGAATATCCAGCAATACTTTATTAAAGGCGTATTCACCCGCTAAACTCAAAAAAATATATTTCATTTAGGCTAGCTAGTTATGAATTTAAAAATCAACAGAAAAAATATTGGGTTCAACATTGACACCAAAACAATTGTCAAACTTGGTATTTTTTGAGCAAAAATCTCCCATAAGAAATAACATGGGGACGATCTTTATGTCCCGTGACCTTGAAGGATTTTGATCCAAAAATATATTGGCCATTATTGACGTACTCTACAGCCTTTTCTGTAAATCCTCTATATTTTGTTTTGTAATTTGGGCAAGTGGTTCGGTCAAAATATGATTACCAAGAAAAAGTGTGATTTTGAAATGCATTTTTGCGTGTTTAAATATATATTTGTGCACAGTTTCAAGACACGATGTTATAAAGGGTGATTGGTATAATGCTCTAGTACTTTCAAAAAAGAAGCACGTTAAAGCCGAATTAAGAAATTTTCCAAAACGCCAATTTTTGCTATTTTCTGGATTAAAAAAATTGAAAAATTCGTGAAAAATCACATAATATAATTTTTTAAGCGGTCATTAAGTGAAGTATTTTGCTATAGATTAAGTGGTAAAAAATATTTTTTGGGGTAATAGCCCCTTTAAGAGGATAAATAGTAAATGCGAGTTTAGCAATGTCCTGTTCGTTTGGCTGATTATCCTAGTTATCTACCTTGCATAGGCCCTACAGTGGCTGATTTTGTTTTTGTTTATAAAAATATTTTGGTATTTGTATTTATACTTATTCTTTTTTTATTTATTTTTCCTGTGTAGAGAGGGGTTTCTTCTACCATTCTTCTTCCTTGTTATCAAATATAAAACGACTTCTTTTTCTGACCTGCTCATATCATCGGGCAGGGAGTCTATGCAACCCTGGAGTGTGTATAATATGTTACATAGTTATTATTATTGTTTAATTTTTAATATTGTATTGTCTATTATTAAATGACACGGTTGAGATGGTTTGGACATATGAAACAAATGGGGGAAAATAGGATGTCTAAGAAAATGTATGAAAGAAGGATTGAAGAAGGAAGAAGAAGACGGGGTAGACCAAGAAAGAGATGAAAGGACATCATAGCAGGAGACTTGGAGGCAAGAGGAAGTGGAAAAATTTGGTTGCTAAACCCAAACTGACACTGCCAGAAGCAGGAAACGGCGATGGATAATGATGATGATTTAAAAAATTTCAAATACCCACGCATGACAAGGATCAAGGCGATCAAGTACGTATTTAAGGTTTGGAAACAAAACTATGCTATATTGTAAAGTTACATTTTTGCACACTATAAAGAAAGTGGAACTGTAGGACTCTAAAGTTGCACTTTTCAAATGTTTTTTTAGCGGTTAACGCCACAAAAATAAATTTATTTTTACAATTTTGGATTTCCTTAAAATGTATGAACAAAACATATTGAAAATCCAAGACCGTATGGCTGTCCATAAATATATACTTGCTTCAGTTGCTTGAGAAACATAATTTCATATACATCAAATGTTACCTGGTCGAGCAAATAGCTGTTTGCGAAAAGCAAAACGTCGGCTCGCTAATTATAACTCCCAGTAAAATTGCAGTCTTAACACAGTGGTAGCATGCTCCACTAGTGCAGTAAAACATGAAGGTAACACATATTTAAACTTTACCTTGAAACTAATGTATGAGGCCAATGGGCAAAAATATAGGTATAACACGAAGTACTATAATAATATAAGAGAATTGTGAAAAATTAGGAAATGAAATCGAGGAAATGAATGTAAAAAGTGAAGCAATGAATAGAAATTTCTATGAAATCTGTAATAATGATTAGAATTATTTGCGAGTGACGCGTATACAAAATACAACTTAGACGGTGTCTAACAACCAAAGGTGTAGCTGTTTACAAACCGAAATTGCTGTTTACCAGCCCATGTTGCTGTTCAACTACCAAAGGTGTTGCTGTTCACAAACCGAAATTGTTATTTACCAGCCCATGTTGCTGTTTGAAATACCAAAGGTGTTGCTGTTTACCAGCCCATGTTGCTGTTTCAACTACCAAAGGTGTTGCTGTTCACAAACCGAAATTGTTATTTACCAGCCCATGTTGCTGTTTCAAATACCAAAGGTGTTGCTGTTTATAAACCTAAGTTGTTGTCGTTGTTGTTTAATATCACGCAGCTCCGGAAAGGTTTAGTGAAATCGTTCCAGGTTGAAACGGTTCAAAGGTGTTGATATTCCTGTCGGTTTGGCGTAAAACACTCTTCGGGAAGTGACTTGGATAATTCGAATCGATAGATCAGAGCTTGATATGCGTATTTGTCAAACCGTTTCAAATAAATAAAATAAATAACTAAAACGCAAATGAGAACGCGATATATTAATCTCACAATTCAAGTATTCGTCTTCCGATTAGACGTAGGCCTACCACTATCCCATCCATCTTCTAAATTCAGCACGTTTTGTGCGAACGCAATCATACTCGTCGATCATGGCTGGCGTTTTACAATAATATATCGAAATGTCTCAGCCGAAACTTTCTGAATTGATATTCAGTATTGAGTCAGAACCGATTTGACTAAACGAGCTGTGTGACATACTTAGTAATATAATTATTTATGTTATCTAATATTTTCCTGCCAGCGTCGGCTCAAGAGTCAAACGTGAGACTTGATTCGGGATGTCTCGGGTTCGTATCCTGAAAAGACCGGATATCCTGACAGAAGGTTTTTTCCGAAGTTTTCCTCGGTCGTTAATGTGAATGCATGAGATTGAGTCCTCTTTCACAGGTATTGGACAATCTTTTCCAAATTACCCCAATAACCTTAAACCGGGCATCCCAGCTAAAACATCAAACATCCCCATAGAGGTTAATGATAAAACTTTTAAATGTCTCTACCCATTGATGATATTTTTATTTATCGGGTTGTTTTGTAGCGGTGGTATACATGATATTCTTATGTCGACGTTTCGAAGACCATTTTGTCTTCTTCTTCAGGACGTGATATATCATATTGTCTGTCAGTTGTCTTCTTACTAACGCAATAAATAAGATGAATAAATCAATAAGATGATAAATAAGATGATCATATATCACGTCCTGAAGAAGAAGACAAAATGGTCTTCGAAACGTCGACATAATAATATCATGTATACCACCGCTACAAAACAACCCGATAAATAAAAATATCATCAATGGGTAGCGAGACATTTTTAAACACAGTCCAGACTTCTGTCTATGAAGTCCATCAAACGGACTATATTGTGTTGGATGGTCGAGGATGCACCCTGCGCGTAGATATCCATCTGTACAGTGCACGTGTCCGTGCCCCCGGGTATGAGAGGGGGGGGGGTAATGAGTCGTGACAGCGCCCTCCGACACGGGTACACGTGACGTCACGGGCCATACAGGGGAGGTCGCCACGCGTGACCTCCGATCACCTGTCCTCACACCTTGATAGAATTATTTTCACCTCAGCATGTTTAGTTTAAACAAGCTCTTCATTATTAATTATAGCATGTGTGCTGTCGTATACTGCATTATGTGGTGGCGGTATTTAATCTTTGAAATACAACTATTATAGTTTATCTGGTTCGTTTGTTGTTTCGTTACTATTAAACTACATTTCACATAAATAATGTAATTATTATTATTATTTTATTGCCACCATCCAACAACAGAGTTATCTCCACAAGTGCGATATAGGCTTTTACATAAAATTAATTAAATACTTAAGTACAAAAATTAAAATTATATCAAAAAACAAAACAACATCTAAATAGGTATACTCAGGTGCACCGGAGAACATTATACTTTCAACAAAAAACAAATAGAAAACTATGATCTAACGCGGGGGGGCCCCCCCGAGTTGGCGCGTAAGACGCGGGTTGTAAAATCCCATATATAAATCCGCATATATTCCAACAGTCAAAACATAGTTTATGAGATAAAAGAAACTGTTACTGGCTCTCGGCCTATACGTTTCACTTATTTGGTCACGTCATTCAGTCAAAATATGCGGATTACCAAGGAGTGGGGCGATTTCGGGATGCTTATTTTTGCGTGTTTGAATGTATTTGTGCACAGTTTTATGATAAAATTTTCTCAAGGTCTATTTTAGATTGACACAATGCTTCCCTATATGGGACACAAAAAGAAGTAGGTTAAAACCTATGATTTATAACAAATAAGACAAATAACCATTTTTCACAGTCGTTTTAAAAACTAAAAAGATCACAATATTTAGAATTTTTGTTTTCCATTATTCTAGGCCTATAGAATATATTTTGTTAAAAAATATTTTTTTGGAGTAATATTCCTTTAATTAATGATTTGATACCCAATTATTTTCACTATCACAACGCAATCTAGACGAGGAAATAAGGAGGATTTTCAGCACAAATCATTAATAACATTTTCTGAAAGCGGAAGTAACAAATTGTACGAAAACACGACACGGGACATGCACGTGCACCGAGCCCCGATACATTTTCCTCGCCTGGCCGCACACCCCTAATATACAACCCCGGGGTGGTCGCGGTCGCCGGACCACAAACAAAGAAGACAACACCTTCAACCCCTCAACAGCTGATCGTTTTGCGATTGCATGTTTTCATTGCTAGACCGATACAATAGCGAATCCTCTCGAATTAAAAAACTCTTATGGTTTAGCATAATCCGATAGCAGCTTTGCGTTGTTTATCATGGAAATTGATTATTATTTTTAATCCTCCCTTCTTGGGGGGTATGAGGGTCAACGAAATCCCCAGATGAATCGTACATATTTAAGGTTACTTAAATAGTATAGTATTATATACAGAAATTAAAAAAGATATTCATAACTACTTTTTTATTTCTGTTTGTCCGTCCGCCTGCGCATGTGTCACATCTCACGATAAGAATATAGAACACGTGACCTCCGATTGACAATAGTTTTTTTGTTGACAATTTAACAATTGGATGATTCAGAATTATTTTGGTGACCTTAAGGGTCAGGAGGCGGGTTAGCGTCACCTAAAGTTGACATAAAATACCCGGCACCTCCACCAAGATACTAATGCACGAACAGGGAGGTAATATTTTCGTAGCTCTCTTTATACTCGTCACCGCCACCAACAACGAGATGGAAACGGTGGAAAGACGTATAGTATTTTATGTTTGTTTTCTTCTTCGACGATCAGTTGAAAGGTTGCTTCGCTCCCTGTTTCGGGCCGGGTACTTCCGCTTGCTGAGATAGATGTATTCAAATATATTATGTGTGTAATTATTTACAAACCCTATTGAATAAACGTATTTAATTATCTCAGGAAGGACTTGAACCGTTCCCATTTAATTCTCCTCTTCAGCGATTTCAATCATTGAAGAGGTTGAGTTTTACTTAATGCATAGCAAGAAACATGTGCGTAAATGCATTGATAGTTTCAGAGTGCACTCAAACGCTAATTTGGCCCGCAGATTAGTTTCTACATAACTGAGTTCTGGTGTGGAAAAATGATGTAAATTTTTGTATCTATTTGAATCCGGTGTTGATGTTAATGAAAATATATTATTGCTAAAGGTATTGCGTGAAACCGGTGTATAGACATAATATTATATTAAAGCTTGAAAAGACAATACACACGAAAGTATACAATATTCATTTTTGAGATGAGATTTGCACCAAATTTCGCAGTTTTATGTGCTACACCTTGTACTAAACATTGTGAACAGCTGATTAAAGAAACATAACGTGTTAATCGGTTTTCTGTCCGAGATAGAAGGGATATAACTGTTCACAAATTACGAAAATCAAGGAAAATTATTTCTAATGTGCGTGACTAATGCAAATGTAAAAATTTATTTTTTACCTCAAAAAGAATTCGCGCTCATACGATTGCTCAATTGAGGGTTAATATATTAATAAATGTATTGAGCTATACGTTCCCTTGTATATCGAGGTAGCGCTTCACTTTATTTACAGAAATTGTAAATTCGTGACTATAAATTCTAAATTCCAATAATTCAAACATTACGTACAAAATAGCTCAAAAGCACGGTATAGCTTGATGTCATCTTTTTACAAACTAAAGGTCAGTAGAAAATTATACAGAATATTAATGTTATATCATTTGTACACGCAACCTGATCCTTTTAATCATAGTTATAATAATATTAATACTGGATTTTATAGCGAAATACATTGGATTAGATTGATATGAGTTAGGGTTGTTTTAACGTATTTCACTGCTATTTTATTAGTGTAAATGGTGCAATTTACTTCTAATTTAATCTGTAGGTATATTTTTTTTCTTTGTTTAAGCACGACAATTTAGCGTGCCTATTATGCGAAATCTTAAAACAAACTAATTTAATCGTTACAAAGCATAATGTTTCTTAAACCCGTGATTTCTCTATATACGTTTTTTGAGCATTGACAAGCCTGTGACTTGTATACGGCTGTGGCAAGACCTCACTTTTGTTGGCTCTTTCAACATTGCTTCAACCCATCAAAGTACATCACAATTTGGAATACATTTAAATTAGATAGTTGTTAAAACCGTGGGAAAGATATGCACTAATATTATTTGAAATTGTTATATAACATTGATTTTTTATTTTTTTTTATTTTTATAAATTCTTGGAAAAAATATTGAAATTTCTCTATTTCAGAGTTTGAAATCCCACGGATAGGATGAGGGTCACAGGAAATGAGTTCAGTTTATTGAGCGCAACTCCTGTAACATGAAAATTATTCTCGTTTATACCTCGATGTCATGTTACTATTAGCCAAGCGATAATGCGTATACGAACCCACCCTTATACATGAAGGACTCTTCATTTATCACTTCATCAGAATATCATTATCATCGAATCAACCCTCGTCCCAGATAAGTAACCCTGGCACAGTATTTGTCCAGTGCAGTGTTGCCACGCCCACAACTTGTCGGCGCTAATCTCTTATCTCTGATTGGTCGTCAGGGTTAATCGATTGTCGGCGCGCGCGCGATGATTGTCCCGGGGGGTTAAGAGGTATTTGATACCCCGCACGCGGCAGTAAGTGATAGAGTGTGCGCTCCGCGTGCAGCTATCATAATACAAACCTGTACGTGTGTCGGGGTTGGGTTGGGTTGGGGGTGACGTGTGTTTCGTACAGTGGTTTGAGTGGGTGGTAAGTGCATGCAGTGAAGACATCGAACAATTATTGTACACGTGCAATGACTCAAAAGAATGAAAATGGTAGCCGAAACAACTAACTTTCCGTGTAGTTAAACAAGTATATTTTAGCAACTAACATTCATTGAAATTCAGTCGCCATTTTGAAAGCGTAAATTTGAGTAGTATTATTGACCAACATTCAAAACTGGCAAATCAAGTAAATTTCATAACAAAATAGTGCAATGTTAAAGAAATGTGAAAAACATTGAATTCTTCAAATCGTTCTTATTTGGCTTATACGCGTAAGTGTTGCAATTGAATAGGGCGTTATTCGGTTGAGTAACTACAGGTCTGGTGGTTGTAAATGTACTGAGGACAGAATATTCAGAAGACAGATGAAAACTCGACCAGTGTGATGCATTGGAGTTGGTGTTCAGAGAAACTGTGAGGCAATTACACCACTTGTTGGTTGAGTGAAACAGATTCTAAACTTTATTGATCTAGCAGTCAAGCACAACAGAAAAGTACTACACTTACTTACGCCGAAGTGTTCGCAAACTCACGTCTGATTCATTTACGTTATACATAATATCTCAGAAACTTTCTCGAAAACAAATTAGTACATATCAACTTTTCCTTCAATTTTTTGATAGATTCAAACAAATATTGACCTTCATAACCTTTGAAAAGTGCTTTAAGGTTAAATAAGTTTGTGGCGAAAACAGGGTGTGTCTCATCTCTACCATGACTAACTGAAGAAATAATTAGTGTGTTTAAAGTGGTGTTTTAAAAGCAAAGTGATAAGGGAGTCCGTCAGGGCTTCATTCTCTCCCCCACAATGTTCAGCATGGAGAATCTGGACTTGGAGGCAGTGAACCGTCAGTTTCTCTTGGAGACCCAAGGTTTCCTCTCCTCCAGCCACCACCCCCACGTGTCCCACCACCACGGCTCGAGTGGGGCCAGCTCGACGCACTCTACCGAGCTGTTCATGTACGACGACTCCAACAGTAACAGCTCGTCGGGATCTTCGCACTTTGACTACGCGAGTGACCAGGAGAACTCACAGAGCTCGGACAGCCCCAAGAGACACCGGTCGCACAGGCACAGGAAGAAGTGCCTCAACAACAGGTGAGCATGCAGGGCCTCAGTGTAGTATAGAGCTCCTATCATTGTCAAGTGGCGCAATCTTTGGAAAAATATCACAACCCCGAGCCCCACCCCACCAATTTTCTAAGTCATTAAACAAATTTGAACCATCAAATTGTACAGATGGCTACTTAAGTCAATTCAAACAACAAAAAGTAATTCAAGTTTTAGAAACATACATAATTATAATGACTCAAGAAACACTTAAATATAGTAGATTATTGTTGATGTTTGGCTTCCAGTACTTCTTCTTGAATATCGAATTGTGTTATCCAGAGTCCAGACAGAGCACACTGAAGATCACTTTCCACTTCAAGTTGACAACGCTTTTTTAAAGTTAGCGTTTGAAATCATTTTCGAATGGGTATACGTAAAATAGAACGGTACGCGTTTTATTGAGATGGTTGAAGGGTAGAAAACTAATGTCTTATAGGCGAGCCGGTGAGACTGTTAATACTTGATTGATAAACAACGCATTGTTCAGGTCATTGCAGTAAAAATATATGTCTGATACTGTCTTCAATTCGACCAAAATAATACCGCTTGAGTTTCTACAGCTAAATGGCTTTTTGAAATAAAATCACAACATCAATCGTTAGGTTATTTTTTAAGCGAGTGAAGCGAGCGTTTTCATTTGATTCTGCCGGAAAAATAGTCACTTGTTTTGTTTTGTTTTTGTTTGTTTGTATGTCTCGCTATAACGTTCGAACGGAGGTTCGGATCGAGTTGAAATTTTGACCATCCGCAAGCTTCGATCTGGATTGAATGCCATTAGTTTTGTGGCAAAGTCGTTCAAAAAGTTACAGTTACATTAAAGTTAATCGAAATTTTTTTCTAAACTAAACGGCGACAAAATCTGAGGTTGCCAAATCATTTAGAATGTCCGTCCGGTCACGAATATGTTAATTTTATTTTGATCTGATAAATAGTGTAGATGGAAATTACATTTTAACAAAAGTAACGTTACCATGGCAACGAAAAGTCGCTCGAGGTTTCTGGCCACTATGCACTGCCACCTAGAAGTAATCAAAATACTATCGAGGAAGCAGTGTATTATTTGTTATTACCAGAGTCGATAAAGAAGTTTCCCCTTTGGGGAGGTCCCCTTACTCCCAAGTCAAAACGGAATCTAACGTCCTGCGCGCTGAGAGCGGCTCCAATGTGAAACTAATAAAAGCACTGCACGCTAAATACGGTCAGTAGATTATCGATGTGCAGTGACGCTGAAATCAACAAACAACAGACGAAACGTCAAACTTCAATTTTATTTCAATCATATTAGCCCTGGGCCCTAGTCTTTTAAAACGATTTACTTTTGATTTATTATTGTACTATAAAGTGTTGCGCAGGCGTCACTGACATTTTCGTGCGAAATAATTTGAGATATGCCTTGTTCAAGCCTAACGGACGTAAGTGTAGCCTAGGCCCAAGGCCACAATACAGTTTTCAGACGTAAGTACGCCCTAGGCACTCAAATCGAAATCTTGAACAATACATATTGTCGGCCTAGCTCCTAAGCTTAGGTCTACTCCATCAGAAATATCCTCATTAATAAAGAGAGTTTGCTTTATGCCAAAACATTCGCCAACATTCGATCGTATTTAATATTTTGACGTTTCCGCCATTTGTCGTCATCGACTGTTAACTACTAGTAGAAAAGTGACGTACTTTTATTGAAGTAGTTCCATCAATCGTCACACAGAGTCGCGCGGAACGTTAGATTCCCAACGCCAAAAACCGACTTTTTATTTAACCCAGGGCGGTATAGGGAGTTGGAGGACCTCCCCAACGGGGAAACTTCTTTATCGACTCTGTTATTACCAAAGAGTTAATATAGTTTTCCCAAAGAAATGATGTCAAGGTCCTCTAGATGGCGGTGGACTTTATCCACAAAGTAAAGGTACCCACGGGTTTACCCAAATACCTTGGCAATAATAAATAATATTGGAAACATGGCCCTGTGGACAGCGAACGTCGCAAATTTTTAAATTTAAAAAACTGTGCAATGTGGGTCTAGCTATAGCACGTGCTCGCTTATCAACGCGTCCAACTGAGCGTTTCCTATATTAATATTCCCTATAGGTCTTTTATCCCCTACCCCTTACTCAAACGTGCCTCATGCCCCCCAGGTTATGAACCACTTGGTGTAGTTTAGTTTTACATAACTACGTTGCAAAACTTTATTGAAATAGGTAGACAATATATTTTCTGTGTTTGTACTTTTGCAATCACCAAAAGTACGAAACTTACGTGTCAGGCAATCTCAGGCTTCTACCAAAAGGAAATCAGACTGGCAAGATATGCTTTCTTACATAAAGAGGTCAGTTTTATAAATGAAATAGTAATTTAATAGTATCCCATATTGTGTGAAATAAGAATAATCCCACTGATGCTAACGTTCTTGCAAGGGATATAAATAAAAAAAGTAAAACAAGTGGGTTGTGGTGTTAAAGTTTGAATCTCTAGGAATGTAATACCTGTTGCAGACAAAGTTTTGGTTATAGTTTGCAATAGTGTAATTGTTTGTTATGCCAAAATCGCACATTATCATATGATAGTTTCACTAAGTTTCATAGTTCCACATATTTTAACCGAATTCATTTACCCTTACCAATCTCCCAAATATGAACGCTACTATAATCTAGAAATCACTCAAATAAATCAAGCCAAAATATGGTACGAAACAAACATAAACAGGTTTTGGTATATGAGACTGCTATAAGAAAAATTATGTAGCTTTCATATAAAAAATAATAAAAACACAAGAATTTGTCATTACAAGTCCCTTTCAAAAGTCATAACCCCTTCTGCTATATGGCAGTAGGTGTTATCTTACCTTCATGGAATGGCAGGAGTTTAAACATAATTATTGAGCGAGCGTAGCGAGCGTCTCCACTTGACTCTTTTGGCTCGAATGTCTGTTTTTTTTCTGTTACTGCTTCGGTACAGGTCGCACCGTTTCTCTGATCGACCTGAAATTTTGCACACATGTACATACCACCTATGCGGGTTGCTGTATAGTTTTTGAACAAAATCCGATCGTTGGTTATAAAAAAAATAATAATAATAAAAAAATAATGTTCCGATCGTTATGAAATTTTGCAGGGTCATTAAGTACAACATGCTCTTAAATTTTACAAATTTCTAGCTAAATCGGTCAAGACCTTAAAGACTTATTGGTATGTAACATTATGGGAATGTCGTACTCGGGTCGTGTTGCACGTACCGGTGCTCGCTCAACAAAGCTTTAGCGACTTTAGCGTTTTCCTAGTAACTTTGAAGAAGAGCTGAAACGCAGAAGAGTAATTATTCACTGATTTGATATTTAACAGAAGTACTAATTGAGCGAGCGTAGCGAGCGTCTCCACTTGACTCTTATGGCTCGAATGTCTGTTTTTTTCTGTTACTGCTTCGGTACAAGTCGCACCGTTTCTATGATCGACCTGAAATTTGGCACACATGTACATACCATCTATGCGGGTTGCTGTATAGTTTTTGAACAAAATCCGATCGTTGGTTATAAAAAAAATGTAAAAAAATGTTCTGATCGTTATGAAATTTTGCAAGGTTAATAAGTACAACATTCTCTCCTATTTCACAAATTTTCAGCTAAATCGGTCAAGACCTTAAAGACTTATTGGTATGTAACATTATGGGAATGTCGTACTCGGGTCGTGTTGCACGTACCGGTGCTCGCTCAACAACGCGACGGGACTTTAGCGTTTTCCTAGTATAACCAAGTGTTACAACAGTTATGTTTCTGCACAAAACGATCACCAAAACCATAACCTGCGAACTCCACCAGCAGAAAAGCTTCTAGAAATATATTTTGTGTAATGTAAAATATCAAGCCGTATACATAATTACCTTGCAATCGTACACATGACAAAATTATATCTTATAGTATAGCTTATTAATTATAACTAGGAAAACGCTTAAGTCCGCCGCGTTGATGGATGAGCGTAATTTTTTTAAACGAAAAAAGCGTAAAATTAAGATTTTTTTAATAGATCATTTTTCGATTACGCTCAAATTTCACACGAAAATATTAAACTCATAAAATTAAAGTTCTGTGAAAAAATCATTTCAATCGGATAAAGCATGAAGGTTTATTCGTCGAAGAAATGTTAAAAATAAAAAAACGTAAAATTGCGATTATCATGAGAAAACATTTTTTCGATGGAGCTCAAATTTCACACGAAAACATTAATTCATAAAATTTAGGTTCGGTGAAAAATCAATACAATGGGATAAAGCATGTAGGTGGTTTTAAGTCGAAGAATGTTTTAAAAATTAAAAAAGCGTAAAATTAAGATTTTTTTAATAGATCATTTTTCGATTACGCTCAAATTTCACACGAAAATATTAACTCATAAAATTAAAGTTCTGTGAAAAAATCATTACAATCGGATAAAGCATGAAGGTTTTATTCGTCGAAGAAATGTTAAAAATTGAAAAAAATCGTAAAATTGCGATTATCATGAGAAATAATTTTTCGATCGCGCTCAAATTTCACACGAATATATTAATTCATAAAATTCAGGTTCGGTGAAAAAATCAATACAATGGGATAAAGCATGTAGGTGTTATAAGTCGAAGAATGTTTTAAAAATTAAAAAAATCGTAAAATTGCGATTTTTATAAGAAATAAATTTTTGATTGCGCTCAAATTTCACACGAATATATTAATTCATAAAATTAAGGTGCTGTGAAAAAATCATTACAATCGAATAAAGCATGTAGATGTTATAGGGCGAAGAATTTTTTTAAAAATCGAAAAAAATCGTAAAATTGCGATTTTCATGAGAAATAATTTTTTGATCGATTTTTCCCCCCGTGCAGTTCTTCGTTCAGAGATTTCACAGACCTCCATAAAATTTCATCGCAATTGGAGTATTGGTTTAGCCGGAATCGTGTTCACAGACACAAAAATACAAAAAAAAAAAAAGAAAGAAAGAAAAAAAAAAAAAAAAAAAAAAACATTCCGGATTTTTTTCTCCAGTGTAGTGAAATGGAATCTTCGCTTCGCTCGCTACGCTCGCTACGCTCATCCAAAAATTGATGAGCGGCAATTGATAGAATATGCATACTGACTCTGTGGTCATGTCTCCAATGACATTTTTGTTTTTTATTTATTGGGTGGCCCCCGCCCAATAACAGTAGGCCGACATCGAATCCAGATATTGTTAAAGGGGTATTTAACCGCTAAACTCAAAAAATATATTTCATACAGGCTAACTAGTAATGAATTTAGCAACTAACAGAAAAATTATTGGGGCCACCATGACCTCCCAAAAAATTGTCATACATGACATTTTTAGAGCTAGGTCCCATCGGCAAAAATCTCCATAAGAAATAACATGGACCTATGTTCGATCTTTATGCCCTTGGAGGATTTTGATCCAAAAAAATATTGGCCATTATTGACGTACTCGACAGCCTTTTCTGTAAATCCTCTATATTTTGCTTTGTATTTTGGGCAAGTGTTCGGTCAAAATATGCTGATTACCAAGATGGGGTGTGATTTTGGAATGCATATTTTTGCGTGTTAGATGGTATATTTGGCACAGTTTCAAGACACGATGTTATAAAGGGGCATTTTATATTGGTACTATGCTCTAACTAGTATCTATGTGGACCAAAAAAGAAGCAGGTTAAGCCGATTTAGGAAATTTTCCAAAACACAAATTTTCGCCAATTTCTGGATCAAAAAAATTAAAAAAATTCGTGTTAAATCACAGTTACAAGATATAATTTTTTAAACGGTCATTTGAGTGTAGTATTGTGCTATAGATCACGTGGTAAAAAATAATTTTTGGGGTTTTTAGCCCCTTTAAGTATACCATAAATTTATATCAAAATAACCGAAAGTGCTACGTTTATAATAATTATTATTGTCTCTGGTTTCAGGTGCAACAACGTCACGCTGCCAACCTACGGGAGAGAAAACGAATGCAGAGCATCAATGATGCATTCGAGGGACTTCGCGCTCACATACCAACCTTACCCTACGAAAAACGACTCTCAAAAGTTGATACCCTCAAGTTGGCAATCGGCTACATCAACTTTCTCAGCGAGCTTGTTAGGACTGACAAGAACGTCAGTCAAAATGCTGGTGGAGCCCATGCCGGGCATCAGCCCCCCCGGGAAGAACCCAAGAAGATCATACTTCGAGGTAAGATTTTTCATATTCACGATATGGTGGTCTCAATGTAAGGTCTAAAAATCAAACTCGTAGTGGACTGTCGGGGAATCTCTCAACATAAAAGTCCGTTAGGAGATTTAAAAGGTCTTAAAGTATAGGCAAACCGACAATATAGCACGTCGACTCTGATTCGGAGGGTCACCAGTTCGATACCAGCCATGGAAAGTCCTCCTCGAGACGTTGTTTTCAAGTTTTTTTTTTGTAAATTAATGAATGCTGGAATGGAACGCTACGAACAGCTTTTGCACATTTCTTACAAGAACAGATGTAGGGCCTATTCTAAATTAATGACAGCACAGTAAAAAGCATTGTTAAATATTTTACTTAATTTGACATAGTTGTTCCTAACAAAGAGAATAATATTATGCAGGATTTTCTTAATAAAAATAAATAAGTAATAACGAATAATATAGTCCACTTGGATTACTTTACGCCCTTAGGGTGCATTCTACCCGAAACTTAAAGAATATATCCAAATTAATTAATTTCTAATATTGACGGATATTGTAAAGATGTAATATATCCCAACAAGAACAGAGAAAAAACGCAAGTATTGTTAGATGCTCAAATAGTTTAGTGCACAAGAAAAGTTGCAAGCGACCCCCCCCCCCCCTCCCCGCGCACAAAGCAAAGTAAATAGGACATCATGTCCATAAATGCTTTTCTTGTTGTGAATTAGGTGTACGGTAATTCTTTCTCGAATAGTTTTTACGATATTGCTGCAGAATTTATAACTGCCTATAATTATTGTTGCAATATCGGTTGTGCAGACGTTAATATAAAATAAACAAGTACAATACAAAATTGTTTACTTTCCCTATAGGCTAGTTAAAACAATTAAACGAAAATGACATAATTATTAAGATTCTTTATAAAGAACAATTAATGCACTCTTTCATAACAAACAGGAAATATCCCCATGAGAAAAAAAAACATTGTGAAGATCTTTAGGCCTCCGTGACCTTGACCATTATTGACGTAGGCTAACATTTTCGTAAATCCTCTACTTTTTGTTTTCGTAATTTTTGGCAAGTGTTTCGATCAAAATATGTTTTTTTTCTACCAAGGAGGGTTGTAATTTCGGAACGTGTATATTTTTGCGTGTTTTGAGTGTATATTGGTGCACAGTTTCAAGACAACATTTTCTAAAGGTCCGTTTAAGATTGGTATGATAGCTTAGTATCTCTCTAAAACAACCCCGCCGAGATGGATTTTTTAAATATTTCGATTGATTTAGGCCTAGATAAAAAAAACAAGCAGTTTGAAGCCAATTTCACACAATTGAAATTCACCAAAACGCAAATTTTAGCAAATTTAAGGATAAAAAACGTGTAAAGTCACAAGTACAAGAAATCATTTGGAAATTGTTATTTTAGTGTAGTATTATGCTCCAGATTGCCTGGTAATTTTGTTATTGTGAAATGCATTCTAGACCGGCACCTCCACCAAAAACTAAAAAACAATAATTTCTGAAAACCTTTAAAACTTCTTGAAGGGGCTATTACCCAAAAGAAAAATTATTTTTAACACAAAATGACCGTTTGAAAATTATATCTTTTAACTGTGATTTACACGAATTTTTCAATTTTTTGATCAAGAAATTTGCGAAAAGTTTTGGGAAATTTTTAAATCGGCATTTACCTGCTTCTTTTATGTTCCACATAGATACTAGAGCATCGTATTTATCTAAAATGGTCCTTTGAAACATCGTATCTAAAACTGGGCACAAATTTAGACTCAAACACGCAAAACTATGCATTCCATACTCACACCCCTCCTTCGTAATCAGCATATTTTGACCGAACCACTTGCCCAAATTACAAAACAAGATATAGATGATTTACAGAAGAGGCTGTCGAGTACGTCAATAATGGCCAATATTTTTTTGGACCAAAATCCTCCAAGGTCACGGGACATAAAGATCGTACCCATGTTATTTCTTATGAGAGATTTTTGCGGATGGCACCTATAGCTTGAAAAATATCAAGTTTGACATTTTCTGGAGGGGTCATGGTGGACCCAATAATTTTCTGTTAATTTCTTAATTCATAACTTGTTGGCCTGTATGAAATATCCTTTAAAATGTGTATATGTATTGGCAACCGCAATCGAGAGTGGATTTGAAGCTAACAAACACAAATGGTATCTTATCGTATGATTATTGACTTATAATAAAGTTTTGTTAAGGTTAAGTTATCGGCGGACTTATCTTAACGCAGCCAGCGATTTAGCCGAGATCGTTTAACCGGTTCCCACTCGAACACCGAAGTTCAGCAGAATCGGGCGTGGTCACGGGAAGAGTGGGTGACCGCTCAGCCCTGAAACTCACGTAGAGCAGATGGAGGGTTCAAGAGCTAGTGTAACGGCTTCGTTCTCATCAACGTCTGCTCGGCAGTCCGGGTTAGTGGAGGAACCTATATGACTGTCAAGGCTACACCGTCCTTTCGGATGGGACGTAAGCCGTTGGTCCCCTTGGTACTTTTCGAAAGGAGTAGGCTACGTGCCGGTACCGGGTTTCCCCTCCTCCCTTCTGTTCCTACTTCATCCTCATCTATCACCACTCATCGTCTCGATTAGCCAAAGTGCATAAATATGAGACGTTAAGCAATATCCAATCAATCAATCAATCAATCAATTAACTTAACGCACACTTATGTTTAATTAAACGAGTAGTCTGCAATTCATCCACGGAATTACCGAGTCAACCTTCAATAAATCTACACGATAGCACGTAATATACTCTCCGTGGCAGTAGTGGACAAGGGAGGGTATTTAAACATTGCTTGTATTCCGGCCACGTGGCCATGCCGTGAGCACGTGTTGCGTGGTTGCGTCACGCCGTAGTGAGCTCTGTTCTACGTCATCAGGCGATGGTCTCGGTCCACCACCAGTGGCAGCTGCTGGGGGTAGGGGTGGGTTCCTCCCTTGCTTGGTGGTTGAGAGTACAGCGCCATGCACGAGTACCACGGGTTTTAAAATTCATGATCTGTTGTAATAACATGTAAGGGTACGTACCCAAAGTAGGGAGCGAAGATTACCATTATACAACGTTGTCCTGTGTTGGTGGAGGTATCAGGTTGATAAGACATTTCTTCTTTGAGTGAGAGTTAGTTAGACCGCCCCTAGACCAACAGGGTTAGGCTACTATCACTTTCTGTATCACCATTGTATAAAGGTAATGTACCAAACGAAACGCATGTCAATCAGATGTCATGTTCTGTTTTTATCTTGAGACGTGACACGCACAATCAGATGGACGGAAATGTGATGGAAATGGAAGTTTTTTTTTTTTTACAAGTAACATGGTTTTAATGTCAATGGAAATAGGTATGGTTAATTTATTATATTATGTTTGTAACAGTATTGTGTGATGGCAATTGTCGTAAAAAATTGTTTTTATACTGTGGGTTGAACCGGGTGAACCCAGCACCTCCTGATCATCCTGATCATCACTTGCCTATGCTATTCTGCCCTACTTAACAAGAAAACCTTACCTACACTTAGGTCCAGAATTTCAATGTCTAGTTAAAATTTATCTGCCAGTTAGTCCTCTCAGTAAATATTTACAAGGCTTCTGATTGGTGGTTGCCATAGTGAAAACAAGTTATGTGTCAGTTAAATTTACTTGCCACTTTAACTGGACATTGAAATACCGGGCCTTAATTTTTAGTTAGCACTGTTATTCATCAAAAGGCCTTCTTGTTTGGTAGGGCAGTAATAGGGTCATAAGGCACGCCTTTACGTAATTTCTAGTGTTGCGATTGCTGTGCACGATGATGAAAAGATTTACCTTGCGATGGATAGTTTGATTAATATGGTTTGAATGGATAGCTAAATCTTCGGTAAGCAGAGCTAGAGGTTCTGGGTTCAATCCCGCCTCTGGATGAATTTCTATGTTAATTTGGGTCGGCCAAAAACAAGGTTTAAAAAATAACTAATGCATTAAAACCATCTAATAATTTTAAAAAAGTGATAGGCCTAACAATGCTAAAAATGGTGTACTAAGCAACAAATTAAATGCAAGCTACTTCGTTTGGTGAGTCGTGATTTACAATGTATACTCGTTACAAACTCGTCATTTCTAATTCAGCACCGTCATTTAAACTTCCCCATTGTCATCGACCGTAAATCTCCTTGTCACCCATATGTCTCCTACATGATTTGATTACATCCTTCACGCATACCCCATTGCTAACTAATTATCTGTGTTTTAAACTTTAAACCCGCGCATCATCCACCGGAAGTGCACAAACAACCCCTCCGACAACACTTCCTGTCTGTCAACCTGACCCCCAGTTGTGCTCATGCCGCGCAGTATCCCTCGTCGCCATTGTCTCCGCGGTGAAGCGCATTGTCAGTGTGACTAATGTTGTTGTAATGAATTATCGTACGGGGGCGATTAGCAGCTGCGATGATAGCTTCCGAGGTTCATGTTTTCATTGCCAATGTTCTGACCCCAATCACATCCGAGAATTGTATTAGGGAGCGAAGATCCCAGAAACCATCGCACTTTTCTGTCAGTCCGTCCGTAGCGCGTGTGTCATGGCATTGTGTCTCACTATAAATAACTAACTTGACTTCCTCCGATGACGCGGAATGAAGACGCGTGTATACCCAAACCGGCGTCGGTGGTATCAGCGCTCGACTCGACACCCTCGCAGGGCCTTACGTGCAACGTCTTTACGCAGGCGGCAGGAATGAGAATCACGACCTCGTTTCGCGTTTGCGAGCCTTCAGGCCTCTACCCCGTTTTTCTCGTCGAATAGCTCTTTAAAATATGTTATGTCCTCTTCTTATCTTTTGTTGTAATGTTAATCTGAACTTGTAACTCTGTAATCACATGTGTCAGGCTACAGAGGGCCACACTTGCACTTGCCCAACATTAGCCTTCCTGCCCCATGGGCAAGTAACATTCATTTAAATAATGCGTTTCTTTGTTGGCATTTCTCTTAACAATGATGATAATAAGATGTTTTTGGTAACCTTGGGGGCTCGGGAGGCGGGTCAACAGTTCCAAAACTTTGCATATTATAAATATCCATCCTCTGCGTACTTTCATACGCTATGAATTTGGGTACAATCGTACAATTAATATTTCCAATGAAAATCGTACTTAAACTATTTTTTCACCGATTATTTGTACAATTTTATATTTGATGGTTAGATTTTACAAATCAAACGGCTTCTCCGATATGTTCGAAATTTGTAGGGGACTATTTTTTAATTAAATTAAAAATCTTTATTGATTCAATCAAAGAAAAATTATTCTTATGGAAATAGAACAATTATGATTTTTCGATTGTAGGAATGCAGGAGACTAGCCGTAAACGCTCATCTATCAACGCGACTATAAGAAGCGTTCGCAAGCAGCTCTGTTAGTATATTTATCCAGATGTAAACCAAAAACAAGTGCCCCTTAATGAGATCGTTATAAAATGTAACTTAGTATAACTCATTCTATTTCCTTTCTTCCAGGCGGTTATGGGTCCCCGTTCACAGCCCACTCTCTCTCCTGGTCCAGTAACAAGGAGAACGGCTGCAACGGGGTCATGTTTGCAAAGGTCTGGACTCCAGAGGATCCAAGGACAAAGAACGGGAGTGATAACACTTATTCCAGTATCCCTCACTAGTCGCTACAGTGTCACGCCCACTCGAGAGAAACCGCAACTAATGGATAGTCTCTAGTACATCGTTCCACCTAGCCATTTGTGTACATGTCAACATCCAAGAGGATTTTAAGGGAAACTAACAAAAATTACCATGACGTAAAAAAACTTAGAAACTTCAATACTTCATTATTATGGTTTTTAATTAATTTCCAAAAGTTTTTTTTTGCGGTTCAACCAAAAACAATAACTTTTTTTAGAAAAGTGACAATAAACGTGATTTTTCATCCGTACAAAGATGAACTCTATAGGATTGGTATCATCGTACGTGAGAATTGAGCGCGGCGCATTATATTTGGCTGTGCGTGTGAGGGTCAAGACATTGGCACCTAACATTGTAGAATCTCAACTTGAGGACAGGCAAAGATTAGTCCAAGCAGGGAGAAATATTTCCCCGCATTTACCCCCACTCTTTTCCACTTTGAGCAACGGCGAACAAAGCTGCCCGTGGACAATCGACAGGATCAGCTCCAGTTACGGTAATATCACCAAGGATCGACTATCCCATGCGACAATTATCAATAGTGCATTTCATTTGCGACTCCTTATCCGACACTGTACTTTGACGCATGTAATATTGTGGTTTTACTATTGCAGATGAGTGCGTGTGATTATTTAATTATTGACCTTTGCGCCGCTACACAAACAAGTGCGGTCAGTCTGGGCTGGGCTCTGTAGTGGTGGGGTTAGAAGTTCGTGAATCAGACCTTTCATTTGGCGTTTGCCAAATTAGTAAGCTATGATAATATAGAACGGGTTACTATTGTTTCAAATCAAATGTGACAATTATTTATTTCAAGACAATATTCATTATAAATACGATATTGAAAACTGCGTTGTGAATGTTAAAGCCTATATAAACCAATCTTGGGCCTACTCACAGGCAGAAACGTTACATAACATTTTATTATGAACCGAATATTCTAAATACTTATAGTTGGATGTGGAATAATTCATTATTGGACTATTTATTTGAGACAGATTAATAATATGCTGATTTATTGGCTAAGGATAATTGAATATTTAGTACTCTTTAATAGGACAAACTGAATTCGTGTTGAATGATGAATGATATGATAATAAATATAAATTTCATACAGGGTATGCCAAAGAATGATTTCCTTTTCAACTAAGAGCTAAAACAACCAAAATAAAATGGATTGTTGAAACAATGTGTAGAGATACATTGATTATTATAATAATTAAATTGTGTTATTTAGTTAGTAATTAATTAAACGTGCTTGAGCTCTGAATATGTACATTATCCCTCTATATGTTATAAACCCTTCATTATAATTTGTGAAGATAGTCTGTCTTTTCTTTCAGACTTTCCATTGGAAAAACATGAAGGGCACCGCCTGGGCTTGTGCATGGCCAATTAGTAATTACTATAATACCTAGCTAATACTGGCCTAAGTTGCAAACTTAGCCAACCTTAGGTAGCCAATTAGTAATTACTAATACCAAGCTAATACTGGCATAAGCTGCAAACCTAGCTAACCTTGTACTGCGCAATTGTTAAAAAAGAAAATTATAACATAGCTTATACCTAGGGCTTGGAATAGGCCTAATGGTAGATTTGTGGTGATACATGCTATAGTCATTATAGAGAACAACACTATTGTTACAAAAAGATTGTGATATTGGATGTGTGTTTAATTTTAGGCTAAACTACAATAAAACACGTCCTTCAAAAAATACGAAGGAAATATTGAAAGTGATCAATTTCATTATTAGTACAAAACCATAGCCAAAGTTATTGTTAATAAATCATTTTAGCTTTTTGTATGTAGATTGAGAACTGTTTAATAATTACTTGTACTAATTTTATTTAGTTATAACATTTTCTAGTCATATTAACAACATTTTAATTCCAAAAAATTATTGTAGCAGCTACAAATGTATACATTGTTTTGTACACCTCTGAAATGTATATGCGTAAGTAATATGTAAATATTAAATGGACGATGCTTATATGTACACAACTCATATTAAACTCATTGTATTTCCATTCTTCCTTATTCCTTATTCCGATAATAGGGAATGCCGAATGACGGTCGCCAGTCATTGAAATGTGAAAGTACAACACAGGAGAATCTCAATAAGATGGCAACAGAATTAGATTCTTACCTTATTCTATCACGGAAAATTAACAAAGACAATGTAAGAAAGTATGTACTATGAGTAACTAAACCAAATATATTGTAAAAATCAGTGTCGCGACCCTTTGATGACAATTTGTCAATAATATGCCTATGTTTAATGATTCCTGGAGACTTGTAATATATTCGGCAGTGTAAACAGGAATTTACTTATAAATCGCTTTCATTGTATTCTTCAACCAACCTTCTGCGTTACAAAGTAAAACACATCTGTAATAGAACAGGTTAATTATATTGAAAGTATATTATTAACCTACTCACTACTCTCTAAATAAGATATTTTCGGAACTTTCCTTTTCTTCATTATTATAAATCAATTTGCATCCAGTAGAACAAAAACGTACAGAACGACGTGAATATAACATTTTCAATGATAATGTGGCATGACTAGCAAAACGTGACGAATGCAATGATAACAAAGCAGCAACAGATTGCCACCACGTGCTTATGTGGGCGAGAAAGATAGACTGTCAATATGAGTTCATTTATATATCCATAACGCTGGCTACCAAGATAATGTATGGTACGAACATGTTTTACTTCCATCAATAAACGTACACCACTAAAACTTCGATTATATGAGCCCTTATTATGGGTTGGGTTAGGTTGTGACGCGATGTTTTTATTATTTGACACAAATGTTCATTGAAAACGAAAGGCTGATGCCATTCAAGAAGTATAGTTCGTTATTTCGTATCGATATTAGGAAGTCTACTTAGTTTTCAATTTGTCCGTACCATCCACCAATGACGCATTAGCTCTATAAGAGGGAGTATAATATCTTCGGCGCGTTTCTTTTCCTGCAGCCATAAATCATTACACCTGAATAAAACTGTGTATAATTTCGAATAAGGGACAAATGTATCTTATCAAAATAAGATTCTTGACATTTATCGTAAAACTGTCAGAAAATGACAACTTATTTGAGTGTTTTTGACTATTTTGACAGATTATACTAGAAAATTGATTTTAATATTTAATAAAATTCAGAAGTTAATAAATCCATCCCGATCGGAGTTCGAACCCGAGTCTTCCCACATTCCAGGTAGGCGCCTTTGCCAACCAGAGCACCGAGACGGTAACTATTTAACTTCAAAATTATAGTTGCGTTATAGATCTGAATGGATTATTTAATATTAACAATTCTATACCTACGGGAGTGTTTCCCGACTAACCAAATCGAGAAAATTGATTTTCGTTTTTTTTTTCTGTAGACGATTTATTGAAAAGTGCTATGATAAATGCCTTCATATTTCATTTTTACCAAATTATGTTAAATTTAAAATAAAATATTTAAAATATTTGTCTAAGAAATGTGAAACCTGGTAAAATGAATATGCCTACTTCCATCTCATGCAAATCAATTGATTGTATGGTCCCATAGACCCGATTTGAGCATTCTTTCTATTGCTACATTACCGTGTTATAGAGTATGAGATAAATAAATTTTAATTATTATTAACTGATAGCTTATATTTTAATCAAATATTTAAGAAAATAATTAAATTAATATTTTGTTCGTAAAATAAAGTTTATAAAGAAGAATAAAACAAACGTGAGTTCGATCTCCTATTGGGAATTCGAGAAGGTACGGCAATCACCCAACGTGTTCTCTTCGTGTTATTTTATTAAATAATGCAAATTGCTCATAATTAAAAAGAGCATTACTGCAGTTGCCGGCATAAGTAAAAAAAGGCAGTAATGAAATAAAGAAGCTAAATTTAGAGAAATTTCGTATTTGGTGCAAAATTAAAAAAAAAATAACCGCTGTCTAAACTGATTCATCAACCAGTGTTGGTGCCTTGCCTTATCCTGACTGGCTCTGTAGTTTATCACCAACAGATGAAACTTCCGCTTTGTCTCCAGCCAATCCGAGGGAACTGGGTTTGATATTCATGCCTCCGCACTAAACATTGTGAGAAGCTAAGAGACGTCAGGCTGAACGAAAGAACTTTTGTGTGCGTTATTGACAAGTCAGTGAGTATATAATGCCTAAAACTGTGATAGTAAATCAGTGTTTGATGTTGATTACACTGTTGTCGGTTGTATTCCATCAAGTGATTGGATACACTCTTTTATCTGGCGACAATGTCTGTACTACCCAGGTTTCGTAAGTATTATCTTCAACTGAATATATTTCATTGTTAATTGATTTAATGAAATCTGTATTTTAAAATTAAACAACACATATTATTACTAGCGACAACAGGATTTTAAAGCGTTGGAACAGTTATCTATATACAAATTCAATAACAGTTGCAATTACTATGAGCTCATTAATTGAAACCATTTTGAATCACTGTTGAAAGATTAGAAAATTTACAGCCATACGAAACCATCGTTGAATCGAAAATGGAAATGTTCTAACTTAATGTTAGTAATTATTAGTATGCCTTTTTCGCATATTAAACAATACTGTTTACCATTCAGAATGTACTTCCAGATTTATATCATACATCCATGTACCTAATTATGAGGCGAAGCTCCCTCAATTGCATCCCTTTTCTGTCTGCCCGACTGTCGTGCGGGTGTCACGTTTCACTATAAAAACCGAATATGACCTCAGATTGAGATTTTTTAAGTATTGTCTTTCCACGCGAATGATACAGGGGTTCACTATGGGGCTCATTTACTCAAGTCATCGCTATTCTCTATCGATCGACAATTAAAGTGACAGCTTTTAACAAGAGAGAGCTGCCACCTTGAATTTTCATCATATCGAAAAGTATAGTTATTAGCGAATGCCGTTTACACCTTCGTATTATTGCTTTCTCACTTACGTTTGCTTTCTCACTTAAGTTGTCGATTCAACAACGTAAGTAGGCAAATATAGAGAGATAAAAACCAAATACTGTTAAAGTTATTTGCACTAAAATATAACATTTTTAATTACTTCTGCCAATGTTTCTTTAATGGAATACACAACTATAAAGCAGAGATAATTAATTACCAATTATTTTGTTATGATAAAAATTTGAGGTGACAGTTTCTCTTGTGACAAGTTGACTCTCACTGTGATCAGCGACAACTTTAGTAAATATACCACCAGGGGCCACATTATACGACTTCAATTTATAAGTACATATTATGTGCTAGTGCTATGCACATGTCAGTTGATTGATTGATTGATTGAATATTGCTTAACGTCTCATATTTATGCACTTTGGCTAATCGAGACGATGAGTGGTGATAGATGAGGATGAAGTATGAACAGAAGGGAGGAGGGGAAACCCGGTACCGGCACGTAGCCTACTCCTTTCGAAAAGTACCAAGGAGACCAACGGCTTAACGTCCCATCCGAAAGGACGGTGTAACTTTGACAGTCATGTAGGTTCCTCCACTAACCCGGACTGCCGAGCAGACGTCGAGGAGAACGAAGCCGTTACACTAGCTTTCGAACCCTCCATCTGCTCTAACCAGCGGTATACGTGAGTTTCAGGGTAGAGCGGTCACCCACTCTACCCATGACCACGCCCGATTCTGCTTAACTTCGGTGTTCGAGTGGGAACCGGTTAAACGAGCTCGGCTAAACCTCTGGCTCACATGTCAGTGGACTGGAAAAAATCAAATGGGCTATTCCAGACTCCAAAACACTCTTACCGATATTTTGAAAGTCAAAGAAAAATGGCTTTAAAGTTGGTTGGATGAAAGATGAACTTAAATAAACAAGAAGAAAAAATAACTTTTTTTTGACGGGACAAAAAGGGGAAGAAAATCACAGTTCTAGGTGCAATACTTAATTTTAAGCTTTATTTTTTTTATTGTTTCAACACACCTTTGTATCTGGACTAAGTACAAGGGAAAATAATTTTCTAAAATAACGTTTGATGTACGATTTTTTTTCACATGGCACAAATAAGAGTTTTAAACTGGAGGACGAAAAATATCGTACATCAAACGTTATTTCAGAAAATTATTTTCCCTTGTACTTAGTCCATATACAAAGGTGTGTTGAAACAGTGATTTTATTATTGACCCAAAATTTGCATATTATAATGGCCAATATGGAGCTTTTGTCCCGTCCAAAAAATAGTTATTTTTTCTTCTTTTTTATTAATCGGTAAGAGTGCTCTGGAATAGCCTTAAGTAGCTTTGTTCCCATTTTGGTCACCTGTACCCGTATTTATATTATACTACAAAATACTTTATTGGAAAGAGTAAACCCTTGTTTTCATGTTTCCGTCAGACGCGACGCTACGAAAATGACGATCGCGAGACCTCTCCCGTCGCGCGACCTTGTCGTGGTTAGTCAACGCTGACCCGTTGCGTCGCGTCTGGACTAAATGGACATTTATGAAAACGAGGCTTAATCCACCGATTACAATTATTCAGTAGCATCTGCAGTAATACGTAGTCATGTTCTAAACTTTATTGTTGTATATGTCCTTTGGCTTTCTTAAAATTAAAAATAAATAACATTTCAATTTTTGTCAAAGTGAAAATTGATTTAAAAAAAACATGAAATGGAGCTTTCAAGTCCCCACCAATCCCCAAAAACGCAAGTTAAAGTGAATTATGTACAGTAGGCCTACGATAGTAGAAATCCATAAGTTTATGACCATGATCATTGATATGGTGTAGTGGAGAGATGTAAGATAACTGACTCGTTGTAGCCATTAAGGTACCATTATTATCCACCCAAATCACTAGCAAAGCAAAGATTATGTTCACTTGCGTTCAGCTCTGGTTATGCTAGCAAAGTAAACTGTAATTAAGTATAAAATTACAAACTGATAATTATATAGAAAGTAAGGTTATGACTCAACTACACACTTAACTGTTATCATTATTTATTTTTCTGTTCACAGAATCAGAAAACCGATAACGAGGTGGCAAACTTACCTTAAATATGAACAATATCAATCTTCTTCAAGAGGCTGTGGAGCTCTTTGGCTAAAACCGTGTTATAAAACCAGACAAGTAACAGATTCATATATCGTCCACGATGTGCGTAAAATATTATAATAATTATGTTATTATATCCCAACCCTAAACATTATATGCTAGCAGCGAATTCTTGCTAGCGACTAAAGGGAATGCTCCTTAATTTTTTGATCTCTCCATTACATTAAAACTTCATTCTGAATACGCAAACCAATTTTTTTTGTATAAGATTTCATTTGTATTAAAAATGTAAGCTGAAAGTTCAACCAATAATAATGGCGGTAAAAACGAAACCACTACGTCACGATTAGCTATTATTACGAATCGACCAATAAGGTAATGTCAAACAGTGATAATAACTATGGAATCTAGAATGAGGTGGTTCATTCATTGGTCCAAAGACATTAAACAGCTTTGCGCATTGGTCAACAATGCTCTAGACCCTAATCTTGACGTCACATGCTGTTTGCGCGGGAAATAAAAAACTTCAAACTTTTGTGCATGAATAGCATTTAAAATATTTGCTTTAAATTGGTTTAAATAGCAGTGATGGTGTAAAAGTGGTTTTCTGTCCATTTCTTAATTAAACCCACACAATATTTGGGCATTCTCTATTCGACTGTCTTTAGTGAGAGCAAGGTCCACTAAATCTCCTTGCTCCACTCGCTCGCCGGAGATTCTCCGAAAGTCCGCTAGGAGATTCAGTGGACCTTGGGATACTAATTCCATCCTTAGATTTAATTTCTAATAAAAAAGTGAAAATTTATCTTTATTTTATTTTTGGGTCGATTTGTATCAAAATTAAAAACCAAGGTTTATAATACATATAATTTGCAAAAGTCTATAAGGGCATAATGCCCTTACTGTATAATATGGACGAGAATGGAAATGTTATTCATTTGTGTTTGCTTTTGGCATTTTTTTTACAATAGTGCTCAGGGGGAGGAAGTAGGATTCAGGCCCGGCTTTAGGTTAAAAGTCTCGTCTACGCGGAAAATAAAAATGCCGCCTATAAAATAATGGGGGGGTTGGGTTGGGACGAATAACGGGGGGGTTGGAGGCACCGCTCCCAAAGGAATTTTTCATCACGGTAATTTTTTAAGTGAATCTATGCGTTTTAAATGATTTTTTTGTCTGAGGGTAGCTTGTTGAAAATCACATATTTGAAGATGAAATGTCAAAAAATTACAACATAATTTTTACATTTTTTTCCATTTTTTAATTTTCCTTATAAAACATGCTAAGGGCCCCAATACAATGCCCCACTAGGCCTCTGCGGTTATAAAAGAAATAAGTTCTCTGTGGTTTTTAAAGTTACAAACCGGGATAATTTAAGTGTAAGCATATGGACTATAGCACGGGGCCTGAGGCTGGGCCCCAGCCGTCGGAGGCAAAAAATTGTTCAAGATATATTTTCGTCAAATGCCCAGAAAACTGCTTTCTGACATGAAAATATGAATGGAATATGGTTTTAATGTGCACATTTATGTAATCATAAAATCATGTCCCCCACTGAAAATCAGTTATGTAACTAATCGGGTAGGATTTATTTATTGATAGGGAATGATAGACATACACATTTTTGTGATTTTAATCAATATGTGTATTTTGCATATAGACCCACTGGACCCAAAAACAGAGAGTCCCAAGCCGCCCAAGTGCCGCCTACGCCACAGTGCTGCGTACGTCTAAGGCCGGTCCTGGCTTCAGTCATATAAACACTTTGCAACCCATACTAAAATTTAGTTATGTGACTGAGATAGGAAAACTCTCAATACGATTTCAAAGTCTGTCTGTCTGGATTTTCGAATTTGTAACGGGGTTCGTTCGTACCCTAATCAAAATAGGCATGTGTGGTCGGGTATTTAAATCCCCCCCCCCCCCACACACACACACACTCTCGATTAAAGTTTTCACGTTCATGCAATTCACGTTTCAAAATGGCTGGATGAAGCCTCGAAAACATCTCAACTCGACTTGCTGTAGAAGGTAGGGCTCGGCGACGACACATCATTCAGTTATCGATATCACACTTAAATTTCGATATCGGTGTATCGAAATTTTATTACTAGTGTAAAAAATAAAATTGTATATGAAAGGGATGAAACTTCTATTAACAATGTGTGGCTTAAAATGATTAACAAAGTGTCTCGCCACCCCAAACATTTAGATTGACTCTTATTCGTATCCCCGTTTTAGTCTTTTTCGTTTTTAAACTTTTTTACGATGTTTCGATATGGTGTTCAAAATACATCGACATCTAAAATATCCCTATACATCGATATCGTATCGAAATATCGATTACTTGCCCAGCCCTAGTATAATGGTGTTTGAGTGTGTAAACGGACCGCGGCTTGGCTGCGGCTGACGTCTAGTAGATATAAAAACTATAGGGTATCATTGTGTTGGCGCGTCGGCGAGATTGCGACATAGTGTTGGACGAGAATGTCTCAAAACTGCACTGGGTAGTGGAGCAAAAGCAAAAGGGTAGTGGACTGTATTTTTTTAGGGGGAATCGAGGAAATGCGGGTTTAGATAATAACCAAAGGAAGATATCGTGAGCAGAGCTAATATCACATACCTGGTTGGCCGAACTGGTTGGCAAATGTTGCTATGTGGCTGGCAGTGAGCAGTAGAACCGCGTGTTGTGGTGCATTAGTTACAACTTACACTAAAACTTGCTAGAGAGGTTTATTGTGATAGTATTAATAAACACACAAGTTAGTTTACCACCAGAGAGAGGGGCGAGAGCGTTTAGAAAACACACTTCGAGAGAGGGCACACATATATTGTATGTTACGTGGCGAGGTGCACTACACTGGACTTGCGCTAGCAGTGTCTCGAGCTGACAATAGTCTTTGTCAGCATTTGTAATGATACTATAGATAGTCACGACATCTAGGTGAGGATTGTGAATCAGAAGGGAATGAGAGGGTTATTCGAAAGTGCGTGAACAATTGTCGACTGGTGATGGCGGAGCGAAAGTGAGTTAGCGACGGCCTCGGCGGGCGCTAAGTCACGTGACGAGAAGGTGGGATAAATCGTCATTTTGCAAGTTGACGCCTGCTGAATGGCGCAACACTTATCACGCTCTAACTTTGTTTCCATTCACATTTTGGGCAAAACCTTTAGAATAGTATGTAGCAAACATATCATTTCTTCTCATAGTGATTATCTCGAATTTTTAGACACATCCGTAAATTTGGTTTATCGATGTACGTATTATACATGAAAAAAATATCAAAGATTATAACTTTCTCATCTTCAATTTACAAAAAACTCCCGTTCGGATTTCGACATGATATCTTTTTAAACATGCATCAGACTATTAACAAAGAAATAAATCAACTTTCTAGATAGAAAGTGCACTGAACGAAAAATTTCAGCATAGAGTAATATGCAGAGTGTAGTTTTTCACGGCTCACCCCTACGTCAAAAGTGCGTATTTGTTATGAAACACACACCTTGCATATAAGCCTATGCTGTGAATTTTCGTTCAGTGCACTTTCTATCTAGAAAGTTAAATTTTTTTTTTGTCTTTAAAAGTCAGATGCATACTTTGAAGAGGTCTTGTTGAAATCCGATTGAAAGTTATTTGACAAATAGAAGCTGACAAAACTTATAATTTTTAATATTTTTTCCATGTATAATACGTACATCGATATAACAAGTTTACGGCTGTGTCTAAAAATTCGAGATCATCACTTTTAGAAGGAATTATATGTTTACTACGTATTATTCCAAAGGTTTTTTTTCCAAATTATGAATAGAATAAAAGTTAGAGCGTGATAAGTGTTGCGCCGTTCAGCAGGCGTCATCTTGCTGAATGAGGATCTATCCCACATCATTCCGCCACGTTGCTTCGTGACGTCATGGGGCGGGTAAATCACTAGTCGTCAATTGTGTTACATTGTTGTTAAACTACGTTGTTGCAGACTGTCGTTGAATGGACCAAGGAGTCCCATTGCTGTTCCGGATACATTACATCTCGACGTTTTTCTTGTGAACCGTTGTGCAGAGGAGGTTGCACTAACGGATTCTGTCATGCACCCAGTCAATGCAGGTGCTACACTGGGTAAGTAAAGTGTAACGCTGTTTGGCACTTACTGCGTGCCAAGTGTGCAGTGGCGGCTACAGCAACACCCGTTGGTGCAAGCACCCACCCCAGTCGCTACTTGAAAGACTTTTTCTAAAGGGTATTAACAGTAATAATTGGACCTCTTCATTTTTATCAGAACGCAAGCAAACAGTTGTTAAGGTAAGTTCCACTTAGCAAAACAAGATCACAGGAAACCTGTATGTCCCTCCAACCCGTCTCGGTGAGGTAAGATAACACAAGGTACTATCATTGAGTATCAATATAAATTTCTTCCCTAAGTAAATGACCTGCCAGACTTTCTTTTAAAATTATTTGACTACGATATGTTGATGACTCCAGTCACTTTTGATTACGATATGTTGATGACTCTCAAGAATGTAATAGGCATACTGTATATACTGCTATTACTGGACTGGAATTCTCTTTTCTCTATAACCTTCCAAAACTGTTTGTATATTTTCACACCAAGTTGCCCTCTCTTCAATTATTAAAGCCCCCTTTTCCTCATAGATGGGTCAAGCATAGGTCAAGCGTCTACAGTTAAGCTCTTAGGTCTCACGCTTTCCGATTTAGTATAGTGGTCACTTCTTATAGACAAAATATATAGCATCTAAAATCAAGAGTAGTTGTTTTGTACTACGAAGACTTAAGAAAATTGTAGGCCACATCTATCTTATGCCCTGATTCATTCGCACTTTTATTCTGCAAAAGCGAGTGGTATCGATACGAATCATTTCTGGGGCCTCCAGATTGAAGTCGTATAAAGTCTTATTCTCCGAACCCTAATATTCTAACTCTTGCAAGCTCCCATATTCATTAAACCGCATAATGTATGCATAAATCAATCCATCCCTCTTCCCCCATAACTCTTGCATTCACATTTCCCTAGCTCCTATTCAACTCGTTCATCAGCTATCCATGTTCCTTCTCACAATATTTCCCGCCATTCCAAAAGTCTTCACTATCACTCCACTGATTACCATCCCAAATATCTTTCAAAATAAAGCTCAGAGAATTATCAAATAAATCGTTTTATAAACCGGCATTGATGCCTCGAGCGTAAAGCGCGAAACTCTGATTCGGGAGGACCCGGGTTCAAAACCCGCCGAGACCGGCAATCTGACTGTAGGTTTTTCCAGGTGTACCATAGACAAGCTGGATTGAGCCTTGTTTGAGCCCGCGGGCATTGCTTCAATTCCAATATACCTAGTTATAGACATGCTTTGCACCCTGAGCACGTTTCCAAGATTTTAAAAGCAATCCTTTTATCAAAATCACACTACTCCCTGAATTCCTTGACGTTTAGTTATAATATTATGTTTAATTATGTTTTAGTATGTACATTAACATGTCTGTTATGTTATTTTAAAAAGTGTTTTCTCTAAATTTATACATTAACTCAATGGTAATGTTTCTCCTCCCATGCAGCTATACGAGTGTGAACACCACCGACTGCGCTCCGTCGTGTCCACAGGGTTGCATCCAGGGGACTTGTACCCGACCCGACACATGTACCTGCTGGTCGGGGTACGAGAAGAACATCCCAGGCTCCAACAAGTGTTACCCAAAGTGCTCGCAACAGTGCGTCAACGCCGAGTGCACGAAACCGGACACGTGTACCTGTAATACAGGTACTACTCTGCAACTGAAATATCTAATTGAATGAACGCAGCGAAGTCTTTAATTTCACTTACCCTGAGAAAAATAGCTGTTTTTTCTATTTGTTCGCACTCTACTGGGCAAACAGCACATGCGATCTTGATGAAAATTTCAGGGGAACTTTGAAATTGCTGAACTTATAACAGCCAAGTTTTTGGGTACAGTCAAAGAATTATTTCTCGTGAATATCGTACTTTTATTATTTTTTAAATTTTTTAATGGGATATTTTCTTGATATTTTGTCCGCAACCGTGCCAACGGCTACTCCAATCTTGATGGAACTTAATGGTTACGTTTAAAATCGCTTAACTAAGATATGTTATGATTTTGGGGACAATCGAAAAAATATTTATCAGAAAAATCGTACTTTTAGGGAAACGATTGGTTAATATGGACTCGCCGCTCCGCATGTTTTTCGCGGCTGGCACAACGAAGCGCATAATCACGACAAAGACAGTGACGACAACAATGACTACACGAAACAGTAATCATAAGATAAAAATAATCAACCATAAAATCACATCCATCAACGCGACTGAAAAAAGTGTTCGCGAAGCGGTTTGACAAAATTTTCTATGCTTGTCTTGAGCGTGTATTTTGTTAAATTTTAATTGGAAAATTATTGTATTTTTAGTTTAATTAAAATGATTTGAAATTGAATTGATTTTAAATTGAAATGACCTTACGAAAGTTTTGCAATGTATATAGTGCAGTGTGTGTAGGTGATGGGTGCGTATGTGTAATTGCCAAAACGAAGTGAGTGTATGCATCTAAACAAATCAATCTATTTATTTAAAACATTTACTTTATTTTCTTGTCCTTAAGGTTACAAGAAGAGAGCATTCTCCTCTAGCACGTGTGAACCGGTGTGTAATTCCACGTGCATTCACGGTGTGTGCACCCGGCCTGACACGTGCACATGTTCAGCAGGCTACGAGAAGGTGACACCCAACGGTCACATATGCAGCCCCGTATGCTCCACACCTTGTATCAACGCGCTCTGTAGCGCACCAGAGAAATGCACCTGTTTCGAAGGTTACAGAAGAGTCTCCGAGAACGTTTGCGAGCCCGTGTGTACAACAGAATGTATCAACAGCAATTGTACAGCACCTCAAACATGTTCCTGTCTTGAGGGGTACGAAGAAGATGCAAACAATCAGAGCGTTTGTTTACCAAAGTGTTCAGATTGTGATAATGGGTATTGTGACATCCCAAATGTTTGCACCTGCTCAGAGGGCTACGAAAAAGTTATTGAAGATGGGAAATGCTTGCCGAAGTGTATTGGGGATTGTGTAAATGGTAATTGTACATCTCCAGGAGTATGTGAATGTTTTGATGGTTATACAAAATATGACGAAGAAACCTGTGATCCAAAATGTTCAGATGGTTGTATCAATGGTAATTGTACTGAACCGGAAATATGCACATGTTTGAAGGTAGAACAGATCTGAAAATGGCACTGTGTCCAAAGTTAAAGATGTTGTATAAGGAGCACTGAACCTGAAATATGCATTGTTTGAAGGACGAACAAGATGAAAATGGCATTGTGTTCCAAAGTGTCAGATTGTGTAATGGTAAGTGCACTCCCAAATTGCACTGCTCTAAATGGCTATGAGCAAAGATTTTGAGATGGAAACTGCTTCCAAAGTGTTATTGGGGTTGTTAATGGTAATTGCACTCCAGAACTTGCAATGTTTCAAAGGATTATACAAGATTAGAAAAGCTTGTGTTCCAAAATGTTCAGATGGTTGTATAATGGTAATTGACTGAACCAGAAACCTGCAATGTTTAGAAGGATGAAAAATGTATCAATGGTAATTGTACTGAACCAGAAAAGAATTTGTCAGTAACGTTTGTAAAATGTGTTTAGGTGAAGAATGTTATAACCGAAACTTGACACATCTACGAGAAACTGCGACTTTGATTCACAAAACCGAATACCCATGGTTACTGATCGGAGCATCACTACTTGGCATTGCAATGCTCCTTGCCACGACGTCTACCATTGCAGTTTTCTATTGGAGAAGAAGGATTAGAACAAATGTCGAAACAATCAAAGGTGAATGAAATGTTTTCTTAATTTTTACTGGCTGCAGTCATACACTTCCACCTCTTTGTCATATGTTTTCAAATTATAATATGTTACCTGCCGTGCAATATTTGTGTAATAACATTAAATTAAAACCTGTCGTGCAACATTTGTGTATTTGCCTTAAATTAAAACCTGCCGTGCAACATTTGTGCCTTTGCCTTAAATTAAATACCTGCCGTGCAACATTTGTGCATTTGCCTTAAATTAAATCCTGCCGTGCAGCAATAACACAAGTTAAGATGCGTTTATTGAAACTTGTGCTTTATCCACTCTTTAACCAATTAACTCTCTTTTCAGATACCGAGGAACTAAACCTGGAGTTAACAAATGACCAAGTGACCGCTCAGTGGCTCGAAAACACGTTGTATGATTCGAGATAGTATCCATACCACATTGTTATACGTGGTGGAACTTCGTCCACATATCTTCTTAAGCTTCCCTAGAATTTGTTGTACATTAGTGGTTCCATGTAATATACATTTGCACACAATTAAAATAATATATTAACTGGCGTTTGGAAAAAGTGATCACTTTAACCACCATTGTCTTAACGAAAACGAAATGTGGTTGTAGTGTGTGCATACGACGTGTGAAGTTGTCAAATCTTTGCGTTCGAGAGTGTTTGCCACGTCTGTGGATGGACGTCGAACGCAAAAGTTCCCACCAAAAGTAGGGAAATTTAACACAACTCAAAGGACTGCCAAGGGTCTCTACCTCTCTCAAGGTCACCTGCACACCCACCAACATTTATGTCGACCCTCCAGAGTCCAGACGACATGTCGTCTCTACCAAACCTTTTGAACAACAGTTTGTATCTTTACGCTAGTTGCAAATATGTTTTATAATTACGTCGTTACACAAAAAGTTATAAGTTGTGCCCACCTGTTAATCTCTTGAATGGGAAGGATATCACTCGATTATTACCGAGATATTAGGCCTACTAGCAAATTGCGCATTTTATTGTATGTTTGGTTGGCTCAAATGTTGGTGTGGTGGATGCAAGTCAAATGTTAGCGCATCCATACACAAATACCAACATCTGGTCACCTGGTGGAAGGACACCGTCGTGTAGAGGGCACGGCGATGACTTTAATCATGAGGGTTGGTCAAAGTCACAATAAATGCGCACATGCCAATATTTGTGAAATACACACTTGCGGTTTGTTCGTACGGGAAAACCTCTGCGGGTTGTCCGCAAAGGCAGCCGCATGGCAATTCTTGATACTAGATAAACGTCGCGTTGATGGATGAGCGATATATAATTCCAATGGCATAATAGTGCATTTGACGTGTTTATGTGTAGGCCTATAAACAATACAGTTAACATCACCATATTTTTAGCTGGTCGACTTTTTACATTTCTAAAGTAAGGATTGTTTTTTCTATTACAAAAGACGATGATTTTTGTTTCTTAACGTACGTATCATTGAGCGAGCGTAGCGAGCGTCCCCACTTGACTCTTATGGCTCGAATGTCTGTTTTTTTTTTTTTTTTTTTTTTTTTTTTTTTTTTTTTTCTGTTACTGCTTCGATACAGGTCGCACCGTTTCTCTGATCGACCTGAAATTTTGCACACATGTACATACCACCTAGGCGGGTTGCTGTATAGTTTTTGAACAAAATCCAATCGTTGGTTATAAAAAATAAAAAATAAAATAAAAAAATAAAAAAATAAAAATGTACTGATCGTTATGAAATTTTGCAGGGTCAATAAGTACAACATTCTCTCCTGTTTTCCAAATTTTTAGCTAAATCGGTCAAGAACTTAAAGACTTATTGGTTCTCCAAATATGATTTTCGACCTTACTCACAGCCTTTGTTACAAACAATCGATGATCCAACAGACCTAATGGTTGCTTTGTAGACCTATGGGCCGTGATTATGTTGTTGATATTTTCAACAATGAATAAAACTTGGCCACCATTTTGGTCGGCTACATAACTTACGTAAAATATTTGCTCTCACTATAAATCGAATTAACTATTAATATTTAACTGTTCATCAAGTTATGTATCGAACTTCCATATTTGGTGGTATTCTTTTAGTGACTCATATATTTTCTTTTAACGTTATTGTCTGCGTTTACATACAATTGTGTGATTTATTTTGTCGTCAATTTGCTTGTGTTATCTCTGTAGACCTAGGTCTCGATATTATCCTCGGCGTTGTCCTACGCGTGTGTAGCCTCCATAGGCCTAATCCTTAACCCTCAACCTCCCTTTCCCGTTTCTCTGGTTCTGTCCAGCACTTGCCTAATCCTTAACCCTCAACCTCCCTTTCCCGTTTTTCTCTGGTTCTGTCCAGCACTTGCCTAATCCTCAACCCTCAACCTCCCTTTCCCGTTTTTTTCTGGTTCTGTCCAGCACTTGTCTGTACCATACCCTCCCTTCCCTCCTCTGTCTGGTTACTACTTACTAGATACAATCAATTGCCTGCAACTTGATAGGCCTAAGTACAAAATATTGACCTAGATACTATATCTTAGAAAAATGCCGAAAATGGGAAAGATTTCTACTCGGATGAAAACCATTTATGAGAAGAAGCGCATCCGTGAAACTAGATTACAAGAAAACGACGAAACTCATTCTCAAAGATTGAAACAAAATGTTGAAAAAACAAATGCATCAAGAAGCAGAGAAACACCCGATCAGGCTGCAGCAAGAAGACAGACTGACCTTCAGCGCAAAACCAGCTATCTTGCAAATCAAACTCCTCGCCAAACCCAAGAAAGAAGGGCACTCAATCTACAACGAATGACTCAAACACTTGCAAATGAATCTCCTCCACAAACTGAACAAAGAAGGGCACTCAGTTTACAACGAGTGACTCAAACACTTACAAATGAATCTCCTCGACAAACTGAACAAAGAAGGACACTCAGTTTACAACGAGTGACTCAAACACTTGCTTCAGAGTCTCCAGTAGAAGCCAGGGAGAGAAGAAGTCGGTGTCACGAACGGACAACTGCAAGGCGAACACAAGAGTCGACACAAGAGCGGGAATACCGAATCCAGCAAGATGTTCAGAGAAATCGAGACCGTGCACTCCAGTCAGATTCTGACAAAAGACTCGCCGATAAATTCCAAACTTTTCTCAATGGTATCAATTGGTTCTCTTGTACCAATTGCCAAATACGATTCCCTAATTTGAAAGTTACATCCGGGCTATGTGTCGCATGCAAAAAGAATCCCACTATTTATTCTGCCGCCAACAACATGGATCCAGGTTCTGTCCCTGAGGAACTCTCTTGCTTGTCAATGATCGAGTCCATGCTAATTGCTCGTATTCATCCCGTTGTGTCTGTGTACCGTGTTAAAGGACAACAGTACGCCTATAGCGGCAACGTAATTAACTTCCCACAAGATGTGACGTCCTTTGCTCAACGTTTGCCTAACTCATTATCATCATTAACATCTGTCATCGTGGTTCGTCGTTCTTCTGCAAATAACGACAACATTGCTGATTTTAACGTATGTTCACTCAGATTACGCAGGGCTCTCCTCTGGCTCAAATCACACAACTTGTTTTATAGTGACATAACAATTGACGATGACGAGTTAAACAATCTTCCTGAATCCGGTAATGTCTACGGTGAACTTGAGTTTATGGAAATCCATGGGGAGAACGAAGACGCTGACAATGACGACATTCTTGAGCACGGAAACGTTCCTCAAGTTTTACCAATCAATCAAACTGAAAGAATTGCAACCGCCCTTCAACCAGGACCCATTCCTTGGCCAGAAATGTCAAATAATCCCATCAATGAATTCTCTACACACGGATACATTGTTCAAGCTTTCCCAACTCTTTTCCCTACTGGCAAGTGTGATTTAAGAGATATTTCCAGACAACATCAAATTAAACCAACTCAATATTTTCAATTTTTAATGAAATATAAAGATGGCAGATTTGCAAAGGATACACGATTTAGATTCTTTGCTCTAAATTCAGTATTGCGGTGGAACGCAATTAGCCAGGGAAATGTATTGGTAAGAAAAACCGAATTAAATGGTAAAACTGCCGGACAATTAAAAGACATGCTCGAGACTAATCCCGGATTAGCTAATAAAGTCTTGTTCTTTGCTTCTTCATTACGCATCACAAAGTCGTACTGGTTTAAGCGTTGTGGTGAACTGACCGACATGGTAGACTTTCTTGGCACCCCAACTGTCTTCTTCACGTTAAGTGCAGCCGACCTCCACTGGCCTGAGCTCTATGATATTCTTGCACCAGGCGTTGACTTTGATAGCTTGACTTCATCTGTTGCAACAGCTTTGCGCAGAAAGCTGCTATGTGAAAATCCCCTCATTGTGTCATGGTTCTTCCAAGAACGTTCTCATTTTTTTGTGAAACAAGTACTTGAGGCAAGGTTCAAAGTAAAAGACTTTTGGTACCGGTATGAATGGCAACACCGAGGAAGTAGCCATCTTCACGGTCTACTCTGGCTAGAAGATGCTCCAGATGTTGAAAATCTAGAAGTACTTTCAGACGCAGAATTGGTCAAGGATATAATAGATTTCTTTGATCCCATTGTTTCCACCATGAATCCGGGTCTAAATGAACCGCCATCTTTAATTCATCCATGTCAAACACGATATTTAAATATCATTGACTTAAACGCCGACTTAATTGCACTTTTGAACAAAGTTCAAAGACACACTCGATGTACCGACGGTTACTGTCTTCGAAAAAAAAAAAGGGTTTTCAGATAAAAACTTGTCGCTTCAACTTTCCATTTCCCATGTGCGATCAAACACAGTTGGCGCTAAATGAGCGGGCGCAACATGTTCTTCTAACTGCAAGAAACGATACTCTTCTAAACAGATACAATACTTTCATCATTCAGACCTGGAGAGCAAACATTGATATTCAAGCAGTCCTTTCTAAAGATGCTGTTGTGAATTACATTGCTAAATATGCCTCAAAGAGTGAACCACAATCACAATCATTCAAAGACCTTCTGTCAAACATTCTGATGACCAACGTTAAAGAACATGATCCTGCCAAACTCGCTGTTCACAAACTTATCATACAATCCATTGCGGAACGAGATATATCTGCCCAAGAATGCTGCCATTTACTAATGAGTTATCCACTCTATCACTGCAGCAGAAGTTTCGTTTCATTAAGTATTGGTGTTGAAAGTTGGGTGCCTCTTCTCCCTGACGATGCAGAGATTGACATGGATAGCGACACAAGTTTCATCGCCAGATACCAAAAACGACCACCTAACATGTCAAACTTAACTCTATTAAATGCTGCTTCACAGTATTATTGGAGAGCACGATGGATTTGCAGAAAAACACCTGCTGTCGTTAGAGTGTTCCCAAAACTTAACCTCACAGACAATTTCGATTCAAACGAAAAATACTACAGACAACAAGTAATTCTAAGATCATCCTGGACCAACATTGATGAGTTAAATCCATTTGGCGACACTTGGCAATCCGTGTTTCAATTCGAGGGATTCACCATTCCAGCCGAACAGCCTGAGCGAGTCCAACATGCTGAAGAAGATGGCAGTGATGATGAGTGGGAAGAGATAGAGATTGAAAGAGAACAGACTGAGTGGATGAAAGTTGCTGGAATGGGTCCCAATGCTGTTTCTGTTCAGTGCGAAGTCGGACAGCGCGAGTTTGATTTATCCTTCCCTTGGTCCGAATCATACGCTAACTATCCAAATATTGAATCTGTTGGGAGTTTCTTACAAGACGTACAACATGTTGTCGTCACTCCAAATGATGAAGACTCAAATAATATCACTTTCACAGATGAACAAACACAACTTCTTGATCACTTACAAAAACAAATTACGTCAATAAAATCACATTTACAACAAGATGACTCGATAATCAGACGAGTTATTGTTCAGGGCACTGCAGGAACCGGGAAAAGCACCGTAATCAAAGCTATGACGCAGAATCTTAAACAAGAATTAGGAGACAAGTCATACATGTTGGTGGCTCCAACAGGAGTAGCAGCATTCAACATCAACGGCAGGACAATTCATTCTTCACTTCACATTGGCACTAATTCATCTAAATTTGTTGATTTAAGTGGTAAAGAGGCCAGAAAGTTTCAGCTATCAATGGAGGACTGTTCATTTATTATAATAGACGAATATAGCATGATTGGATGCACTCTAATGGCTATGATTGACAAGCGATGCCGTCAGGGAAAACCCAATAATAGCTCAAAACCTTTCGGAAATATGTACATGTATATGTTTGGTGACATTAAGCAGCTACCACCAGTATGTGACAGAGCACTATATAGCGACAAGCCAAGTAATTACGGACTGACAAATGACGGCATTTTAGCCTACCGCTCTTTTCAACACTGCCACATTCTCTCAATAGTTCAACGCCAGGCAGGAGACAATCCCGAAAACAAAAAATTCAGACAACTTCTACTTCGACTTAGCGATGGAAGCGCCACACAAGACGATTGGCAGCTGTTACAAACCCGATTTGACACATCATTAACATCACAAGAAAAAGAGACTTTCAAAAATGCACTCACGCTTGGCCCAACCAAAGATATAGTTAAAACTCATAATATGGAAAAACTTAAAGTCCTCGGCAACCCAATTGCAAAAATATCAGCTAAACATAACTGTGCTACTGCCTCAAATGGCACAGAGGACAGTGCACAAGGCTTACAAAATGTGATCTACTTATCGCGGGGGAGCCGAGTAATGTTAAAATCAAATCTTTGGACATCTCAAGGGCTCGTCAATGGCGCCACTGGCACGGTAAAAGACATAATCTACACTCCCAACACACAGCCACCAGCTGATCATCCACTCTGTGTGTTGGTTGAGTTTGATTGGTACGAAGGTCCATCTTTTCATCTACCGAAAGTTATCCCAATTTGTCCTGTATCAAGAGCCTGGACCGAGAAATCTGTCAAGTGCACTCGTGCCCAATTCCCCCTTCAACTTGCCTGGTCTGTAACTATCCACAAGTGTCAAGGTATGACCTTAGACAAAGCAGTTGTAGGATTGGGCACGAAGGAGTTTGCAGTTGGCATGAGCTTCGTAGGCATATCTAGAGTACGTTCATTACACAATATTATGTTTTCACCGCCATTTTCTTTCGAAAGGATTAATTCTTTGAAAAATTCAAGTACATTACAACAAAGGCGAAATGAGGAAGCAAGGCTGAAAGCCCTTCCTTTACCCAAGAATTGAACGTAGAGACCCCCTCAAAAGTAAAATCAACTATTCGTACTTTATACTTATTAATTTATGTAACAAAAGATAAGTAGAAGGGGGTAGGGTGGGACTCTAAAGCAGCAACGTCCACGTCGTGGGTCCTGGAAACTATAATTTTGTTTTATTACTACACAATTATTAAAAAGTTTCTTGCAAATAGCTGCACTACATTGTATTGACAAATATGTTATGCAATTACATTATATTTTTTTAATCAACGCTAAGAGAATGTCGTACTCGGGTCGTACTGCACGTACCAGTGCTCGCTCAACAACGCGTCCAACTGAGCGTTTTCCTAGTATTATTAATGCACTAAGGATATTCGAGACGATGAGTGGTGATAGATGACGATGAAGGACGATTATAAAAAAAAAACTCGTGCATAATGCGGGCCTCGAACTTTACGACTCACATCCTCATAAAGCAACACGCTTCGGAACAGGCCTAATCGTATGTGCCACCGCGGACGACGTCAGAATACCCGAAATAGGGAGCGAAGCTATACTTTGTCAACAGATCGTCGAAAAACACACAAATTAAACTGTAGGCTGTATTGTAATCTCTTTGCTTAGGTGTCAAGTTCATTACAATTAAATATTGTATCCTGTATTGAAATCTCCCTTAGAGGGGGTGTCGAGTAAAACATGATCCGTTTCAAACAAGCTTGCCTCCCCCCTCTGACTCCAAGGATCAACGAAATCATTGAGTACTATCCTTGTTGAAGGGCGATGTCAACAAAACCAGGAGGTAATGTATATTGTTTTCATCGTTTGATGGCACCAGGAAGATGATGCCAATAGGGAACCTAAGTTTTGAAGGCGGGAAGGAAATTGGTTCTCTCTGGTCTCAGCGCCCTTTGACTCGCGCAAAAGAAATCTAAACCAATAACATCACAAGATGCATAATTCTGTGAAGAAGATGATGGCATTCTACTTTGCTCGATGACGCTTCCTAAATTCAAACTATTATGAGTTAAATGGACCCATGTTTGCGCGCTGTCGCAAATGTACTCTGACTGAGCGGCAACCTAAGCGAGACGCAGCCACGTTGTGTGCAGCTGTGGCATCCTCGCATACCACGCGCCTGTCCATGGTTGCTAAAATAATGTACTTCGCATTCAAGATTTTGTTGGCACATTAAAGGCTATTTTATTAGTTATGTATAATCTTGTACAACCCAGTGACCTCACAGTAGCCACAAAGCAAGTCGGATACCAAATGATGCCATGCTGATGCCACGGACAAAAAATGTTTTTACCTGCTTTTTCATGAGCAGTTTGGAAGGTTTGGCAACAGTGTAAATGTAGAGTTCACTTCAACTCAAAACAAATGTCATTAATATTTGTGATAGAGCAGAGTTATGTATATCCACGCAAAGAGGAAAGATTATAGTTTCTTACAGTATGAATATAATTCCTGTCCGTGGTCGGGTTCTCGCGCTATCGCTTACGAAACATTTAGCACGGGTTAATCGCCTATACCACGCTGACCGGAGAGAACCGGACAACGCCCACTTAGGTTCCCTATAGATAGGGGTAAGAGGAAAGAAATCAAAGACCCTGGTAGCTTACCTCAATCTGCTTCTTCGTAGAGGGCAGGCGACGGCGATGTTGCCGCTTGCACGAGGTGATGATGAAGGTGATGAAGCATTGGCGGTGAGATGGGAGTGATTGGGATGAAGAGTAATGAATGTAGTGAAAGGAAATGATGAAAGTACACACGAAACTAAATTACTATTGAAACGTGGAAACGATTAACTAACTCACGTAAATAAACATAGACAACACAACACTCGTGGAACAGGCAGCCGGACGAACGTTAACGCTATCAAAGCTCGACAGCTAAGGCAACACATGTGGGGTAGACGTAGACCTGAGCAATGCGTAGATAAGCCAGAGGGGCAGGGGGGTAGGGAAAACGTGACTACGTGAAACAAGAGCTAGGCTAACTAGCGCGAACACGTTCGACGTGACACAGAGACGGACTGACGGATAGACAGAAAAGTGATGCATATTACAGAGTAGCTTCGCTCACTAACTCAAAGATTGCCGTGATAAATAAAAACTAAAATATGTTTTTTTACAACTTGGGGCGTATAAGTAAAGGCCCACCTATGAAACTCTGGCAAGTATACATGCAAATGATCTTTATTTTGTCGGTGGCATGTTGTGCACCTGAGTGCTGCATGATGTCACACAGCGGCGTAGGAACCGGGGGAGGGGGGAGGGTTGGCAAAATATTTAAGAGCGTTCACCACCCCTTTTTTTAGGCAATTTTCTGTTTGCTCGGCTGAATGACATCACAGTAGTTAGAAATTTTGAACATATCTCAAGAAAGTCGAAATAAAGGTTTCTATAGTAACACATTCCTAAAATTTGTTTTGAAATAATTTATAAAGAATAAATTAGATTTCACGAATTTCAATTTTGTTAAAAAGTCCAAAATTCACTATATTCGTGATTTTTTTCTGGCTGATCAAGACAAAATTTTGAAAATCTATGACTGTAAGAACGTCCATGTATGCTTTATTGACAAGTTTGCACAATTGTATATACATAGGATGCTTCTTGGCCGAGCAAACCGCTATTTACTAACTGCCAAAAGGGTGGTGAACCCTTCGCGTTCATTTCTTTAGTTTTTAGACCGCAGATACTTGCTGAAAAACATCGTTTACAGAGTCCGAGTGCAGAAAGTTTAGTTTTAGTTTTTTAGCTACGATTACGAATAATTTAAGCATATTTTTAAGCTGTCTCTATTATTGTACATAACATACTTTTATACATAGCATGGTTTAGTTGGGCAATAAAATAAAAAAATTACGACCAAAATCAACTAAGTGTATCCTTCATAAACAAAACGGTAATCCCTTTAGTTGCAATTTTTCAGTTAAAACATGACGAAATAACTGTAGTATGGTGAAAAGTTTTTCGCCTTCTTCGGTGGCTGGAGCAATGCCCCAAACCCCAGCTACCACCCACTAAATCTGCTAGTATATCCCCCATCTCCTCCAGCTTTTAAAACGTTCCTATACGCGCCTAATGTCACAGTTGCGGATGCTGCAACCGCAAGGATGTTGTCTCGAGAGAGGATACGTGGTCGACGAGCGAACGGAAGTCGTAAGTATGCACGTCATAAGCCTTGTTTTATAAAGTTCTGTTTCAGAAGTTTTATGTCCAACGAATTTGACGATTTGGTGTAAAATCTAGAAGGGGTATGCGGCAAAACGAAACACTATGATGCATTCATAACAGCTTGGAATTGCACTTCAATACGTTATAGCATTATCAAAGTTCTCTTATCGGGGTATTCACCCACTAAACCGAAAAACGCCGATTTTCACAAATTTAATGATCAAGAAGCTTAAAATTTCATATAATAGTTCCTTTATAATAATAGAAAACGATGCTATACTACGAACGGTATGGAAAAAGTGCTCAACGTTTATATTTTATTGATATCAACTTAAAAAATTCACATCTTTCTAAAGAGTAAAGACTTCCCTAATTAATATTTTGAAATCGGTGACTCTTTGGTACCGAACAGTTTTGGGCAAGATCCCAAAAATAAGGCATTTTGAAAAATTAAGCTATACTTTGTCAAAAAAAGGAACTAAATCACGTTCATGTTCCTCTTTAAAATAAGAAAGTGCAATCTCTTCGATAAAGGAATTAATTTGTGTTAAAAAAATAGAATATTGCCCCAGGAAAGAAATGAAATAAAACACTAATTTTAGTTTGATATCTCAGACGGTCATTTTGTTAAAGTTAATAATTTTATTATTTTTCCTGAATTCGGCAGGACACGACAGCGTAAGGAAATTAGAACTCTTTCACTGGAACACGTTCGTATAGTAACGCTCCCCAAAACTGGTACCGATCATTGGTTTACATAGGCGATTAAAAAAACATATCCCAACAATGGTTGGTCTATCTTGTGAAGCTGCTTATCGTCTTCGGTTGGTGACGGATGCGTCAGTTTCCTCTCTAATCTTCTTTGAGCAAGGTTGGTTTCAAGAGTTTACTGACTTGCATTAGTAATAGTAGTAATAGTATGTGTGTAATAATTGCCTTGCCGTCACATTGTAATCAAATTTGGACGATTTACTTTCTTTAGAATCTCTCAAGTTAAATGGAAGGAGGTGCGTTAGTTGTTGTAGGGCTACTTGTAGTGATGAACATGGTGCAGATTGTGTGCTGCGATACTCTGCATGGAGATAATGTGTGTTCGAAGAATGTAATGTAAGTACTCATTAAAACAGTGGATGACTGTATAGTGGTAAACTCTTTTATAGTCCACCGACTACTACTTCTGTTTCTAGACTTACAATAGCAGAGGGTGGAAAGCGAGTGTACCAATAGAAATGCATGAAATGGTTTAATTTTTAGTTTTCGTTCTAAATAAACTTTGTATGCCTACATCGCTTTGTAGAACCTTTCGTTCATAATTTTGTATTGTACACTTGAGGTGTCAATGTCATGACTATGGACTATCACAAATTAGTTTGTGTTGAGTTAGAAGGCCGTTTTAGGCTATTTACTATTCGCTTGAATTTACATTACACTTGTTCGAAATTTTGAGCAGTTGTCATAAAATAGGAATTCTGCAGGATTTTGTTATTTAGTCATAACTACTTAAATTTACGTGAATTATTACCGGCTGATAAACTTACGAAATATTGATATTTCTTGCCGGTGTCCTTGATCACCTTGGATCACATCGGAGTTATTTCAAATCTGCACTAAAAAAATTATTTTCTGATTATCCTGATAATTCTATTCTATAATTCACAATACCATTCATGTTTGTCATAATTTCATCACCCTCACTTTTTACATGTCTTCACACACATTGTTTTCTATTATTGTATAATGTATTTTTAATTAATTTAATTGCAATGTATTAGTATAAGTATTGAGTAGGTTGCTAGACACTAAATTGTGAATGGGGCTATGCCCTCTTTTAGCAACCTATAACACATCAATGTGTTAAAACAATAAATAAATAAAAAATAAATAAATAAAAAAAAATAAATATCAGCATGCGTAGGGGCTATTACGGTTTTCACGAGTATTTCCTCCGTCTATAAGTTGAATCATACAATTCTCGGAATTTCTTCACCAACCATCCAAATTGACGATACACATAAGGTTTTTTCGTCTGTCCTACCAAAAATTATTGTGGTCATTACAAATATTTATAAAATACCTACATCAATTGGGGGTAAAAGGTGTCATATTTTACTTATAGCCCTAATGTTGTTTATTATATAATATTATATACTATATATATTAAATATTTTTAATTTTGATTGTAAAGTAAACTATTATATATCATAAAAAGAAGGAAGGTAGAATAGTTGTAATTACAATTGGACAGAAAAAACGAAAGTTTACAACAACTGTTAAAAATGATGGATAAACGAACAAATCTAATCTTAACGTATTGAGCTTCTGCAAAGTGGCGTTACTAAGGGGGGGGGTGGGGAGGGAACCGATAGATAAAGTCTCCGTGTTACAAGTGGGACCCACAAAATCTACTAATGGATTTGCCCCCCCCCCCCCCAACTTTCAAAACGTTCCTACGCGCCTGCTATACTCCATTAAATCATCATATGATCTCACGAGTGGCGCCGCTATAATATATCGTAGGCCTATCATCAGTAGGTGCTCATCCAAAAGAATCACGCTCATATTTTTAGATAATTGAACATGATTGAACTGAAATAATTAACAATATTTTATTTTTCATGTTTTATTTATTAGAATATAAGTGTATACAATTATATTGTATCTTGACACCGTATCCAACTTTAACATAGGAAAAATGCTTAATACCTCATTTCGCCTTCCAAATGTGTATAGTAACACAGTAAGACAATTTACTTGGAATAAATAGTACTGGATTCTCCAGGATACGATATATTTAATTAATTAAAACATCGAAAAGCAAAGCGAATTCTCAGAACTCGTATTTTGACCATGTAGATTTTTAAATTGGATTATCGGGAAACGGAAACTACACTTTCTACACTTTGCTCTGTTCTTATGTCGTATGCTGTGCCCATTTTAAAGGGTGTCAGAAATAAAATTGTAACAAATCCGATTAATGTTGTATGGTACAGCTCGAAATAAAGAGGACAAACATTTAGGTTGGTATAGTTAATCCCAACCTAGGTTGTCGACAATACTTACACGAATTCCTTTCAAAATCCCTTTAATTTGAGTCAATATAGTGCAGTTTCTCGATTTGGTTAGTCGGGAAACACTCCCGAAGGTGTAATTGTTATTATTTACTACAATTCAGAAATTAAAAACAAGTCCGCCCCTATGCAACTACAATAATTCGGAGATCAAAATGTACCCGTTCTGATGGTCTAGTGGTTAAGACGCCTGTCTGGAATGCGGGAGATCCGTGGTACGATTCCCGGTTGGGGCGGCCTTTTTTAATTTCTGAATTGTAGTAAATAACAATATAGTGCAGGTTTTTCATTGACGCTGCATTGACAACCTAAGGTGGGGTCAACTATACTAACTAGGCCGCTTCGCCAAAGCTTTTTTTTTAGTCGCGTTGATGGATGAGCTTTTTTGATTGAAATGCTTATATTAAAACCTTTATTTCTATTAATTCCGGCTATTTATTCAACTTTTTCTTTCAAAAATCAAAACATCACCATAACCTTAATGTCCATGTAAAATATTAACGTTGTAGCCTCACCCGTTTGGTCAGAATCGGTCCAAATATCACGAAAATATCGCATTCAAAATCGAAAAAATTCGTAAAAGTACGATAATCATGAGGTATATTGCTTCGATTATACCCAAAAACGTGGCAAGTCTAAGTTCAGAGATTTCGAAGGTCCCCTTCAATTTTCATCAAAATCGCATGTGCCGTTTGCCCGGTAGAGCGCGAACAGGCGGAAAAACAAACAAAAAAACAAACAAACAAAACACCCGAGCTAAATTTTTTGGGTGGTCAGTGAAATTGAAGTCTTAGCTTCCCTCATTTAACTATATGTGGTATACTATGTTCTGTGAGTGGTTGATAACAATTCATACCCGACAATGTTGGGTTTTTCTCTGAGGAGAGCAACCCATCCCCTTCGTTGTAACTTACTGGTAATTTAATTATTTGCTCGTACAAAAAGTTTGAATTGTATTAGGTTTTAGACGTGACAAGCCTTTTAGTTGAAAAAATAACAAAATCTTTGAATTATGTATACAGAATCTTGAAGATTAGAATTTAAAAAATTGATGTGGGAAGCCTGTCCAGTGCCCAGGGTGCAATTCATGCCCCTCTTCAACTATAGGCATGTTGAGGATAGGACTAATTGTGAAGGATGTCCTCGAAGGCTGTTAAAAGTGGACTCCTTCCCTTGCATTCGCATCAACGACTGAGGAAAACCTCTGGAAAAATCTTCAGTCAGGATTGCTGGTCTCGATGGGATTTGATACCCTGGCCCTCCCGAGTCAAGAGTCACGCGCTTATCGCTCGAGCTAACTCAATACCAGTTCCAGATCTCATTAAATTACTTTAGTAAATATCATGTACGTTTCAGCTGCTATTTTATTTGAATCTTCACTTTAAATAAATCTCCAAAATCATTTTTTGTTTCTACTTCAACGCTAACACCACAATGATTGTATATATGCCTACGGCTGGACGCAGATTAATGATTTTGACTGTCTAGAAGCTTCAATCAGTTGAACACCGTGCACCCATTATAGTGGGGTTCCTAAGCCAACAATATTGAAAAAAGTGATACTAGCATGAAAATTTGCATACTTACTAATTTGACTATAGGGAATTAAAAAATTGATGGCTCCACGATGGAGTCTTATTATTCAACTATTAATTAATTTATTAAAATTAATTAGTTAATTTTATGATACGAATTTCAAAGTGTCAATAAATTAGTCATGTTTGGTATTAATCAAAAGCATTTTTCACGTTTATAAAAAAAAAAAATACATTGAAAAAATATATTGTAATATACATATGATATAGTTAAATATGTTGATTTTGCTGATTTTTTAGTTTTTGAACCAAAAGATCAACGTTCAAGTAAAATTTATTCTAACCAATGATATCACAGTGTTCACAAAAGAGTTGGTAACTATAATTAATATATCTTTTTCAATTGTCAGTAATAGCAATTACAATATATTTAACACAAATTACAATATGGTGTAAAGATGTCTAACTACGGTACAGAATATGATACCAACTTAAAAATTCAGTAATCTGAAAGCTTTTGTTATGAGAAATTCAAAAATAATTAGCTCTACTCCAAATGTTTAGTATTTAAATATTAGTTGATTAATCAACATTAATTAGTTAATTTAGTTCAAAAATTTCAAAGTGAAGATAAATTTGTAGTGTTTGATATCAATTGAAAGAATTTGTTACCAACATTAAGAAAAAAAACAGTAAAAAAATATAATGAAATATATTTATATTAAAGTTAAATATGTTGATTTTGTGATTTTTTATTTTTTGAACCAAAGGATCATCTTTTAAGTAAAATTTCTTCTTATCAATGATAACAGAGTGTTCACAAAAGAACTAGTAACTATAATTATTGTTTCATTTTTCAATTTTCTATAGTAGTATTAACAATATATTTTACACAAATGAACAAATTTTCTTTAATTGAAAAGTAATAGAAACATGTTGTGTGACGTAGTAAAATGCATCATTTGACTTATTACAATATCTTTATCTATCTTAAAGATTTTGTGATAAGAATTTAAAAAATCACTGGCTCCAGGCTGAGTTTTGAGAATTTAACTAAGAATTTTAAATTAATTACCTAATATGTGTCCAAAAATTTCAAAGTGAAGATAAATTTGTCATGTTTAGTATCAAATAAAAGCGTTTGTCACCAGCATTAAGGAAAAAAATAACAAATAATTTTACTTTAACGTTGATCTTTTGGTTCCAAAACTTAAAAATCCGCAGAATCAAAATATTTTACCATAACATATTTAGTTTCAATATATTTTTTTAATGTATTTTGTTTCTTAGTATTATTGACAAATGCTTTCATTTAATACCATACACGACAAATTTATCTTCACTTTGAAATTTTGGACACAATTAAGTAATTAATTTAATATCAATTCATAGTTAAATACTCAAAACTCAGCCTGAACTCATTGATTTTTGAAATTCTTATTACAAAGTCTTTGAGCTTGATAAACAAGCCAAATTATGCATTTTGATACGTCACACAAAATGTTTCTGTAACTTTTAATTTAAGAAAATTTGTTAATTTGTGTAATTTATATTGTAATTACTATTATTGAAAATTAAAAAAGATATATAAATTATAGTACCAGTTCTTTTGTGAACACTGTGTTACCATTGGAAAGAAGAAATTTTACTTGAAATTTGATCTTTTGGTTCAAAATCTAAAAAATCACGAAATCAACATATTTAACTATAACATACATATATTTCAATATATTTTTTAACGTATTTTTTCCTTAATGTTGGTGAAAAATTCTTTCAATTGATACCATACACTACAAATTTAGCTTCACTTTGAAATTTTTGGACTAAATTAACTAATTAATGTTGATTAATCAACTAATATTTAAATACTAAACATTTGGAGTAGAGCCAATTATTTTTGAATTTTTCATAACAAAAGCTTTAAGATTACTAAATTTTTAAGTTGGTATCATATTTTGTACCATAGTTAGACATATTTACGCCATATTGTAATTTGTATTAAATATATTGTAATTACTATTATTGAAAATTGAAAAATGATATATTAATTATAGTTACCAGCTCTTTTGTGAACACTGTGATATCATTGGTTAGAAGAAATTTTACTTTAACGTTGATCTTTTGGTTCAAAAACTAAAAAATCAGCTAAATCAACATATTTAACTATATCATATGTATATTACAATATATTTTTTCAATGTATTTTTTTTCTTTATAAAGGTGAAAAATGCTTTTGATTAATACCAAACATGACTAATTTATTGACACTTTGAAATTCGTATCATAAAATTAACTAATTAATTTTAATTAAAAGTTAAATAATAAGACTTTATCGTGGAGCCATCAATTTTTGAATTCCTTATAGTCAAATTAGTAAGTATGCAAATTTTCATGCTAGTATCACTATTTGCAATGTTGTTGGCTTAGGAACTGCACTATTATATTCTTCCCATTGTTATGTTACATCACTTGTGGAATATGTATTATGCATGGATAAAAGATCGAGTAAAATGACTTCCTAACCTCAAAAGACTCCAGCAACCACTTGACTGAATGATTGAGCGAGCGAAGCGAACGTTGCGACGTCAACGTCACGTCGCGAGCGCTGATGTTGGCCACTACGTATTCACATGCGATGAGCGACGTTTGGATTTTAAAAGAACGATTATTTCATATTCAGACGTTTTCAAGTGGACACAAGTGTACAGAACAATAACAGACTGACTAGAACGCCAATAAGTAGCTCCATTCTTTAATTTTCGAAGATATTTACATCATTTTAGGCTTATAAGCTGAACTTCTGTCGACGTTCCGGCATGGAAAATAGGATTCGGCTCTATTTTTGACGACGTCGGAAGAGGAGGGGCGCGTCGCGTCGTCCCGTCACCCGATTGGTCGAAAGCTCACTTCCGACATCGCAACGTCGGCTTGTAAACCCACCATAACTCGTGCGACAACAGTCGAGCGATAGCAACAACTTTGTAACTTCAATAACACATGTAACCACTTTTCGATCGACAGTGACAAATAAATATAATATAATATTAAATATATAATAATAATAATAATAATAATAATAATAAAATAATAATAATAATAATAATAATAATAATAATAATAATAATAATAATAATATAATTAATATTAAATAGAATTCCATGGCTAACATTTACTTCACTGGGACGCAAACATGTCGAGACTACCGCACTGAGCATGACTTATTCTATTTACAAAGTTGTTGCTGTCGATCGACTATTTTCGCACGAGTTAGTAAATAGAACCTCTGGTTCCAAATGCCACAGACAATTTCAGTTACACATGATACTTCACATAATAGGGAACTGTCCTTCATTACCCAATTTGAATATGTCCCTACTAATAACCTCAAATACCGACCAGTAAAGTTTTTTATGGGTCCTGCTTTTATTAGCGCTGTGAGCAAGGAAAAATTTGAACCGGGCATTAAGTATATTTATTAGCCTATTTTGGTTCATATATACATTCACATAATATAAAAATGAGTTGAACATTTGAGTTGTCAGATTATTAATATTTATAATAATGAGATAAACTTAAACCATATAAACATAATATGACATAATAACATAATAACATAATTTAAATTTTAAAAATTGGGAGTAACATTAAAATTCCATCAGTAACCTTTGTTTAATTTAGATTTGATTTTGAGAATCCAATTTAAACTCCTCCACTGAATAAGAACATCTTTCCATGAGAAACAATTTAATTTTTTTCTTAAATTTAATATGATCATTAAGGTTTTTATATTCTGATGGAATGGAGTTATAAAGGTTAATGCCCGATACTGCAAGCCCTTTCTGTCGCATCGACAGATTGCATTTTAATGATCTTAAATTATTCTTATTCCTAGTATTAATATTATGGACATCTGAATTACAGGTGAATAAATTAAGATTTTTGTGAATAAATGTTATAACTTCATAAATGTATACACATGGCTTGGGTAGAATTTTCAGTTTTTTGAAAAGTGGCCTACAGCTATCCCTATTCCCAGATTTCGTTATTGCTCTTCTTGCCTTTTTCTGTAGAATAAATATCTTGTTACTGTCGGTTGAGTCTCCCCAAAGTGCAATTCCGTAGGACATAATAGCATGAAAGTATGAGAAGTATATAGATCTTAAAGTTGTGTCATTAACCAGACGATTCATTTTCTTCAACACAAAGCATGCAGTTGCTAGCTTGGATGCTAGTTTTTGTACATGTAGTTTCCAGTTTAAGCTGCTGTCTAAGAACAATCCTAAAAAGTTAGCATCCTTTGATATAGGGATATTATCCGTGTCATCATTTCCACTACTATATACATTCAAATTTTCTATAATCTCACCCTTACTCGTATGGAAGTTAACTAGTACTGTTTTTGTATTATTGATAGAAAGATCGCCGGACAACGCCATGCGCCATTGCAGGTGGACGTAACGTCATCGTGAATTTCGCCGAGGCGGCGAGCTGACAGTTCTGCCACTGAAAGCTTCCCCTCCTCACCTCACGATGACGTTACAACCAAAAGAGCGTGTACTTAAGTCTTTGTGCGGGAATTCAAAACCCAGGAACTTTGAACATGCATAGAATCCACAAATTTTATTTTTTATGGTTTATTTTAATTGCGATGTTTATTAAATTGAATATTACAAATTATTAAATACGTGTAAGATATATTTGAAACCAAGGACAGTTCCCTATAAGAATAAGAAGCCTTATATAAGAATAACATAAGAAGGCACCTATCGTCGCCCTTATCCATGAATTATTCCTGAAAATAAATGTTGAATAATTACGAATCTGTCAAATGCCCCACGTTGGGCGCCAATATACTATTCCTACGGATATAAGGATATATAAATGATCAAAAACACACTAGATAGGTTTGTAAGGTGCTAACATCATTTGTTGAGAAAAATCAATTATTGTGTAGCTATCATACCACGCTATAGACCAAGAAGCTTGTTAACACCCCGAGTGCACGTAAACAAAATTGTACTCAATTCAATGGGGTATATGCAAGAAGTTCAAAAATGCTAATTTATGGGTGTTTCCTGATGCATTTTTAATTCTAAACACACAAAAAATTGGTTTGAACGTTTAAAAAAAATGTATTCTTTAAGAAAACTGTGTTTGAAAATGCGTAATTTTCAAATGCCGCCGTGGCAACCGATAACGCGCTCTGATTGGTCGTGACGTCACCCGCCATGTAAGAGGCTCGTAGAGGTAGTGGACTTGCTTGGTTGACGTGCAAATCCAATACGCAGGCCTACCTGACAGAATGGATTTAAGGAAGGCAGAGGCTAATAATATTAATTAACCAGAAGTCTCTGATTCTAATAGGTAAATGAGTAACTAGGAAAACGCTAAAGTCCCGTCGCGTTGATGGATGAGCTTTTTTAAAGTTTTTAGTTTGCGTAGGATATCTTTACTTTTGCAAGTGCTTTGTTTTGCTGCCTACGCATTGTAGGTGATATGCTGTCACGTTTCTATTGTTTCTTGTCAATTGGTATTATTTACCATAAAAAACTTATATTAAAAGCTTTATTTCTATGGATTCTGGCTAACTTTTTCAACTTTTTCTTTCAAAAGGTACTACATCACCATAACCTTAATGTCCATGTAAAATATGAACGTTGTAGCCCCACCCGTTTGGTCAGAATTGGCCCAAATGGCACGAAAATATCGCACAAAAAATCAAAAAACTTATATTAAAAGCTTTATTTCTATAGATTCTGGCTAACTTTTTCAACTTTTTCTTTCACAAGGTACTACATCACCATAACCTTAATGTCCATGTATAATATGAACGTTGTAGCCCAACCCGTTTGGTCAGAATTGGCCCAAATGGCACGAAAATATCGCACAAAAAATCGAAAAAAATCGTAAAAGTACGATATTCATGAGAAATATTTCTTCGATTGTACCCAAAAACGTGGCAAGTCTAAGTTCAGAGATTTCGAAGGTCCTGTCAAATTTTCATCAAGATCGCATATGCCGTTTGCCCGGTAGAGAGCGAACAAACAGACAAAAATACAAACAAAAAAAAACAAAAAAACAAAAAAAAAACACCCGAGCTAAATTTTTTGGGGGGTCAGTGAAATTGAAGTCTTCGCTTCGCTCATCCAATTAACCATACTTCACTGCCAGTCAATGATAACGTACAAACCTACCCTAATTATCTTTCCCGCAAAACCTCTGTGCGCGAAACCACCCTAGGATTTTCAAGTTTAGGTTTGGCTATTCGGCGCCTAGAAGGGCAATGTATACAGAAAATATATTCATGTAATTTATACAGTAAGACACATGAGTAATTTATCATAAAACAATCACCACTAACCCTTTATAGGGCAAAACTTTTTATCCATAATTTTTCTTTTTACCTTAACAATTTGAAATTTTTGATTTTTTTAATGAATTTAAGAAATTTTTTTGATTTTTTTCCTCGATCTTTTAGGAAAAAAATGCTGATTTTGAAATCCAAATTGCTATCAAAGTTTTTAAAAAATCCAAAATTTGAGTATATTTTCAAAAATTAGATTTTTTTTGCAATTTTTCTTTTTTTTCATTTTTTTTGCATGTTCAAATTGAATCTACTACAGGCAAACAAAATATCCGGGACATCCCGGAAATTTGTGTATTTTTGTGTTTTTATACACAATTCGATTTTTGATCAATTATAAAAATCGTTCTAATCATTAGAATTTAGTAAGGAAAAATGCTACCAATTCAGAACAAAACGAAGCAGCTTTTTGACCGGGTGTAAAGTATGAAAAACTAAACGATTTAATTGTGTAGATTTTGAAAGAAAGTGGTAACTATGTGTACCACTAACCTATAAAGGGTTAATTCATTACGAATATAACGTATTAAACAAATACGATTTCCCGTGCATAACCCCCGAGATTGTAGGCCTGTAGGCCGGGCATATAGCTCGACCTACACAAGTTCATTTTGCACTTTTATATAGTAGAAAATAGTTTTAAAAGGCTCACGGTCATTAATTACTAGCGTACTTTTTTTGGCAACCACAACTCAATCATGTTAATTTACCACCGTGAGGTTAGCGATCAGGATTTTCACTTTCACGTGGGTTGGCTATTTGACGCCTAGAAGGGTAATGCATACAAAAAAATACATTCGTGCAACTTATACAGAAAGATAAATTATTATTAATAGTTAATTATCATAATACAATGCCACCACTAATTAATAACGAATATAACGTACCAAACAAATATGTTTTACCGTGCATAACCCCCGAGATTACAGGCCTATAGGCGGGGCATATAGCTCGGCCTACAGTTAAAAGTTCATATTGGCAACCACAACATTCCCTATATGCTACATGTCGATTTACGCCTTTGGGAACACTAAAATACAGTTTATGTAGCGTAGCTACACATGTGCTAGTGCATAAAGGAACACAATACTTATAATTCGATCAATTATTGCTGATTGCCGTGAAAGCAGGGCCCCTGCGCGTGTTATCCCAATGCGTCCGCTGGTAGCCTACATGGCCGGTGACGTCACGAAAATGGCGCGCGACCAGGTGCGTTTCAAAACGCTAATTTGACCAAGAAAACTAAAAACAATATTACGGCCAAACTATTTTATGTAGATATCCAATTTTTTTGTTTGTTCTATAGGGTGTTAGTGGCTATCGAAAAAATACACTTAGAGAATTTGTGCAAATAGCCTATTTGTAATATCATGAAAATTTAGCTGAGTGAGTCATTATCAGCAGTTTGCCACAATAAACGGTGTAAGGAAGATAACGATTTATCAAAAAAAAAACATGGTTATATTTGTTATGCTAAATGGTAGAATGAAGGGAAATAGATTTGTACTCATATAACACAGATGATTGATTGAATGATTGATTGATTTATTTTCATTATGTAGCCATACATTTTTATGTTCACAAAATGACCCTTTAGACATATTAATAGAATTTTGGATTAGGGTGAAAACAGAAAGTCTCTTCAAATTCAATTTGATATTTACAATTACATAATGGGATTGGGTTATTTCAAATAACATGACTATGCAGCCCTAGGTCTTGTACGCCTTCACTACAGTTAGAGTAAACCTTATTGTATGCCAGTATTGTCTAAGGATCTAACAAAATTAACACCATAATTTAAAAAAAAAACTATGGCAATGTGGCAATGAAAACACACAATGGAGAACATATTGAAACCACGGAGAATATTATCATAAACATTAACAAAACTGTGTGCTATAGAAAGGATAGAAGAAATAGGAATAAATAACATTTCTGATACTGAGAGAGGTGAAGCCACGACTATACTTCCTTACGCGTATTGCGCGTATTGCGTATAGCAAGTAACCAGTAGATACTGACCAAGTAGTATAATATTATCATCGTATGGTAATATGGTTAACTTGTTCCGTTTTTGACCTCCTCACATCAATTCCCTCTGTGCGGGATATAAGGACACAAGTTGACTATGAAAGAATATCCGGGTACATTTACTATCAAATAAATAAAAAACATGATTAACCATTTTCTCGTCCCATCTTGAGCCTAATGAACGATGCATGCTTCAAATAACATCATTGCCCAAGAGTCGAATTAACCTTTCTGTAACTAGCTCTTGTCCAAGGTTAAAAACAGGAATCCAACTGAAATGTATTTGCACTAGTCCACAGTCTAATAATTAGTAATTACTATAATATTTGTAAGACAATAACTCGTTTTAAGCCAAATAAATATTTGTCGGGTTTATTGTGTTGTTTGTTGTTGTTGTTGTTGTTGTTGTTGTTGTTGTTGTTGTTGTTGTTGTTGTTGTTGTTGTTGTTATTGAAAAGTTTGTTTGTTATTGTGTTAGAGAGAAGGGACTGAGTGACCAGCTACCATGTTTCATTGTAATGAATGCAAAAATTAAATAAGGTGAATGCTTTTGAATGATATCAGCTGTCAAAATTTTGTGCTCCTTTGACAATTATTAGATGAACATTTTTTTGTAAGTGACATTCTCTAAAAGACAAACATAAAAAATATCATACCATTCTGAACATATTTCTCCAATAGAATTTTTATATTTATTTTTATATATTATAAGCACCGCCCTGGCTCGAGGCTAGAGCTTGGCTGGCGGCTCCGGCATTATTATAAGCACCGACCTGGCTCGAGGCTAGAGCCTGGCTGGCGGCTCCGGCATTATTATAAGCACCAGGCTGAATTGAAGGGGTTTCAGCCACGGCTCTTGCGCGACTAGAGGAACCCGTTATGCCTAGTCTGCCAAGTCCTAGTCCAAAGGAATGCGAACGTGCATTGCTTTCAGAAAATGCTCCGGAATCACCAGCCAGGATGGAGACTCCAGCACCGGCTTGGCCCGATGCTCCAGCGTTATTGTTAACACCGGCCTGGCTCGAGGCTAGAGCCTGGCTGGCGGCTCCGGCATTATTATAAGCACCAGGCTGAATTGAAGGGGTTTCAGCCACGGCTCTTGCGCGACTAGAGGAACCCGTTATGCCTAGTCTGCCAAGTCCTAGTCCAAAGGAATGCGAACGTGCATTGCTTTCAGAAAATGCTCCAGAATCACCAGCCGGGATGGAGACTCCAGCATTATTTTGCGCATCCTGCTCATTTGACACGCCTTCACCCGTTGCTTTGGCGCGATTAATGGAAGCCGTTAAGCCAACTCCGCCGAGTCCATGGCCTACAGGCAATGAACCCGACGAACTATCAGCATGTACTTCAGAATCACCGTCGCCTGGGTGTAATATGTTGTTAACTCTGTCAGCAACATTATGAAAGCGTTGGTGAACACGGTCATGGATACGCCCAAGCACAGAGCTTCCACGATCATCTGGATCTAACCGTCGAATACCATTCATGGCATTATGAGAACCCGAATTTACCCCGCCAACTCCTATATCATTACCATTATTAAATCCTTCAATTCTACGATTCCACGTGAATGCATTAGTCCCAGCAGATGACTCAACTTTACGGTTCACGCTTATTCCACCAAGTGTTTGGATATTATTCAATGTAGACGCATCATTAGCTTTGACATGATGTAAACCAACATAACCGTCGTCTCTGCTACTAGCAGGAATTTGGAAGTTACTCCCAAAAGGTGCGGAACTACCAACAGCCTGTAAACTACTAATTGCGTTATTTCCACTGTTTGCTTGTGCACCACCATTCCCACCAGAGGCTTGGATTCCAATATTTGGTTGTACACCAACATTCCCACCATTAGCTTGACTTGCACTGCCCACATGAGTTCCCAAACCTCCATTTACTATAGAACTAGGAAATGCGCTTCCGCCTATGTTGCCATATCCTTGCAATGGTTGGATTCCGAATCCTCGTTGTTTACCATTTCCTCCAATACCGCCAATTCCAGAAAATGGTTGGATGCCATCGTTTGCTTGTACACCACCATTCCCACCATAGGCTTGGCTTCCACTGTTTGCTTGTACACCACCATTTCCCACCATAGGCTTGGCTCCACTGTTTGCTTGTACACCATTATTCCCAACATAGGCTTGGCTGCCACTATTTGCTTGTACACCACCATTCCCACCATTGGCTTGGCTTCCACTGTTAGCTTGTGCACCAACATTACCAGTAGGGAATTGGATTCCAATGTTTGGTTGTACACCAACATTCCCACCATAAGCTTGGCTTGCACGGCCCACCTGAGTTCCCAAACCTCCATTTACTATAGAACTAGGAAATGCGCTTCTGCCTATGTTGCCATATACTTGCAATGGTTGGATTCCGAATCCTCCTTGTTTACCATTTCCTCCAATACCGCCAATTCCAGAAAAGGTTGGATGCCATTGCTTGCATGTATACCACCATTTCCACCATAGGGCTGGCCTAAACTGTTTGCTTGTGCACCACCATTCCCACCATAGGCTTGGCTCCCACTGTTTGCTAGTGCTCCAACATTACCAGTAGGGAATTGTATTTCAATATTTGGTTGTACACCAACATTCCTACCATTAGCTTGACTAGCACTGCCCACCTGAGTTCCCAAACCTTTATTTACTATAGAACTAGGAAATGCGCTTCCGCCTATGTTGCCATATTCTTGCAATGGTTGGATTCCGAATCCTCCTTGTTTACCATTCCCTCCAGTGCCGCCAATTCCAGAGAAAGGTTGGATGCCATTGCTTGCTTGTACACCACCATTCCCACCAGAGGCTTGGCTTCCACTGTTTGCTTGTACACCACCATTCCCACCAAAGGCATGACTTCCACTGTTTGCTTGTACACCACCATTCCCACCAGAGGCTTGGCTTTCACTGTTTGCTTGTACTTCTCCATTCCCATCATTGGCTTGGCTTTCACTGTTTGCTAGTGCGCCAACATTCCCACCATAGGCTTGGCTTCCACTGTTTGCTTGTGCACCACCATTCCCACCATTGGCTTGGCTTTCACTGTTTGCTTGTGCACCACCATTCCCACCATAGGCTTGGCTTCCACTGTTTGCTTGTGCTCCACCATTCCCAACAGAGGCTTGGCTTCCACTGTTTGCTTGTACACCACCATTCCCACCAAAGGCTTGGCTTTCACTGTTTGCTTGTACAACCATTCCCACCATAGGCTTGGCTTCCACTGTTAGCTTGTGCACCAACATTACCAGTAGGGAATTGGATTCCAATGTTTGGTTGTACACCAACATTCCCACCATTAGCTTGACTTGCACTGCCCACCTGAGTTTCCAAATCTCCATTTACTATAGAACTAGGAAATGCGCTTCCGCCTACGTTGCCATATCCTTGCAATGGTTGGATTCCGAATCCTCCTTGTATACCAGTTCCTCCAAAACCGCCAATTTCAGAAAACGGTTGGATGCCATTGATTGCTTGTATACCACCATTTCCACCATAGGCTGGGCCAAAACTGTTTGCTAGTGCTCCACCATTCCCACCATAGGCTTGGCTCCCACTGTTTGCTTGTACACCACCATTCCCACCATTGGCTTGGCTTCCACTGTTTGCATTTACATTACCAGGAGGGAATTGGATTCCCATATTTGGTTGTACACCACCATTCCCATTATTAGCTTGACTTGCACTGCCAACCTGAGTTCCTAAACCTCCATTTACTATAGAACTAGGAAATGCGCTTCCGCCTATGTTACCATATCCTTGCAATGGTTGGATTCCGAATCCTCCTTGTAAACCAGTGCCTCCAATACCGCCAATTCCAGAAATTGGCTGGATGCTATTGCTTGCTTGTATACCATTACCGAAATGAGATTGACCTAATATTCGTCTTGGGCTAAACAATGAATGAGTACCCAAGATATTTCCACCTCCATTGTTTCGTCCGCTGATGTCTTGGTCAAAAAGATAACGTAGCGATGGGATAGCTATAGGATTGATGGTACCGGTACCGATTTGCGTGGAAACCACAATATTTTTTTTCCCGTCTGGTTCTGACGATGCAGATCCGGAGATTTTTGTAGATAATCCACCAAGTGACCCTTGTAGATTGAAGCTCTCAGTCTTGGCATTATCATAGCGTAGTTTGTTTTTTTTTCCATGCACACCCTTAGTTAAGCCTGGGTTGCTATCTGAAATTATGAATATTTAAAAATACATTATTTAATTGTCATTCATTGGTATATATTACATTGTCTACTCTAGTGACATGTGTTCAAACCTAGTTTTTGATTTTGTTATACTGTTGTACTTTGAAATGAATCGTATTTTGCACGAGATGTTTACGTTTCTTTGTCTGCCAACGTTTGAACTATATGTGTGAAATTTAGTTCCAACGCCACTGACTTTAACAGAAGTTCAAGTAAGTACATTTTGATAAATTATGACCTAACGATCGGAGAGAGATAAAAATGTTAATCTCTCCAGATACAAAACATGGAAATTAAACACTTCAACGCACCCACTTACTGCGGGGTATTTCGACAGAATCCGCGACCATCCTCGGCCGAGATGATATATTTTGTTATAGAACACAGTTAATTCTAACAAGTTCTTACTTATAGTAAAATACAATCTAAAAATTATTTAAAAAATTATTAAAAAATTTAATACCATCTACGGGAGTGTTTCCCGACGAATTACATCGGAAAATAAGCTCTTACTAAAGCATTACACTCAAAATGATGATCAGTAAAATAGTTTTTACGTGAAAGAGATCAAAATATGTGTGTGAACAGTTATTATTTGCGTTATAAAGTTGGGGTTTGTTCATGCACGATATTGTTTGAACATATTTATTTCTGTTGAGTCCACGTTCGTTCAAGGTGAGTTGGCGAAATGTTGTATTGTGGCGTAATTGGCGTCATACTTAGTGTCTGACCATGCATTCTATCTGATAAAAAAAACTGATGATTTTAAATTGTGACGCCTTTTTACACAGTGATGTGGTTCCTTGCCGTATTCTAATGTAAATTTTAAGTGGAAATAGGGTAGATAACGATTTAAAGAATACATAAATAATTTAAGAGCTTCGCAGTGAAGGTATATGTAAAAACATTGTAAAATGTAACAATGGACCATAGAGAACCACAGTACCGTCACGCGCCCGTCACTCTTATCGTGCATTACGCATTACGCATTCATTAAAAACATCATTTATTTATTTTTAACTTTATTCTAAGTTGTACATACCAAAATGTTATAAGAACAAATTTAAAAAGTAGGGCCTTCTTGTGTAAAAACCTTGTGTCAGTTTCAATTTAACACGTTAATAGAGCAGAGGTGGGGATGTCACGTTCTTTGAACTCTATTGAAACATTTAACTTAATTTACACTTTTGTTATTTACTACACGAGAAAGAGGCAAAACACTGGCACTTCCAAGGACCACACTGATCACAATCATATAATCAGCTGATACAATTATTTAGTACTATGTTGTTGTAAGTTAAAAACTGACAATTTAGTGTAGATGAGTTTTTTGTCTTTACCATTATGAATTTGATTGCAATAGTGAATAGGGAACTAGCCTTCATTCATTCCAGAACTCGAATATGTTAACAATGACAACTAACAAATATTTTAAACCATATTTTTGTGTCGAGTTCAATTGCATTATGGGAAAATTTGAATCTGGCTTCCCTCCAAAAATAACAACACCTAAAGTAGTGTGACGTATTTGAGTTCAGCGCAGTTGGGCGCACACTCAAAAGAAGCTATAGCCATAGATATCAAACGCCTATAGTAGGCTAGATCCGCCGTCATTAATCCACTTCCGTGACAATTTGAAGCCATCTTGAATATGACAGTTTACATGTTAAAGTAAATGGGAGCGATTTGTAGCCCAAATATTTTTCAAGATGGCCGTCAGGTTGACAGGTATTATAGCCATTAACACCAAATGATTACAAATTCCCTTATGCAATAACTTCTTATTGTTTCTGTTTGTTCATTCCCATGCTGCACAAGCTAAAACCATATCAAACAATCCAGTAAAATACTTTATTGCATTAAAAAAGCATAAATTAAAACGCCAAATCGCCATCTTGAATATGGCAGATTGACTTCAAATTGCTACGTTCGCGTCTGTGCGGACGTATTGGACTGAGGATCTAGTCTACTATGGCTGTTTAATATCTATGGCTAGCAGACAGCGTCCCGTACTCCTGTCAGACGTGTCATCGTTTAGATTTCTAGATTAAAAGAAGTGCCGCGTTATAAAATCTGCCATAAGGGCATTTACATTTTTGGTATAAGGAGATAGCCTTTTCAAAACCCTGTTCAGTCATTTTTTAGCCTAGGTACTTAGGGCGCATTCCGAAACTCGCTACGTGGCGCTTTGTAGCGCTTTGCCTAGTCCGAAATGAGCTTGGAGCGCCATGTCACGCAGTTCAACACACAGCCACAGATCGCTACACTCGCTGGAGGTTTTTCGTCCAGCACCTTGTAGCGATTTGGGGCATTATGGGTAATCTACATATGGATGAACGTGATTGGTGGTCAAAGGCGCTACAAATCGCCACGTAGCGAGTTACGGAATGCTTGAAATTTTGTTTGAAAGTGCTCAAAGAGTACAATGGTACCACATTCTCAACAAAACCTCCATTGTACTATTGTCAGCTCGATATTAAATATTAAAGTTAGTGTTTCCTCGTCGTCGGAACTAGAATAATCTATAATTTCATGAATAGCTAGTTGACACATTCACCGTCGGCCATTTGTAAACACAGCCTAAAATCGCCGCGCCCATTCCGAAATTACGAGCGCTACAGCCGCCATATTGTCGCCACAGCTGTGGCGACTGTAGCGAATTTCGGAATGCCCCCTTACTGTCGAGATAAATATGAACGTCAAGGCAGCCATTTTGAAGCTGCCTACGGTGACCATGCTGCGAGCTACGTAAAAAGCGATTCGTACGTCACGAACCATCGACGAGCGTTGGCGCGCGAATTCAAAACTATATAACTTTAAAACCTAAATTTGAAACCAAGGCAAGTTCCCCATTACATGCTAAAATAGTAGTGCTTATAATGCTGTGCAACTGTAAATATGTATACAAACTATAAACCACTGCCTTCTTCTCCCCATGAATTCTGTGCCATTATGAGTTCCATTGGAGCTCACTGAACATTCAATGCGGTTATTAGTACACAAGTCTGCCGCAGTCCCACGTAGCATGGATTATTTTTAACTAAACATGGACATATGCGACGTTGCAAAATTATTGTCGCTTCCATAATCACCACCGTCTTTGCTAAACAATTATGTAAATCATTTGGGTTACATTGGATACATTCTGGCATGTACACATTTTATTACATATCATATTATGTTTACTCCTGGCTGGGTCAGGATACTATCTAGCGTTTTCCAATAAAAGAACTGTCCTAATTGAAACGTTTTAATAATAACATCACATCGATTATGCTCTCCTCCGTTATGTGAATTAAATCCAAGTTCAATCCCACTTTCCTCTAGATATGGTTCATCATGACTCACATATTATCACCCATCATATCCCATCGGCTCAATTAGCAAAAGTTGCATAAATATGAGACGTTTGGCGCAATTTCAATCAATCAATAAAAGTGAAATTTTCTGTTAGATGGGTAAAATGCACAGCATTTCATAAGTACCTAGTAGAATTGACACCTTCTTCGCTCGAGGCTAACGGGATGGCGATAATCTGCCATCTTGAATATAACAGTTTACATGTTAAAGTAAAAGGGAGCGATTTGTAGCCCAAATATTTTTCAAGATGGCCGTCAGGTTGGCAGGTACTAGCCATTTTGGCTCCAAATGAAGCACCAAATGATTACTAAATTACCTTATGCAATAACTTCTTATTGTTTCTGTTTGTTCATTCCCATGCTGCACAAGCTAAAACCATATCAAACAATCCAGTAAAATACTTTATTGCATTAAAAAAGCATAAATTAAAACGCCAAATCGCCATCTTGAAGATGGCAGATTGACTTCAAATTGCTACGTTCGCGTCTGTGAGGACGTACTGGACTGAGGATCTAGTCTACTATGGGTGTTTAATATCCATGGCTATAGCAGACAGCTTCTCGTGCTCCTGTCAGACGTGTCATCGTTCAGATTTCTAGATTAAAAGAAATGCCGCGTTATAAAATCTACTATAAGGGTTTACATTTTTGGTTTAAGGAAACAGCCTTGCGAAAACCCTGTTCAGTCATTTTTAGCCTACTTAGGCCAGGTACTGTCGAGATAAATATGAACGACAAGGCGGCCATTTTGAAGCTGCCTACTGTGAGCATGCTGCGAGCTACGTAAAAAGCGATTCGTACGTCACGAACCATCGACGAGCGTTGGCGCGCGAATTCAAAACTATATAACTTTAAAACCTAAATTTGAAACCAAGGCAAGTTCCCTATTTACAATGCTAAAATAGTATGTGCTTATAATGCTGTGCAAACTGTAAAATATGTATACAAACTACTAACCACTGCCTTCTTCTCCCCCATGAACTTCTGTACCATTATGAGTTCCATTGGAGCTCACTGAAACATTCAATGCGGTTATTAGTACACAAGTCTGCCGCAGTCCCACGTATAATGGATTATTTTCAACTAAACATGGGACATGTCGACGTTGCAAAAAATTATTGCCTTCCCATAATCACCAACGTCTTGCTGAAACAATTATGTAAATCATTTGGGTACATTGGATACATTTCTGGCATGTACACATTTTATTACATATCATATTATGTTTACTCCTGGCTGGGTCAGGATACTATCTAGCGTTTTCCAATAAAAGAACTGTCCTTATTGAAACGTTTTAATAATAACATCACATCGATTATGCTCTCCTCCGTTATGTGAATTCAATCCAAGTTCAATCCCACTTTCCTCTAGATATGGTTCATCATGACTCACATATTATCACCCATCATATCCTATCGTCTCAGTTAGCAAAAGTTGCATAAATATGAGACGTTTGGCGCAATTTCAATCAATCAATAAACGTTGAAATTTTCTATTAGAGGGGTAAAATGCGCAGCATTTTATAAGAATAATACCTACCAGTAGAATTGACACCTTCTTCGCTCGAGGCTAACGGGATGGCGATAATCTGCAACATCAAAAATAAATGTATTTAAATTTATTTCATTGAAGGGCGCATCAACCTTTAGGTTATGAGGAACCACTGAAGCCTAGGGGACTTACCTTAAACATTATATTACATACCATTCGGAGGACACACAGTGTTGGATCCAGCAACGGGCAGCGGGGGCCTCTAGTTTCGGGGGTGAAATTTGCATATTTTCTCGCCTTTAAGAATCGGAAAAGGAATAACCTCAGACACTGTTCTACCCCACGTCCAGACGGAGTACTAACGTTATAACGTGGGATATTACAAGATAGATTGAGGCTAGGCCTACTAGATCCCCTATCGACAGATGGAGGGAGCACAAGCGTAATTTGTGACACTAGATTCTGGTAGTTGACGGTTCGATAATAGTGAACGGCAATCTAGACTAAAGTCTACGACGAGCATTATGCCACTTATGAGAGTAAATGGCATGCGTTTTAGGCAAATAGCTGTTCGCTCGGAAGACTGACGCCATATTTTATGTTTAAGATTATAAATCCATTCACACAAAATTTATTCATTAGAAAAAAATAATATACGCTACAATCAGTTTTAAAAATTGTTGGAAAAAATTTGTCTTTACACACTGCCAATTGGAGAAGTTTGCAAAGAGTTATTATCGAAGACTTAACTCAATTTATACGCATAAATGTAGCGAAAAGTATTCGTCTACAGTGACTGAAGTCAGATAGGTAATTTTACTCACGGAAGCCTAGTTCGCAAAATGTATAATGGCAAAATTATGTATTGGAGCAACTATACAGCCACTTCAGAGCAATGCTAATCTTTACTGTGGATCGTTTTAAAAAATGTTAATCACAAAATGAAAAATAATGTCACAAATCCAAATTGTAATTTAACGAGCTTAAAACAACTTAATTGTTTCGTGACATTATCATTCAAAACCGAGTGCTAGCTGGAATCTTAATTGCCTGATAGCAAATCTAGGTGCCCGTAAGTGCGCCGCAGCGCTACACACCATGGCACCATATAGCAAGCAGAGTTTGGGTGTTTTCGAGGTGTCAGTGTCACCCAGTCATCATGAAACATGTTGTGAACTTAAGAACTGTCATGATCAGGGGATTTAGGTACATGACAACACATGCCAAATTTTATTGTGGTACGATCATTCCTTCTGGGTGAAAAAATGGGTTGAAACATGGTCAAAATCACTTTAAGGATGTTATCGTTGAGTGACTAATTAGTCACTCAACGATGTTATAGTTACTACTGGCTATTACTGGCTACTACTATACTTACTAATTCATCAGTTTCAATTTAATTTCCACATAATCTGTAGCATAATACAACACTTAAATGACCATTTAAAAATTATATCTTGTAACTATGATTTTACACGAATTTTTCATTTTTGTTAAATCTAGAAATTTGCAAAAAAAAAATGGCGATTTGTGATTTTTTTAAAATCAGCTTTAAGCCTTTAACCTGATTTTTTGTTCCACATAGATGCTAAAGCATTGTACCAATCTAAAAAAAGCCCTTTATAACATCGTGTCTTGAAACTGTACACAAATAAACTCTCAAACACGCAAAAATATGCATTCCAAAATCACACCCTCTCTTGGTAATAAGCATATTTTTCCCGACCCACTTGCCCAAATTACATAACAAAAGGTAGAGGATTCACAGAAAAGGCTGTAATGTACGTCAATAATGTCCAACATGTTTTTGGATCAAAATCCTTGAAGGTCACGGGGCAAAAAGATTGTCCCCATGTTATTTCTTATGGGAGATTTTTGACAATGGGACCTAGCTCGAAAAATACCAAGTTTGTCAATTTTGAACAGAAACTTGACAATAATCCCCTACAATAAGTACAAAAAGCAAGTCTTTGGGCCTCGATATATCTTACATTTTATTTTTAATTGGTATTACCATAGCAATTAATCTACTTTAAAATTATTCTATGTTGAACAATTGAACTTGAAAAAGTAATGAGATCCTAAGCATGCAAAAAACTAGTAAAAATACAACCAAATCTTACGCATTCAAAAGCAATGCGATTTAAAAGAAGGGTCAAGCTCATGTATACCATTCGAAATTTGCACATTCTTAATTCTTATTCTCATTCTTAACTAAAAAAGCTTGGTATTTGCATGAACTATTATACGTTTCAATGAATAAATAAATAAATAAATTGTATTTAGAGTCTACCCACTCAGTTATATAACTGATTTTCAGTGGGGGACAGTAAACCAAAGCGACCAAGCCAACCCTGCAGGCCCCGACGCAATCGAAGAGTGAGCGATAACCAACCAAAGATCAATATTTTTAATAGGAAATATAGCCATAACTGGTATGGACAATGCGAACACCCGCGGATCAACGCCAGAATCAACAAGACCGATTCAGAACAACTCTGAATTTATTATGTGCCTCGTTGCTAGGACGGCTTCAAAGTCACCGTTTACAAACTCCTAAGACAAGAACTGATGGACTTAAGTCCAAATCAGAAGGTAAAAAACTTCTGACTTAGGCGGGAATCGAACCTTAGACCTTCTGCATTTGTAGCAGGTACGCTATCCACAAGACCAACGAGCCACACAAATTTACAAATTCTCTTTTACCAAGCTTTTCAAGGATGTAGTTACGGGGCATGTGTACGTTTATGAATTAAGAATGCGCAAATGTAGAAGGATACATGAGCTTGGCCCTTCTTTTACATCTTATTGCTTTTGAATTAAGGTTTGGCTGTCTATTTACGAATTTTTTGTATGCGTGGCATACGAACTTACCACAGCCAGTACTAGGAGTACCAGCGAGTTCATCGTGCAGTCTCTCTCTGCTCCTGACGTTTGAGAGCGAGGAACGTTTAGAGGCACCTTATAATCTACGTCACCTACAAGTTAATTACTGTTTTAAGAGGTTGCATAATACAACCAGCACCGATTTGGTCTCTAAATACCAAATATACGAAGATATATATGACAATTCCTAAAGAAACAAGCTCGGGTGAAACATTAAAGAAATTGTCTTAGAACCGTAAATATACCACGTTTTTGGTAGAATAACAAAATTATTCTTTCGAAAGTCGCTTTATTACAATGTTTTGGTTAGTGGAATGCATTGAGAAGATCGCCCATTGAGGGCTATTCGACCGCGTTTTTCTATTTCCCCAAATATGCTACCAAGTCAAAATATAGTGAATGGCTTTGAAACCCGGCTCTACTAGAAAATCAAAACTATTTTTTTTTGATCGGGCACACAGCAAATATCGCCTCTAGAAAATAATTATATCTTCAATTCGACCAAGCACACCATTCAACGTAGGTAGTTGTGTTTGTGTGACATTAATTTTCAACTGGTGTTCTAGAGGCTGACTCAGAGAAAACAGATTTATTTTTATAATTGTCTTTCCTGCAAATTTTTTCGTTTGGCGGGGTATTTTGTACGGATTTGTACTGCCAAACTAAAAAGTTCGCAGGAAAAACAATTGTATAAAAGAATCTCTCAGTCAGCCTCTAGAAAACCAGTTGAAAATTAATGTCACAAAAACACAACTACCTACATTGATTATTAAAAATTAAACTATATAACAGGTAGTAACGTTGTAAATAAAAATCATTGGACTTTCCACTGTTATTAACATTTTTATTTAAAATGTGATATTTCGAATCCTTTACAGCCGGTCATTCATTCATTCCGTCATTCATTCCGGTTATTCATAGTATACCTACATTGAATGGTGTGCTTGGGCGAATTGAAGTTTGAAATTATTTTCAAGAGGCGATATTTGCCGTGTGCCCGATCAGAAAAATTTGAAAAAATCGTTTTGGTTTTCTAAAAGAGCCAGGTTTCATAGCCATTAACTATATTTTGATGAATTGGTATCATATTTGGGAAAATAGAAAAACGCGGTCGAATAGCCTTAAGCTCATCTAAAAACGCTACTATATAGGGTCTAAGTAGTGTTCGCGAAGTGGCCAATAGTATTTCATGTATACTGCACCCTTTCCCTTGGAACTATATAAATATGAGACGTTAAATTTCCAATTTCCAATCAATCAATCAATCAATCAATCAATATATTCCAGCAACGCGCCTAAGCATATGCGTCAAGTTTAATTTAATTAAGTCCTCATTGAGAATTAATATAACACAATAAATTATAGGGAGGAGTTAATTTAATAGAAAGTTTTTATTGAATAAATAATTCTATAAAAATATATGAATCATCATTTCTTACGATTTATAATAATTTAATAAACTATAGGTACTACTACCGTTGAGTGACTAATATATATCTAGGTGCCCGTTAGGGCGCCGCAGCCAAGCCGCGGTGCGCTACACACTCAAGCACCTTATACACCAAGCAGAGTTGGGGTGATTTCGAGGTGTTACCCAGCCGTCGTGTAACGTGATGTGAACTTGAAAACTATCACAATCGAGGGGATTTAGGTACCTGACAACACATGCCAAATTTTATTGGGGTACGATTATTCCTTCTTGGTGACAAAATGGCTTGAAACATGCTCAAAATCACTTTAAGGATGTTAGCTACTGCTCTGCTACTGCTAACATCTAATACGTCGGCCCGCGATTCTGACCAGACGGGTGGGACTACAATGTTCATATTTTACATGGACATTAAGGTTATAGAAATATAGTCTCTTTTGAAAAAAAAAGTTGAAAAAGTTTGTTGGAAGGCTTCCAAATAAAGGTTTTAAAATAAGCCTTAAACACTTGGCATACAATCAACAAGTAACCATAGTTACTTGACACTTGTTGACGGTATAAGCAGAGTTAGGCGGGAAAGTGCGATACGTAAACAAATAGCGGACATTTAAAATTTTTCTTCTTTGTGTGGAACGAGAAAAGGTGTCATTATACTCTCATAAAACAAATCAGAAACCGTCCCTGGCCTAGGCCCAGATGAAAAAAATTATTTATAATGCAAAAGTGTGGGTCAAAAGTTCCATTTGGCTATAGGACTAGTAAAATTCATACTTACTTTACATGTTTGACAAGCCTAGCCAACCCTATGCCAGCACAACTTTTGTTCTGATATGAACTTGCTCAACTGTTTGTTAACATAATTGCAACAATAAAATCATTTCATACAACTTGTCTTTCGATTGGCCCGCGTTTATGAAGGCACTGCCATCTAGAATAAATATAGAACTTTTTTGAGCTCTTTGCTATACGCAAATCTTTTTAAAGTGTTTGGGATTTTCGTGATACTCTTTCACCATATACATCCTATATAATTGGCTAGACCAGCAGTCGGTGGTCCACTTCCGGTACAATTAGAACCCATCTTAAAATGACAGTTTACATGTTAATCAAATGGGAGCGATTTGTGGCCAAATAGTTCTCAAGATTGCGCCATTTTTTGACAGGTAAGCATACTAGCCTTTAACACCAAATGATTACTAAATTCCCTTATGGGAATCACTTCGTATTGTTTTTTTTTGTTTAATACCATGCTGCACAGCTAAAACCATATCAAACAATCCAGTAAAATATTTATTGCATTAAAAAGCATAAATAAAACACCAAATCGCCATCTTGAAATGGGCCGGGTTTAGTCTTCAATTTGCTACGCTCGCGCCTGTGCGGAGGTATAGGGACTGCTAATCTAGCCTACTATAGGGGTTTAATATCAATGCTTTCAACTCACAACCCATGACGTTTTCCCACGATAAACCCTTCAGAATACCAATTCCTTCGAACGAAACGACTTCGTTTTCAAATTGCGTTTTCAACTCATCTCCCCCGACTCAAGAATTGGGGTCCCGTCCTTTACCGTCGTTATACCATGGTTTACCACCTATACCCAGGATGTACATGATCCGGGTCTAGATATTTTACATCCCATATTTTACTGCTAATACCATAGAATTTAAATCAACTTTGATAAAAATATTATATTTTAGCAAATAATTTTGTAATGGAACCCTTTAAAAGTAAGAGGATCACACACATAAAAAAAACTTGTAGAAATACAGCCAAACCTTACACACTCAAAGGAAAGAGATCTAAAAAAAGGCCAAGCTCATCTACCCTTCCACATAACGTCCCAGTGTCCCATAACCGCATCCTCGAAAAGCTTGGCAAAATAGAATTTGCATGTTATTACGTTTAAATTAATTAGAAAAAAAGAACTTGGATAAACTATTACGTTAAAATTTAAAAATCGCAAATTCTATTTTGCCAAGCTTTTCGAGGATGCTGTTATGGGACACTGTACGTTTATGTTGGAAGGGTAGATGAGCTTTGCCCTTTTTTTAGATCTCATTCCCTTTTTAGTGTGTAAGGTTTGGCTGTATTTCTACAAGTTTTTGTTATGTGTGTGATATTAGTTACTACGCTACTACATCACATTTAAAATTTAAGTTTAAACTATTCTTCGTGTAAGAGTAGATATGCTAGAGAATAAGTTATAATACAAATTCTTGTTTGAAAAAAGTATTCAGTAAAAGATTATTACTTTGAGTAACAGTTGAGTAACAACAACATACTAAAATCAATAATACTATTTAATATACTATGTGACAGGCGACCGACAGTGTTCGCTTGAGTCCCGTAGAGACCGGCAATCCTGATTGAAGGTTTTCCTCAGTCGTAAATGCAAATGCAAGGAATTGAGTCCTCTTAAACAGCCCTCGGACATGCCCTGACATTGTCCTGTCCGCAACATACCTACCTAGACACCTGAAAAGGGGAATGAATTGCACCCTGGGCAGGCTTCGATTTCGAAGATCCCCTAAAATTTTTATTCCGGTAGAGTATGAACTAACAGAAAAAATAAAATAATACCCGAACTATTTTTCTCAGGGTAAGTGAAATATTGAATCTGCACTGCGCTCATCTAAAAACTAGCTCTAGTATGGTGTTCCCAGGGTGACTTTTATTTATTGTGGAAGGATACAAAAATGCTATCGTGTACGAAAAGACCATAAATACAAATAAACTTATAACAATAACTTCAAAAATAATAAAACGAGAATCTTATTATAATGTGATGTGACAGGTTGATGCACGCTGCAAATAAGTTAAGTACAACAGTTAAAATAAGCAATTTACTTTTCCTCTTATCTAGGGGAACTATCTAACGGCGAGAGACTATGTCCAGATAATCGGGTCTTGCAGTTTACTTCTTATTCATTGCTAATGTAATAACACGATTACAATGGATTTACGCCACGGACTTTATGTTGTGGAATAAACAGCCATTGTGAAGTGATTGTTCTGAAAAATCAATTAAATATACCATACATAAAAATTTCTCAATACTTTAGTACCGATCAAATTAAAATAGTTTCGGTGAGATAGTATTCTTACCCATGTCATTAGTACGTCCCGCACTTTTCGGGGAAACCGGTTACGTTAGGGCAGTGGTTCTAAACCTTTTTTATTCGCGACCCCCTTTGAATCAGTTCCTTGTCCGTACGCCCCATGTTGCCTTAAATTAGAATATGTATTTGGAATATTAATTTGGTGTTTTACGGTTTAAAAAAAAATATTTGGAAAGAAAAATAGCAATGGGTATACATACCTTTATGTCGCCTATGCATCACCGGGGAGCGTAGTTAGGATTTGTTTTCAGGGGCATGGTATGTTTTAAACCCTTGTAGTGCTCAAAGTGGAAATAGAAAGGCAGTTTCATGGGAAAAGGACGAAGACGGTGGGTTTGAGGGGCAGAGCCCCGTAACAGTAGCGCCACAGGCGAAAATTTGGAAAGCTAGTTTTATTTAGAGTGCGCTTGGTGCATTAAAAGAAAAGAGTGGTCTGAATGCAATACCGAAAAAAACATACTTTTTCTAGTCAAAACTCTAGAAAACCACCAAAAACAATTTGAAAACCAACTTTTTGCAAATCCACGGGGGTCGGGGGGGGGGGGGGTAAGCGCCCTTGCCAATATGTCCCAACACCATTGGTATTGATGGGAACCTGCAGATCTAGGACACGTGTGGTTGTCTAATTTTAAAGCAAAATTTGCATTTTTAACATTTTATTTTCTGTTTTGGAATTATCATTATTTGGAATATTTAATGCCCATCTTGGCGCCCCCTCTGTCAAAGCTTCCCGAAAATTCGGGCACCTGTTTATTTTTGTTGCTACCTGACAAACGGTTTCTTCTATACTGATTTAATTTAATTTTCTAATAATGCAGACTTGACACACTTGAAGTGTAATCAAAAATCAAAATTATACATATTCAAGATTCAAATTATGGCATCCGTTAAGGCTGTGTGTTCACCAAAATCTTAAATCTGCATAAAACAGTAGCATTAGAGTATGATCATTAATCGCAGTCTTTTGAAAAGATCAAAATATATTTTTTGGATTTGGTCGATGTATTTTTCCTCTATTGCTACTTTTTTTTAACGATTTTTGGTGCTAAGTTTTTCCAATAGTACACCATGTGGATGGCTGATATTTTTATTGTAGCTTACACTCATCTTTGACTATAGAATGAGGTATTTTGAAATGTGTATCTTTAACTCCTTACATTTTACAGTATTTTATATTTTCCGGCTCTTTTGTGGTATTTGTACCGTCAAAAGAAAAAAAAGGATGATCTTAAGATACGAAAGCTATACATTTCAAAATACCTCATTCTATAGTCAAAGATGAGTGTAAGCTACAATACAAATATCAGCCATCCAAATGGAATCCTTTTGGAAAAACTTAGCACCAAAAATCGTTCATAAAAGTAGCAATAGAGTAAAAATGCATCGACCAAAAAAATTCAAAAAATATTTTTGATCTTTTCAAAAGACTGTGATCAATGATCATATTCTGTAACTACTGTTTTATGCATAATTTGGATTTTGGTTTTTGGTGAACACACAGCCTTAAGCACCAATTGGAATTAAAATTGGTGTGCGTTGTGCATGGGCTATGGGGATTAATGATACTTTTTGGCACTACTTGTAATTTTATGTTCACAATGTCAAAATGAAACTAAAGAAGAGGCACAGGACTAGGAGAGAATGACTCAATAGAACCAAACACGCTCATCTATTAACGTTTCTGTAAAAAAATCTGAGATTATAAAAAATTAAAAAATTAAATTTTAATTAGCTATTCCGTATCCCCTGATACTCAGGTTACTTTTCAGCGGGGGAGGGGGGGGGGGCGATGTTTATTTACCATTTCTTGAGGACTATGGCGACACAAAAGTCACCCTTTACATATAGTTTGTTTTCTTATTATTGTTGTTGTTTTTTGTAAATCATTTCGAGAAGATAAAACAACTATCCATCCTGCGAGAATTGTGGTCGGGAAAATCAAGCATGTACCAAACAGATACACAAACTAAATGCAAATTCTTTGACCCACGAGAAAAATGGCATTAAAAATGCAAAATCAAATTATTTATTTACAAAAGATTGTGTTAAAAAGCTACATAAATCTAAACAAGTCGTAGCAATCTTACTCAGTCTGAGCATGGAGTTATAATAGTACTCTCCTCAAACGCTGGTCTGAGTGTCAGTGAGGTGGTGACCTGTATAGAAAGATCGAGAGACAATTCGAGAGAACAACATTTTGATTAGCAGTGTATTCAACACATTAGAAATTGAAATTGTTTTCTTAGAAAATAGAACCTTGAGTAATAAGTTTGTCCTGTAGCACATGGACGCCTTCGTTACAGTCCTCCCTAACGGTGTCTTCCCACAGTGCCGCTTCCCGTAAGGCCATCAACCTTTTTTTTCCCCCTATGCCATCATTTCTACCTGTCGATAAAGACCATGTTACAGGAAGCGTTGATGGCCTAAGGGGAATTGATTTATTCCCCTTTGGCCAACACCCTGCATTTCATTATGGAAAATACAAAGAAGGTTTGTTGGCCTTGGGGTAATTGATTTATTCCCGTTAGGCCAACAGCGTATATGCATCGTTTACGGTAAGGAGCGGGGCGTTGTTGGCCTTGGGGTAATAGATTTATTCCCGTTAGGCCAACAGCGTATATGCATCGTTTACGGTAAGGAGCGGGGTGCATATACGCTGTTGGCCTAACGGGAATAAATCAATTACCCCAAGGCCAACAACGCCCCGCTCCTTACCGTAAACGATGCATATAGGCTGTTGGCCTAACGGGAATAAATCAATTACCCTAACGCCAACAAACCTTCTTTGTATTTTCGATAATGAAATGCAGGGTGTTGGCCTAAGGGGAATAAATCAATTCCCCTTAGGCCAACAAGTGTAACATGGTCTTTATCGACAGGTAGTAATGATGGCATAGGGGAAAAAAAAGGGTTGATGGCCTTACGGGAAGCGGCACTGTGGGACGGCTCCATACTAACCAGCATCTAAGGAATAATATAGGGTGATTTTAATCCTAAAATCAACCTATTGGCACTTTTATTGAATAAAAACATAAAAAAGAATACATTTTATTGTTTACATTAATTTGTATACAGTCATATTTCCGTGACATAATGGAAATGTCATACATCTATAGTACAAAATTAATACTCTTTTATAAAAATTGATGATAAATTGTACTTGTCCAATCACTTTGAACATGTGTATAATGTTAAAACAACTTAACTTGTAAATACTAAAGTGTCACTGCCGGCCGAAGAACTAGTCTTGCTTGTTGTAATCGCCGCACCCTTCTTCCCCCCAACCACAGCTGCTGGCCTAACAGGGACATTCGGTCTCGCCGCTCCAGCATTCTGGGTAACACCAAACTTATTTGCAGCTTGTCCCTGACCTTGACCGTTTCTTACGAAAATATCGTCAATCAGTTGTGGATCTACGTCATCAGCGTTGCCTCCCCCAGCGCTGTTGGAGACGTCTTCGCCGTTATCACCGAGGTCTCCGGCCGCGCCTCCTGCATTAGCGAGAGATCCACCGCCTCCGTTATTGCCGCCAAATCCACCGCCTCCGTTATTGCCGCCAAATCCACCGCCTCCGTTATTGCCGCCAAATCCACCTGCTGAACTTCCTGCGTTTGCAGACGACCCACTTCCACGGTTGCCACCCCCGAATCCACTAGACGAGCTTCCCGCATTGGCCTGAGATCCACCACCTCCACCACCTCCACCTCCGAAACTGTTACTAGAGCTTTCTGCGTTGCTGACGGCTCCAACTCCACCGCCACCATGTCCACGATGCCCTCCGCCATTTCCAAAAGCATTTGCATTAGATTGAGCTGTGGCCGCGCTGCCAACTTGATTGAATCCTTGATTATTGCCACCTTGGAAGCCTCCGTGGTTTCCGACGTGGCCTCCACCCCCATGAGCGAATCCACCGGCGCCGCCATATCCTCCGGGACGCACCGGACGTCCTCCATATCCGCCAGGACCAACTGGGTACCCTCCATATCCGGGTCCCCCAAAACCTCCAGGTCCTCCAGGGAAGCCCCCGCCGTGGATTGGCATGTGGTTGTGATGGTGATGATCCCCGGGGTATCCGTATCCTCCCGCGTAGCCTCCCTGTGGTCTGTGAGGCCGGTTGAAGTTGCCGCCTCCTCCCCACCGCCACCATGACCTCCTACGCCATAGTTACCACCAGGCGGTACGTTGTAACCTCCGTGACCTTGGTGGCCTGCACCGTAGCCGCCCCCTCCCCCGCCGCCAGGGTACAGTCCCCCGCCGCCGGCATGCCCCACACTTCCAGCCGCCGCCTGGCTAGAGCTCCCGGCTTGTGCGCCGCCCCCTCCTAGCGCTTGGCCGCCACCACCACCACCGCCCGCTATGGCTTGACTCGAGGCGCCCGCTTGACTCGCAGCACCGCCTGCTTGACTCGACGCTTGGCTCGAGGCGACGGTCTGGGCCCCGGCTCCGGCCCCGCCCCCGTGAGCATGTGACGCGGACCCGGCAAGAGTTCCAGATAGACCCAGGAAGGAACCGCCAAGGCTGAAGCTGTTGCTCTGGGCGTTGGCTCCGCTGGCGAGGTTCGCTATGGGCTGGGCTATGGGTTTGATCACCTTCTGGGCCTCATGAACGAGGCCGCCGATTAACCCTTCAATTCCGTGTGGACTTCGGGGGTTTCGAACTGAAACATCACACACAAACTGCTATTAGCATTTAAAGTAGTAACATTCACACTGAGTTGACGTACAAGTTGGTCATCTCATAACGAACACCAATTTACGCCGGCTGGGGCCGCTGCAGTTTGAAGGGTCGGGATATTGTATCGCCAGCCCTCTAATTAACCGATAACTTTCAAGTCAGAAAGATGGCTGAAAAGTTGAAATAATTAAATTGTCGTGTCAAATGAAAAATAAATGTAATGTGCACTTCTATGTATATTATTTTATAACTGCTTTAGTTAATAACTTATAGATTGTATTTTAGTTTAAAAAAAAAATTAGTTTGTTATGCATTATGTGTTAGTTTATAAATGTATTTTTACTGTAGTAAATGGTGGCAAGACACTTTTTGTGTTATGGGGCTATGCCCTTTTATTCTTGTCGCCATCAATATGCTCTGTATATGGTTTAATAACTGTACGTTGCAAATTGAAAAAATAAAAAAAATAAAAATAAAAAATCCTAGAGAGAACTGACCCTGTAAAAATCGAACAAATCCGGTCCGTCAAATTTTAAGTTTTTAAAGGAAGTGCCTGCTTCGGGCCGAAGTGGCATGTAACAGGACATGGTTACACGCTTCATTTTATCAGTGTTAATGCAGATCATTCATTATTCATGCACTATTCCTAATCAAACTATGTTCATAAATATAGGCACAACAAACTCGTACAGTACAGTCACAGGCAAGGGAAGGGAAGTCGAGGTTTCTTACGTCGATGTCGTCTTTGTCATCGTACGCATCGTCGTATTCGTCATCGTAGGGGAAGTCGTTGAGGAAAGAGTGATAGACAGCGACTTCCAGATTCGCCTCTAGATTCGGGAAGAAAATACTCTCCTAATTAACATCTGATATTTGCGAAATAGTCCTTGACACTCTTTACTTCTCAACCCTTTTCCATGATTGTTTTCTAATTCTGATTCTGAAATGACTTATGACAAAGCTAAGGTAAAGCGGGCTCAAAAGTACAAACCAATCAAAATTCACCTTAAACGCGACTGAAAATTGCGTTCGCAAAGCCCTAGGTAGCAAATCCTGCCATCTTGAAAATACATTTGGCAAAATCGTTAATGTAAATCCACCACAACGTTCATTATTCAGTTCATCAAGGATTGTGCAAATCGCACTTAAAATGCTTATGTGGGGACGATTATAATTATAGTAATACGGTTACGTACAATTTTGGAAATAATTACCCTTTTCACAACGTTTCCGGGACACATTAAAACGTTCTTTTTGACCCCGAAAACTATAGACCCTATATTGAAGTGTTACCTAAATGGGTTTATTATTAATTATTGGCTCCTTCTTGGACGTCATCTTGAAAATTCCGGGCAAACGGACAAAAATCCTAGATTATAATGGGCATATTCGGATTCAGAGTGACTTGTTCCCCTAAATCTGTCCAGTACCCTTATCAAATATGCCCTAATGTGTGACATTTTGCCGCTAGCATTAAAAATTGCGATTTTTATGCATGTTTACTCAAGCTCGATGGTCTACTCCGTTAATATCATCCATGGTGCGCGCTTCTCCTAGACACCGTAGCACGAGAATCGTTCAACCGATTTTATTTTTATATCTGGAAATTAAAGTTGATTAATGGTCGATTAAAAAATAGTGATTATATATTTAGAATGTCCTCTTTGTTGTCTTGATATTTTCAATGTTATAAAAATAGATGTGTACAAAATGTCTTTTTTTGTCGTTTGAATGGTAACGTGTAGCTTGTCCGTTTTGAATTTTTCGTGATAATTTATGTAAATCGTACGTTTAGTAAATGCCATTGGCTTCATTATGTGTTTAAATTGTTACAATCGGATGACTTATGTCAGAGATACAGATGGATGAATATAACAATGCATATGCATGCGTCGGGGCCTGCAGGGTTGGCTGGTCGCTTGATTTAAAGTCCCCCACTGAAAATCAGTTATATAACTGAGTGGGCAGACTCTAAATAAAATTTATTTATTTATTATTTATCGAGCTGACGGCCATCTTTGATTTGCCATAACGGCCGAAGCAAATACCGGATTTTCGGGAAGTTTTTTTTTGGGAGGGGGGAGGGGGGGGGGAGGTCAGACTGATACTAAAAACTACGTCACGAGCCCGCGTAAATTCATAAAAAATTATTATTTGTAATTTTTTAGTTTTGGCAGTGTATAATATTATCATACTCAATGATATTATTGCACATTGTTTCAACCGTACCGGCTAAAGCGCAATGTGAGGCCCTAACCTAACATGACACTACAAGAATAACTCAAGACACATTGCTTACGAGTTGAAGAGATATATGTTTTCTCTAACGACGTCAATATTGACTGAAGGTGTGGCTAAAAAATATGTGTCATCATTCCTAACATGGAGTTCAGATAAAGTAAATATATTCCTTCCTATACCAGTCAACTCAAGAGGGACACACTGTCCTTCAAAACAAGTCTGTTGCTGTAACGAAATAAAATCAATTCAATTTCGTAAAATATTGATTGAGCGTACAAATGATACATTCAATATTAGTGATAAAAAGTTCGAATTATTGAACAAAGCCTATTAAACCAATTCTGGTTTGTTTGAAGTTACATTTATAGGCAAAGTGAGGCGCAAACATCGTTCCGAGAATAATTATACTACCACTGTTTTATATGTAAAAATACTTGCGACTTATTCGTCTGTGGGGACATGGCTACGCGATCACGCCATAAACGATCACGATATATATACCACCATACCAGGTTTTCCCACCTCTTCACATTATTATTCAAGAACAATGCATATATTTCTCTGGCGTTTGGCCAATAAACAATAATACGTAACAATTACTCATAATAATACCTTCTTGGAATAATCGTGATTTTAGATTGAAACAATTACCATTCCTCGAAACAGTTCTCAAGGTTGCAAAAATAAATTTGTTTAAATACCAAACCTAATTGTAGGACATTATCAAAACTCATCCGCCCAAACCGATGTTTCGCATGCACACCTGTATATAATGCCTCGCACTTGCACTAGAATAATTATCATGTAATCTACATCTTCTTTCGCGGTTTCGCACATGTTATTATTACCCGTGAAGGTCAGCTTACGGCGCTGGTTGGCTGGTGTTGAATTGCCAACATGATAAACCTCTACGCCACACTTTATTAATATTGTTGCTATTATTATTGCAATCTTGCTCTCTTTCTCTTTCTTTTTTTTTGTCTACATGCATCGAAAATTCAAGAAAACGCATACGGTAAGCTTGAAGCAATAAAGGCGAAATTTGTTTTAATTATTCGAACGGAATAAAATAGAAGCAAAACAGTAGTGGGTGTACTTTTATTGTGGAATTGAGTTGCTTGATCATCTTGAAGAGGTATTATTTGTTGTGGAAATCAGTGGAACAAAAATTCGAATGTAATGTTGTGTTATAATTCCTTGAACGCATTTTTTGAAAAGTAAAAGATTACACTGGAAAAGGATAGAAAATGTTTCGTTTATATGTTTTAGTCTTAGTGTAAGGAAAGGATTTGTAAGGAAACATCTCAAATGTAAAAACATATCTGAAAGAATGGACAGTAAACCAAAAGGCGTAACGATAATCACACAACTTCCAAAGAAAATAATTAAATTAATTTAATTTAAAATAATGTTATGTTAACGTATCGTATTAACGTGTGTTGCATCTAGATTAAGGAACAATTAACAATTATTATGAGTGCCCTAGTTCCAGTTTTAGGCATTTTAGTTTTAGGTAATCCCATTCCTTAATTATTGTGATTTATAAAAGGGTATTGTCTGAAATCTCCACATACCCTACCCTCCGTCCAAAATAATTTGTACAATCCTACAGCAAAAGCCTTCTCCAGCGAGACACTAAACTCATGTAGTTGTAACATTCAATGTATGTGTTCTGAAAATAAAGCGATTTTGACATGGTCCTTCAATATGTTTTTTTATCGCTCGCTGTAGGGTACTGTGAGATTTAACCCGGTGATTATAACTATAGCCAATTATGTTGTTGTGAATGGAATGTCCAAGGGCTGTTTCGATGACTTCACCCCTAGTACTCGCATCTACCTGAAATAAACTTTAATTTAGAATTGTTGTTGGCGGATATCGAACTCGTGACTTCCGGAATCAGTTTCACGCGTTACGTTTTGGCTACATTTACAGCCTATTACACCAAACGAACCGACTACGATCAAAAATCTGGGTCAAACCATTACCTCTTTATATTTTTTAAAAATATTTTAATGTAGAAGCATATTTAGTTTGTGGCAAAACGTAGCAGCAACTTTTGTATGAAGGTTATGTTGTGTATTGTATATTGCAAATTGTACGATACACCATATTACAAAAAAAAAAAATTATACACCCTTAGATTGCATTTCATATTTTGCAAAACAAATCTCTGTATAGTATTTCCATGGGGAGTTATGATCTTATCTGTACCGTACCATCTGATTCAATGTTCTGTTGGAACCGCAAGTATGAAACTCCACTATCACACTTTGATCTTACATTGGCTAATCGTCGTGAATATAAACTGATGTATGATCTTCGAGAAAAATACAATTCTTAGCAAATCACTCGTTAAGAATATTATATTTTTGTATCCCTGGCATTGTTGATTCTGTACAGAATATCAAATAATGTTAAACCCTGTAGGCATATTCACAGAAGTCTATGGTAGTCGAGCCGATGACGCAACGCTGCAACTGATTTGTAATACAAATATTGACTGAATATTTCGTTGGAGTGTTTTTTTTATTATTAATTTACTCTCTACTTATTGTGTTACGCTATTCTTGACTATGTCGTAACGGTATCTCCACACGCAAGGTTAATTAGTCATAAGTGGCGTCACCAGAATTAAGTAATTATTTAACGCAACGTTGACAGTGAAACTGCGAATTATATTTTTTCCCTTTTTGGTTTTGGTTTATTAGCGTGTATACATTACAATATTTCTTGATCATGATTAATCCATACCGCCAGGAAAAGATTTGACTGATGAGGAATATGCCAGTACATAAACAAAAATATATAATAACGCCACAACGAAACAGGAATAAACCTTTATAAAAAATTCCAAAAACACACAAACATATTTATTATATAACCTAGAAATTACAAAATCCAACCCGACCGGGATTATAAGTGGACTATTACCCTATAACATGATTTGTTATTCATGAATACTATTATAAAGCACAGTGTCAATCTAAAGCATTACATATACCATTACAAAAATGTCTTGAAATTGGGTTAAACTATAGATACACTCAAACGCGCTAAAATAAGCACCTTGCACGAAATACGCCTCTTATACGTAAAAGGACTGAATGATGAAATGACTGAACCGAGGATGTAAGTGCGAAATCAAACGTCGCACATACAGGAAATGGACGAGTACGTCACTTGATAATTTTTTTCACACACGAATATCCAAGGTCACTGTGCATAAAATTACGTCGTAATCTCATTTAAATAAAAATAAATAAATAAATAAATTGCATTAAGAGTCTACCCACTCAGTTATATAACTGATTTTCAGTGGGGGACTTTAAATCAAAGCGACCAAGCCAACCCTGTAGGCCCCAACGCAATCGACGAGTGAGCGATAACCAACCAAAGATCGATATTTTTAATGGGAAATATAGCAATAAGTGGTATGGACAGTGCGAACACCCGCGGATCAACGCCAGAATCAACAAGGCCGATTCAGAACAACTTTAAATTTATTATGTGCCTCGTTGCTAGGATGGCTCAAAAGTCACCGTTTAAAAATTCCTAATGCAAGAACTGATGGACTTAAGTCCAAATCAGAAGTAAAAAAACTTCTGACTTTAACGGGAATCGAACCCTGAACCTTCTGCATTGGAAGCAGGTACGCTAACAACAAGACCTACCTCTCAAATTATTAAGTTTGACTATTTTCCCCCGGGCGATGGTGAACCAAATTTATTTTCCATTATTCTGTAACATAAAACTAATAAACCTTGTTTAATTTGTTTTGTTTAGTTTAGTGGGTGAATACCCCAAAGTCGAAGGTAAACCTAGAGCATCAACCTCCTCCCGCCTTGGGCCGGGTCGTGCCGTATAGACTGAGAGTAATTGCAAGCTACAAGCTAGAATTCGTGTTTGCTTTGCAGTGGCTTAAGATTGTTTCTTGGCATTTCCACCATTTTTTACATAATTGTGTGGTCTTGGAATGGAGCTAAATGCAAGTTGACAGTTTGACCACATAGTCTTTATCATGCACAAAAGGAAGAATCAAAATAACACAGATGCAAATTCGAAACAAGGGTGCAATACATGCCCTTCTGCCAGGGGTGTAGCCGAGGTCGTTTAGCCGTTTCCCACTCGAACACAGAAGATAAGCAACCTTCAGGCGTGGTCAGGGGGAGAGTGTGTGAACGCTCTGCCTTGAAACTCACGTATACCGCTGGTTAGAGCAGATGGAGGGTTCGAGAGTAGTGTAACGGCTTAGTTGTCCTCGACGTCTGCTCGGCAGTTCGGGTTAGTGGAGGAACCTATATGACTGTCAAGGTTACACCGTCCTTTCGGATGTGACGTAATGCCGTTGGTCTCCTTGGTACTTTTCGAAAGGAGTAGGCTACGTGCCGGTATTGCAGGATTTCCCCTCCTCCCTTCTGTTCATACTCCATCCTCATCTATCACCACTCATCGTCTCGAATAGCCTTAGTGCATTAATATGAGACGTAAAGCAATACCAAATCATATCAAATCAGGTGTGTGTTTAACCATTGAATATTCTAAACTGAATTGTTTAACTACTTACGGAGAAAGTAATATTGTGAAGATAATGACCGAGGGCTGTTTAAAGGGGCTAAAAACCCCAAAAATTATTTTTTACCACGTGATCTATAGCACAATACTACACTTAAATGACCGTTTAAAAAATTATATCTTGTAACTGTGATTTAACACGAATTTTTAATTTTTTTGATCCAGAAATTGGCGAAAATTGGTGTTTTGGAAAATTTCCTAAATCGGCTTTAACCTGCTTCTTTTTTGGTCCACATAGATACTAGAGCATAGTACCAATCTAAAATGCCCCTTTATAACATCGTGTCTTGAAACTGTGCCCAAATACACCCTCAAACACGCAAAAATATGCATTCCAAAATCACACCCCATCTTGGTTATCAGCATATTTTGACCGAACTACTTTACCAAATTACAAAACAAAATATAGTGGATTTACAGAAAAGTCTGTAGTCTACGTCAATAATGGCCAATTTTTTTTTATCAAAATCCTCCAAAGTCACGGGGCCTAAAGATCGTGCCCATGTTATTTCTTATGGTAGAATTTTGCCGATGGGACCTAGCTCAAAAAATACCAGGTTTGACAATTTTTTGGGAGGTCATGGTGGGCCCCAATAAATTTTCTGTTCATTGCTAAATTCATTACTAGTATACCTGAATGAAATATATTTTTTGAGTTTAGCGGTTAAATACCCCTTTAAGAGGAATCCATTCCTTGCATTCGCATTATTAACTAAAGAAAACTTAGGAATAAACTTCGAGTCATGATTAGTCGTGGCGGGATTCGAACCCGAGATCTCGCGAATCAAAGCTCCGCGCTGTATATATGCTTGTAGAGATACATGCATGTTATCTGTTGGCAAGGCTCAGCTTTTATCATAAATACTTTCATGTTAGTTTAGAAGATGGAGTAGCAGAAAACATACAATGATAAAGGACTAGTGCAATTAAATCTGATTTATTTATGGAAGTTAGGAGGGAGGGGGGCAAACGAATCCCGATAAATATACAGTCCTGATTAGTCGATATGAAATTGATAAGAAACTTTAAATTTGTTTAAGATATCTATTGACAATTTAATCGGAATTAATAGCGTCCTGATTTAGTCCAATATTTATTTATCAACTATAGGCCCCTAAGCCGAAAAATTAATTTGATCCAAGCTCTTTCCTAAAATAAAATACCACTGAAATAATCGATTTATCAAGTAATTTCACCCTTTATTTTAATTCAAAACCATTCATATTAACACCCCTAATTAACTAATTGAGACATAATTCTAATACCTTAATAAAAATAAATAATATATAACTGATTTTCAGTGGATTCGATATAATCCTATAGTTCATGATTATATTATAATCCACAGATTTCGAATCATTGATAGATACCCAATCGTTAGCAAGTATGTTGATGAATAATCCTTAATCGGTTATTTGACAGCCAAATTATTATTATAAAACATAAAGTTAAATAATTACGTATTTACTATCAACATTATTACAAGGTGGTAATTTGAACACTGTAAATGTTAATCCTGATAAACTATGGTGACATAAATACCAAGCTAAGAGTAGTGAAGCTTATCCTTATCCCAAATATATAATATGTTAATTAATATTAGGGTATGCATGTACCACGTATGCGTAAATATTACATTCTTAGCGATTGAGTGATCATTGCACACGTACGAGGCTGGTTCAGAGCTGGTAATCCCTGAGTTACAGCAGGATTTTCCAATGTGTTTCTAATTTACACGATGAATGCTCTGATTTGAGAAGTACATACATTGTTCAGGTTCATATAGCTATCCTACTATACATCCAATAAATAATAGGGTCAAGCAAAATACAGCGAGGCCATATTATATTAATTTATTCTTCGGGGATATGCGGAATTGAATAATATAAATTAAAATTAAAATAAATCTAATAAAAATATAGAACAGGGAAACAACAAGTATACGTATAACGTCGTAATGTCGAAGCATTTCTCGGCATGACAGATGGCTTATCTGTAATGTGACTACCCTATATGTCCGCTCTGTCGGGGTACAAGGTCAAAGCACGCGAAGTTGGTCTATATTTAGATTTAGTGACGGTGAACAATAGTACGATCCCCGGCATGCAGTGGTGGGACATGCGTGATGTGTGGGACTCTAATTCGGGAAGTCAAGAGTTCAGATCCCGCCACCGGCAATCGTGTTTCTTCCGAAGTTTGCTTCCGTTATTAGCGTTCGAGTCCTCACTTCTCAGACATTGCTTCAGCTTAATGTCCTAACTTTGCCTGAAGAGAGGCATGTCTTGCAACCTGGGCAGGTTTCCCATGAAAAATTTATTTAAAAGTTATATGAAGAAAAATTAAAACAATAATAATGATTCAAACAATGATATAGTGGTATTCGCCAAATTAGAGCACATCAAATTATGTGAGAGTTTGCCAGTCCACGGTGAAATTATCAAAAGTATCGATACCGACTATAGATGTTAAATATCATTGATACCTGAATGTAATCCCGTGGTCCATGAGCCAATCCCCAACACAACACACATACCAACATCAATTATAAACTAATATATCCATAACGTTATTATACATATACAAATATCAACAAAACTAACTCAATCATATTTTCGCGACCAAAGCTATATGTGTCTCGATATGTTATCGCGACGTCGTATGATTCACACCTCGTCGTTTCGACGAAACGTCGAGGTATGGTTTTTAATTTGTTGCTAAGCAAACGAAACATTGTTCACTAAAAACAAAACTTTCAATGTCTATGCACTCTTGTATTGTTAGTAGATCAGAGATAAGTACAATTTGGCACTACTTTCAAAATGTAACATTATAAAAAGGAAGGTAGATATTTTTTAACGTAGGAAAATATTACTCAGTGTTCCAGAAACGCTCATCCATCAACGCGACTGTAAAAACTTACGCACTGAGGCATAGTTATAATTAATTAACAGCTCGAAAATCGATTACAAGCGTGCAATATATTTGGGGTTTTGAGTTAAAATCCTTAAGGAATTAAATTATTGATTGTTAATTAAATAATGTCTAAAAGCTTACCGGCTGTCGTCTGCCCACTTATCCACAACACAGCACCAAACATCACTACCGTCCACAACTTCATTATGAATGTGCGCTGTTCTACCCACAGAGCAATGCTATTCAAATGAAGAGATTCCCTCAAGAGCTCCGGTTTTATGTGATAATTGAGCTGGCAGAAGGTTGAGGTTAGGTATGGGCGTGTTAGAAATACCCAATGATGACGTAACGGAGATGAGATTGTGCCCGCAGAGCTAGAGGTGGAAGGCCTCACTATTGTCCACTCAACACAAAGGCTTAGTTCGAGGTTACGGCTGAGCCTTACGCCAGTCAAACAATCATTTAGAAATGCGAATTATATTAAATCATAATGCATTATTCACGTGTTATAGCTAGATTTAATTAACACCGTTTTAATAATACGCTCTGCTTAATGTTACATTTCCACGACATGGCGTTCTCCGCACTTGCCGAATAAAGACAAATGTTTGTCACCTTGACTAAAGACAACAACAAGATTCGTAGACCTAGACCTAATTTTGTATAATTCGTCGATTCATTGATTGATATTTGACCCCATTCTTATGCATATGATTTGTAATTTATTAATGCTCAAGATTAACGACAGTCCGACTGTCCGAAACACTTTCAGGCTGCTAATACGTAGTGAAGATCAAGCTGTGTATAAGTAAATACTGAAAAACAAGACATCTACCAACCAACAATACCATACTATGTCATCGGATTGTTAATTATTGGTGGAAATGGAAGGGGCACAATCCCCAAGTTTTTCGTCGATTTTTGCTATTGCTTAAAATTAGGCAAAACATCTCATACTTGATATTTCAATGATGGCATTAAAAAGGTTCCATTTCTTTTCATAACCACCTTTATGGTCTAAACTCAATTATTTACTACATATATATTTTCATGTATTTGTATTAAAACCTCTGTTTCACCATTTTGTTAATCTATGAATGTTATTATTATTCTGTATCCTTGTGGCAATTGTTTCTGACAACATAGTTTTGCTTTGTTTAAAAAATATAAGTTTTATAATATTCTTAATACAAGTATGCAATAACAGATTATTCTCAAATCGAACTTGGCTTCGTTTGTCACTTGGACACATCTCAAGGCCAATCGTTCTATTCCCGTGTACGTTTTAGGGTATACATGCATACATTTTTGTAAGATGCCCGCTGTATAGGGTATACACTGACACATCAGATTTAACCGGTGTGACCCCTTAAGAGGACTTAATCCTTTGCGCGTATTAACGACTGAGGAAAACTTCGGAAAAACTTCAGTTAGGATTGCCAGTCACTACGACGGGATTCGATCCGGGACTTTCCGAATCAGGGTCGAGCGCTTAGCGCTCGAGCCAACACGTACTGTCGTTCTTGTATACGGTCTCCCATAGGCTTTAGAGTTTAGAGGCCAGGTTCAATCCCAGGTGGTGTAGTGTCTTGATTTCTGCCTGACCTACCATCACAGTTGACCAGAGCTCAAACCCGGGCAAGTGACTTCGCATTCACCCTATACGGTACCGTCTGCAGCACTTATTCTTGACAACGCTCTCCATGCACTCGCCGCTCCACTCGCTCGCTAGGAGATTCAGTGAACCTTGATTCTTGGCTTCTCCTTCAGTTCTTCAGTTATTGCCTCCTTTCCACAATCCACATCTTCTCACTCTGCCTACATTCTATTCTATGCATGGCAAATATCTCTATATATTGAATAAGTTAATTTTGTGTGTACTGCACCTATAACAGAAGTCGCGGTGATGTGTTGTCTGTCGTTTCACAATTATTGGGTAATTCTTTTTGTGTGGTTATGATTGAAGGTAATTTGTCATTTCAAATTTCAAAGTGAAACATTAGAAAATGTGCATTAGTAGTTTGCAAACAAATTTCATATTAATAGTGATTTACAATGTATTGTTATAAGTAAAATTGTTACGAATATTGATGAAAATTGTTAATTAACGATAACACAAGTTCATTTCTCACCAATTAATTTAGAAAACATACCTACGCTATATGCTACTATAATGACATTATTTTATTAAGTCTATTGCGTGTTTTAAATTTTTATTATACGCTTGATGTTAAATGCCAGCAATGTATTCGTCTTCACGTATTGCACAGGTTGGTTAATGTAGGGTGCTATTGGGCGCGTGACTGCATGCCAAGTGGCATGGCATACACTGCACTGAGAGTGTATAGTCACTGTGAGTGCAATCAAATGTGCACTGGATCAGCATGTACATGATTCATTGACCTCATTGCACTCGGCGAGTGCATAGAGTCGGCGAGTGCATAGAGTACTGAACTGAGTCGTCTGGAGTCCAGGGATATGACTCAACTCATTCCATATTATTACTTTCTTTATTTATTATGATCTATTATTACCCATCCCTTGCACTATATATTTTCCACTTAGTGCAAAGGATTTAGTGCGGAATTTTGTAAATTCTTTTCGGCAAAATGGAACTATTTGATGAACCATTCACACAATAGCAATAGCATCCTACCGACGTTGAGGTAAGATATTAGGGTTGTGAATTGGCAAATGTTGGCCTCTAGAGAAACAATCGGCGACTTCAATGACGTCAAAGTGATATTCCAGTGAGCAATGATAGGGCACTCAGTACAAATCAATTAAATCACAATTAGACGCTTGTTTCAATAATCTTTAAGAAATACCAATTAATCGCCGAGATACAGGGAACCAGATGACGGTCATTTTATTGCTTATTAGCTTATTTAATAGTCAAATGTATCTTCCTTGAAAGTTTTAAATTTGAAACAGAAAATAATAATGTTATTATATTTTTCTATCTGCAGATCCAAAGAAGGTAGAACAGAGACGCAAACAATAACTAGAACAGAACTCCATAAGACTAAATGTGGATTGTTTGGGTGGTTCACATGTGACAAGACCAAGAGAGTAACGGTCCCCGTGTCCATCTATAAGGTAGGTCTCAAGAATGTGCCCACAAAACATCTCACGCATCTCTTTCAAACTATTGATACATTCCCATTGCTTGTTTTAGGAAAAATGTTGATTTATTAACCAATGTGAAGTTCTACCATACACAATGAGCACGATTATGGCAACATTAGCACATGCACGGTGTTCTAGTTCTAGGGTTGTTCATTTTGTCATTAGAGATGGGTATAACAAGTACTTTCAAACCAACTTTTTAACAGCTTGATTTTCAAACTTAGCAATTTGGAACGTTTTGAAATGTATTGCTTTGTAGTGGATTGATTAAATTATTCTAACCTTAACCTATATGATAGGAAGTTCTTCTTTCTTGCACTTGAAATGGATGAACGCAAGTTGATTGAAACCAATACAAATTTCAAATTTATTCAGTGTGAAAATATCCGATAAACGTAAATTGTTAAACGAGGGAGCGGAGCGACCGAGTGTCTCCATTCAACTCAAACGGCTCTCATTGTGATTCTGTCTGTCTGTCTGTCTGTCTGTCTGTACGTCGAAAATCAGCCGAACCGCTGAACAGATTGCGCTGAAATTTTAAACAGACATCCGGTACGAGTTTACTAAGAACTGTTAACAAAATCAGCTTGATCCATTGCGATTAAAGCCTACAATAAATAAAAATGTGATTTTTAATAATATCAATGGCATTTGTTTCGTAGCAGTTAGCGGGACGAGGATGACGTGGCCTGCATGGCCTAGTGGTAACCATTTAGCCTTCCGCACGGATGGATGGGGTTCGATACCCGTCACTTCTAACTTTTTTATATTTTTACACCCACATATTATTTTTGAGGGGTGTTAAATGGGAAATAAAAATTAGGTGATTTTGTTTTATCTTGGAAATTTGTTAATGTTTCACGCTAATACGTTTTGAATACGATTCGCATTTTGAATGTTCAATTTAAATAATTATTGTGGCAAGCAGAGTGAGTTCCTGTAAGGTGACCAGACGATCCGGTTTTAGAAGTCAAAACACTTGGCTAACTCACTCGTTTAACAACGACTTTGGCGTTTCCCTATAGTAACATTCAACATATACCTTAGTTTGAGTGAAAAATATAGCATAAGCGTTTCAAAAAGTTTTGTGTGTGTGTGCTAGTGCTGATAGAAATTATTGTAAATATAAATTAAATCACAGGTAAATAATAATAATTATAATAATAATGAATATACGATTTTTAAGCATAAGCCCGCTTTGAGGACATAGTTATTGATTGATACCAATTGTCGTAAAAATCTGCCCCGACCGGGGCTCGAACCCAGAGCCTCCGGCTTAACGTGCCATAGCTCTACCTTTAATATATATAACATAAATAATATAAAGCGGGCTTATTCTTAAAAATCGTATATTCATACTACCCAACTCATGGGAGATGAGAATGAGATGTGTTTGGATTTATATATGTGATCTTTCAGATTTGACAGCTACATTGCAGTCTTCTGTTGGATTTATGTCATGGAGGTCAACAATCACAACAAATAGCAGTTTAGTAAAGGTTTGTTCTGTGGTCCCGGTAGCTCAATTGGTAGAGCTATGGCACGTTAAGCCGGAGGTTCTAGGTTCGAACCCCAGTCGGGGCAAACTTTTTCGACAACTGCTATGAATCAATAATAATAATAATAATAATAATAATAATAATAATAATAATAATAATAATAATAATAATAATAATAATAATAATAATAATAATAATAATAATAATAATAATAATAATAATAATAATAATAATAATTTTAATATAAAATCTATTGAGCGCATATTTAAAGAGTGCTAATTAAATTTAAAACTCAATCATTGTCAAAACAATGTATCTTGAGGAAAGGTTATTCAACTTTAGCTTAGTTTCTAGAGGAAATTATAAAAATATAATTTTTAGAATGTATTCATGAGAATGTTGCATTTGTTTGCTGCAGACATATATCGAAATGAGAGTGGAGATGATCTGCTGTCCTGGTTACAATTACAAGGAGTCAACGATGTCTTCTTGCGAGCCTGTGTGCCAGGTTGAGTGCGCTATAAACAGCCACTGTGCCAAACCCAACGAGTGCGACTGCAATGATCGGTAAGTCTTTTATGTAGTTGAAATACTTGACATTTCATTTGCATATTATTTACAATGAGAAGTCAGGTGGAGAAAATATGGAATGATTTTCTCTTGGATATAATAGCTTTATAGATAGTTTATAATAGAAGGAAGCTATTGTTTGGTGTACATCAAGAACATAGTCAGTAGTTTAAGCATTGAGTATATAGTAAATGGTTTAAGTAAATAGGACCTTACTCTATTCAAGTTCAAGTTCGTGTTTTCTATTCAAGTTCAAGTTCGTGTTTTATTCATCCTTTGATAGTTACAAAGTGAGTGTTGTCGTAGCAGTTTGAAATTGTTAAGGCGAGTTCGTTGTGACCACCATTACATTAAACTACATACACAAACAAATTGAATTTTATCCTTCAACTCCTAAAGCAATCTGAAAATATACTGTTCACAATAAATAATATTCCAAAATGAACGGATTCAGCTTTTAGTAAAAAGGCATAGTACAACATATAAGATTACGTAAAAGATAAAGGACCTAAATAAATAATTCAAGAAACCAGAATAATGCATCACTGCTTAATGACATTTTAACCCTATATTTTAAACTTTGTTTTTTGATAAAAAAAAAAGAAATCTACAGTTGGAAAACGCCAACAATATTGTTTTCCATACGAGATTCCTTCTATTGTGAGCAAACATTGTGAGCTGTAAAAAAGATTTAGTCAAAGTTAAAGAAGTTCATACAACTAACAACTACAAAGTAGTACCTTGGCTAAATGAGGGTATTAGAAATTTGATTAGAGAAAAAAACTATTGGTATAAAAAGTTTAAAATTACTAAAGAGGATAATGACTGGGTGACGTTTAAGCAATATAGAAATAGAGTTGTTGCATGTATGAGGAAGGCTGAACGAGAGTTCTATGAGGAGAAAATAGACAGGGTTAAGTGGGATAGCATACGAATGTGGAAAACGCTGAAAAACATCACGGAAGTAGAAAGTAGAGGTGACATAGCTAAGGAAATTGTAATGGTGAAAAAAAGGTAATTCAAGGACATCTTAATTAAGATTGCAAGTAGTTTTAATTGGATGAGCGAAGCGAAGACTTCAATTTCACTGACCCCCCAAAAAATTTAGCTCGTTGGATGAGCGAAGCGAAGACTTCAATTTCACTGACCCCCCAAAAAATTTAGCTCGGGTGTTTTTTTTTTTTTTCTCTCTGTCTGTTTGTTCGCCCGATTCCGGGCAAACGGCTTATGCGATCTTGATGAAAATTTTAGGGGACCTTCGTTTTCTCTGAACTTAGAGGTGTATTGTTTTTGGGTACAATCGAAGAAATATTTCTCATGAATATCGTACTTTTACGATTTTTTTCGATTTTTAGTGCGATATTTTCGTGACATTTTGGCCGATTCTGACCAAACGGGTAGGGCTACAACGTTGACATGTCACATGGACATTAAGGTTATGGTGATGTAGTACATTTTGAAAGAAAAAGTTGAAATAGTTAGCCAGAATCCATAGAAATAAAGGTTATAATATAAGTTTTTCAATTTTTAGTGCGATATTTTCGTCACATTTGGGCCGATTCTGACCAAACGGGTGGGGCTACAACGTTCAGATTTCATATGGACATTAAGATTATGGTGATGTAGTACCTTTTGAAAGAAAAAGTTGAAAAAGTTAGCCAGAATCCACAGAAATAAAGGTTTAAATATGAGTTTTTTCAGGTTTATAATACCAATTAACAAGTAACAATAGAAACTTGACAACAATCACCTTCAATGCATTCAAAAAGCACTTGCAAAGGAATAGTGCAAACAAACGCAAAAAACGCAAACAAAAAACTTACAAAAAACGCTCATCCATCAACGCGGCGGGACTTTAGCGTTTTCCTAGTAAATATTTTATTACAAGTATAAGTGAAATAGTAAACAATATCCAGCTGGAAAACAATGATTATGACGAAAACTGTATTGGAAAAGATAAACTGGCAAATATTGAGGAATATAAAATGGACAGTAATTGCTCCTTTGAGAAGTTTGACACGGTTAATATGGCTGAACTTGAAATGGTAGAGAAGCAATTAAAAAACAAAAAGGGGAAGGTTGATGGTATTGATTATAGAATTTTTTAGGAATCTTATCCAGTAATAAAACACTACATACTTGATTTTATAAATACTTCACTAAGGAAGGGAGAGTTTCCTAGGAAACGGTAATACCAGTTCCTAAAAAGAGAGATACAATTGACATGACTGAATACAGGCCAATTAACATATTGTCTATATTTGACAAAATAATAGAAAATGTAGTACACTCGCAAGTATATACTTATACAATTTAATATATGTAAACCAATCTGGATTCAGAAAAATGCATTCGTGCGAGACTGCTATACAAAATCTATTATGCACATGGATGAAGGATAAAGATGAAAAGAAAACCACATTGGCAATTTTCATAGATCTAAAAAGAGCCTTTGAAACTGTAAATATTAATAGGCAATTAGTAAACTAGAGTATATGTATGGAATTAAGGGTGTAGTAAATAAAATAAATAATAAATTTTATTTAGAGTCTACCCACTCAGTTATGTAACTGATTTTCAGTGTTTTTTTTTTTAAAGTGGTTGAAAGAGTACATACTAAATCGTAAACAGAGAGTGCGCTTTGGCAACCATGAATCTGAGAGCATTGATTGTGAGCATGGGGTACCTCAAGGGTCAACGTTAGGTCCATTACTTTTTAAACTTTACATTAATGATATGAATAAGTGTTAATTAAATGTTTTATTATCATATATGCAGATGACAGGGTCTTTTCCATTAGGGGTTAAAATTTAATGGAGCTAGTGCAAATTTACTGACACAGGAAAAAAGATAGACAAATAATGGTTAAATGTAAAAAAAATTAAAATTTAAACAAGAAAATGAAAGGGGTATGAATTTGCATGCTAAAAATAAAAAGGGTTTAAAAGGTTGACTTTAAAAAGGGGAAGGAGAGACATCAAAAGGGTACAGATGTTTATATATTTGGAATTATTATAGAAAATGATTAAATTTTAAAGCACACATGCAATATTTTTAAAAAAAAAGGTGGGTAAAAAAAGTAAGATTCTGATGCAAGTAGGAAGAAAAAATACTAATGTCAAAGAAATTTTTTTAAAATAGTATTGTGAAACCACACTTTGAAAAACTGAGCATATTTTTGTTAATTGAAACCCTAAGGAGGACAAAATGCACTACAAAGGCTACAAAAAAAGGGTTATGGGGTATCTGCTTCATGAGAGAAGGGATACTGAAATTTGAAATGCTGCCAAACTTGATGGATGAGTGTAAAGAGAATTTAATGTCATCGTATATATTTATCATAAAATAAATTGGGCACAGTCCCAGACTATTTAAAAAATAGATTGACTATTTTGCTTTTAATCACAACTAGGGGTACGAGGGGGTGTGTAAAAAAACAATTTATCTAGGCCTGTAACACTAGCCTATTTAGTAATCTATTCTATAAATGTCGGGAATAAAAAAACCCTACCTTTAAAATTTTAAAGGAAAAAAAAATGTAAATATTTTTAAAAAAAATTTTATTTAAATTTTTAAAATTAGTAAAATAACCAAATGAAAAAATAATGTAAAAAATAGCAGTTGTGCAAAATAAAAAATTTCCCAAATTGAAATTTATTTTCAAAAATTTTTTTAAATCAAGATAGCACAGCAAAAGTCACACTTGAATTGGAAATACAGTGCTATGCTGGATAATCCCAAGTGTTGTGAACCGGTATCATCAAGAAATATTAGGGTCCCTATATGCCAGAGATCCGACATGAAAAGCCTCGTTCTTATTTTTGACGAGCTTTTTAAAATCGCTCCCCCTCTTGTCTTTTTGAATATCATGCTTTCACTTCAAGAAAAATGTATTTTCATTCTTGTTTACAAGTTATAATGTACTCATCGTAATTGTTAACATGCTATAATAATTTGTTTAAGAAATTGCACTTGGCGCAAGTTCAAAACTTGCTGCAATAACAATTAAGTTACGTATCAATGATTTATGTTTTGGTTTAACCTTGAACCGCCTGGAGAAGTAAAAGGCAGATGGCAGTTAACTGCGAAAAATTACACAATTTGTTATGTGTATTGTAAGATATATAGTACATCCACTACAGCTACACCATTGAGTATAAACATCCAAAGAAATTTCAAATCAATTGTAGTGTCTGGAATAATTTTTATTGCGTTTCTTTTGATGGAAAATATATTCAAGAAAACACTAAATACGAAAAATGAATCACTTCCAGTAGCAGAAGCATAAAAAGTTGATCTATTACAATACTTTATTAACTTTACTACTTTAATAATAATGTTGACTTTTTTAAAGTTCTCCTTTTATATCAAGGTTGCCTACATAGACTCACAGAGAATAACATAAATACAAAATAATAACATTACTATGTACGAGTACCAGTTGACAGTTTCACCTAGGGGTGTTGACAACTTTAAGCAATCGGTGTATGGGCCTAACTACTTCGGGGAAATTTAAAACAAAAAAAATATTTTTACTAAAAATAAAAATTGAGTAAAAATCAATTCGATTCGGTTCGATTCCCGCTATAGGCAGAAGTTTTTTATTTTCTGATTTGGACTTAAGTCTATCAATTCTTGAGCTAGGAATTTGTATACTGTGTCTTTAGAGCCGTCCTAGCAACGAGGCACATAATAAATTCAAAGTTGTTCTGAATCGGCCTTTTTGATTCTGGCTTTTGATCCGCGGATGTTCACACGGGCCATAACATGATTGTTTTTTTTCCTATTAAAAAATCGACTTTGGTTGGTTACGCTCCTCGTCAATTGCGTCGGGGCCTCAGGGTTGCTTGGTCTTTTTGTAGGATTAACCCCAAATGGATCTAGCTGTTTTTGTTAAAGTTCTCATAAACTCTCCCGGGTCCCTTTTTTTAAAAAATTTCACGAAATCTTTCAGCCGTTGGGCTGATTTTTGAGTACGTAACACACACAATCACGAATGAGAGCCGTTTGAGTTAAAATGGAACCTGGGTCGCTCCGCCCCCTCTTTTAAAAAGAGTGGGTCGTTTCTAAACGAATTTTTTATTTATTATTTTTTTATTTTTTTATTTTTTTTAAAAATATCGAACAAATCACAAGTACCCAAAAAAAAACAAAAAAAAATCAAAAAAATGCTATTTTTTTAAAATAGTAAATAAATAAAAAACTGATTTCAAAATTTCAACATAAGTGACACTAAAAGTCCGAGTTGTAAACACAACGTTTATTACTACAAAAAATTTGCAAAAATTTGATTCTTCCTTTTCTAGATTGGAAAACTACCCAAATTTTGCACCCCTCTTCCCGGGGTTTGTGAACAGTGAACGTCACCGGCACCACCGAGCTATCGTCAGGGGTGACGACGGGGCATCTCCAGCTTTGAACGTTCCATCTTTGCGGGAAGGTTTTTTCTGGCACCACGTGCACAAACGAAAAAGGAAACCCAACATGCCGCCCCCACGTGCTACGACGATTTTTACATAGGTTCGACCACTCTAAAAAAAGGTTTGGGTTTGTCGTTGTTTAATTACATATATTTATTTATTATTTATTATTTTTTTTTTATTTTTTATTTAAGTTAGCCTAAAATACATGTTTATAAAGGAAAACCAAAAAATAAAAAAACATTTACAAAAATTCACACAAATTTAAAAACATTTATTTAAAAAAACCGCAATTATAATATTTCAACAAAAAAAACCATTCTTTTAACCCAACTACTACAAACCCGTTTTGGAAAGGAAAAGGCGTGAACAAAAAGAAAAAGATGGAACGTGGGGAAAGGTGAAGACCCAGGAAAAGCTTTAAAATATTGTTCAAAAAAAATTAAAATATTCTGGTTTTAATTAATGAAAAAAAAAGCTTTTTTTTTAAATTTTTATGCTTACTTTTTAAAATTTTTTACTTTAAAAAAAATAAATTTGAAAAAAATAGAATTAACAAAATTTCAAAAAAAATTAAAAAAAAGATTTTAAAAAAAAAAAAAACAACATTAAAAAAAAGAGTTTAGTTAAGTGATTGAAATATATTTTTTTAAACAAAACGAAAAAAAGATTTATTACAAGGAAACAAATATGAAGTTTATCAAGATGTTAAAATTGATACAAAGCACTTCCCCAACAACGTTTTTTTAACCCGGGAAAGTATATTTTTTTTTTTATTCTTCGGACAACCCCTCTTGTGGATACTTCCGTACCCGTGTTGTTACAAAATTATTTCCCTCATGAATGATTAAAACAAAAAAATTCGTAATAACCAAATAGAATTTTGGGTCTCTTTCTGTGTCCATTAGTTGAAAAGAAATCGGGGAAAAAAATTGTTTTTTGATTTGGGATCCAGCAATTTTTTGGATGTAAGAATATTAAAAACCCGTGAAAAAAACCTTCGGAAAATACGTAACCAAGTAAAATGTGAAGGTGAGTCGTTTTGTCAAAAAGAAAAAAACCCTACAAGACAAGTGGAGGCCCCCTTTTGAGTAGTTGTCAAATTTTGGCAATCTCAAGTTGCATTGACAAAATCCACGTGACGAACGTCACTACTTCCCGTTTTTCATCAGCATTCAGCTATTGATCATCTACAATCTACGTGTTTGATCCCGGGAATTTTAAAATAATAAACAACAATGTACCAGAAAATTATCGGGATGATAAATAGCAAACACTCGGCACTCACTCAGCAGACAGATAAGAATGTCTGTGTGGCGCGAACATATCTTTTCAATAGCTTACTTTTGCTAGTACCGTAAAAATGCCATCAAACGGTTAATTTGCAGTAATATTCCACGCTTGCGTAGGGGACATTTTTTTAAATTAATTGTTAAAATTGCTCTGATCGCCCCAAGCGCTTTCCGTTGTGAAAAAACCTCCAATTTTTTAAATTTTTTTGTTGTTGAAAATTGGGGGTTGAAAAGCGATCCAAAAGTATGTAAAAAATTGCGGGATTTGTGATGAGGAAAATTTTTTAAAATGGAAATTAAACATTGAAAAATAATTGGCCCGAGCTCAGTTAGCCATCTTAAAATAGTGTCAATGCTTGCAATGGTGCACATCACATGGGTTTGTTCCAATAGTGCCCAAAGTAATAAAGGGGGAATCTTCGGGTCCAGTGGATTCTTTGCCATCTGTGACGCTGTGTCATCGGCGCTGTCCTCGTCGTCCGTAGTCTTCGTGAGGGGAGAAAGAAAAAATTAAGCATTGGTAAGTTTTTTACTAAACTTAATAACTTTCCAAAAAGGGGTTTACTTAAACAAAAAATGTAGATTATTTTTTTGATTATCCCAAGGTTTTTTTTATGGACAAAAAATCTTTGTACGTTAATGGGAAACGGAATGAAGCCTATCCCCACTTAAAAAAAAAAAATGATTTTTACAATTTGCGTTCAAATGACCGACTATTTTCGCCCGATTAAAAAATTCGGGTTCCCGACTCAAATTTCCCGTCGCCGGCAACGACAAATTTTTAAACCCAAAGGGTTTTTTTTAGTCTTAATGTGATGTAAGGATTGGTCTTTCCTGCCGTGCGGCGGTTTCGCTCGGGGGCTTTATTTTCTTTCGCTATTTTGGTTTGCTCCCACCATGTGCCGAAAAAGTTGTGGTATTTTTCTCGAAATTTTCTCGCTCCGACGTTTTTCCCAAGAAAATAAGAGATCTCACGCCTACCCCCACCCGCTGGTGGATTCGCCAAACGCGCTCCCCATTTAAAAAACGGGTTTCCCCCCCCCCCCCCCCGAAACCCCGGGCTCGGCATACTTGCTGCGGAAAAAATTGCGTGTTTCCACCAGTGGCGCTCTATTCTCTAAACCCCTTTAAAAATCAATGATTATTAAAATGATTGCAAAAAACTTTCCCCCGCCAAACATTGAAATTGGGGATTTTGTACATAAAAAATTATTGTTAAATTAAGAAACTATCGTCAGACTATTATAAGGCATATACACTTTTAAGTGGTGTAGTAAAAACATTCTCATGCTAGAAAAACCCCAAACAAAAATAAAAAACGTTTTTTCTCAAACCCTTTTTCTTTTCTTCCTTTCAGAAAACCACCGCCGATTTAGAAATTGCAGATCGCCCCCGCACAATCCCGAAGAGAAAAATTTCTTTATAATGCGTAGGGTTTTCCCGACTGTAAGAAACCAAAAGCTTCCAGGTATAGAAGAAGAGAAACCCTATTATGATTTACAAGACGTACCTGGGGTTTCACAAATGTGCGTCTTTTACAGTATCCCAGTATTGAACTCAAATTAAAATGGGGCGAAACCAAAGGGAAATCCCAGAGTATAGAAGAAGAGAAACCCTGTTATATCGACAAGAAAAGCAACCGCACAACTGGGGCTCCCTTTTACAGTATCCCTGTATGATGAAATAACTTACAAGATGGCGCGAAACCCAAGGGCTCCCAGAGGATGAAGAAAGAATCCCTTTTTTGATACAGAAACGCAACAAGCACATTTGGGCTTTTACAGTACCCAGTATGATGAACTCACTTACAAGATGGGGCAACCGAAGAGACTCCCCCAAATAAAGAAAGAGAATCCCCGTTTTTGTCGACAAGAAAAGCAAAAACGCAAACTGTGCGTCTTTCAAGATCCCTGTATGTGAACTACTTAAAGATGGCGCAACCGAAGGACTCCCAAATATAAAGAAAGAATCCCTGTTTTGATCGACAAAAAACGCAAACAGACCTGTGCGTCTTTTACAGTTTTTCCCCACAAGATTTCCCCTGTTGAAAGAACTCAACTTACAAGATGGGGGAACAAAAAGACTCCCCGAATAGAAGAAAGAATCCCTTTATATCGACAAGAACCAACACAGCCAAATGTGCTCTTTCACAGTGGCCGAGGAAGATTTTCCCCTGTATGATGAACTCAAATTACAAGATGGCGCGAATCAAAAAGACTTCCGAGTATAGAAAGAGAAACCCTGTTTTGTCGCAAGAAAAAGCAAAACCACAATGTGGTCTTTCTCAATCCCCTGAGGAAAAGTACCCCATGTATTATGAAATGGACTTACAGATGGTGCGAATCAAAAACGAGGGGGCCAAAAAGTTGAAGGGGGTATTCTACATGGTACGCGCGAAAACGGGACGAATGTTCTAAGAAATACGTTGGACACACTGTTGATGGGGAAACAAAAAGATTTTAAACAATCACCAAAAAGGATTTTTCCGGGGTATGGTAAGTACAGGACCCTTGGGTTTAGCCATTATGAGCCCCTCTTGGGTGCCCTGGGAGAGGTACAGCAAGCAGTACAAGTACAGCGAGCAAAATGCGCTCATATTTTATTGTAATATTGTTTTAATAATATCTACTACTAAATAAGAGTGAGTTTAATGTGTGTGTAAAACTTTACGGACCTGGCTATGTTGTAGTCGCCAGGTGCTATAACTTTTTGCCATCTGCGACATACCATGCCATTCATAGATTCAAATTGTGAGAATTTCCAGCACAAAATATAGAACAAATATTATTTATTTGCATTTTTGTAACTCTTGCCTCCGATAATAAATAAGGCCCGAAACATAATCAATTATTATAGAATATTCCATACATTCAAGTAGGCCTACGTGGTCAGATAAAAAATTCAACATGCATTGTATACACACACATAATTCGGTACTGCATGGAAAGTAAAATGATAAATAATATCTAAAACGATCAAGGACAGCTCTCGCATTAAAAAATCTAACCTAAAAATTTTGGATTTTAAAGCCCAAATCCTGAAAACGGGTTCTAATTTATTTGTAAAAAATAAATTCGATGTCTTGGTATAATGAATACTCAAAAATGAAAATATGGTTATGGTTTTAGCATACTAGACAGGACGGACATAAACGTTTGATCCGACTGCTGCGGAAAAAGAACTCAGCAATGTGATGATTCCAAAAATGGTGACGTTAGCATTCTTTCTTAAAAACTTTTTTTTCGTGTGTGAAGCAAAACCCTGATCAAAAGGGCAGATCTTGGTTTAAAATTGTATGACCTTTAAAAGGGGAAATTTGGTGTGTTTTTTTTTCTTTTTTTCTTTTACCCCTTGATAGCTTTTTGGGATCTGTTTTTTTTCTTGTGTTGTTTTTTTGTAGATCTCACGAAATTCTATTTATATTTATAAAAGACTGGGAAAAAAACCAAAATCGTTGTTAGACGAATCAGTGGCCATGTGTTGGCCCACCCGATACATTCCCTTTCCTCCCCCATACCTAAGAAATGGATCTAGACAGCGTTGGCTTTCCTCCCCAGTCTATCTAGGTAGAGTGGCGCATTTTGGCCTTACAGTTACGCGCCCTTTAAAAAATAACTCAAAACCCTTCATTTTTACCTATGTATCAAACAAATTGTATGCAGATGTTAGCGTATTTAACCTGACTCGCACACTCGTCTATAACAAAGCTTTTGGGGTTTCCCATATTGTTGGGTAAAGCGCCCGTACCCAAATTTTTAAAACCTGGGGGTTTAAACCCCCCCCCGGGAAAAATTGTTTAAATTCGAAATTTATTTAAAAAAAAGAAAACATTTAATAATTGGAAAACATAGCAGTACGAAATACGTGAAAAATTGCAAAGGGCTTCCCGCGGAATTTGGGGGGAAAATTTTAGCGTGCAAGATTTGATACACCTTGGTCCTGCATGACAAAAAAAGAGATTTTCCCAAGAAAAAAACCATTGTCGTTAAATTAAAAATTACACTTTTGCAGCATTTTTCATTTTAATTATTTCTTTTTAAAGGTTTAAAAACGCAACGGATTTTGCACCCGGGTGTCGTTTAAAATACCACGCAATCTGCTCACGATCGGCTGATTTTCGGGTACACAACCCAAAACACACACATACCACACAGAATCACCCAAGTGCCATGTTTCTTGAATCGCAATCCTCATTCGCTTCGCTAACTCTCTAAATTATTTATGTTTTTTCTTGATTTTTAAGTGTATATTTTTATTTTTTGCAGTTTTTTAATCACTGTAATTGGGGAACCTGTTTTTTTGATAATAAATAAACTAAACAAACTAAAATAGAAATAAATATTATTCTTCAAATATCAATTCTGCTTCGATCATACTGGCTGCCCCTGCGCGTTTTTAAAATTTAGTATCTTCTGAGAAGAAAACTAGGGGTAGGTCCTATTTTGGGGTTTCATGTACCTTTTTAATCAATGCAAATACGCAAAATCAAAATAAATCCCAAAGGGAAAAAAAGAGTAGGATCGACGTGTGTCTGCATTTTATCTCGCCTAAAAGTAATATTTTTTTGTGCGGCCCCTTTTCTATAATTTTAGTTTGGGAACTTTTGGAAAAAAAAAAAAAAAAAAGTATTTAAGTCCCCCAAGAACAAAAAATGAGTTGGGGGAGTTGTGTTCTTCATTCAAACTATACAGATTATCGATGGTGAAAATATTTTCTTCCAAAACAAAAAAATAAGCCCAGTTAAGCCTGTTATAATGATTTTATTTTTTTTTTTTCAAAAAGCAATAATCCATCAAAGATTTTACTTAGTTTTTTCGGGGGGGGGACAGAAGAACGCCGACAGTACCATATAAATTTTGCTGTGAAAGAAAAAAACCCAAAAAAAAAACAAGAAATATTAAAAAAGTACATTTTTTTTTTTTTAAAAAACCCTAAAAAGGCTGAAAAACGAAAAATCTTTCAAACTACAAAAACGTCCCTTTAAATTTAAATTTGGGAAAAGGGAAATCTTTGAAACACTTTCCTTCTTTATTTTTTGTTAACATAATGCAAAAATACATTTTTATTGTTATTTTTTTTTAAAACCCCATAAAAAGTTCAATATTTTTATATTTTAAAGAAAAAATAAAAGGGCACATTTTTTTTTTACCATTTCCACGGAAACCCCGACTTGGAAAAAAAAACATATTCAAAATATTCGAGGTAAGGAGAAAACAATTTCTTCGTTTTACTTCGAAATTTTCTAAATTACTTGGGATTTTGAAAAAAAAACTCCCCATAAGTTTAAAAATTTTTTTTTGTATCAAAATAAAGTTTTTTGTAAAAATAAAATGTAAATTACTTAATCTGAGAAGTTTAAATCGAAAATTTTGTCCCCAAAATGAAAATACCCTTAGAAAAGTGTTTGCAAAAACTAAAATCTCGAATAAGATTTCAATAAAAATATTGTTATCTCTCAAATTTTTATAGTGTAAGTGACATTATTTAGGGCCCATTGTTCGATCTTGTGAATTGTAATGTATTAAAGAATCATCAAATCATCTTCTTGTCTTAGTAGTTTGTAAACGGTGATTTAGAGCGTACTACAACGAAGTCATAATAAATTCGAGTTTTTTTTTTAAACGGCCCTTTTTGATTCTGGCGGGGATCTGCGGGGGTTCGCAGTCCCTACACTGATTGCTATTTTTCATATTAAAAATATCGATCTTTGGTTGGTTATCGTTTCCTCGTCATTGCGTCCCCGGGGCCTAAGGGTTGGGTTGCACTTTGTTTTCTGTCCCCCCCTGAAAAACAGAAAAATAAATGAGTGGGAGATCTAAAAAAATTTTTCAATTTAATACTGAGCCATTAAAATGATTTTATAATAATATGTAACTATGAATATTTGTTTGTGAATGTCTAGTCTAAGATAGGAGCCAATAACCAGTCAGCTTTTAGTAGAAAATGTAAATTTCAAAGTAGATTCTATATTCTGTCATACGCAGTCATTTGTACGCAATTTTGTTTAAAACAGTTGAGTGTCCTCGTGCACTACTTTAGAACTTATTTTTAACGCAGTGCTGTATTTTTTAAATTTTTTGTCGAGGTTAGTTTTAAAATCGAAATTTCATGTTAAAATTTTTATTAATTAAAATATCGAACAAATCACAAATATCCCCCAAAAATAACCAAAATAAATCAAAATAATGCATTTTTTTATTTTTAATAGTCAATAAATAAAAAAATCTGACTTCGAAATAAAACATAAGTGACACTAAAAGTCCGAGTTGTAAACACAACGTTCATTACTACAATAAATTGCAATAATTGTGATTCTTCCTCTTCTAGATTGGAGAACTATCCGAATTGCACCCGCTCTTGCCGGGGTGATTGTGAATCAGTGAACGTCACCGGCACCACCGAGCTATCGTCAGTGGTGATGACGAGGGCATCTCCAGCGTTGAACTGTTCCATCTGGTGCCTAGACAGGTGTAGTGGGAGCAACACCACGTGCACAAACGAACAAGGCAATCCAACATGCCAGTCCACGTGCTACGACGAGTGTTACAATACGTGTTCGACCACTCTCAAAACAGGTTGGCATTGTCGTTGTTTAATTACATATATTTATTTATTTATTTAAGTTTAGCCTAAAATACATGATTTATAAAGGAAAACAATAAATAAAACAACATATTTTACACAAATTCACACTAAATACTAAACATTTACTTAACAAACATCGAAATAATAATTATTTCAACAATAAAACCATTCGTTTTAACCAACCAAACTACTACAAACCCGTATTTTAGAAAGGATAAGGCGTGAACAGAAAGAAGAAGATGGAACAGTGAGGAAAGGTGAAGATCCAGGAGAAGCTTTGAAATATTGTTCAATAAAAATAAAAAATATTCTTGGTTTTAAGGCTATTCGACCGCGTTTTTCTATTTTCCAAAATATGCTACCAAGTCAAAATATAGTGAATGGCTTTAAAACTTGTTATTTTAGAAAAATTTTTTTTTTTAATTTTTCTGATCCGGTACACGGCCAATATAGCCATCTCAAAATAATTTCAAACTTCAATTCGCCAAGGCACATCATTCAACGTAGGGTGTTGTGTTTTTGTGACATTCATTTTTAACTGTTTTTCAATAGACTGACTGAGAGAAAAAGATTTTTTTTAAACAATTGTCTTTCCTGCGAAGAATTTTTTTGTTTGGCGGTACAAATCGGTAAAAAATACCTGCCAAACGAAAAAATTTGCAGGAAAGACAATTGTTTAAAAAAATCTTTTTTCTCTCAGTCAGTCTATAGAAAAACAGTTGAAAATTAATGTCACAAAAACAAAACACCCTACGTTGAATGATGTGCCTTGGCGAATTGAAGTTTGAAATTATTTTGAGATGGCTATATTGGCCGTGTACCGGATCAGAAAAATTTGAAAAAAATATTTTTGATTTTCTAAAATAGCCAGGTTTCAAAGCCATTTACTATATTTTGACTTGGTAGCATATTTTGGAAAATAGAAAAACGCGGTCGAATAGCCTTAAGTTAATGCACAAAAAAGCTTTTTTTAAATATTTATGCTTACATATTTAAATTTTACATTAAAAATATAAAATTATGAATTAAAATAGAATTAACTAAATTCAAATAAATTAAAAAGAAAGAGTTAAAAAAACAAAAAACAAGCATTAAAATAAAGAGTTTGTTACATGTGATTGAAATATATTTTTTTAAACGAAACGAAAAAAAGATTTATTACAAGGAAACGAATAATAAGAAGTTTTTCAATTATGATAAATTGATACAAAGCACTTCCACCAACAACGATATTTAAACCCTGGAAAGTATATTTCATTTTTTATTCTTCTAGGACAATCCCTCTTGTGGATACTTCTGTACCCGTGTTGTTACAAAATTATGTTCCCTCATGGAATGAATTATAACTAAAAATTCGTAATAAATCAATAGAAGTTTGTGTTTCTTCTGTGTCCATTAGTTTGAAAAGGTAATCGTGGAGGAAAATATGTTTTATTATAGTTTTTGGGATCCAGCAACTGTTTGGATGTAAGAATATTGAAAACCGATGAAATAAATCCTTCGGTAAATACGTAACTCAAGGTCAAATGTGAAGGTGAGTCGTTCTGATCAGAAAGAGTAAAACCACTACACAGACAAGTGGAGGCCATCTTGAGTAGTTGTCAGAATATTGTGGCAATCTCAAGTCTGCGTTGACTAAATCCACGTGACGACACGTCACTACTTGGCCTACCTGTTATTCATCAGCATTCAGCTGATTGATCATCTAAACGTGATTTGATACCGGAAGTTAAAATAATAACAACAATGGACCAGAAAATGATCGGGATGATAAATTTTTATTAGCAAACACTCAGCACTTACTCAGCAGCAAGAATGTGTGTGTGGCGCGAGCACATCTTTTCAATAGCTTACTTTTGATAGTACCGTATCGTAAAAATGCCAACAAACGGTTAATTTGCAGTAATATTCCACGGACAGTTATTTTGATTAAATGTTGAAATGTGCTCTGATCGCCCCAAGCGCTTATCCGTTGTGAACAACCTCACAAAATTTTAAATTTTGTTGTTGAAAATTGGAGGTTGAAAAGCGATCCAGAATGTATGTGAAAATTAGCTGGATTTGCTGATGAGGAGAATTTTTAAATGGAAAATTAACATTGTAAAATAAGTTTGCCCGAGCTCAGTTAGCCATCTTAAAATGGTGTCAATGCTTGCAATGGTGCACATCACATGGGATTGTTCCAGATAGTGCCCAAGTAATGAATGGGGAATCTTCGGGTCCTCAGTGGATTCTTATTGCCATCTCGCTGACTGCTGTGGTCATCGGCGCTGTCCTCGTCGTCACGATAGCTCTTCTTGTGAGGAGGAGAAAGAAGAAATTAAGCATTGGTAAGCATTTTTACTGAACTTAATAACTTTCCTAAAGAGGTTAACTTAAGACAATAAATTTAGATTATTTTTTTAGATTATCCCAAGGTTTTCCCTATGGACATAAAATCTTTGTACAGTTAATACGGAATCGGAAATGAAGAACTCTACTCCCTCACTTAACTAAAAAAAATGATTTTTACAATTTTGCGTTCAAAATCGACCGACTATTTTCTGCCTGATTAACAATTCGGGTTCCCGGCTCAATTCCTGTCGCCGGCAAGCCGACTGAAATTTTAATCCAAGGTTTTCTTTAGTCGTTAATGTGATGTAAGGTATTGGGTCTTGCCTGCCGTGCATGGCAGGTTTCGCTCGGGGACTTTATTTTCTTACGCTATTCGGTTTGTCATCCTGACCAATGTCGCTCGAACAGTTCGTGGTATTTTTCTCGAAGTTTTCTCGCTCCGACGTTGTTCGTAAGCAAGTAAGCAGATGCTCACGCCTCACGTCACCGGCTGGTGGATTGCAGCCAATCAGCGCTCCCCAATTTAAAATACTGGTCGCTCATTGGCCCGCCGAAACCGCGTGCATCGGCACACTTGCTGCGGAAAAACTTAGCGTGTTTCCACCAGTGGCGCTCTATATCTCTAACCACACTTTAAACTCAATGATTATTATAAAACTGATTGCAAAAAAACTTACCCCCGCCGTAAAACATTGAAATTGGCATTTTGTACATGAAATGATTGTTTGATTAAGAACTATCGTTAGACTAGAGGCCTATAAACATTTTAATGTGGTGTAGTAAAAACATTCTCATGCTAGAAAATCCCCACAACAACAATAAAACAACGTTTTCTCTAACACGTTATTCTTTTCTCCCATTCAGAAAAGCTAACGCACGATTTAGAACTTGCAGATCGCCCTCGCACAATCCACGAAGAGAATTTACTTTATAATGCTGTAGGCTTACTAGACTGTAAGAACCAAAGAGACTTCCAGAGTATAGAAGAAGAGAATCCGTATTATGATTTACAAGACGTGCCTGGTTATACAACTGTGCGTCTTTCACAGTCAAAGATTATCCCATGTATGATGAACTCAACTTACAAGATGGCGCGAATCAAAGAGACTCCCAGAGTATAGAAGAAGAGAATCCCTGTTATGATCGACAAGAAACGCAACACAGCACAACTGTGCGTCTTGCACAATGCGCTGAGGAAGATACCCTATGTATTATGAAGTGGACTTACAAGATGGTGCGAATCAAATACGAGGATCACAAAATGTTGAAGGAGGTATTCTACATGGTACGCGCGAAGACGGGACGAATGTTCATGAAGAGAATACGTTGGACACACCTGTTGATGGGAAGCAAATGAATTTAAACAATGACCAAGAGGACTTGCCGGAGTATGGTAAGTACAGGACCGTTGGTTATGAGCCATTATGAGCCACTCTTGGATGCCATGGGAGAGGTACAGCAAGCACTATAAGTACAGCGAGCAAAATGCGCTCATATTTTATTGTAATATTGTTTAACTAATATCTATATACTATTAAATTGTAGAGTGAGTATAGTGCGTAAAACTTTACGGTCCAGTATTAGTATTACTAATAATAATACTGTATTAGTATTTTTGGGGCGCTTCAACAGCTAAGATTATTCGCGCCTCCAAGATAAAACAATTTCTATATGTGTGAATTGCCACCATGTGCTGTGTTGTAGTCGTCAGGTAATATAACTTTTTTTGCCATCTGCGACATACCATGCCATTCATAGATTGTGAGTTTTTCTGCACAAAAGATAGAAAACATTTATTTATTTATTTATTTGCATTTTTATAACTCTTTTATTCGATAATAAATTAGGCCCGAAACATAAGCAATTATTCCATACATTCAAGTAGCCTACGTGGTCAGGAAAAAAATTTAACATGCATTGTATACACACACATATTCGGTCCTGCATGGAAAGTAAAACTAGGAAAACGCTTAAGTCCCGCCGCGTTGTTGGATGAGCGTAATTGGTGCATTGAGCTGCCATGTGTTATGCGAATTTTCTGTTGTTCTGTGGAAAAATCATTATTAAGTTGAAATGTTTTTTTAATTAAAATTATCTTAATTTTTAAAATTTGTTTTAATTAATCGTAATTGTTAAAAAAAATCGTAAAATTGCGATTTTTACAAGAAATAATTTCTTGATTGCGCTCAAATTTAACACGAATATATTAATTCATAAAATTAAGGTTCTGCGAAAAAATCATTACAATCGGATAAAGCATGTAGGTGTTATAAGTCAAAGAATTGTTTAAAAAAAGAAAAAACCCGTAAAATATCGATTTTTATGATAAATATTTTTTCAATTGCGCTCAAATTTCACAAGAATATCTTAATTCATAAAATAAAAGTTCTGTGCAAAAATCATTAAAATCGGATAAAGCATGTAGGTGTTATAAGTCGAAGAAATTTTTAAAAAATCGAAAAAAATCGTAAAATTGCGATTTTCATGAGAAAAAAAATTTCGATTGCGCTCAAAAAACGTGGCAGTTCTAAGTTCAAAGATTTCGAAGGTCTCCATAAAATTTCATCGCAATCGGAGTATCGGTTTAGCCGGAATCGTGTGGACAAACAGACAAAAATACAAAAAAAAAGAAAAAAAAACATTCCGGATTTTTTTCTCCAGTGTAGTAGAATGGAATCTTCGCTTCGCTCGCTACGCTCATCCAAATATCTAAAACGATCAAGGACAGCTCTCGCATTAAAAAAATCTAACAAAAAATTGTGTATTTACGCCGAAGTCCTGAGAAACGTAATTCTAATTTATTTATAAAACAATAATTCGATGTCTTAGGTATATTAATGAATACATCAACATGAAAATATGGTTATGGTTTTCAGCATACGTCAGACAGGACTGGACATAAACGTTTGATCCCGACTGCTGCAGGAAGAAAGAAGCTCAGCAATGTGATGAATTCCAAAACTGGTGACGTTAGTCATGTCTTTCTTAATACTTTGTTATTCTGTGTGTGAGAGCAACCGTGATCAAAAAGGGCAGATCTTGGATTTAAGATTGTATGACCTTAATAGGAGGGAAATTTGGTGTGTTTTATTCTTTTTTCTTGACTGCTTGATAAGCTTTTGCGTATCTGTTTTTGATCTTTTGTTGTTTATTTGTAGATCTCACGAAATATCTATGATATTGATAAGAAGACTATAGAAAACGCCAAAGTCGTTGTTAGACGAATGAGTGAGCCATGTGTTGGCCTACCCGATATCATTCCCTTTCCTCCCCTTATACCTATAAGACTGGATCTAGACAGCGTTGGACTTTCCTCCCTAGTCTATCATAGGCTAGAGTGGCGCATTATGGCCTTACAGTTGACGCGCCCTTATAACAAATAAACTCAAAACCCTGTCATTTATACCTATGTATCAATCAACTTGTATGCAGATGTTCAGCGTATTCAACACATGACTCGCACACTCGTCTATAACAACGACTTTGGCGTTTCCCTAGTATTGTTGGCTAAAGCGCCCATACCCGAAATTTGAAGACCTGGGTTCAAACCCCCGGCCGGGAAAGATTGTTTAATTTCTGAATTATATTTAAAAAACTAAATGCATTCAATAATATGGAAAACATAGACAGTACGAAATACGTGTAAAGATTGCAAGGTCTTCCAGCGGAATTTGGGGGAATATTGAGCGTGCAAGATTCGATACACCTTGGTCACTGCATGACAAAAAAAGAGATTTCTCCAAGAACAAAACCATTGTCGTTAAATTAAATATTACACTTTTGCAGCCTATTTTTCATTTTACTATTTCTTGTAGGTTTAAATCGCAACGGATTTTGCACCGGATGTCAGTTTAAAATACCAGCGCAATCTGCTCAGCGATCGGCTGATTTTCGGCGTACACACACAAAAACACACACATACACACACACAGAATCACCGAAGTGCCATGTTTCTTGAATTGCAATCCTCATTCGCTTCGCTAACTCGTCTAAATTATTGATGTTCTTCTTGATTCTTAAGTGTATATTATATATTTTCTGCAGTTTTCAATCACATGTAATTGGGAGAACCTGTTTGTGATATATAAATAAACTAAACTAAACTAAAAATAGAAATAAATATTATTCTTCAAAATATGCAATTCTAAGCTTAGATCATACTGCGCTGCTCTGCGCGTATTTAATTCAGTATCTTCTGAGAAGAATACTAGGGGACTAGCGTACCTATTATTGGCGTTTCATGTACCTTCTTTAATCAATGCAAGTACGCAAGTATGCAAAGTACTCCTAAGGGAAATAAAGAGTAGGACTCGACAGTAATAGTCTGCATTATATACATCAGCCTAAAAAGTAATATTTATTTGTGCGGCCATTTTCTATACTGTCTAGTTTGTGGAACTTTTGGTTAAAAAAAACATATTTAAGTCCACCAAGAACAAAAAATGAGTTGGAGGGAGTTGTGTTCTTCATTACAAGCTATATCAGATGGTGAAAAGTATTTTCTTCCAAAACAAAATATAACCAGAGTTACAGCTTGTTATAAATGATTTTATTTTTATTTTTCAAAACGCAATAAGTCCATCAATGATTTTACTTAGTTTTGCGCGGCGACAGAAGAACGCCGACAGTAGCCATATAAATTATGCTGTGAACAGAAAACACAAAAAAATAAACAAGAAAATTAAAAAAGCACGACATTTTTATTTTAAAAAAATCCGTAAAAAGGCTGAGAAAACGTAACACTTTTAAGCTACAAATACGTCTTGAATATTAATTTGGGAATAGTGGAAGTCTTTGAAACCACTTCCTTCTTCATTTATTGTTAACATAATGCAAATAATACATATTTTATTGTTATTATTTTTTAAAACGCAATAAATGTTCAAATATTTTTATATTTTTAAAGAAAACTAACGGTCACATTTATTTTTTACCATTTCACACGGAGCCTCCGACTTAATAAAAAAAAACATATTTAAAGTATTCGAGGTTAAGGAGAAATCAATTTTCTTCGTTTTACTTCGAATTTACTAACTTGGACTTGTGAGTTTTGAAAAAAGCTCCAGATAAGTTAAAACGTTTGTATTTAGTATTAAAGTAAAGTATTATGTAACATAAAGTGTAAATTACTTAGATCTGAGAAGTTTGAAATCGAAATTTCGTCCCTAAGTGATAAGTACCCTTAGAAATGTGTATTGCAACAACTAAAGTTTCGAAGTAAGATTACAAGTAAATAATATTGTTATCTCTCGAATTTTCATAGTGATAAGTGACAATTATTTTAGGCCTATATGTTACGATCTTGTGAATTGTAAGTTATTAAAGAATCATCAAATCATCAGTTCTTGTCTTAGTAGTTTGTAAACGGTGACTTTAGAGCCGTACTAGCAACGAAGCTCATAATAAATTCAGAGTTGTCCTGAATCGGCCTTGTTGATTCTGGCGGAGATCTGCGGGTGTTCGCACTGTCCATACCACTGATTGCTATATTTCATATTAAAAATATCGATCTTTGGTTGGTTATCGTTCACTCGTCGATTGCGTCGGAGCCTACAGGGTTGGCTTGGTCACTTTGATTTACTGTCCCCCACTGAAAATCAGAAATATAACTGAGTGGGTATAGACTCTAAATACAATTTATACAATTTAATACATGAGCCACTTAATATGTATTTTATAATAATATGTAACGTATAGAATATTATGTTTGTGAATGTCTAGTCTATAGATAGGAGACTAATAAGTCAGTCAGTCTTTTAGTAGAACATGTAAATTTCAAAGTAGATTCTATATTCTGTCATACGCAGTCATTTGTACAGCAACATTATGTTAAAACAGTTGTAGTTGTCCTCGTGGGAGCCGTCCCACAGTGCCGCTTCCCGTAAGGCCATCAACCTTTTTTTTTTCCCCCTATGCCATCATTACTACCTGTCGATAAAGACCATGTTACACTTGTTGGCCTAAGGGGAATTGATTTATTCCCCTTAGGCCAACACCCTGCATTTCATTATCGAAAATACAAAGAAGGTTTGTTGGCGTTGGGGTAATTGATTTATTCCTTTTAGGTCAACAGCGTATATGCATCGTTTACGGTAAGGAGCGGGGCGTTGTTGGCCTTGGGGTAATTGATTTATTCCCGTTAGGCCAACAGCGTATATGCACCCCGCTCCTTACCGTAAACGATGCATATACGCTGTTGGCCTAACGGGAATAAATCAATTACCCCAAGGCCAACAAACCTTCTTTGTATTTTCCATAATGAAATGCAGGGTGTTGGCCAAAGGGGAATAAATCAATTCCCCTTAGGCCATCAACGCTTCCTGTAACATGGTCTTTATCGACAGGTAGAAATGATGGCATAGGGGGAAAAAAAAGGTTGATGGCCTTACGGGAAGCGGCACTTTGGAAGACACCGTCCTCGTGCACTACATTGAGAACATTATTTGTAACGCAGTGCTGTATTGTTGTATTGTCTTGTCGTGGGTTAAGTTTATACATCAAACTTGCATGTTAAAATATTAAATGTATTGCAGTTTTATAGAAGAGTATTGTCTAGAAAGTAGAATTGGGCATATGATAACAATTACAAAGCTGTACAGAAACCATAAAGTGATGTTAAAAATAAATGTAACCGTGTTGTATAATTATGTAGATTTATATTATGTTGATGTTTATTGGTTAAACATTATTTAAGTCATCATTCCATCCATACAAATAAATGAAGTTGTGCTGACTATTGTGTTGTGCGAAACTGTGACAAATTAGTAATGCCCGTCTCTGATGGTACCAAATAATGCAGTGGTGAGGGTGTGAGCAAGTGTGTTGGTTCTCGCGGTAGTCAGATGGTGGTTCTCAAGGGGGTGGGGGTGGGGTGGGGGCTGGCACCCCATCACGTACTGCGCACGTAAATTATATAGAGTTCTATCTGCATTCTGCAGGTAGTTTGATTAGGATTGTATTAATTTAACATTGACAATAGTTTTTTTTTGTGATTTGGAACAATTAATTTAATTTGTTAGTAGAGCCTAAGTGTAACGTATCCACCCCTCCCCATTCTAATAATCATCTCTTGAAGTTTCAAGACTTTCATAATGCACGCGTGTAATAACTGTGATAGTTACGGCAGGGAAATTAAGGCATAATACACATAACAAAAACATAAAAGGGAACTTTTTAAAGGAACTTTATTTCCTTTTTAGAGGAAAATGTGTAAAAATGGAACTTGAACTTTATAAAAGTTCTTTTTTAAATTGATGAACTGAATCTTTTAAAAGTTCCTTTTCAAAAGGTCACATGAATAAGCTTGATCTGTATTATCCCCATATTTTTGTATTAATAATATTATTAGAAAGAATTGCATTTTCTGTATTTGAAAATAGATTAAATTCTTACTCGTGCGAAATAAACCATATTTCTCTATTTTGTTTATTATTTACAAGACAGGGGAACTTTCTATCATAGAAAGTACAAGGCACGAAATGTTGGACAAAACGTCTAAATGTTTTAAAATCAAAAAGTAATAATATTTCTATTTTTTTGTTTTTAATTGGGGTGAAGCAAGTGTACAGAAACACCCAAGTCGTCTGATGACAGCTGACATACGAATGCAAATTGACAAACATATAATTATAATATATTTATACATATAAAATGTTACTTCACTTATATTTGAAATAATTTGTTTTAATGTTTATGCCACTTTTTAAGTTTAATTTTTTTTTTTATTAGTTAAGTAATATTATGTAAGATTGTGCGGCTAGTGGTTTCGACGGGGTTTTCGGGTCGTGTCAGAATGTTAAAATGTACAAAGAATTTTACTTGTGAAGCATCTTATACATTAGAATTTTTTCCCAGTTCACTTCCTATTGGCAGAATTTTCAATGAATAGCATTTGTATAGGCTATAAATTAAAAATTGCCTGGACTGGCACCAATAAACCACCAATAAAGTTTGTAAATCCTAGACCGGCACCTCCACCATTCCCCAAAATATATCTAGTTTCGTTACCCTAAAATCAGGTACCTTTTTTTACTATCGGGTTGGACCAAAAATACCTGACTCGACCCAAAATTTAAAATACCCGCACACTTCTAACATTATGACAGGCCACTATAAAGCATTTGACAGCATAAAATATGCACAATCAATTTGTCATACATACACGTGTACAGAACTATCCCAGAAAACATTTTTGCGGCTTCCCTCACGTTTCCCGAAGTCTGTCCCGTAATGTCAACTAAATATAACTAATCACATAAATCAGACAAAAATAAACAATGGATTAATAAAATAATTGGATGAGCGTAGCGAGCGTAGCGAACGAAGCGAAGATTCCATTTCACTACACTGGAGAAAAAAATCCGGAATGTTTTTTTTTTTTTTTTTTTTTTTTGTATTTTTGTGTGTTTGTTAACACGATTCCGGCTAAACCGATACTCTGATTGCGATGAAATTTTATGGACGCCTTCGAAATCTCTGAACTTATAACTGCCACGTTTTTGAGAGCAATCGGGAAATTTTTTTCTTATAAAAAACGCAATTTTACGATTTTTTTCGATTTTTAAAAATTTCTTCGACTTACCTACTCGCTTTATCCGATTGTAATGATTTTTTCACAGAACCTTAATTTTATGAATTAAGATATTCGTGTGAAATTTGAGCGTAATCGAAAAATTATTTCTCATGAAAATCGAAATTTTACGGGTTTTTTCTTTTTTAAAACAATTCTTTGACTTATAACACCTACATGCTTTATCCTATTGTAATGATTTTTTCACAGAATCTTAATTTTATGAATTAATATACTCGTGTTAAATTTGAGCGCAATCGAATAATTATTTCTTATGAAAATTGCAATTTTACGATTTTTTATTTTTTTAAATTACGATTAATTTAAAAAAAAATTAGTTAATTTTGTATTTAATTTAATTTAATTTAAAAAACTCTTCAACTAAGTAATGATTTTTTTCACAGAACAACAGAAAGTTGCGTAACACATGGCAGCTCAATATGCACCAATTACGCTCATCCAACAACGCGGCGGGACTTAAGCGTTTTCCTAGTATATTTACAACAACAATGAATAAGACGAAGTAGAAGGAAAAAGTAGCTCATTGTTTTGATATAATTTTCCAAATATGGGTCATCCTTTAAGTTTCCCTCGCTGGGCCCGTGCGAGTTGACCCGTAGCTTTCCCGAACGGGGTATCCCTTAAGTTTCCCTCGCTGGGCCCGTGCGAGTTGACCCGTAGCTTTCCCGAACGGGGTATCCCTTAAGTTTCCCTCGCTGGGCCCGTGCGAGTTGACCCGTGTCATTCCCGGGGCCCGGAGTCGCATATTTGCTGGGATGGGATGTTATGTGATGTAAACTGTTGTGCGTGCGTTTTATAGAACACATTTTTTTAGTAGCGCCATTTAAATAATACGCACACAATAATTAATAGAACAGGATACGACTTAAAGTTACGTGGAGCAGTCAAGCATTACCCATTCGTTTAATTGCATTAATTATAACCTGGGGTTTCCCATCATAAACATATTTTATTTTACTTATAGATCGTTTGTAAATTGATACTTTGCATAATAAACGCCTCGTTGCGAGCATGCTACTTCCCAGATCCATGGAAAACAGCACGAAATGTCGCCATACCATATAACAACGGTTACAGAATTGAATCTTGCGAATGGTGTCCTTCGCCCCGCGCGAAACTCCCATACACCTTCTCCACGAAGACCTAGGAATGGCAACAATAGCCGAGCACCTCCGTAATGTCTCCAAAACATTCTACAACGACCTACCAGACAGAAGAAATCCGACCATCTAGGCGCAAACACAGTTCCTTCCGAGCCCAAACGACATATATATTCGACCTAGGCCTATCTCAGCAATCAGAACACCTCTTACCATGCCACCTCGTCATCTCCACCGAAAGCGGCCTCTGACGTACCAAGGAGGTCTTCCACCGCCCGCCAAGAAGAGACGGGAGTAAAGTAAACTGAACAGTTCCTAATATAAACTCACTTTTGCGCCCCACCCACATCACACTGAACAATATCTGGCGGATGATCCGCTGTTCCCCAAATTAAAACACCCCCATTTCCAATCATACAATCTGGAAAAATCCACGACTCTGCGTTTTCATTATTAGGCACCCCCACCATACAGTAATAATAATAATAATAATAATAATAATAATAATAATAATAATAATAATAATAATAATAATAATAGTAATAATAATAATAATAATAATAATAATAATAATAAATAATAATAATAATAATAATAATAATAATAAATAATAATAATAATAATAATAATAATAATAATAATATATATATTTTTTTTTTTTTTTTTTATTGGAAGCACATATTTAATACATGATTAGTTCATTATGGAAACGAATCCTAAAAGCCACACAAGCGGCTTAGCTGTGGGGATAAAAAAACATTGGCAATTAATAAAAATAACCCAGACTGCAGACTTTATAATATTGTTATAAGTATAAGGAGAAAAACAATAAAATACCTAGAACCAAAAAAACATACAGAAAACTTGAACAAATAATAATACACTGAAAATGAAACTTAAAAATACTACGCATCCCACTTACATGCAATGTCTGTTTCATATAACAAAAACACTTTTAACTCATTCTTTACCCTACTTATTTGATCTATACTTCGTAAATATTTGGGAATTTTATTAAAAGTAAAAGGTACACTGTATTGCAAAGCTCTTTTCCCATACTTATTGTTGTAAGTTGGTATTTTCAAATACTCTGCCTCCCTGGCGCGAGTATTTGCATTATGACTAACAATAGTTTTAAACGAATTATCATAATAAAATTTAACTAATAATTTGTAAGTGAACAGTACATTTACAGGTAAAACATTACAATATCTATATAAATCATAAGTTGTGATACATGTACCATTTTTCTTATAAGGGGATATTAAACAAACCATTCTATTTTGCAGTGAAATAATATATTTTAAATTTGAAAATGATGCATTGCCCCATGCAAGCAGGGCATATGATATGACTGACTCAGCAAGTGCTATGTATACGGTTCGTAGTAGAGTATAAGGAAGTACTACTTTAGTTTATAAATCTGATGAACACATGATCTAAGCCGTCTACTCACTTCTTCTATATGAACATCCCAACTAAAATTTTGGTCTATCACCACCCCCAAATATTCATGACTGTAAACAGATTCTATTTTATTTACACAATTACAGTTTATGATAATACCATCCATATGATGAACAGAATCATGCAAACAATCAAAGGAATGAGTTATAATATTTATATTAGCATTATGGTCGGCATTGTGAGGTGAAGAAATATGCACAATCTTTGTTTTAGCTGAGTTAATGATAAGGCCTTCATCGTGTGTCCATCTTAACATTTTAATAAAATCTTCCTGTAAAAATAATTCAGCAACTTTTATGTTTTTGTGAATTGCTACCAATGCTGAGTCATCAGCAAAGAAAAAAGAAAAACATTTACTTATGTAATGTACCATACAGTTAACATATATTAAATACAGAACCGGCCCTAAAATAGATCCCTGCGGTACACCTGTTGAGCATACTCTGGCTTCACTCTCACACTCTCCTACTCGCACAATAATTTTTCTATTTGAAAAATAATTTTTAAACCATGCCAAAAGAGGGCCTCTAACGCCAATTCGTTCTAAAGCAACCAACATTTTTTGTGATTCAGCGTATCGAAAGCTTTAGTGAAGTCAATAAACATACATAAAATGTGATAGTTTTTGTTAAGCTTAGAGTTGACTAAATCAGCAAATTTTACAAGCAAATCTGAAGTACTTTTCCCCTTTTGAAATCCGTATTGATTTTTATTGATAATATTAAACTTTTCTAAATATTTTACTAAACAATTGGCAACATATCTTTCCATTATCTTTTCAATACTTGGCAAAATGGCAATTGGTCTATAGTTAGAGTATTCAAGGTGATTTCCCTTTTTATAAATGGGTCTAACAATGGAGGTCTTCAGTTTTTCCGGCACCACCCCCTCGGTTAGAGACAAGTTAATTAAATGCGCAATTACCGGGCTTATCTCATTAGAAATATTTTTCAGGTCTTTAACTCGTATACCGTCAATGCCTGCTTGCTTATTTATACTCATGTTGTTGATAATTTCTTTAACCGCTACTTCATCGATTGGAGGTATGTACATAGATTGGGGTTGGTGATTGTACCTATCATCGTTTCCAAACTCGTTACGTACACACTGCACTTCACAGTTGTGTATATTCTTATCAACCTCATCAATAAACGATTTTGCAAATTTATTTGCGATAACAGTTTCACTCTCTGTCTTCCCCAGGAATCGGCTAATAACTACATCCACAGACTCTTTTTTCGCTTACCTATTATTTCATTAATTGACTGCCACGTGTCTTTGATATTATGTTTATTTTCGTTGATTAAATTTTTATAGTATTGGATTTTTGCAGCATGTATTTTCTTGTTTACTTTATTCCTGAAACAATTATACTCATGTCTATAAATATCTTTCAAGACATTTAATTCATTACAATTTTTCCACTTTCGAAACAATTTGTCTCTTTCCTTTGTTAACTCTAAAAGTTCATTGCTTACCCACTTCTTATTATTTCGACATTTAACTTTATTATTTTTATGATAAGTCGCCTTCTCATATGCCGTTTTGAATTCATTATATATAGCATCGTACAACTGACAACAATTATTACTCGATATTACTTCTTGCCACTGTACTGATTTTAATTGAGTTAGCAGTATATTTTCATTCAAACATTTTTTTATTGTTATTGTTTCCTCGGAATCATCACCTTGTTCTCCTACACGTATTGATGCGATTATCATGTAATGGTCACTGACTTTTGACGTATAAACGGCCGTACGTATGTTAGCCTCGATACCTCGTAAATAAACATGGTCAATACACGTACTGCTTAACCTACCATTAACGATTTCCTCCCGCGTAGGAACTGTAATACAAGGAATGAATCCCTTTGCAGCAAGACCCGCCTCATATAATTGAACTACGTTATCACGTTGCTTGAGAATGTCAATATTGACATCACCAATAGACACTGCGTATTTATCGCCAACCTGCTCCCAATAATTTTCAATTTCCTCAATAAAATCATATATGGATGCATTATTGGGGGGCCTATAGATGCACAGCAAAGCTATTTCAACTTTATTTTCTAAAATTAATTTGCCAGATAGTCCTTCAAAGTTCACAAATGATGTATTATAACATTCGAATTTAATAACATTTGAAACAAATATCACCAACCCCCCACCTCTTCTCCCTTCCCTTAGTTTATAATAACGATTATAGCCATCAATTTCAAAACAATTGCTCTCTTCTTGAAGATTTATTTCACTTAAAATTAAAACATGAAAGTTATTTAACTGGTTTTGCAACGTAACAAGCACTTGGTCCCAATGTTTATTAATTGATCATAATTAATAATAATAATAATAATAATAATAATAATAATAATAATAATAATAATAATAATAATAATAATAATAATAATAATAATAATAATAATAATAATAATAATACTAATAATAATAATAATAATAATAATAATTATAATATTTTTTTTTTTTTTTTTTTTTTATTGTAGATACATTTCTTTCTTTCATAACCTTACATATTTCATACATTCGACCTTCCACAAACTGCACATGCAGCTTATCTGTGGAACTATGTTTATTAAAGATAAGGATTTATTCACTTCTGAACACTTAACCTAATATAATTGAAATTTGATTAATTGAAATTACCGACATGTGAGTCTAAACAATGTGATAATTATATAAAGTTTGACATTATGAGTAAATTTATGAATGAACAGAATAGAAGAAAATTGATAAATACCTGAAAAACATAAAATATAAAAATCACATAACCACAATTTCCTCACTCAACTATAATATTGTTTTGAAGCAAATATGTCTTTAATTTAATTTTTATATCTCTAAATGAATCTAATTCTTTAATTTCTGGAAGAATCTTATTAAAATATAAAGGTACAGAGTAGTATAATAATAATAATAATAATAATAATAATAATAATAATAATAATAATAATAATAATAATAATAATAATAATAATAATAATAATAATAATAATAATAATAATAATAATAATAATAATAATAATAATAATATGGCAAATGCTAGGATGGCGACGAGAAATCGGCCACGACCGTACACAGCAGAAAGAAAACATCATCTACAAACTATATTATAAATGACTTATTTTAGTTAGAGTTAAGACAAAGTAATAATGTAGGTATGTAATATAGATACACATGGAAGTACTTGACGTAAGTCCGTACAACATGTTAGCTCCGGTTTTGACCGAGTTTGTATGAAATACATCAAATAAAATAACTTTATTCACCTTGACTGGTACATTGCACAAGTATAACTCATTTTAGAGAAAGTGAATAGCCTAGCCTATGGTAAAGAGTAATACATATTGTTAACAATTTCATAAAATTATACATTAAAATATACATTTCATAATTTCATAATATCTTCCCTTCTATTTCTATACATAATACTTATTTTTGTATTGAATTGTTTATATATAATAAATTATATTATATTCATGAAAATTCATAGTAGTTTCAGGAGTGTGAAGGAAAGTTGAGTGTAAAGCTATGGGTGGGGTATTTGAATGTTCGGGCGCACTAGATTAAGTTAAACGTCAGCTGGATGAAGGTATTTATTGATGGTGTAGAAGCAATGCTTTATAAGAAATGATTTCAATGTATATTTAAAAGAGTCTAGTGATTGTATATTTTTAATTTCTGGGGGGATATGGTTGAAGATTGTTAGACATATGGTTATGGCCATCAGAAGTCGGGATTTACATTATAACTCACGGACAAAGCGTTCCGATGAGAATCAGAGACATAAGATGCACTTATAAAGTTGAGCTAGCACGCAACAGAAAGTTCACCCTCAAGGAAGTATAGGCTCCACAATGTACGCAAATGCAAGAAGTTGCACCGCGAATAATTTTCCTTCTACCCATATTCCCAACTATCCGATATAATTCTTTATTAAAGATTGGAACCTTCTGAATATTTTTTTTATAAAAATATTTTTTTGTTTACATCCGTGGATATAGGCACATGTTTCATTTTCACGTATAGTCCGTTCTATAATACTCAATTTACTGTCCTCACAAAATTCATGAATACATTATAGGCACACCGTACGTGTATGAATTATTTTCTGGATAATTAACACTTATAAAATGATCACTTTAAACGTTAATAATTGTTATTTTGCTGCAATGTGTGTGCAATTGTAATATTGATTGTCCTTCTATTTAAATCAGATGCATATTACTGTAAAGGACAGACAAAAAGTAAATAACATACAAATTCAGGAAATTCAATTTGTTATATAGTTGGATGAGTGAAGCGAAGACTTCAATTTCACTTACTCTAAAAAAAATATAGCTATGGTGCTTTTTTGTCTGTTTGTTCGCTAACTACCGGGGAAAACGGCATGCGATATTATGAAATTTTCAGGGAACTTTATAAATCTCTGAACTTAGATCTGCCAAGTTTTTTGGTACAATAGAATAAATATTTCTCGTGAATATCGCACTTTTACGATTTAAAAAAATATTTTAATGCGACATTTTCGTGATGTTTGGACCGCGACCTGGCAAACGGCTACTCCCACTTTATGGGAACGTTTGAAATCACTGAACTTAGATATGTTTTGATTTTAGGGACAATCGGAGGAATATTTCTCGTTAAAATCGTATACTTTTAGGCCAACAATTAATCAACCATAGAAGCGCATCCATCAACGCGACTGGAAAAAGCGTCCGCGAAGCTGCCTAGTATCTGTGATGGAAGCCTGTCGTGAGGTGATGTCGCAAGCCCAGGCTTCTTCTCCGCGTCAGGTGGGGGTTCCCATGGCGAGTGACGTCGATACAGGCGGGGGCTCGACGCCGCTACAATAACAGACGCCCCCTCACCCGGCCTGGCCAGCCCCCAGCCTATAATCCCCGGCACGAGGAAAATCTATATAGTCGTCATCGGTTGTCGGAACAGACAAATGTTTCTCATTTGCATGCTTTAACCTGCAGTATTTGCTTTAACTATATTTACCAAAAAACAGTCCCCAAGTCCCAGAGAAAGCTTGCCCACTTCATAGTTTATTAATTTATTTATTTTACACCAGTTGGTTAAAAGGAGGTGGGCAAAAAGAATGTCATATGTACTCAAGCACAAATTTTAATGTAGTTATGCCCCTAAAATGGCCGATTGTCATTCTTTATTTTTAATCTGTCAGAAATTGCAAAAAGATTTTGGTGTTTTTTTTGGGTCATTTTTAAAGACTAATACTAAAAAACAATAAATTATCTACAATCAAATCATAGAAACGTTGGTGTATATATGTTCCAAACCCAACTTAATGGCTAGGTAAACTAAATAAATAACTTTTGTAGGAAGCCTGCCCAGGGTGCAATTCATGCCCCTCTTCAGGTGTCTAACTAGGTTTGCGGATAGGAATATTGTGAAGCGATGTCCGAGGGGCTATTTAAGAGGACTCAATCCCTTGCATTCGCATTAACGACTGAGAAAAACCTCGGAAAACCTAGAAAATCTTCAGTCAGGATTGCCGGTCTCGACGGGATTTGAACCCGAGACCTCCTGAATCAGAGTCGCGTGCTTAACGCTCGAGCCAACACTGTCGGTATGAGTAAACTAGAAGAATTACGTACAGAACATGCCTGACTCTTGTTACAACTACGCTAGGTGAACTAAATGGTACGAGGATAGTTTGACTAAAGGCTATTTTATTTCACTCAATCCCAGTATTTGTCATTTGACTTGGGTATGGGGATTTCCCAGGTACCGAATAGGAGCTCGACTCTCATGGTTTACTAGATTTCAGTAAATATTTATATAATATACTGTATAATATATACGAAAATGTGTCACATCAAATATTAAATAAAAGTAGCAATATCATGGCAGTAGAACCTTTACAACGACTAATTATCATAAATTATTGAAAAATACTTTCAGTACTCTCAAAAGATAATAACTTATAGCTCTCCAATATAAATAAATACTCCAATACAATTTCCATTATAAATACTCAAATGTTCCTAAATAAAACCTGGGAGCGATTCCGGTTTCTTCGTATAAGTTATACATACGCTCTACCAAGTGAGTTATCGGGACAAATAAATAAAATTATGTTCCGTATGCCCCATAAATAAACTCTTTAGTAAGGATGTCCGCTGTAATGAATTTCATCGATTTTACCCTGTGTGGCTTTCTTCTGGTGGCAAACCTTGGGAAAAATTCAGTCGAGATGGTCGGAGGTGGAGTTTGAATGTATTTGCTTATGTAGACCTAACGTTAATAAATAGATAAACAAACTTTTTATTTAGAGACCCACTCAGTCACGTATAGGCTACGTATAGCTGATTTTCAGTGCGGGCCGAAACCATCGACTAGTGAATAATACCTAGAGACCGGTATTTTATTGATGAGCGTAGCGAGCAAGCGAAGTGAAGATTCCATTCCACTACAACTGGAGAAAAAAATCCGAAATGTTTTTCTTTTTTCTTTTTTTCCTTTTTTTCTGTTTGTTTTTTTGTGTGTCTGTTAACACGATTCCGGCTAAACCGATATTCCAATTGCGATGAAATTTTCTGGAGGCCTTCGAAATCTCTAAACTTAGAACTGCCACGTTTTTGAGCGCATTTAAAAAATTATTTTTCATGAAAATCGCAATTTTACGATTTTTTTCGATTTTAAAAAACTTTCTTCGACTTATAACACCTACATGCTTTATCCTATTGTAATAATTTTTTTCATAGAACCTTAATTTTATAAATTAATGTATTCGTGTGAAATTTGAGCGCAATCAAAAATTTATATCTCATGAAAATCGCAATCTTACACTTTTTTTATTTAACATCGTTTTGACTTATAACACCGACATGCTCTATCCGATTGTGCTGATTTTTTCACAGAACCTTAAGTGTGAAATTTGAGCGCAATCGAGATATATTTTTTGATGAAAATCGCAATTTTACGCTTTTTTATTTTTTTAAAATTACTCTCATCTAACAACGCGCCTGAAAAAGCGTTTGCGAAGCTTCCTAGTATAGAAAACACCGACCAAATAAACTTTAACGATTCCACAAGCGGGCGAAGCCCACAACTAAAAAAATGATTTACAGAGGTGGACAACTAAATATAGGTACATATAACTGAACACAAAATAATAAACTACTATGTAGTTAAGGAAAGTATTAAACCAACAACAATGTATTATGAGAGAACAATTTTCATAACTTTTTAACTAAAATGAATTACAATAAAAAAAATAGAAAAAGAAAAGAAAGAAAAGTAATAGGCAAAACGAAAACAGAAGAAACTCAGAAAACGAAAAGAAAAAGCTGAAAAAATAAAATAAATAATTAGACATCTTCTCATCACATTGGAAAGAGTTTGTCCATTGTTTAATTCTATGGTTTTACGGTGTGTAAGTGAAAATTGCCTGTAGCAAAAAAGCCCTTGTGTCTAATCTCTCTTGTCGTAAGTAAAGTAATCACATTTGAGTCACGCGACTCATTAAGTGGCTTCGATCTCCTAGCGCGCTTAGCACCTGAGCTGATACAGGTGGGTGAAGGTTTGATTGACTTGCGACTGTTTACACTCTGATAACCGAGGCAGGTAATTCAATACACACGGCAAACACTCTATTAGGCCCTCAAACTCCCCTTGGCTTTCCGAATACAAGGCAAACACAGATACTGACGCACATGGCCGAGAGAGAAATCTAACCAGGAGGTCGGTGGCTCGATACCAGCCAAAGGCAATCCTGACTAAAAGTTTTCATCAGACTCACGCGAATGCTGGGGTTGAGGTCCAGTCTATTTCAGGCTTTTCAGCCCGAGGGGGGGATATTATTTACGGACTCAGCGTGGGCGGGGGGGTTGCAACAATTGCGCCGCAGAATTTTTTTTTTGAAAATCAGGTTTTTAGAGTGCGTTTGGTGCGTTTTAGAAAAAAGTACTGGGCTGAATGCCGTAATAACAATCCTTGAATATTCTTCTTCAACACCTAAATTAATTACATTGTTGAAGAACTATACCTGACAAGAGTCACACCGGTAACTGATGTGCAGAACTCGGTATTTGTAGTGAAAATAAATGGCAGCTTTATTTTTGTTTTGCCTTAAAGCGATGTATTGATGGTAAAAATTATTCATTGTGTTCGTTTTAGCGTACTAGGCCGCTTCGCGAACGCTTTTTTTAGTCGCGTTGATGGATGAGCTTTTTTGTAAGTTTTTAGTTTGCGTGGGATTTCTTTACTTTTCCAAGAACTTTTTGAACGCATTGTAGGTGATTGTGGTCAAGTTTCTATTGTCACTTGTTAATTGTTATTATACACTTAAAAAACTCATATTAAAACCTTTATTTCTATAGATTCTGCCTAACCTTTTCAACTTTTTCTTTCACAATGCAATACATCACCATTACCTTAATGTCCATGTGAAATATGAACGTTGTAGCCCTACCCGTTTGGTCAGAATCGGCCCAAATATCACGAAAATGTCGCTTTAAAATCGAAAAAATCGTAAAAGTACGATATTCATGGGAAATATTTCTTCGATTGTACCCAAAAACGTGGCAGATCTAAGTTCAGAGATTTCTAAGGTCCCCTTCAATTTTAATCAAGATCGCATAATATGCCGTTTGCCCGGTAGAGCGCTAACAAAAAGACAGAAAAACAAACAAACAAACCAAAAAACATTGGAGCTAAATTTTTTGAGGGGTCAGTGAAATTGAAGTCTTCGCTCATCCAAAAATTCGTGTTTACAATCTGCCCTTACTGATGTGTATCCTACTAAAGCAGGCATTTTGAAAAAATTCACACTTCCTACATTTTTTTTCTTTTGATTCCAAACATTGAACAAATCCCCTTTGAATTCCGTCCTATACCTATTTCTATTCATTATTTCAGGATGAGCTTGTTATTTTTCTAGTTTTCACTCCATAGAAGAAGGGGCCTATTTTAATTTAAAAAAGACCTTAAATCTAAACACCTAAAGATAAGTCGCTGCAACGACAACTGCAACAACTACCAGCCAGGTTGCAGCGGACCCACACGCGACCCCGTAGCCCCATTGGTCAAGGCACACTAGGTCAATTGCATTCAAACACGATCCCGAACAAGAAAGGCGACGAGCAAACGCATTTTCAGCTATCAGTCTTCTTGAAGATGGAACCCACAGACAGTAACGAAACTTCGAACTCATACACAAGAAGTAGGCCTAAGTGTAAATAAGCGACAAACGAAATGACCCGTTTCACACCTCTTTTAATATATTATTCAGGCCACGAAAGTCTAAAATATTTTGTAATAGCATTAATGTCAATGATATTGAAATAATTATTTTTAAATATAATAATAACACGCACAAAAGCGTGATTAAGTCTATGCTGTTGGTAATATTATTTGTTGTTTTCTTTTTAACAATATTTACTTATCCAGTCACGAAGAATGTAATGTAGCTATGTTCTTTTCAATAAAATAATACCTTAAAAAGATCTTGTTCCCAATATTGTTACCAAACGGCAACAAAACGCGAAAATGACGATAATAGACTCCTAATTGCACTCGATCTGTGCGGGGTGGGGTGGGTGCTGAAGAGGGTGCCCCGAACAGCTGCCCCGGCGGTGAAAGTGGCAGCTAGGGGAAGATTACCCACTACCCCAGCAGCGGGATGAGATGTGATCTGCCATGCACGCACTCAAGCGAACCGAGTGTAACAGTCACGGGCACTTAATCACACAAATTGAATTATTTTCATTAAATTATGTTTTTAAAACAAGGTCATGTAGATGCAAAAAGAGACTGGATTTTATATGGTGATAAAATTATGTTTTTGGATAATTAGCATAAATGAACGCATGTAGTTATCGTTCAGTGTGGATCAAGAAAATTGAGAGTTATTATTTTCGTTAACAATTTATGTAATTTCATAATTAATTTTTACTAATGGAGACTTGTTACCACCCCGTTTTTTTTTCGAAAAATAAATTACATAAGAAATACCTAGGAACACGCCCCTCAAGTTTCTACTTAAAAATTAGTGTTACATAGATAAAACTTAAATGTAGAGATACTCCAAAATTAATGTACAAAAAATAACGTGAAAAAATGAAGGAGAAAAACTGCTGCAAAAAGAAAAACTTAATTGTAATAAGGCAGACAGGCATGTTACCTTGCAGCATGACTAGTAATTAAGGTATGTCTATCTAGTTGGTTTACTTAAATACAGATGGATAACAAATCATAACTTCACAATAAAATGTGTTTTGACATTTTATGTTTATACTTTTTAAAGTGATGGTGATTAGGCACCAAACATCAGTTAAATGAACAAATTTAATTAAACAGTTTTGGTCTCAATCCAGATTTAGACCTAAATGTATTAGATAATTTAACTCGAATTCTGTGTATTAATAATAAGCCTGCTCATTTTTTTCAGCGGATTCCATATTTTTAAATGTATTTACATGGAAATAAAATTTAAATAATCATTTACCCAGACAGGTATCAAACCCACGAACACTACATTTTTTTGTCTCACGTGATTTACTATAGTATAATATATTATTTTTTCACATGAAACTGCCCCCGGCTGTATAAGTTGTATTATTGCCTCTCTTTGGATAACTTAACTATGAATTTGCAAGTAGTTAATGGTTTTATGGAGGGAATGCCCAAAATCTATGTATGAGACTTAATTCCAGAATTCGGCCTTTGAAAACCTTGGATCAAACTTTGTTTAGTCAGGATTGGTGTTGACGGGTATCGACCGATGACCTCGTGAATTAGTTTCGAGTCTGCGCATCAAGCATGAGCTACTTCTATCAGGTTATTACATCGATATCAACTACGTGTTGTTGTTGGTCATTACATTCCATTCAATAGTATTAGATTACTTCTTCGTGGACTAGATTTGTTGTGTGCTAATCAATCAATGTCAAGTTCTATGAGTTGGGCCTTGGTGCATGACGTACACAATATGGGTAATAAATTACAATTGAATAACTCAATTCGTTCTGCGTCTCTGACTGCTCAATCAACAAGCCAGTGATTCTGGGTTCGAGAACCATATACGTCATACTGAAGTACAGTCTACTCACTTCAAGAATTAATTTTGATATGAGAATTAAAGAATTAAAATACTTTTATAAAGCACATTCAATTAAAGATTTTTTAAATTAATCTAGAAGAAGAATTAAAAAATTGCTTATGTAAGACAGAAATAAATAAAGAACTAGACGAAATCGTTCAATTTCGGCTCGATCTAAAAACTCGCATAAGGGGTTTCTTGCATGTGAATGGCGTCAATGGCATTGTCTTTCGGGTAATATTAAATGAAAATAGAATTTAAATGTTGCCCGAAAAAGTAAGAATATATGCCAACGTTGTCAAGCTTTAAAAATATCGCATAGGAAAATCTTTTAACATTTTAATTTATCCTCGTCATTAATCTGTCCCTGGGCTACTAATTACGTATTTTGAAGCTAGGGTAGTTGTGAACGGAATAACGGTTTGTTTATGAGTTCCCAATTCTTAGCATTCGACCGAAGAAACCCTTAGTCAGGATTACCGGTGACGGGAATCGATCCAACGACCTCCCTGAAACCTATAATAAAGTCCTTAATCAATCAATCAATCAATCAATTATTTGGGCAAACCTAGATTTTTGTAATAGAGAACCCTTCTAATTGATAAGCTTAGAACATAACGCTATGATTACTACTCTTACAACATTTTATCATTATTATGCAAAAAACAACAAATTATAATAGTGGTGTCGCATACAATTTCTGCATCCAATAGGCCCTACTTTGTGGGGGATGTAAAATTTATCATCAGAATAATTCATTTTTGCTTTACGTCTATTAATAAAATAGTCCACAGGTTCTGGTTACAAGAGTGATTTTGTAGTGGTCCATGCAGAACGCCCTCAGTTGAAGAGGGGAGATGGGTGATATTCAGCTGTTTAGATCCACTTAATGCAATACGGAACCTGAATGCGATGTCACCTCGCTAAGGGGATTTAAATGCCCCCCCCCCCCCCCCCCCAGCTCTCAAAACACACACGAACCCCGGCCATCCATCCAGACCGGATCTAAAAGGAGCATACACTCGGTTAATTTAAAATTGACCAGTCAGAATCGAAAATAATAAGAAATGACTTGGTATTATTGGATGAGCGAAGCGAAGACTTCAACTTCACTGACCCCACAAAAAATTTAGCTCGGGTGTTTTTTTTTTTTTTTTTCTGCTTGTTCGCTTTCTACCGGGCAAACGACATATCCGATCTTGATGAAAATTGGAGGGGACCTTCGAAATCTCTGAACTTAGAGGTGTATTGTTTTTGGGTACAATCGAAGAAATATTTGTCATGAATATCGTACTTTTACGATTTTTTTCGCTTTTTTGTGCGATATTTTCGTGCCATTTGGGCCAATTCTGACCAAACGGGTGGGGCTACAACGTTCATATTATACATGGACATTAAGGTTATGGTGATGTAGTACCTAAAGTTGAAAAAGTTAGCCAGAATCCACAGAAATAAAGCTTTTAATATAAGTTGTTTACGGTAAATAATAACAATTGACAAGTAACAATAGAAACTTGACAACAATCACCTACATTGCGTAGGCAGCAAAACAAAGCACTTGAAAAAGTAAAGATATCCCAAGCAAACTAAAAATTTTTAAAAAAGCTCATCCATCAACGCGACATAAAGAAGCGTTTGCGAAGCTTCCTATAGTTTTGTTTAGAAATTAAGTTAGTGGGCTCATTTCTTCTTTATCAGAGCACTGCCAAGTTTTTTTTTTAAACAAACAAATACTTTATTTTACAGTTGTAAACATTACACAAAAAATAAATTACACAAGAAATACCTGGGTACACGCCCCTTAACTTTCTACTTTAAATTAATGTCACATAGATTAGACTTAAATGTAGAGATACTGCAAAATAAATGTAATAAAAATAACAGGAAAAAAGTAGAAAAAACCTGCTGCAAAATACTGCCAAGTTAACACATACATACATAGTAATTTAGCGTGTAGGGTTTGGCATTAAATCGGTTAACATATTTTTTCAAACGTTTACAATGCTTTAATTTTAATTTAAAAAAAAGTATTCTATACATATTCGGAATAAGCGTTAACGTGGCTAAATTCCGTATCAAGTGCAAGATGCTGATGATGGAGGGAAACCGGGAAATCTAAAATTTGCTAAAATAAACTAAAATAAATGCTAAATATTTAAATGCTATTTTGATGTTCTTAGTTCTAGCTGAGCCACGTGTGTTCATCGGTAACCCCTTCCCCCGGCTTTCATACCGGATTGTCGATCATGCAACCCCGTCTAATCTAAACCACCCATCTCACCTCTATTATAATGCCATGAGTTTTATATTATCAGTCCCATCTCACCCCTATTGAATGTAATTCGCACTATTGAAGAGTACTTAATCGTTGCCGCCGTACCCTCGGTGACCGGTGACGGTAGCTCAACGCCACCGCACGTGCACTGGAATCAAAGACACTTCCGGCAAACCTGGTTGAAAGTTTTATATCCAAGGTATTCCTCAGTAACTCAGTCATTCATAAGCTTCAGATAACTTAATGTTATTCATCCGCAATAATATTATGTAGAATGATTGATTGGATATTGCTTAACGTCTCATATTTATGCAACTTGGCTAATCGAGACGAAGGGAGGGACGTAAGGGATGACAAGGGGTGGACATGACCTGTGCTGGTCAGAACCAGCCACAAGCGTATGGGGAGGGCAGGGGTTCCCCCACGTCGTGGTCGTCTCCGTCTGTGTCATCATCCGTCCGTGTTGTCATTGTCGTCGCCGTCGGGGAGGTAGTCAAAGGGAAGGGGAAAGTTCCCCGACGACGACCCAGAGCTCGCCATTAGTTTTAGGGAGAAAAACTCCCCTAATCACGGGTCAAACCACGAGAAGGTTGCGAGTTGGAATTAAACACGTCGAACACTCTACATAGACTGTGTATGCGTCTGAATTTTTACAGTCTCGTTGATGGATGAGCATTTTTGGTGCACTGAACCATCTTTTCATTTCGTTTAGCTTAATGTTAACATACAACTATATTTTTAAAAGTAGTGCCAGACGTTGTGTTAATTTCTTTACACATACAAACCAACAATACAAGGTTTAAAATCCAATAAATGCTTTATTGAACATTATTAATCGTACGACTGTTTAAACACAGTACATGTAATGAGAAGAAGAATTAATAGATTTTATTTTAAAACGCTCCAAGTCTGACATAAAAGTTTCAGTGAAACTTTCATTAAGATCAGATTGTGTAGCTGGTAAAGAACGAAAAATGTGTGTAAAATTGATACGATTCCCATGCTTCCATTACCTCTACAATTATAACGATCGTGGCAGGTCTAAGTTCAGAGATTTCGCAGGTCCTCTGAAAATGTTATAGTAAGATCGGACGGAGTAGCCGTTTGCTCGCGGTAGAAGGAAACGAGTTTTAGCGAGTTTTTTCTCTCTATCTAGGAAGTCAAATTTTGTCTTCGTTTCATTCCTACCCTCATCCAATGAGTAAACATTACCTTTTTCGACTTTGAAATTGTTGTGAAATTGTTGTGTTGTTGACACTTTAAATTATAAAATACCATTTAGTGCTTCGTTGCTGTTTTCCACTTTTCCGCTTTTCATAAAGTCTCCTCATTCCGTCATTTATATTATTCAACACGTCATAACAATAAACATCCATAACCCTATAGATTGTTGAGTAATTTGGTCCTAACTTACTAAAAAAATTATGTTCGCCAGTGAAGAGGTTTGAGACATTCCACTTTTGCATGGTCTAACATAAACAACAAAACAATTACAATATTGTTTTGTTTTGTCTTTTCTTCCAACATGTAGATTCTCAGATCAATCTCTGGTGAAATAGCACCACATAGGGAGTACAAATTGTTTAGTCTTTACCATCAAATCCCCCTTGCTATGACATTCCGCCTTTGCTAATGCTATATCACTTTTAAATCGCTTATAAACTGTGAAAACACTTTTTCAACACAATTATAATGATTCCCGCTGCCAGGGTGAACATGAAGGTGAATGTGATCATTCAATTATTTCTTATGGTTACACCAGTCGTCTTCAGATCACGAATGGTCTTTATTTGCGACGGTTGTAGCCATCGTAGTTATTAAAAGTAGTATCTTTGGTTGTAGCTCTCTAGTATAGATGGTTGTAGCTCTCATAACTAGAGCGTGTCCCCTGCATGGTTCCCTGTATGTATCTACTCCTAGCGGAAATCCAGTGGACCTTGACTTGACCACAAACAAGAACAATTCAATTTCTAGAAAGTCAGATCATCGTTGGTTGGTACTTGTTGTAGAGAAAATAAACGTTGATATAAAATATTGCCACACCACAATAACGAGTAAGCCTTCATTTAAATATCAATCTATATGTAAATAAATAGATTGAGAAAATAGAAACGATGGTTTAGTTTTATAAGAAAAACTACTACACTAATTTACTCCTTCAGTGATCACTTATTATAGCGATTAATTATCGACTAGAAAGCTTCGCAAACGCTTTTTCAGGCGCGTTGTTGGAAGTAGTATTATTGGTGCATGAGCTGCATGTGTATGTAGATTTTCTGTTGTTCTGTGAATAAAAATCATTACAATCGATACAGCATGTAGGAATTATAAATCGAGGAATTTTTTTTTTACGAAAAAATCGTAAAATTGCTGATTACATGAGAAATTAGTTTTTCGATTGCGCTCAAAAAAGTGCAGTTCTAAGTTCAGAGATTTCGAAGTCCTCCAGAAAATTGCATCGCAATGGAGTATCGGTTTAGCCGGAATCGTATTAAACGAACACACAAAAATACAAACGGAAAACAAAAAGGAGAAAAGAAAAACATATCCGGATTTTTCCTCCAGTGTAGTGGAATGGAATCTTCGCTTCGCTCCTTAATAAATAGGCATGTTGGTATACAAACATTGTTAATTATTATTAACAGTTGTTGCAATTACTTGTTTTTCACTGTTTATCATACATCCGTATTATTTGATTCGTGCAACGAGGATTTCCAGCGTCAAGTGTAAAACTCATTGGGAATGGAACGGGAACGTCTAGTATTGATCGTCGTGTTTCAGATTACCGTCAGGTGGGCACATTCTCACGCGTTGACGTCACTTGGGTATCATCCATCCAGACTGCGTAGCTCGCTTAGGTCCACACGTCGTGTAAATGGTATTGTTCGTTTTAATTAATAATTGTAATTGCTATTCTCTGTTTTAAAGGCAACCTTGATGAATGAGGCAAAAAACCCGATCGGGATGGATTTTTTAATTTCTGTATTGTATAAAATATTAACAATTCCACCTACGCGAGTGTTTCCCGACTGTCCAAATCGAGAAGTTAAAACTTTGGCTATTATTTTGAATTTGGCTTAAAAAATGTGTGTTTTAGTTTACCTTTTTTTGGAAAATGTGCTGGATAATAAATATAAATGTTTGATGATCGACGCTAACAAGAGTTCTTGTATGACAGCCATGCAAAGTCTCATCATACAACTAAGATGCTGAAAACGATCTAGCTTGCAGGTTGAAGGAAAATGTATATTAAACATTAATAAAATGTGGAATTATAAATGTACACTCCTCTAACCATATGAGTGCTACCAAAGGTTCTATGCTCAATGGTGCTACCATTGAGTATACAACCTCTTAGCTAAAATCAAACTGGTGCAACAAAGAAAAATGATTTCAGTGACGTACAGAATATTGATTTCTACATAACAAGTAAGTTTGCAGGTATATAATAAATGCACGCAGTTGATTTTTTTTTAAATATATAAAATATAATATACTCCCGTGTAGCCTATGTGTATTTATTATGATTGTAATTCAGACATATTGAAAATAGATAATACTAAAACCGTATCCATCTACTTTCAAGAACTATTCAGTGATAAATCAATCAACAATGTAGATATCTCAAATTTTAAATAATTTAACCTTTTGAATTAAAAGTATGCTATTTGCATCCGACTAGCTATGAAACCAGCAACATGCAAACAAGCAAACAAGCAAGCAAACAGTTATTATTATGGTTTTCCGAATTAGTCTAGTATGATTGCTTTTCGTCGTAGTCAAAATACGTTATTAATGGCGATACATAAATTATAGATAAAACAGTTAATGCAGACTATACACTTGCATGCAGTGCTTTTGTGGGGATTTTGTCAGGCAATTTGTACGATTTTGAGAAGGGATCAAATTAATAGTTTTCATATTTTTTATTACAAATAATATTAGTCAACAGTAAAAAACATTAACAAACAACAAAAAACGGATAATAAATAGTACAGCAACCACCCGTCGGTCACATTACTTAGGACAATACTTTATGGTGGCACAAATAATAATCAAAACACAAGCTTACTCCTGGGCTTCCATGACCTGGTAACCCTGACTGAATCGCGCGTAACTGTTACCGCTGCCGGCGCCGCCACCAAGACTGTGACTGACTTCACTGCTGGCTGCAGCTCCTCCATGGCTGATGCCACTCCAGCCACTGGTACCACCACCGGCCCCAGCCTCGCTAGCATGACCACCGACGCCGAAGCCTTCGTGACCACCCTCTCCCCCCATACTGAAACTTCCTTCGTGGCTGGGCAGACCTCCCCCTAGCCCCAAACTAAAGCTTCCCTTGTGGTATCGTGTCCACCCCCGGCCCCGCCTCCAATGCTGAAGCCTCCTTCGTGACTGGCTTGATCACCTCCGCCGGTCCCCATAATGAAACCTTCATGAATAGGGGACTCCCTCCACCTCCAAAGTTAAAACCTCCTTCGTGACTAATATGACCACCTCCGCCGCCCCCACCGCTGCTCGCAATGTTAAACCCACCTCCATGACTCATCCCGCCGCTTGACCCTCCAAAACCTTCGGGATAACCATGGCTGATCTCATTACTTTCCCCTCCAAAGCTCATCCCTCCACTTCCATAGCTGTGATCTCCTCCACCGTGTCCAAAGCCCTTGAAGTCACCGTCCTCGAAGCTGTGAATCATTCCATCGTCGCCGAAGCCACCCGGGTGACTCAAGGGCGGGAACTTCCCGAACTCTCCGCCGTGTACAACATGCGGAGAGGGAACTTTCTTCATGTCGAGGTGGGCGTAGACGTGTTCCTCTTTCATGTCGTTCATGATCGGAGAATGTTTCATAAATTCATGGTGCATGGGGGCATGATTCATTTCGTGGTGAATTGGTGCGTGTTCGTGTTTCATCTCGTGGTGAATGGGGGCATCCTGGTGAATGGGGACGTGTTTTACCTCGTGGTGAAAGACGACTTGTTCCTGTTTCATTTCATGTGGGATTGTAGGATGTCCGTGGTGGATTGGCGGGTGTTTCTTCTCGTGGCGGATGTGTTCGTATTCGTGTTTCACGCTGTGGTGATTCACAACCTTCTTGTATGGCTGGAACTTCTTATGGTGATGGTGGGCATTGTGAATTATATGCGGCAGATGCACTTTGATGTGGACACTGTGGATGAAGAGAAAGAACAACTCGTTAATCCATGAGTGCGACAAATAATTTTTTCAATCTATTATTTCACGTACCTATATTTAATTTATGTACACCAGCAAACAGAAGTAAATCTAGAATAGAAAGGGAACCAATGCTTCATTTTTAATTTTTACAGATTCGGTAGCAAATTCATATTATGTAAGGTCATGAGAAATTCCTTTAACTTTTCTACTTAATTAAGTTTTAAAGTAAATGTAAGAGAGCCAATGGGTGGGTTATGTGTGTAAATGTGTAACAATCATATTATTCTCCATATTTTTATTTCCCACTTAATAAGAGGAGATTCGCATATTCGTTACCACGCCAGCAAATCTCTCTACCTCTACAGCATGAGTGCACTCAGTCAGCACGGAAACGGATGGCTGACTGCCAGAACACAGACCACGTGGAAAGTGAAGTATACTTACTACTCGTGGCTGCCGTAAGAGTCACTCATGGAAACCACAGCAACCAATATTGCGCAAGCCAACTAGAACAAAGGGAGAAACTATTGAAATTCTTAACATTCCCTTTTGAAATAACTTAGCCACATTATCTTATACAGAACAGGTGATCACTTTCATACAAAACTGTTGATAGTTAAGCATTGTAATTATGTGGGATTAATTAATTTCATGGTGGTTTAGAACAGATTATCACTTTCTTTCAAAACTAAAAGAGAATATTATTGTGATTAATATCGTATAACAATGCTTAAATTACCATGATTTGTTATAAACTGGCTGTAAAACTGACTAGTGATTAATGTGTAATATTGAATGATTATTTATGAGAAAACAAAATTTGAAAGTGTATTGCACATCAATCAAGTTAAAAGTTAATACTTTTAAATTAGGCCCTATTCTCGAATGGCCAATCAGTCAGTGAATGAAAATATGTTCTATTACTGACAGTGTTGGCTCAAGCGCTAAGCACCTATGGACTCTGAATCGGGATGTCCTAGGTTCAAATCCCGTCGAGACCGGCACGGCAATCCTGACTGAAGGTTTTTTCACGACGTTTTCCTCAGTCGAATGCATGGCAACAGCCCTCGGACATCCCTTTACAATAATTATCCTAACTCCAATATAGCCAGTTAAGACTAAATAAAGGGCTTGCATAGGACGCTGTTCCCCGAAAACTATTGAACGCTAGCACTTCTGTTTTCTAAAACTTGTATCGAGCTGGCGTAAAATGCCTACTGGGTACTGAGAAAATTTTTGGTCTGAACAAAGATATCGACATTTTGATACGATATCGATGTGAGAGTATTTTCGATGCCGATATTTGGACTCCATATTGAAATATCGACAAAAAATGTACAAATTTCTAAAAGACTTTAAAAAACTGGAGCGAAGAAAGATATTTTGGGGATGTACGGAAGAAAAATTTGATCTATTTTTTTCAAATTTTGGTTCGCTTGCTTAATTTATTATGGTGGAGGTGCCGGATAGTCTATGATAAATTCGTCCGGACTTTTACAAAATGGTGGAGGTGCGTGTTTGAGTGTATATTTGTGCACAGTTTCAAAGCACGATGTTATAAAGGGCTATCGTAGATTGGTATGATGCTCTCGTATCTATGGTAAACATTAAGTATTTTAGGAAATTCCCCAAAACGCCAATTAGCGCCATAGTCGAAGAAGAATATCAAAATATAACAATAAGTTTATTCCCATCTTTCAAATCTTGTTGGTGGTGAAGGTGCCGGGTATAAAGAGGGAGACAAAAATAAATAAATGATTCTCGCTCGTTCCAACTTTTCTACCACTAAACCGCAACCCTCAAGTTCACCAAATATACAGTATAAGTATTTCCTATTGTAGGGAAGCGTCTACAAAAAACCGCTCCTCAAACTGAGGTCTCGTTCGGTTTTTCTCGTGAGACGTGGCACACGTACGTACATACAGGCGGACGGAAAGAAAAGTAATGAATATAGAGAAGCTTTACTCCCTATAACAATTGTTTGTAAAAAAATTAATAGAAATGAAATTGAAAATCGAACCAAAAACTTTTCTTAACAATAGTCACAGGGCTCCGTAGATTACGAAAATACCCCAATTTAATCGTTTATCTTAATTTTTGACGTTTTAAAGTCAAAACGCTAAATTTATGTGCTCAAGTACATCCACTCGGATTACGCGGGATTTGAGCTCACGTCTTAATGGAGTTATACACCCTCAAACGTATGAGCCACCAAGGACGACACGTGACATGTTAAAAAACACGATTTATTTGAATATCCACGGGTTTAGCCACATTTGTCATGATCGTTCAGAATTGAGAAGGTTCGCGTGACGAGCCGCGAGCGTACGTCCAACACGAAAGTCAGCACGACACGTTTGGAGATCGTTGCAGGCATCAATAAAACTTACGAGGGAGCGAAGCTACCTTTCTGTCCGTCGCGAGTGTCACGTCTCGCGATTAAAACCGAACATGACATTCGATTGACAGGCATTTCTCTGTTGGCGTTGCCCTTCAACAAGGATACTGAATGTGTTGGTGCCCCTCGTCGAGAAGGTAGGAGGGGCTACCCCCCCCCCCCCCCCCCCTCAAGAAAGTTTGAACCTCGGCACCACCTCATGCATGCAAGAACGAGCGAGGAAGATGTTTAATTGTAAGCTTTGCCTTAGCCCGGCGCCTCCAAAAAAAAAAACGACATTGCGAAATTCATTGTTAGGCCTAATATTCCTTTTTTTGGCGATCTATTGATAAAGGGGGAATGGGACACATTTGGCAGTTAGAAAATCCCTAGCTATTCGCTCGGTCAAGATGCATCCGACGTAAAATATAAAAATTTACAAAGTTGTTAATAAAGCATACATGGACAGCCCTGCGGTCATAGATTTTTTGTCTTTTTTATCTTTTGTTTTGTCTTAAAGGGGTATTTAACCGCTAAACTCAAAAATATATTTCATTCAGGCTAACTAGTAATGAATTTAGCAACTAACAGAAAAATTATTGGGGCCACCATGACCTCCCAAAAAATTGTCAAACATGACATTTTTCGAGCTATAGGTCCCATCGGCAAAAATCTCCCATAAGAAATAACATGGGGACGATCTTTATGCCCCGTGACCTTGGAGGATTTTGATCCAAAGAAATATTGACCATTATTGACGTACTCGACAGCCTTTTCTGTAAATTCTCTATATTTTGTTTTGTAATTTGGGCAAGTAGTTCGGTCAAAATATGCTGATTACCAAGATGGGGTGTGATTTTGGAATGCATTTTTTTGCATGTTTGAGGGTATATTTGGGCACAGTTTCAAGACACGATGTTATAAAGGGGCATTTTAGATTGGTACTATGCTCTAGTATCTATGTGGACCAAAAAAGAAGCAGGTTAAAGCCGATTTAGGAAATTTTCCAAAACACCATTTTTCGCCAATTTCTGGATCAAAAAAACTAAAAAATTCGTGTTAAATCACAGTTACAAGATATAATTTTTTAAACGGTAATTTAAGTGTAGTATGTGCTATAGATCACGTGGTAAAAAATAATTTTTTGGGTTTTTAGCCCCTTTAATCAGCCAGAAAAAAAACACGAATATAGTCAATTGAGTTTTTATAACGAAATCAAAATTCGTGAAAAGTAATTTATTTTTTATAAATTTTAAAACCAAATTTGGAAATGTATTACTGCAGAGCCCCTTATTTTCACATTCGTGACATATGTTCAAAGTTTCATAACAGGTGTAAGTCGGCCGAGCAAACAGCAATTGCTTAAAACCGGTATCTTCGTTCTCCCCTTTTGGGTAATTCCTTGCACACACTTGTTGATTAAATTATTATGCAATGAGATCCAAAATCAAAATATGTGAAATAGATTCAATTCTCAGTTCTAATTTCTAATCAAATACGAAAGAGAGTGGTTATTAAGTAGAATGGCGATCGAGTACAACAAGCAATTAGGCTACAAGAAATTGAATGAGGCAAACAAAAAATAACAAAATAGCTACATAAAATATATAACAAAATAATTGATTATTATTATTATTATTAAACCAATTTTATAAGCAATAATACTTACGGTTACTTTTAAATCCATATCAAGTAATGATGAACGGCAACTACTCAAGTTAATGTTGTTGCTAACACAAGTATTGTGTGACTGTATACACGCAATCGTTCGCCATCACTTTATATAGACCTAGTTGTTTACTGCGGTACGTACAGTACAAGTTCCAGTTGACCACCGAAGTGAATGCTCGACCATGGCGCTATATGAATACACATCATATTGTGATGTTAATTAAGAGATGAGAAGAAAGGTAACAAGTGAAATTGGCCGGTTCGTATCATATCGCGCTAGCGCGTAGTGGCGGACTCATACGGTACATCACTTTCCAAATCCAACCAAAAGCACAATATGGATTTTTAAGTAGCTTAGTTGTGATTAGCGGTAGGTGCTTTTTATAAAGCAATTTGTGAGGAAATATGATAGTTTTGAATTAATTTGAGAAAGTTGTGTAATGGGTTTGAGGTTCTAGTTTACTTGAGGCAAATGGCGTACAAAAACTAAAATTCCACGAAGGGAAGTATAGCTGCTTACAAAGGGAATTAAGGTTCCCCCTGCCGTGAAAACGTAAATGTCAAAGAAATGAATGTAATCAAACACGCACATATTTTAATTTAGTGTTGCTGTTTGTATTTATTTAACGTCTATCATATTCTTATTATAATATACCTAGTATTATAATTATTTCATATAGTAAAATATCAAACAGCAATTTGTCTCAATGATCAACACATTAAGGAAGGGCCTACAGATCAACCACAAAAACGAAAATACTCATTTAAAAAAAATGTAACCAAATCGTAATATTTTTATTGATTATTCTTTATTCTTTAAATTTTTGCAAGCCATATAGCCAAACCCTGTATAGGGCAGTGGTTTCCATATTTACCACCACCTTTCAAAATATACACAATTAAATCTGCCAGTTTTTCATACTTTACACCCGGTCAAAAAGCTGCTTTGTTTTGTTCTGAATTGATAGCATTTTTCCTTACTAATTTCTCATGATTAGAACGATTTTTGTAATTGATCAAAAATCGAATGGTGTATAAAAACACAAATTTTCGGGATGTCCCGCATGTTTTGTTTATCTGTAGTAGGTAGATTCTTTTTGAACATGAAAAAAATCAAAAATTGCAAAACAAATCTAATTTTTGAAAATATACTCAAATTTTGGAAGTTTTTTCAACTTTGATACCAATTTGGAATCAAAATCAGCATTTTAAAAGAATCTAAAATTCTTTTAAAAAAAAAATTTTGGGTCCAAATCATTATGCCCTATAAAGGGTTAATAGCTTATCTAGCACATTTGTCTTGATAAAGTACGCTCACTAGTCACCTCAAGCATATTCTTGTTCCTATAGTAAGTCTATATCACACTGACATCTTGCAAAAACTAAATGTTTTATTCTAATGGCCCACTCAAAATGTTCAGAGTATGTATAAATCTTGACATTGTGGCCTTCTAAAAGTAATTTGCTATTTCAATTGTAAACCTGTAACAAAATCTTATTTAACAATAAAATATAAAATACATCGGAATTTGACTGCAAGAGCTAACAAGACCCACGACAAGTAGGCCTGGTTGCGATAAGCTGGACTTGACTATCTTGTAACACATATTATCTATCATCAAAGTTGTGAGACGGCTGCAATTTAAGAGTATAGAGCTGGGCTGACATTTCATTCATTTATCGATATCACGTCAAAATTTCGACAACGATATCTATAAAAAAATGTTATTTTAGTGAAAGAAAAAGTTAAAATTTTCCAAAAACTGAAAAAGAAGAGAGTAAGATTGAGTAAAAAATCAGATGGTGTCGCCAAAATGTCATAGTTCACGATTTTTACGTTCTCACACTCGCGTTTAGTGAACCGGCACCGCCACCATATTATAAAAGTCAAGACGCATTAACTATAGGCTACCCGGCACCTCCACCTTAAGAACGCGAAACAAAATTTGAAGAAATAAATCAATTATTTGTTTGAATATAGCTATATACAAATTCACATCCCCAACAATTCCCAACATAGTTATAGTTTTTCAAATGTATCACGAAACTTTGATCTTTTTTTAAAAATAAAAAAAAAGATATCGTGTCGCAATACCGATATTCTTACCAATGCCTCCCACAAATGTTTGAAGTTTTGGACAATTGTCACGGAAACGGAAATGTGGGGCTCGACAATATTCACACTTCCAAAATTTATTGGATGAGCGTAGCGAAGATTCCATTTAACTACAACGGAGAAAAAAAACGGAATGTTATTTTCTCTGTATTTTTGTGTGTTTGTTAACACGATTCCGGTTAAACCCCAATTGCAATGAAATTTTGTAGAGACCTTTGAAATCTCTGAATCCACGTTTATGAGTGCAATCGAAAAATAAAATCTCATGAAAATCGCAATTTTAAGATTTTTTTTCGATTTTTAAACAATTTATTCATCCGATTGTAATCATTTTTTCACAGACCCTTTATTTTATGAATAAATATATTCGTGTGAAATTTGAACGTAATCAAAAAATTATTTGTTGTAAAAATCGCAGTTTTACGATTTAAAAAAAAACTTTCTTTGACACCTACATTCTTCATCCGATTGTAATGATTTTTGGATGAGCGTAGCGAGCGTAGCGAGCGAAGCGAAGATTCCATTTCACTACACTGGAGAAAAAAATCCGGAATGTTTTTTTTTTTTTTTTTTCTTTCTTTCTTTCTTTCTGTATTTTTGTCTGTTTGTTAGCACGATTCCGGCTAAACCGATACTCCAATTGCGATGAAATTTTATGGAGGCCTTCAAAATCTCTGAACTTAGAACTGCCACGTTTTTGAGCGCCATCGAAAAATTATTTCTCATAAAAATCGCAATTTTACGATTTTTTTCGATTTTTTGAAAATTTATTTACTTATAACATCTACATGCTTTATCCGATTTAAATGATTTTTTCACAGAACCTTAATTTTATGAATTAAGATATTCGTGTGAAATTTGAGCACAATCGACAAATTATTTCTAATGAAAATAGAAACTTTGTGGGTTTTTTCTTTTTTAAAACAATTTTTTTACTTATTACACCTACATGCTTGATCCTATTGTAATAAGTTTTTCACAGAACCTTAATTTTATGAATTTATATATTCGTGTGAAATTTGAGCGCAATCGAATAATTATTTCTTATAAAAATCCCAATTTTTTTTTTTTTTTTTTTTTTTAATTATGATTAATTAAAAAAAATTAAAATTTAAGTTTATTTTTTATTAAATTAAATTTAGTTTAAAAAAATTTGAACTTAGTAATAATTTTTTCACAGAACAACAGAAAATCCGCATAACACATGGCAGCTCAATGCCCCAATACGCTCATCCAACAACGCGGCTGGACTTAAGCGTTTTCCTAGTTTAACATAACCTTTATTTTATGAATTAATATATTCGTGTGAAATTTGAGCGTAATAAAAAATTATTTCTCATGAAAATGGCAATTTTACGTTTTTGTTTTCTTATTTTTTAAAATTTCTTCGACTTCCAACTTCTACATGCTTTATCCGATTACAATGATTTTTTCACAGAATCTTAATTTTATGAATTAATATATTCGTGAGAAATTTCTTCGTAATTACAACATTATTTCTCATGAAAATCGCAATTTTACGCCTTTTTCGTTTTAAAAAAATTATGCTCATCCAACAACGCGCCTGAAAAAGCGTTTGCGAAGCTTCCTAGTTTATTTAAAACTTAAATTGTTTAAAAACGAAAAAAGCGTAAAATTGCGATTATCATGAGAAATAATTTTTCGATTCCGCTCTAATTTCACACGAATATATCAATTCATAAAATTAAGGTTCTGTAAAAATATCATTACAATCGGATAAAGCATGTAGGTGCTTTAAGTCGAAGAAATTAAAAAATCGTAAATCTGCGATTTTTAGAAGAAATAATTTTTCGATTACGCTCAAATTTCACACAAATATATATTAATTCATAAAATAAAGGTTCTGTGAAAAATCATTACAATCGTATAAAGCACGTAGATGTTTTTAAGTCAAAGAAATGTTTTAAAAATCGAAAAAAATCGTAAAATTGCGATTTTATGAGAAATAATTTTTCGATTGCGCTCAAAAACGTGGCAGTTCTAAGTTCAGAGATTTCGAAGGACTCTAGAAAATTTAATCGCAATTGAAGTATCGGTTTAGCCGGAATCGTGTTAACAAACACACAAAAATACAGGGAAAAAAGAAAGAAAGAAAAAACATTCCGTTTTTTTTCTCGTAGCGAAATGGAATCTTCGCTTCGCTCGCTACGCTCATCCAATTATTGATTTTCACGATTTAGAATTTTACTAAAAAGACTAAAATTAGCGATAACCGTGAGTTGATCCTGACCGATTAACATAAAGTAGTGATAATCTACGTCTTTAGTGGTGTCTATGAACCCTATGCTTCATTGACAACTTTGCAAAGTTTCCTATACGTCGGATAATTATTCCTGACTGAACGAATAGGTAATTATTGCCAAAAGCACTGTCAAATGTATCCTATTCCCTCTTAAAACCATTAAAAAAATATTTTAAAAGTTAAAACAAAAAATAATTTTAAATGCATTACACGCTCATTGCTCAAGGATACTAGATGTACACCCTCGACCAGAAGTAAATCAAGGGTTGGGTATAGTATATCCACTAGACCCCTTTGATTGACTTATGTATGGTTGATAGTGAACGTAATCCAAAATCATTCATGGGTAGGCCTACACCTTGAACGAGTCTCCCGCCTGCAGGGAAGATGATACATTTATTTATTTCCCAAACCACAATAGAATAAAAGTTAAATCATCATCCAAAATTGTCTGCATCTTCTACTAAACTTGATTTTGTACATGAGAAGTATTGACAATTATTTGGCATTTAAAAATTTTTAAGTCATCAGTTCAGTTATGATTTTCAAGCAATTGTTTTGTTTTCTGTGGTTTGTTTATACGTGGTTTTGTTTTAAACTAGGAAAACGCTTAAGTCCCGCCGCGTTGTTGGATGAGCGTAATTGGTGCATTGAGCTGCCATGTGTTATGCGGATTTTCTGTTGTTCTGTGAAAAAATCATTACTTCGTTGAAGATTTGTTTAAATTTAATTTAAATTAAATAAAAAATAAACTTTAATTTTAAATTTTTTAATTAACCGTAATTTAAAAAAAGAAATAAATCGTAAAATCGCGATTTTCATAAGAAATAGTTATTCGATTGCGCTCAAATTTCACACGAATATATTTATTCATAAAATTAAGGTTTTGTAAAAAAATCATTACAATCGGATAAAGCATGTAGGTGTTATAAGTCAAAGAATTGTTTAAAAAAAGAAAAAAACCCGTAAAATTTCTATTTTCATAAGAAATAATTTTTCGATTGCGCTCAAATTTCACAAGAATATCTTTATTCATAAAATTATGGTTCTGTAAAAAACTCATTAAAATCGGACAAAGCGTGTAGGTGTTATAAGTCGAAGAAATTTTTAAAAAATCGAAAAAAATCGTAAAATTGCGATTTTTATGAGAAATAATTTTTCGATTGCGCTCAAAAACGTGGCAGTTCTAAGTTAAGAGATTAAGAAGGCCTCCATTAAATTTCATTGTAAGTGAAGTATTGGTGTAGCCGGAATCGTGTTAACAAACAGCCAAAATACAAAAAAAGAAAAAAAAACATTCCGGATTTTTTTCTCCAGTGTAGTGAAATGGAATCTTCGCTTCGCTCGCTACGCTCATCCAATAAAAAATAAACTTTAATTTTTAATTATTTTAATTAATCGTAATTTAAAAAGAGAAAAAAATCGTAAAATTGCGATTTTCATAAGAAATAATTATTCGATTGCGCTCAAATTTCACACGAATATATTAATTCATAAAATTAAGGTTCTGTGAAAAAATCATTACAATCGGATAAAGCATGTAGGTGTTATAAGTCAAAGAATTGTTTAAAAAAAGAAAAACCCCGTAAAATTTCGATTTTCATAAGAACATTTTTTTCGATTGCGCTCAAATTTCACACGAATATCTCAATTCATAAAATTATGGTTCAGTGAAAAAATCATTAAAATCGGATAAAGCATGTAGGTGTTATAAGTCGAAGAAATTTTAAAAAATCGAAAAAAATTGTAAAATTGCGATTTTCATGAGAAATAATTTTTCGATTGCGCTCAAAAACGTGGCAGTTCTAAGTTCAGAGACTTCGAAGGTCTCCAGAAAATTTCATTGCAATTGAGGTATCGGTTTAGCCGGAATCGTGTTAACAAACAGCCAAAAATACAAAAAAAATACGGATTTTCTCCAGTGTAGTGAAATGGAATCTTCGCTTCGCGCCGTTCGCGGATTTAAAAAAAATTATTAAAAAAAATAATTTAATCTTAGTAGTCTGCTGTTTTTTTTACTTTGGTCATTTTTTATCATTTTTTTTATACTATTTTGATTTTTACAAACCCCTCAGTACACAATTAGTCAAATTATCACACATTAAAAAAATATGCATGGGTTCTCTTCCAGCAAATTCTTCTAATGTTTTCCTCTTTCTTTCCAGTACAGTCATCTCTTCAATTTTGCTTGGACCCCACTACTTGATTATGTATAGATCTTATTCTTGCATGTGTTGTGTTCTCTAAGCTTTCTTCCTAGCCATGTCTCGATACTTCTTCAGAGTTTGCAGTTTCTCGTTCAAAATGGTTAATTTACTCTTTTTTCCTTGATGTCAATTTTCTTGCCACATACATACCACACACATAATATATTAATGTAGGCCTACTCGGTTTTTCGGTTTCAATGCCACGTAGCCTATATTTTCGTTGGGCCGACGTTTCGATGATATTTCACTCATCATCTCCAGGGCCAATACAATCGAAACGTCGGCCCAACGCAAATATACGTGGCATTGAAACCGAAAAACGAGTACATCAATAAATATACACCACGAAAATCTCCAAAAACAAATAAATATATACCTATCAGTCTAAATCCGTCTTCAAACTGCTTTTGTGTTTGATTTTTTTTTTTTGGTTTACCGTTAGGTCATAATGCACCACTCTAGCTTGGGAGGGGGGGAGGAGGGGCACATGCTGGTCAGAACCAGCCACGGGTAAGGAGAGGAAAGGGGGGTTCTCACGTCGCTGTCGTCATTGTCTTCGTCATCGTCGTCGAGGGGTCGTCAAGGGAAGGGGGCCAGGTCCCCGACGACGATTGCCAGAGCTCGCCTCTAGTTTCGGGGAGTATAATATACTCCACTCTTACTAGCTGATGTTTGCGAGGTGGACTTTTTCTCTTGAATCGCCTTTTACGATTAGCAGAGCCATGCTCTGGGCCAATTCTACCCCGGGCCCAGACGGGGGTTTCCAAATTGTCTTTTAATAAAATTACAATAGTTCTTATGTAGGCCCTACATATTTATTCGATTGTAGGTCGCGCCGAAGTTTCAGATGTCGAAAAATGAAAATCGTGTTTGCATGCGAATATAGGTTGTACTTTTTTTTATAATATGTAGGTATGGGTAGACAAATTACCTGAAATTCTGCTTTCAAAATTCAAATACCTAAATGTAAAATAAAAAAGTAACAAGCCAAGTAACCGCTCAACATCAACCCATTCTTATAATATATTGGATTGGATACAATAGATTGGAACAGTATTATTCGGGAAATACTCCCGTACTGCAACAACGTACTGCAACAGATCTATTCAGATCTACAAGATGCAACAACAATTCAGATGTTGAGATGCAGATGTCAGATTCAGATGAATGTGATGAACATCTCAGAAACGACCCGGGTTCGATACCCGGCTTAGCTGGATTTATAAATTTTGGCTTGTTTTTTTCTAAATGAATGATCAATTTGTAACACACCTTCATGAGGTTTCAAGACTAACGAAATTGAGAATAATGAGTAGGGTGTAATGAGAACTAATGAGCACCAAAATTTTGTAAGTTTTGATGTCGCGACTAACGGGCAGACTATGAATTACAAATATTTTATAATGTTTAAATTGACAAGCAATTTGCAATTTACAATTTAAGTAGCAAGATGCGATTCATGTCTAAACCTTCAAATTAAAAACAATCTTACCACAACCAAATCACACTAGTCTTTGAAAGCAAAATCCTACCAATTGCAATGTGTAGAACCTAGCATTTTTAATTTGTGTATACCCCAAAAACAATGTTTTGGTTGGTTTAGCATAGTGCAGGCCACTTGGCAAGATATCATAGATACCTACCTACCTAATCGTTCAGCCAGTAGCTAGGCATCAGACGTATATCAAACGATATATTATTTAACATCCTATTGTTTGGTATTACCATAGCAATTAATACTACTTAATTAAAATTATTCTATTTTAACAAAACTAATTTTGTAATGGAACTTGAAAAAGTAATGAGATCCCACGCATACAAAAAACTTGTAAAAATACAGACAAACCTTACACACAAAAGTAATGAGATCTAAAAGAAGTGCCAAGCTCATGTACCCTTCTACATTTGCGCATTCTTAATTCATAAACGTACACTGCCCGTAACTACATCCTTGGAAAGCTTGGCAAAATAAAATTTGCATGAACTATTACGTTTCAATTAATTGGCAAAATGGAATTTACTTGAACTACTACGTTTAAATTAATAGTTGCAAATTCTATTTTGCCAAGCTTTTCAAGATTAAAGTTACGGGGCAGTGTACGTTTATGAATTAAGAATGCGCAAATGTAGAAGGGTACACGAGCTTGGCACTTCTTTTAGGTCTGATTACTTTGCGTGGGATCCCTATTAAAATTTCCAGCAACAAAGTCCTGCCGGAGGTGGGAGGATTCCACCACTCTCGAGTCATGCCCGACACTTCCCTCATGTTGTCTCTTTCTTAGTGCTATTAGCAGTTCTTGCATTCTTCCCACCACATGCCCTCCATTAGTTTTACCTAATTGCATTCATTTAGTCTTTTCAAATCAGTTTTCATCACCTAATAACAAAATATTTTCTACATTGAAAATCGGTTATGTGACCGAGTGGATAGACTATATCCAAATGTTTTATTTGTAAGAAATTCAAAGTCATTCAAAGTCACAACAAATATGCACCAAAGGTCATAAACAAAAATCAGGCAATTATCAAGCAATCTGCAATATCATTGTTCAATACGTGATTTCTGGATAATCAAGAAGTTGTTGGTCATGTTGTAAATAATAGGGAACATACACCAAGTCCAAATATTGACTTGGGTTTATAGATTGATTGTTTGGGTATTGGTTGCTTAACGTCTCATATTTATGCACTTTGGCCAATCGAGACGATGAGTGGTGATAGATGAGGATGAAGTATGAACAGAAGGGAGGAGGGTAAACCCGGTACCGGCACGTAGCCTACTCCTTTTGAAAAGTGCCAAGGGGACCAATGGCTTAACGTCTCAACGGAAAGGACTGTGTAACTTTCACAGTCATATAGGTTCCTCCACTGACCTGGACTGCCGAGCAGACGTCGAGGAGAACGAAGCCATTACACTAGCTCTCGAACCCTCCATCTGCTCTAACCAGCGATATTCGTGAGTTTCAGGGCAGAGCGGTCACCCACTCTACCCGTGACCTTGCCCGATTCTGCTTAACTTCGGTGTTCGAGTGGGAACCGGTTCAACGATCTGGGCTAAATCGCTGGCTACTTGACTTGGGTTTATAGAATGATTAGAAAACCACTTATCAATACCATTGCCGCAATGTAAACCAATCCAAAGTAAACAATTTCAATTTTATTGAGATACAAAGTTGTACGTTTATTATTTCCCGCGTTTATTATTTCAAATGACATGCGACGTCAAAATCTAGGTCATCGCCAAAGAATTCAGATAAGAAAACCTATCTACAAGGGGTCTAAGTAGGTTCATTTATCTAAGTTCTTTGACCACCACATGGGCTTATAATAGTAATCGCCTTGTAAGAATGACAACAACCGCCTTCTAGATAACACATATAAATTTAATGCATGGTCGCTAAACAGCTCGTGTTGCTATGACAACAATGAGGATCTGCGAGCATAAACCGTCTAACACACGTTACCCGGTTTAGGCGCGCATGGCCGAGCCGTGGTCGAGCCGTTTTATTTGAAATCATAATACACTTCGAGTTCAACAATTTGCACACAGATATAGCGCCACACTGAACGAATATGTATCAGCATGCAGTAAGTGTGGCTTTTAACTTTACCGGCCGATGCTGCCGCCGCAGCAACTGCTCGTATCTCAGATTGACTTTTTGTCATTTAGACGGTTTAAGCTCGCAGCCCCTCAATTGTAATTTCTTTTGTTTTATGATTCTTCGTTACGTGATAGTGGTTGATTGGCCATACCAGATTATGACGTATGCACCCGTTTTTCCCGGTAAAATTTTTGGTGCAACTTTCAGCTTACTTTTTTGAATGAAAGTATTATCTAAATAAAAATAGAAATTGATTGACGCATTCAGAAACAAATCCTTGTTGTACGTAGTAGAATGATAAAATCAAGTCGCGTATCTTCTGTAATAGGGAATATTCATACTAAGTCATAATAATTATTACTATTATTAAGTAAAGAGAAAGTATGGGAATGTCTAGAGATAAAAGGAGTGGGAAGAGGTTTAATAGACAGGATACAAAGTACATATTTAAGGAGTAAAAGTTGTGTACAGACAGATATGGGTAGGTCAGAATGGTTTCAAGTAAATGAGGGCTTGCAACAAGGTAGTGTGTTATCTCCAACACTCTTTACTGTTGTAATGGATGAAATTATAAGAAGAGTGGAACAAAATACAGATGGAAGGGACACAAGAACATTAGTGTTTGCGGACGATGTGTTGATTTGGGGTGAGAGTGCCAGAGAAGTGCAGGAGAAGGTGGACAGATGGAACGAAATTACTACAGAGTTTGGTCTAAAAATCAATCAGAAAAAGAGTGAATGTTTGCGTATGCAAAAGAAGACAAAGGGCAGGCCTAGAGACATGGAAAATATTGTACTACGGGGAGAAGTCTTAGAAGAAAAAGAAGAATTTAAATATTTGGGAAGTATATTGACAAAAGATGCAAAAGTGTGTAGGGAAGTGTCATCTAGAGTACAAAAAGCAGAAGGGTTTTACCAATTGGTGAGAAAGTTGCTATGGAATGAGTTGTTCCCACAAAAATGTAAAATTTTGCTGTATAAGGCATATTTTGTACCTATACTAACATATGGGGCAGTAACATGGGCAGTGGGAACAAAAGAAGAGAGTCAGCTGGAAGCAGCAGAAATGAAGTTTTTAAGAAGTATAAAGGGAGTTACAAAGATGGACAAGATAAGAAGTAATGAAATAAGGAAAGAACTGGGATTGGAGAGATTGAATTTTAAGCTAGGAAGAGAACGTCTAAGATGGTTTGGACATATGAAAAGGATGGGCAGGGAGAGGATTCCAAGACGAGAATTTGAAGCGGCAGAGGAGGGGAAAAGAAGAGTAGGAAGGCCAAGAGAAAAATGGGAAAGATTAATTCAAGAAGACGTTGGAAAACGGAATGAAGTGTGGGAGCATGTGGCAAGAGTAAAGCTGTGGGAGGACAGAAGAGAGTGGAGTAAATTGGTGGAGAGGAAGGAGTTAGATGATGTGGAAGAAACACTGAGTCTGGCAAGCTTAGTATCTACAGTTTCATGCCCTTGATAATGGTGGAAAACCACCACTCAACCCGACATAGTTGGAAATGAGTTATGATGATTATTATTAAGTAAGTATTACTATTATTAAGTAATTATTAATATTAAGTAAGAATTACTCATAACTATTATTTGGCACACAACCTTGAAAAACAGAGAGGCACAAACACAATAATCACTAATGCAATTGGGAAATGGTAATGTGGAAAAGTAGGTATTGAATTTGAATCCTCTCTAGGGACTCATGGATTTACATTTTTTTTTTTAGAACATGCATACCACTATACTATACCATAACAATATGGGTGTATTACTTGGAAACATTTTTGTTATTTAACTTATTTTATTTATTGGGTAATCTAATTATACTATTTACAAAATTATGTGTTATGTTCCGTGAAGTGTCCTTGAGTTTTCTTATTCTTTCTCACTTCTTCCATGTCAACGTCGGGGAACTTTGCGCGTAAGGTTTCATCATCCAAATGCGGGTACCTTTGGAGAAGGCCAATAACATGGTTTCTATTTCGCCTGCAAAAGATACAAAACAAGTATTCAAATCGTGCATTATATTAGACTTGATAAAGAGAAGATTAAAGGGACTTCGATTACTTACCTCTGAAAATAAAGTTCCTTAGCAAAAAAAAGTAACAGAAAAGTTACTATTAATAATGGACACTACTAAAAAAGTTACATCCGGGGATTATCCGATTACCCGGGATTAACATCCGTAAGAGAGGCAGTTTATAGAAATGATAAGACGAGAACTTCTTTAAAAGGTAATTTTTTTAAATAGTTGTTACCTTTGATGCGTTTGCTATTTACTATACATCACCATAAAATTGGAGTAGTATTAGAGGATTATTCTCAAAACAGCCGCTTTGAGGAGGTGTTTGCAGGAAAATAACTTACTGTACTTAATCAATTATAGGCTGCCATCGAGTAATGGCCGAACCTCCATTTTGACTACTCAACCTTTAAAGAGTATGCCATACTTGAATACTATTGACAAATGGCTTCACATATGGCCGCACACCACTTTTTGAAGTTGATATTTTTAAATATACCCAAAATATCCCCCCCCCCAAAAAAAAACAAACAAAAAAAAAACACATTTTACTTGTTATGGTAAAGTGTTTCTTTTAAAACATTACTACTCAATTGTGATATTTGTAATATCACTTGACTTGTGTAATTTAATTAACTATGATGCCTATTAAAAGTACAATTAGGACCCTACCCTGTTATAGGCCTACTATAGTGTATGGTAGGCCTAAGTACAAAGTTCTCAATTAACGACTGGTGATAGGCAGAGCTTAAAACGATCGATAGGTCACGTGACGAGAGTTGGGATAGATTCTCATTTCCCTATTTTATGTCTGTTAAACGGAGCAACACTTATCACGCTCCAACTTTTATTCTATTCATTAGTATTTGGACAAAACTTAAGAGGAATAATTGAACGAGTGAGCGTAGCGAACGTAGTGATTTCCATTCGACTTAAACGGCTCTTATTGTTTTTCTGCGTGCGTGTGTGTGTACGTTGAAAATCAGCCGAATCGCTGAACAGATTGCACTGAAATTTTAAACGGACATCCGGTACGAGTTTATTGAGAACTGCTAACAAAATCAGCAAGATTCATTGCGATTTAAACCTACAAGAAATAATAAACTGAAAAATAGACTTCCAATGTTTAGAAATTATTTTAACGGCAATGTTTTAGATTTTGAAAAGATATTTTTTGTTTGTTATTCGCCTGGCCGTGAAATGCCATGCCCATGCAAGGTCTGTCGAATGTTGCACGTCAAGGTACCCCCAAATTCCGCTCGTAGATTGAGTAAACCTTGCAATATTTTCACGTATTTCGTACTGGCTATGTTTACCATAGTAGGCCCTATTGCCACAGATGATGGACTACACTGTGTTATATGCATTTCAAAACATGTTTAATTATTTTTGAAATACAATCTAGAAATTACAAAATCTTTCCCGACCAGGGGATTGAACCCACTTCTTTCACATTTCGGCTACAAGGGCGCCTTAGCCAACTAGACTAGGGAAACGCCAAAGTCGTAGTTAAAGGAGTGAGCGAGTCATGTGGTGCGTACCCGGGAACATTTGTATTTAAGTTTGATAATTATATTCGTATAAATAAAAGTTTTTTAAAGTTTAGTTGGTATACGGGGACGGGCGCGTCAACTGTAAGGTCAAAATGCGCCTCTCTAGCCTATGACAGGCTAGGTAGGCCTAAGGTAGGGGGAAGAAAAGTAATGTAATCAGGTACTCAACACATGGCTCACTCACTCGTTTAACAACGACTTTGGCGTTTCCCTAGTATTTAGCATACATATAATTGAGGGCAGTGCGTTTTGGCGTAAAAAACGCGAAAAATGTGAATATTCTGTGTCTTGGCATTTCTGGACGAAATAAGCACATCATGCTATTGTCATGGAAATGAAAACGTAAAATGAAATTGAATTTACCTACCACAATAATTCAAAGAACACACGAAATATGTAGTCACAAAAATCTGCCTTTATTTATTGTTTTCTTCACATAATTTGCAATTTTATCTTAGGTTAGTTTTGCAAAATTACATAAAAAATGGGAAAACAGAATGTTACTTTTGACGGTGACGGGTCGAATTTTAATCAAACTACTTTCGATACTCGACTTTCACTGGCTCCGCCCCTTGCCCAGCTTTTGTCGACTCTACCACAGGGCAGCTCACAATCCTCGCATCTTTGGTTGACATTTTCGCTTTCTCGACGTGACTCTGTCGTCGTGTGTTGCTCTCAAAACAAGAATTTTGGAACTGACTTCGGAGAGCAAGGATGTGCCAATCGTGAAATTAATTCTGGGTATGAAAGAAGATTATCCAGCCTACAATGAAGATGTTGTGATGGCGTGTGGGTGCCAGCCGCAAATGTGGACAGCGAGCGGACCTTCGAACCACATTAAAGCAAGAGAACATTGAATTGATGCTATCTATGTCATTTGATGCTAACTAGTGAGAGCCGCAGCTAGGGTTATATATAAACATAAATAACGGTACCTGCAATAGGTTTATCTTAAATATATTTTGCATTGTATGTTATTTCCCAGGTATTCCTATGCTTAATTGCATGCCTAAATATCCAATTCACAATGTTTTGTTGCATTTTTAGACTTTTTGTACTTTAATATCAAATTTATTGTTTTGGAAATACCACTTTAATGGTGATTTTGTGGTTTTATTCACCGCTTTCAAGTTTTTAAAACACCAATATTTTAGATTTGAAAACACCATTAATATTTGCCCTTACATAATTCCTTCTAATACGTAGCGATAATTTCAAATTTTTTGACTTGACCGTTAGCTTGTTTATAATCAATGTAATCGGATTTTGACAAGTCAGCTTTCAAAAAATGCATCTGACTGTTTAGACAAGAAATAAATTAACTTTCTAGACAGAATTTTTTTTAAGTGGCCACCATCTGCCTGAGGAGTCCCAGAAGGACGAAACGCGTCGTGGATTAAGGTAACAACTTTAAATTAGCTGCAGTTGTCATCAGCAGGTGAAAAGTTTTGTTGCCCCCAGCCCTTCAGGCTGGGATTTATGTTCTCTTTGCTTTCCCAACCTGTCAACCCTTCTCCAATCTTTCTAGACAGAAAGTGCACTGAACAAAAATTTACAGCATGTAGTAATATGCAGCGTGCAGTTTTCTACGGCTCATCCGCACTTCAAAAGTGAGTATTTTAGATGAAAACACATACTGCTGTAAATTTTCGTTCAGTGCACTTTCTATCTATAAAGTTCATTTATTTCTTGTTTAAACATTCAGATGCATGTTTTGAAACAGGCCTTGTCAAAATCCAATCAGTAGTTTTTTGTTGATAATTTAAAGTTGAGAAAACTTATACTCTGGTATTTGTTTCATGTAGGCCTATAATGCGTACATCGATATAACAAGATAATGGATGTGTCTAAAAATTAGAAATAATCACTATTAGAAGGAATGATATGTTTGCTAAATATTATTCCTCTTAAGTTTAGTCCAAATAATGAATAGAATAAAAATTAGAACGCGGTAAGTGTTGCACCGTTCAACAGACGTCAACTTGCGAAATGAGAATTTATCCCAACTTATTCCGCCATGTTGCCTTGAAACGTCAGGATGCGGGTAAAATTCTAGTCGTCAATTCCCTGTACATAGACAGAACAAAGTAGTAGCTGAAATGTAAAATTAAATGTGTATGTATAGTTAATAATGTGCATCAAAATTCCAGACCTGACTGATTTACAAAACAACAGTACTAACAAATACGTAAATGGAGCATGCATTTGTACATCATAGGCCTACAATAATTGTTTAAAGAATAAAAACCAATGCCGGTTCCACACCAAGTCGACTCGGTCCGATGTAAATCGCACCACTAAATTATAGTGCCACTAGTATTGTGCAATATAAATTAATGTGGTAGTTCACACAGACACAACCAGATGCTCGAGTCGCTCGAAAACATCGTTTTGTCCCGACCTTTGTGATACAATGCTGCATACGTTGTCATGGTCGGATTGGGTGTCCCCTACCACACAATGCAGTGGTATAGGCTACCCCAAGTGCGACGCGGGAAATGAGTTCAGTGCATTTGCAGTGCACGGGCCCATAAGGTTACAATGGCTCGGGATTTTCCGATTTTTACACGCTAATATCTTCTTAAATAGAATTATTTAACCCATCGGCGTTCTATTTAAAATCTCGCCGCCTGGCCCATGAATTCCATTTATTTTTTACGAAATGGGGTTGCGGAGCGCACCTCAGCAAAAAATTCACTGTTACAACAAAAATATCCCGATTTACTTGAAATAAAAACTAAAATGTAGCCTAAATAAATGTCTAGGGTGTATGATCTTTCCTTCAATTTTTCTTGTTGTCAAAATATCACACCCCTCATCTTCGTCATATCCTTCAAAATATTGCAAAAAACAGTAGCCGCCATAGCGCGCGCGCCGCCATACCACCTACGAATGCAAACATAATCGTTCCTTCAAGCATAGACAGGCTAAAACTTGACCGAGTGACGAGCCAAACACATCGTTGGATGCAGCGAAATGCGTAGAGTACATTGAGCGCGATCTCTTGGTGATTGGACGAACCATTCTCATACAACGACCGATAATGTAGCGCGCTGTTCCCTTGCTGTTCCAGCCCGTCGATCCGATGGCCAGGTATTTCGGCGCGCATTTGAAACAGCCCGTCGATTCGACCGGCGAAAACGCCGATGGGTTAAGAAATCTGACTTATGTTACGTGAAGCAGGCATCATTTATGAATCCAAAGCACATAGTCAAACATCGTGAAACGTCCTCAAATTTAAATAAATACGAGTTTAAGCCGAAGTGGTCGCGTACAATGTTGCCATTTTCATAGAAAGAGAGATCTCAAGCGAAACGAATAACAGAGATATGGAAGATGCACGCATGCGCATAAACCAGTTTCCGCCCGTACGTCGTCTGCTCTGCTGGCTAGAGTGTCCGCACCTGACAGTGAATCTTCTGTTTACATATTTTAGTATTTTTCTCTGTAATGACTGTCTTGTTTTCGACAATTTTCGTATTTTTTTAGGATGAGCCCAAACTCATAGAACGGGGAAGGAATGCTTTGCAGAGTGGGCATACACTGAGTTGCACACTAAAAACGGAGACAAATAAAACAGTTAAAATTATTGCGAAGATACAAGCCAGCAGTTAGGCCTAGTAGACGCGACCCTAGCCCAGCTCGGCCTCTGCTTAATGAGTAGGCCTACATTGTCCATTATGGCTGGGGCATAAGGCCTAGGCTAGGCTATGCCTAGACCCTAGTAGATAAAGGTCATGGTTAAGACTGACCAATCCTACAAATAGGCCTATCCACAGATAGGCCTAATTTTGTTATGCTTGTGAACACTTTAATTTGGACAGTTGCGTGGCATGACACACTAGCCTAGCTATTTGTTTATAACCAATAGCTTGTAGAACTAAATATAAACGATTTATTATTATTAGTTAGTTAGTTATTGTGGTTTTAGGGCACAAAACAGTAAAGTTATCAGTGCCCATATTTATTATTATAGTATTAACACAAACATGTCAAACAAAGTAGCCCTCCCTGTCCCTCCCTCCCCAACTCGACATAGTTGTTGCAAAGCATTACGGGAGGCGGGGGTATTAACAGCCAATGACAGACAAGACATACGCTTGGCAACTTCTATTATCGATTTTTATCGGCGGTGCCGTATTTCGCGTTCCAGCACTCTTGCAACATCATCTCCAAACACGTTGCATGGCAACATTGTACGCGACCACTTCGGCTTAAACTTGTGTTTATTTAAATTTGAGGACGCGTTTCACGATGTTTGACTATGTGCTTTGGATTCATAAATGATGCCTGCTTCATGTAACATAAGTCAGATTTCTTAAATAATTCTATTTAAGAAGATATTGGTGTGTAAAAATCCCGAGCCATAGTAAGTTAGTAACCTTATGGGGCCATGCACTGCAAATGCACTGAACTCGTTTCTCGCGTCGCACTTGGGGTAGCCTATTAAGGACGTGTGTGAGTGCTCTTTTGTTTCAAAGTGTGATTATTTGCTAAAACATGGCGATTGAAGACGCACCACAAACATTAAGCTTGTTTGCAAGGTTGACCAATATGAGTGTATTTATGATTTTAGACAAGATGATAATGATGAACACAACACAATTCTCTGTAATGTATGGATGCACCTAAAATGTACAACGTCAATGTCTTCTGCTTGCCCTGGCAGTCTGCGAGATGACTTGATCAGCTGATACCTGTTGTTTTGGTGTGCACACCCCTATGACACATATCTTGGAAATGAAATTTAGTTACTATAGAGACCAGACCCGACCTCATTCGCATCGGCTTGGTGTGCAACCAGCCTTAACAATGAGGTTCATCTGGGCCTGATCATTTGCTTAATTTTTTAAATAGGTACTGGATGAAGCATCTTCGCAAATTGAATCCTAGCCAGGCTTGTAAATTGTAATACTTACGAAACAGCTTTTCGCTTCGTCAAGAAGAGCTTCTCTCGGTAAAGCTTAAGGAACTTGTGAACTGCATGACCTCGAAACCCAAACTGATGTGTTTTATGCCAACTTCGATTCATGAACTTAGGAATTGGATATTCTCTCATCCGATAGAAGAATCGTAAACCTTAACAAAGAAAATAAGTTGAAAAATCATAATTCAATTTATTACTAAATTTGGCATAGGCCCCTACTCAGTTTAGGCCAATAACAACAGGAACGCTACAATAATAAACCATGTATAGATGGGAAGAACAATACAACTCACATGTATCTACTTCGGAGACAATCGGCTTTTTAAGTACCGTATCGGACCGAATATAGCGCGATGTTTTTTTACGAAAATACTATCTCTAAAACAGCACTCGCGTTATTTTTGCGCTCTTGCATTTGAAATAGCGCCTGAACATAGGCCACCCGCAATACAACTTCCGCGCATCGGTCGCCCCGCCCACCCACTCGACGCCAGCTGATCCCATGAGGCGGGCGGGTGACGTCATCACGGGCTCCGCGGCAAAAGGCCGCGGGAATATCACCGGGTTCCGAGGAAATGACCACCAAAATAACTGTGCGTACAATTAAAAAGTTTTTTCTTGGGAATCGATCCTGAATCGATTCTAGGTCACAAAGATTGATTTGAGTCCCTTAATCAGACTGGTGAAGTGTGGTTGGCCTATGTGAGCTTGTCCTTGGCCCTACCCTGTTAAAAAACATAGGACTAGGCCCTAACATTGTTCAAAATGTTTTGTTGTAAGAATGAAACTTAGTCTATTCATTCATTGCATTGTAAATAAAAAATGTTTCTTGTACATTTTAATTTTCTTTGATTTTTCTTTTTTCTTGAAATGATTCTGAAAAATTGGGGGTCGTGTTATATTCGAGATCGTGCTATATTCGGTCCAATACGGTATTTTATTCATATTATAGGCCTACTCCATATATAGCACAATAATTTAAAGTTATTTTCCATGGACTTGCATCAATTGTGTAGGGGCCTAATTTAGTTGAAGTACCTATTTGCTCACATTCTTTTATTTTCTTGATAATTAAAACCAGCTACTTTAGCTCTAACGACCGACTGCAGCCGTGGCAAACTGTAAGTCATTGTAATTGTAATCT